>CM053271.1:48087379-48687379 GCA_028583415.1 Protea cynaroides | reverse complement strand
TAACATAAATTAAGTATTCAATTATCTCCAAAAAGATACTAAGACA
This sequence comes from Protea cynaroides, assembly GCA_028583415.1. NCBI lineage: Eukaryota > Viridiplantae > Streptophyta > Magnoliopsida > Proteales > Proteaceae > Protea > Protea cynaroides. The sequence goes on along the minus strand of CM053271.1, from coordinate 48,687,333 downwards.
TAAATAAAATATTTAATTAATTACATCGTCTGTATAAATTGAATAAAATCTAATCGAAAACACAAGAGTTCCACTTGCACGACGAATCATGCGACTCCATCATAACTTCAATGTCCATCGCCGCCGCATGTCCATACATCGGAGCATTTATATATTCTTCTACTGTGGTACATGCATCATCAACTAAAAATATTCGACGTCGAAAGGGTGAGCACACATCACGGCTCAGTGAGCAAACAAAACAATGCAACAAACATATGCATGCATTCAATTCATATCTTTGGTCTGGTTCATAAGTTTGCAAGGTGCTATAGAAAGGTTCGGTGGCCGCCTCGTCTCTATACACAGGGTGTGTAAGCCCACCCAATGGATCAAACACCATTGTCATCCACATCTATCCCACCATGGAATAGAGATAGAGCTAAAGGGCTTAGGACCGCATCGCATCACACTTCCCCTGATGCTCTACCCATACCAACACGTAAGCCCCTGTTGGCGAGGGCTTGCAAACTGGGCTCGCAACTAACCAATTCTAATGTCAAGCAGTGTATCTAAGGCCTTACCCCAGCATCCCTCAGTACGTCCATAGAGATAGAGCTAAGGCCCCCCGGCAGAGTCAAAGACTACACCGTCCGAGACCACCTTCCCTGATGCCCTACGACGTAATAGTTCTGCTAAGGTAATGGCGATACGACGATGTCAGTGGACAAAACTTGAATAGAGATAGGGCTAAAGTGCTTAGGACCACACCGCATCACACTTCCCCTGATGCCCCACTCACATCAAGTACACTAACCACACAGAAACATTCACATGCCTATTCCTTGCATCATCATCTCATCATGTTGTAAATAAACTGAATTAAATATGCATGAACAGTAATAACAGGAATAGTAGATGACATGTGATATGCACATTACAATCATACAATCATAGAATCATACATGGTATTGGACTTAATAAACGAAAATAGTTTATTACTAACCAATTAGTTTAGGTCTTGTTCCCTCACCTTTGAGTGAGTGTAGATCCTCGTTCAAGCTTTATTAATCACTTTTAAATCACTAGGTAGCCCTAACACGTCGAAAGATTTTAATTAAAATTAATTCCAACAAAGTTAAACTAGTTGAAATCGTAGGGTCGCAGGTAGGGCAGCACCTAGGGTCCATTACCAATCGACCCTAGGATGTAGGGTCGGACGTGGGGTCGGTGACCAATCGACCCTTCGTGTGACCACATCCTCCCTGGGACTTCCCGTGGGCATGTGGTCGATCCTGTGGTCTTGTAGGTCCATTCTAAGATTGTTCTATGGCTCATAACTATGATTTTTTACACACTTTCCATTGCCTATGATGATTACTTCCATGGATTCCTTTGGAACTTGTCCATGGATGGATTATTTAGGTTTCTCTTCATCCTAACTTCTTCCTAATCTATTATAGGCTCTTACTTTATGAACGGACTTAGATTCATACTTGAAGTTGGCTGAGATTCAGAGATTTCTATGAACTTCCTCATCTTCCTTAGTCTTTTCTTCAATTTTCCTTCTCTTTCTCTTTTCTCACTTTCAATTAGGGTTCTAAAAGGAGTGAAAGAGGCTAAGGGACGTCCTATTTATAGAGAAAAATCCTCCAAAATAAGTCCCATTGAGTTTAGGAAAGAACCCCTTGGAATTAGGAAAGTTTCCTAATTTACGATTTCTGTCTGTCTTCGTAGGGTCGGACGTAGGGTCGCAGGATCCGTCGACCCTACGTTTTTTTAGTCATGTGACCCTATGACTAGAAAATCATAGGTTGGACTTCTGTTGAGGTGGGGTCGACCCTACATGTTTAGGCATGCGACTCTACCCTTACATTTATTGTTTTTGGATCGGACTCATACCTGGTCTTGTGATTTTCTTCACGCACTTGGTCCACTTGGCTCGACCATATAGGTAGACCTGGTACAAGGTGGTAAGACTGGTTAGTTTGATATGGGTCTTACAATACTTACTCTGAAATATAGATAGAGCTAGAGTCTCACAATTAGGCCATAATCTATACTACTGCATCCTCCCCCTGCTACTCTACCCCGTACTAATACATACACCCCTATTGGTAAGGGCTTGCAAGTTGGGTTATGTTACTAACCAATCCTACATGTCATCAAAATGTATCCAAGGCCCTATCCCAACATAACTTCCTATGGAATAGAGATAGAGCTAAAGCACGACGATCAGGCCACAATCTACACTACTGCCTGTACTCCCCCTGATACCCTACCCATACCAAGCAAGCTAAGATAGATGGCGATTCAAAAAGTGTCAGTATAGGGAATGGTTTAAGGCTCTAACCCTTTCACATCCCACACACCAACAAAAACATACACATGCCTAACATCACATTCTATCAATAATAGTATGCGTGAACAAGTAATAGTAGTGAAATAAAGATGACATGTTATATGCATAACCATCACACAACAATAACAAGCATAGTGGTTTACTATGTTAATTATTTACGACACATGCCTAACATCACATCTTATTAATAATAGTATGCATAAACAAGTAATAGCAGTGTAATAAAGATGACATGTTATATGCACAACCATCACACAACAATAATAAGCATAGTAGTTTATTGTGTTAATTATTTAGGTTTGGGTCTTGGCCCTTACCTGACCTGTGATAGAAAGTCTTCTTTGAGTCACAGAGCCCAACCTCACTGTCCACAAGTCCTAAATAACAATAGGAGTGATTAAAATTAGGTTTGTAGGATCCAAGTTGGTCGGACCTAAGTCTGGACCGACAAACAGTCCAAAACACCCTATCCAGTCACACCTTCGGGTGCCAAACTATCAGATTGGTATGTCAGACCTAATACCCTCCCAGCCTTCCCAAACAGGTCCTAAGGCTTGTTTAGTCACACTCTATGTGCCACCGACACTCCAATCGAACAAAGTTCGTGGATCCTTATTTGACCTTTTCTTTAGTCGATCTTCGACTTGGTATTCTAGGGTTTCTCCCAAGCCATTCTATGATCAAACAAAGCATTAAAATCATTACTTTTTAACCATTCATTATCCTATATTCTCATAAACATTGATTCCAACAATCCCCATAAAAGAATCTTGGGTTTTCGCATGGGATTAGGGTTTTGAATCAATACCTTGCCATTTATGGTATTTATCCTAAACCAATACCTTCCTAACCTTCCTACATAGATAGAGCACTTAGTGTCAGCCTCTGATTGATGGTGCTCTTCTCCTAAACGAACTCCTCCCTTGCAGAGCTTCCTTGTCCCCACTTCTCCTCTTCAGATCTCTCTTTCAGGCTCTAGGATTTGTGAGAGTCAACAAGAGGTTTAGGTAGGAGCAAGGATCAACATATAGAGGAGGATAGCCTTTTTGGAGAGATTCTGATGTATAAAAGGTGTCTACTAATAAGATTTAGAAGGTGGGACCTACTAGAGTCCATTTCCAAACGAAACAGGCTGACCGGTCTGATATACCGATCGGATTGTTCATGAAACTGGCATGTCACAACCAGTCAAACTGAACAACTTGAAATTATGTCTGTTTTGTCCATTTTCATACCTGGACTTGTGGTTCGTTATCCGACCGTCTCTTCTGGCCCGGTTGTGATTGGAAGACCTATCACGAAAAGAAAACCTAAGTTAGATTGGGTTTATGGAGTGTAGGTTTTATAATTCCCCCACCCTTAAAAAAATTTCATCCCCAAAATTTATACGTACGGGTACGGGTCTTATGACTCTCCCACCCTTAAAAGAAAATTTTCCCTCAAAATTTAGACGTACCTTGGGAGTTGCATAAATGAGGGTATTCCTTTCGCATTACATTTTCTTCATCCCAAGTAATCTCTTCCACTTCCTGGCTTCGCCAAACTACCTTGACGTAGTAGATATCCCTGTTGTGCAAGGGTATTGTACCTTTAGATTGGCAAGCTGAACTGGTACGACCTCAAATGTTAAGTCCTCTATCAAGTCTGGAGGATCTACAACCAATATAAGCAATGGGTCCCTAATATATTTCTTTAGTAGGGACACATGGAATCCATCATGGACACTTGACATTGACGGTGGCAATGCGAGCTGGTATGCCATGTTGCAGTGTCTCGCTAGGATCTCGTATGATCCCACATACCTAGGGTACATCTTCCCTTTCTTTCCAAACCGCTTCAGTCCTTTAATAGGTGATATCTTCAAGAACACCTTATCACCCACAGAAAATTCAAGATCTCAGCGCAATGCTTCTGACGAACTTGGGCAGTCTTGACTCTCTCCTTGATCTTGTCAACCACTCGACAAGTTTCTTTTATAAATTCTGGTCCCATGATCTGTCTCTCCCCAACTTCATTCCACAATAGTGGGGACTGGCATATTCTCTTGTACAGTGCCTTGTACGGGGCCATCTGGATCATAGCTTGGTAACTGTTATTGTAGGCGAAGTCAATGAGTGGTAACTTTTCATCCCAAGCTCCCTTGAAGTTTATGGCACAAGCTCAAGGCATGTCCTCCAAAATCTGAATTGTTCACTCTGACTGTCTATCTGTCTGAGGGTAAAAGGTTGTACTGAATTTTAGCTTGTCCCAATAGCTTTCAACAGGCCTTTCCAAAACTTGAAAATAAAATGGGGGTTTCTATCTGAGACTATGCTCTCAGGTATGCCATGGAGTCTGACTATATAATCCACGTATAATTTTACCAACCTTTCCATGGTATACTGGGGTCTGATAGCAATGAAATGAGCTGCTTTAGTAAGATGATCCACAATCACTCATACCCCGTTTACTGACTTGGGGTTCATAGGAAGTCTAGTAACGAAGTCCATAGTGATGCACTCTCATTTCCATATCGGCTCTAGCAGTGGTTGTAATAACCCTGTGGGTCTCTGTCTCTCAGCTTTCACTTGTTGGTAATTCAAACATTGGAATACAAATTGGGCCACATGCTTTCATTCCTCTTTACTAGTACAACCTCTTTAGGTCATGGTATATCTTAGTACTTCTAGGATGTACTGAATATGGAGTATAGTGAGCTTTCAACATTATTCTGTTCCTGATGTCTGAGTTCTCATGCTCAGGTATACACAATCTTCTGTGGTATCTGAGGACTTTTTCTGCATCTAAAGTGAAATCAGGATTAGGTCTTCATTTTTCCAAATCCTCTTGCACTATCCTGAGGTGTGTGTCTTGTAAAATTGTTGCCTTCACTGTTGCACCCCAAAACCCCAGAGTTTCGGTATGACCATGGTTTCCTCACTGTGTAAGTACTACCATACTAAGATTTATTCACAATCCATAACATAACACAACTCTTTCGTTAATCACAACACAGATCACGAGAATCACAGAGTGTAAATCAAATAATAGCGGAATCAACAACTAAGAATCATTCAAACCAAGTTTATTTATATTAATTAACTATAAAAAAAGTTTATCTATCTTCAAACCAAGAGATAAGTAACATAATACCAAGTATTAAGTATTTAAATAAAGCTCACGGGTTAAACAACGCCCAGAATAAATAAATAAATAAAACTATACTTTATCCTAAGTAAATACTAGTAATATAATCTTCTCTCTCAAATAGAGAAGTCTTCTACTCTTTAGAATCATTGTCTTCTAACCATAAAGATAATCATCACATTCACATGAGGAATCATACGAATCATCTTCAAGTTCTTCATCTTCAATCACATAATTATTAGCTAAATAATATGCACAAGAATCTGAAAAAAAGTGCACGTACAAAGGGTTGAGAAAAACCACACGCTCAGTGAGAAATTAGCACACTCAAGCACACAATGCATGATAAATTATTAAGGTCCAAATGGTCTGTGAATAAACATGCGCAAGTTATGTTATACCTAAATCCTGGTAATGAACATGCAAGCACGAGTAAGGCGAATGCAGCACACTTGGCCGCTCACCTCATGTGATACATTATCGAAAATGTGAATAAACATGCGCAAGTTACGTTATACCTAAATCCTGGTAATGAACATGCAAGCACGGGTAAGGCGAATGCAGCACACTTGGCCCCTCACCTCATGTGATACATTATCGAAAAAATGAAGAATACAACCCAAGTATACTAATCTGACATTGCACCAAGATTCCCCCATTATAGGTTTTCTCTTGGCATCTTATTCTATGCCTCAACCAATTTATTGGGTACTCACTGCCTAATCGTTAATGGGTAAGTACATAGAACAGACTCATCCCTAGCTCTCACCTGAGATGTAAGACCTGTAATGAACTAAACGGTCTTACCACCTTGTACCAGGTCTACCAATCATGGTCGAGCCAAATGGACCAAGTGCATGAAGGAAATAGCGAGACCAGGTATTAAATTGACCCAAAAACAGTAAAATAGGGGGCAGGGTGGCATATCCAGATAGGCAGGGTCGGACCCCCCTCATTAGGGAGTCAAACCCCTGAAATTTTGATCGAGGGTCAGACATTTTAAACCTGAGGGTCGACGGGATCTCTGACCCCCTCATTGCCGACAGAAACCGTAAATAGGAAAATTTCCAAATTTCAAGGGGATTATTTCCTAATCTCAATGGGACTTATTTTGGGAGGTTCTCCTCTATAAATAGGACGTCCCTTAGCCTCTTTCACTCCTTTTGAAACCCTAATTGAAAGTGAGAGAAAGAGAAGAGAAGGAGAAGAGAAGGAAAGTTGGAGAAAAGACTAAAGAGAAGAATTTAGAGAAACCTCTGAATCTCTGCAAACCTAAGGTATGGGTATATATTTCCATTAATGATTTAAGACCTTATAATAGTTCACGAAGAGGGTATGGTCTAGGAAAAACCCAAATCATCCATCCATGGGAAGATTTCAATGAAATCCATGGAGGGAATCATGGTAGGCAAGTAAGAAAGTAACCTAGAGTTTTAAGCCATAGAACAAGCATAGAATGGATTGTGGAAGTAAGCCATAGGACCCAAACATGAAAGAATGGACTGTAGGATGAAATGGTTGACTCAAACCACGGGGGGTCGCACGTAGGGTCGATTGGGAATCGACCCTACTAGACCACATGATCGACCCCCAGCATTCGGGAAGTCCATGAATGTGGTGGTCGCACCCAGGGTCGGTGGAACATCCGACCCTGGCATCGACCCTACCCCTAGGGGTCGCAGTAAACTGCTACCCTACCTGTGACCCGTCCTGCGACCCTCGCTTAACAACAAGTCTAAAATTGTCAGAATGAATTCTAATTAAAATCTATCGAATTGTTAGGTTTTTCTATTGATATAAAAGTGATTCTTAAAGCTTAAAAGATGATCTACACTGAAGCAAAGGTGAGGGAAGAAGACCTAAACTAATTGGCTAATAATAAACTGTTTGTATTTCTTGAGTCCAATGCCATGACTGATTTTATGCGTGTATGCTTGTAATGTGCATTCAACATGTCATCCAATATTTCTGCTATTAATGTTCATGCATATTTAATTTTATTTATAACATGATGATGATGATGATGCTAGGAAAAGACATGTGAATGTATGTGTATGGTTAGTGTGTTTGATGCGAGTGAAGCATCAGGGGGAGGACGTGATATTGTGGTGTGTCCTGGTCACCAGACTCTTGCTCTCTCTCTACTCAAATCTTGTCCACTAACATCGTCGTATCGCCATTACCTTAGCAGAACTATTACGTCATAGGGCATCAAGGGAGGTGGTCTCGGACCGTGTAGTCTTCGACTCTTTCGGGAGGCCTTAGCACTATCTCTATGGATGTATTGAGGGATGCTGGGGTGAGGCCTTGGATACACTGTTTGACATTATGATTGGTTAGTTGCAAGCCCAGTTTGCAAGCCCTCGCCAACAGGGGCTTACATGTTGGTATGGTATCAACCGGTACTTCAATGCCATTTTCATTGGGGTATATTGTGCCATAGTGGGTGCATGTGGGACGACAATAAACATTAACCTTTGGGCGGCTTCACACACTCGTTGAGGCGGCCACCAAACCTTTCTATAGCACATTGCAAACTTATATACTAGACCACATATATGAATTGAATGCATGCATATGTTTGTTACATTGTTTTGTTTGCTCACTGAGCCGTGATGTGTGCTCACCCTTACGACATCGAATATTTTTAGTTGATGATGCAGGTACCACTGTGGAAGATTATATGAATGCTTTTGTGTATGGACACGTGGCTGCGATGGAGGCTCAAGACATAGTGGAGATGCATGACTCCTCATGCGAGTGTAACTCATGCGTTTTCGATTAGATTTTTATTTGAACTATTAAAGAAATGTAATTGATATTTTATTTACTTATGTCTCGGTTGATACAACATAATTTGATATTTTATTTATGATTATCACAGTTAGATTCCTCAGTTCATTTAATATTATGACTTCCGCTATTGTGTATTTATTCTGATTATGGTTGTGGATGTGTATGGTTTAGTTTACAAGGACACAGCCTATTAGAGATCTTGGTTGAACCGTTGGTTTATTAGTGGTTCATCACACCATTCTGAATGGTGCGGAATTGGAGTGTGATAACTTGGTATCAGAGCTCTCAGGCCCTGTCTTTTAAACCAGTATACTACAACAAAAGTTTGTGAACTGAGATAGGATAAAAATTTAAAAGCTGTAATAATAACACACTATAAGCATCTGTGTTGTTTGAGATAAAAAAATTAAAAGAAAATAATACATCTATTAAATGAGAAACAAATTTATATACACTCGAAGGAAGAACAAACGTATATATACAAGTCTAAAGCAGAGTATAGTCCACAACTCGGACAGTTACTCTGAAGTACAAAAAGAAAAATAAAAAGAAAATACATCAGGAAGTTGGAGGTGATGGGGGAGGCGGTGCCTCGCGGTCTCTATCATAATCCTCAGCATAGACTCTAGTCAACCAAGCTATCTGAGTCTGGGTCGTCTGAAGACTAGTTGTGAGATCAGCCACCCGCTGATCAGTCACGCACTGAGCATCTAAAAGCTCTCCCACCCTTAGATCTGACATGCGCTGAGCCTCTCTAATCTCACGCAATATCCACATCATGTCATCAGAAGGTGGGTGTGAAGGACCAGCTGCATGTGAAGGACCAGTTGTATAAGAAGGACCAGCTCCCGTAGTATGTGTAGGTGATGGAGGAGGTATGGAATCCACATCCATGTACAAACGATCATCATCGACCCCCACCATCTACCCTCGGCTCTCGATAAGTATCAGTGATTCTCAGGGTCGCATACCCTAGGGTCGGACATCCATCGACCCCCACAATCGACCCTGCGATGAAAAATACAGTATTTTTGACAGAATGACCTAAAAATTTTGAAAATATCATTGATTAGTGGATTTAAATATGAGAATGAAGTATATAATGATTGCCTCACGTATATTATGATTTTCAGACATTCCCACTACCAGAACAGATAATGGCTTGACGCAGAGTGACCTGACAAAGCCGTAACTCTATTCCACCACCACCACCTGTGGTGGAAGACAGCCATATACACCCTGAAACACAGGAGAACCTGAACACATGGGCAAACAAATCCTACAAATCTGCCAGCTCCACCTATAGACTTGGCTACAGTCGTAATGAATTTGGCACAACAACTGCAACAAATACAACAGATACAAGCTACTATGCAAGTTGCCATAAGCATGGCTTTTCCAGCTACACAGACAACACCGATGCCAGCAGGATAGGCAAGCACAGTACTAGGGGGAAGTAACACAGTACCCCACACACCTCAGACTCCCATCATGCAGGCTCAAGTACAAAACCCTGAAGTAGCTTCAGGTGGATATCGATACCAACCACTTATGTATGGGGCTTATGTCCCTCATCAACTAGACCACTCTAGACTTGTGGAGCGTTTTCTGAAGATGAAGCCCAAGGAGTATAGTGGTAAGCCAGCTGATCCGTTGTGGCCAGCACACTGGATCGATGAGATGGAAAGAAACTTTACGATGATGACAGTGAATGAAGAAGAGAAAGTATTGTCCACACGGACGTATCTGTTGACAAAGCACACCCAATTGACTTGGGATATATAAGGAGGCATTCTTTGAGAAGTATTTTTCTAGGAGTTTTAGAGATTCCATGGAGAAGGATTTCCTGAGTTTATATCAGGGACAGATGACTGTTGATGCATATCAACAGCGTTATGAGGAGCTGTTCTTCTTTGCACCAGTCAATATGCAAGTGGAAGATACAAAGACCCGAAGGTTCGTCATGGGACTTAGGGGAAGCATACGTTAACATGTTCTGGGACTTGAAAAGAAAATCTACAATGAAGTTGTACAAATTTCTTGAGTGATAGAGTCGAGCCAGAAAGAGAGCTACCTTGCTCAAAATAGAGGAATCAAAAGACCAAATGGGAATTCTTACAATGGAGGGAACACGAAGGTATTCAAACCCTTCCGTACTCAAGGTTTCAATGCTGCAGCCAAGACAACTTCAGCAGCTCAACAGCAACGAAAGCCAAATAATGAAGGGTTAAAATGCTATAACTGCAATCAATTGGGACATATGACAAGGGAGTGTCTTAATCCCAAGAAGCAACTACAACAAGGAAGAGTTTACGCGGTTACATCTGAGGATGCTGCTGCATCGCCTGATGTGGTCACAGGTATGACTTGAATCTTATCATTTTGTGTTACATTATGTGAGCATGTAGACTAAATAAAAAAAATCACATGTATCGTACCTATTAATGGCATTCCCGTCAGAGTACTCTTTGATTTAGGAGCTACTCATTCTTTTATAGCTATGTCATTTGGAAAGAAGCTAAATCTACCCCTCAAATCCTTAGACTACAAACTGCTTGTACGATCGCCTATGGGATTAGAAGTGGAATTAGAAAAAGGTTATGGACCATGTCCAGTTCTTATTGACGATAAGACTTTGGATGCAACCTTGATCCAACTTGAGATGGCAGACTTTGACGTCATCTTGGGAATGGACTGGTTAGCTCGGCATTCTGCAAACCCATTATGTGCCAAAAAAAAGCTGACATTTAAAGACAAAGAAGGAGCAGAGTTTAGTTTTGCGGGAACCAAACTTTCCCGTAAATGAAAGCTCATACTCTTTGCATTAAAGGCTAGGAAGTGCCTTGAGAAAGGAGCAGTTGGGTATCTGGTATCTATGGTCGATCTTACCAAAGAAGCACTACGAATGGAGGATATTGATGTCGTGCGTGACTATTCATATGTATTTCCTGAAGAACTACCAAGACTACCACCCGACCGAGCTACAGAGTTTGTTATAGATTTGATACCCAATGCCGCACCAGTATCTAAAGCACCTTATCGAATGGCTCCTACTGAACTGAAGGAATTAAAAGTACAACTACAAGAACTGCTGGACAAGGGCTACATCCGACCTAGCATATCACCATGGGGAGCGCCAGTATTATTCGTAAAGAAGAAGGACGATAGTGTTCGACGATGTATAGACTATCGAGAACTGAATAAACTGACAATCAAGAATCGATACCCATTGCCTCGGATCGATGACCTGTTCGATCAGTTGCAAGGTGCCAAGGTGTTCTCCAAGATTGATCTTCAGTCAAGCTACCATCAGTTGAAGATTAAGGACAGTGATATTCCCAAGATAGAATTCAGGACTAGATATGGACATTATGAATTTTTGGTCATGTCTTTTGGATTAACGAACGCACCTGCAACCTTTATGGAACTTATGAATCGGGTATTCCATGATATGTTGGATACGTCGATTATTATATTCATCGATGATATATTGGTCTACTCCAAGGACAAGGAAACTCATATTAAGAATCTAAACGCCGCTCTGCAGTGATTACGAAAGGAGAAGCTCTACGCCAAATTTACAAAGTGTGAGTTTTGGCTAAAGGAAGTCGCTTTTCTAGGCCATGTTGTATCCACTGAAGGAATTAAAGTGGATCCTAGCAAGATCGAAGCTATTGTGAAGTGGGAAGCACCGAAGAGCGTTGCAATTAGAAGTTTCTTAGGTCTAGCTGGATATTATCGACGATTTGTGGAAGACTATTCCTGAATTGCCATAACTCTCACCAGTTTGACTAAGAAGGGCGAAAAGTTTGTTTGGACTGATAAATGCGTGAAGATTTTTCAAACATTGAAGGCTAGATTAATATCTGCTCCAATCTTGACCATTCTGATTCCAGGACAGTCATTTATTTTGTACACTGATGCGTCAGGATTGGGATTAGGATGTGTACTTATGCAAGGAGAACAAGTAATTTCTTATGCCTCAAGATAATTGAAGACATGAGAAGAACTATCCCACTCATGCTTTGGAATTAGCGGTAGTAATACATGCTGTCAAAATATGGAGACATTACTTGTACGGAGAAAAATTTTAGATTAAATCAGATCATAAGAGTCTTACTTACCTCTTTAATCAGAAGGAGTTGAATATGAGACAAAGAAGATGGCCGAAACTATTGAAAGACTATGATTGTGATATCCAGTATCATTCGGGAAAAGCTAATGTGGTTGCTGACGCACTGAGTAGAAAGGCAATGAAAAAATCTCAAGGAGAGGTTAGCACCACTGCTGCACTGTGTACTATCGGAAAAGTATTCAATTACGATAATGAACAATTTGTGATAAATGCACCGGGTGAATCATCCAACCAAGGGTTTATCCATCGGTTTGTAAATATGTTCGCCACATTGAAGATTGTACCCGATGTACTTGATGAAGTGAAAACAGTGATTAAATCGGACCCTTATCTAAGAACGGTACAAGAAGACATCGAAAAAGGTAGAACTATTCCTGAGTTCACCTTAGATGATGAAAAGGTACTAGAGTACAAAGGAAGAATATGTGTACCTGAAACAGAAAGTTTGGACATTAGACACCGACTAATGAAGGAAGCCCTTACCACCGCCTATTCGATAAACCTTGGAAGTACAAAAATGTATCATGACTTAAGGAAATTATATTGGTGGAGAGGAATGAAAGCAGATATAGCCAAGTTTGTGTCTCAATGCCTAAATTGTCAGAAGGTGAAAGCTAAACGACAAATACCACCAGGACTGTTACAGTCGTTACCGGAACCAGCATGGAAACGGGACTGCATCACTATGGACTTCGTCATAGGGTTACCATTGACTCCCCGAGTAGTTGACGCAGTTTGTGTGATTGTAGACCGACTGAATAAAATGGCTCAATTTATATCTATACGACCTCAGTATACACTGGAGAGGTTAGCTAAGTTGTATGTGGATAATATTGTCAGATTACACGGTGTACCTGAAAGCATTGTGTCCGATAGAGATCCACGATTTACTTCAAAGTTTTGGGAAGGATTGAAGAAGGCGATGGGTACAACATTGAAGTTCAGTACTGCATTCCATCCTCAGACAGACGGACAATCGGAGCGCACCATTCAAATTCTAGAAGACATGCTCCGAGCTTGTGTAATTGATTTTAAAGGATCATGGGATGAAAAGTTACCACTGATTGAGTTGGTATATAACAATAGCTATCAGGCTACTATACAGATGTCACCCTATGAAGCACTATATGGTAGGAAGTGTCGAACTCCTTTGTTTTGGAATGAAGTTGGAGAACGTAGTATTGTTGGACCAAAATTTATTGAAGAGACTTGTCGAGTAGTCGACATTATCAAGGAAAGAGTAAGAACGGCTCAGAATCGTCAAAAGTAATATGCAGATACTAGACACCAAGGCCATGAATTCGCCATAGGTGATAAGGTATTCCTCAAAGTGTCACCTATGCGAGGTTTGAAACGGTTCGGACAGAAAGGGAAACTAAGTCCGAGATATGTCAGACCATATGAGATTCTAGCTAAATGTGGAAAAGTGGCTTACCAGTTAGCACTACCACCATCTATGTCAAGTGTGCATGACGTATTTCATATCTCCTTATTGAAGAAGTATGTCAGAGATCCAACGCACGTTTTGATAGTAGATCTACCTGATTTGACTGAGGATTTGACATTTGAAGTAGCACCAACTGGAATCACCAGCCGAAAGGTGCAACGACTATGCAACCGTGACATTTATTATGTTAAGGTCACCTGGAGAAGCAGAGATATAGAAGAAATCACATGGGAAGAAGAGAATGCAATGCGAAAGCAATATCCTCATCTATTCGACTCGGAAGGTATGTACAAATTTCAAGGATGAAATTTTTATAAGTAGGGGGAGTTGTAAGACGCTTATCGAACTAACCGGTCCTACCACCTTGTATCAGGTCTACTTATCATGGTTGAGCCAAATGGACCAAGTGCGTGAAGGAAATAGCGAGACCAGCAATTAAACTGACCCAAAAATAGTAAAATAGGGGGCAGGGTCACATACCCAGATAAGCAGGGTTGGACCCCCCTCTTAGGGAGTCAGACCCCTGAAATTTTAATCGGGGGTTGGATATTTTAGACCTGAGGGTCAACGGGATCTCCGACCCCCTCATCGACCCCCTTATTGCCCACAGAAATCGTAAATAGGAAACTTTCCTAAATTTCAAGGGGATTCTTTCCTAATCTCAATGGAAATTATTTTGGAAGGTTCTCCTCTATAAGTAGGACATCCCTTAGCCTCTTTCACTCCTTTTCAAACCCTAATTGAAGCAGAGAGAAAGAGAAGAGAAGGAGAAGAGAAGGAAAGTTGGAGAAGAAGACTAAAGAGAAGAATTCAGAGAAACATCTGAATCTAAGCAAACCTAAGGTATGAGTATGTTTCCATTAATGATTTAAGACCCTAGAATAGTTCACGAATAGGGTATGGTCTAGGAGAAACCTAAATCATCCATCAATGGGAAGACTTCAATAATATCCATGGAGGGAATCATGGTAGGCAAGTAAGAAAGTAACCTGGAGTTTTAAGCCATAGAACAAGCATAGGATGGATTGTCGAAGTAAGCCATAGGACCCAAACATGAAAGAATGGACTGTAGGATGAAAGTCGACTCAAACCACGGGGGGTCGCACGTGGGGTCGATTGGGAATCGACCCTACCAGACCACAGGATCGACCCCCAGCATTTGGGAAGTCCAGGGATGTGGTGGTCGCACCCAGGGTCGATGGAACATCCGACCCTGGCATCGACCCTACCCCTGGGGGTTGCAGTAAACTGCTACCCTACCTGCGACCCGTCCTGCGACCCTTGCTTAACAACAAGCCTAAAATTGTCGGAATAAATTCTAATTAAAATCTATCGACTTGTTGGATTTTCTATTGATATAAAAGTGATTCTTAAAGCTTGAAATAGGATCTACACTCAAGCAAAGGTGAGGAAACAAGACCTAAACTAATTGGCTAATAATAAACTATTTGTATTTCTTGAGTCCAATGCCATGACTGATTCTATGCGTGTATGCTTGTAATGTGCATTCAACATGTCATCCAATATTTTTGCTATTAATGTTCATGCATATTTAATTTTATTTATAACATGTTGATGATGATGATGCTAGGAATAGACATGTGAATGTATGTGTGTGGTTAGTGTGTTTGATGCGAGTGGAGCATCAGTGGGAGGACGTGATATTATGGTGTGTCCTGGTCACCAGACTCTAGCTCTATCTCTACTCAAGTCTTGTCCACTGACATCGTCGTATCGCCATTACCTTAGCAGAACTATTATGTCGTAAGGCATCAAGGGAGGTGGTCTCGGACCGTGTAGTCTTTGACTCTGCCGGGGGGCCTTAGCTCTATCTCTATGGATGTATTGAGGGATGCTGGGGTGAGGCCTTGGATACACTATTTGACATTAGGATTGGTTAGTTGCGGGCCCAGTTTGCAAGCCCTCGCCAACAGGGGCTTATATGTTGGTATGGTATCAACCGGTACTTCAATGCCATTTTCATTGGGGTATATTGTGCCATAGTGGGTGCATGTGGGACGACAATAAACGTTAACCTTTGGGCAGCTTCACACACTTGTGTAAAGAGGTGAGGCGGCCACCGAACCTTTCTATAGAACATTGCAAACTTATATACCAGACCACAGATATGAATTGAATGCATGCATATGTTTGTTGCATTGTTTTGTTTGCTCACTAAGCCGTGATGTGTGCTCACCCTTTCGACGTCGAATATTTTTAGTTGATGATGTAGGTACCACTGTGGAAGATTATATGAATGCTTCTACGTACGGACACGTGGCTGCAATGGAGGCTGAAGACATAGTGGAGATGCATGACTCCTCATGCGAGTGTAACTCATGCGTTTTCGATTAGATTTTTATTTGAACTATTAAAGAAATGTAATTGATATTTTATTTACTTATGTCTCGGTTGATACAACATAATTTGATATTTTATTTATGATTATCACAATTAAATTCCTCAGTTCGTTTAATATTAAGACTTCCGCTATTGTGTATTTATTCTTATTATGGTTGTGGATGTGTATGGTTTAGTTTACAAGGACACAACCTATTAGAGATCCTGGTTGAACCATTGGTTTATTAGCGGTTCATCACACC
Organism: Protea cynaroides; assembly: GCA_028583415.1. Classification (NCBI taxonomy): domain Eukaryota; kingdom Viridiplantae; phylum Streptophyta; class Magnoliopsida; order Proteales; family Proteaceae; genus Protea; species Protea cynaroides. Next base: position 48,670,885 of record CM053271.1, on the reverse strand, counting down.
GTTCTGAATGGTGTGGAATTGGGGTGTGACATGAGACACCCAAGGCTGGCTCCCAACCCTATTCGTTTCCCTACTACAGCTGCAAAAAGGGCATACCCAAAGTTGATCCACAATAAGCCCTATGCCAATGCTTAAACTCCTATTGATAAGGGTTGCCTATCACGGGATGTTGAAACTTAAACCAAGAAATATTATTAATGCAAGTAATCGTATCCTAGCTTAATGGACCAAGATAAATCATTCCATTCCAACTATCTGGATCGACTAGGACATAAGCGAATAGCAAACAATCATGTTATCAAACATCTACATGTTATCAAACAATTCCATAAATAACCAATCCAATATAGAGTTATAATATACTAATGCATGAACATATATCACAGGTATTGGATTGCATGTTATCACACAGTAATCCAAACAAGAAGTAAACACATACACACAAAAATAAGAAAATAAAATGCGTACTAATCCCTCACTTAAATCTGGTGAGCTAATCTTTACTTTATTGCAAATAGAGTCCTTTTCCTTGTTTTCTTACATCGTCTTACCTATTACAAATAAGGTATGAATGTTACTTATGATTATTTATTCTAGCTTTCATTAGGTCTAGGGTGTCCTCATTAGTCTTGGGAATGTGTCCTAGGATTACTTGGTTAGTCTCAAAGTCTATGGTCAGAAATACAACCAAAACAGGCTTGCTATAATGAGGTGGTCGATGGAGGTGGTCGATTAGCTATGGTAGTCAATCATCTCAGTTATGTCAACCGCCTACATCATTTTAGCCTAAATGAGTTTTAGTGGCTTGCACCTCTGTAGGATAGCTTCTACAGATGTTTTATGATGGGTTTAAGTCATTGGTTAGGATAGAATCCTGTTTCCATGGGTTATGTGCAAGTATGGCCTATGATAGAAAATATCGTCTTTGCAACCACATGTACCTATACACTTGAGAGCACATTCTACTCAATCCAATCCTTCCAACATGTTTATTTTGTCATTCTTGAGATGTGGGATGACTAACATAGTCCAAGTATTCAATCACGGTGAAAAATACCTAGAATACAACTCACTGTAAGCCATGCGGTCGATTACATCAGAGGCGGTCGATCAACTCACTTTAGTCGACCACCTTGGTTGACCTCCTCGTACTAGAGAGCTCAAATTGATTCAATTTTAGTTCTTTCTCCCAAGCACAGGGTCCAAGGCTTCACCAGAGGGTTTCTAAACATTATAACAACATTAGTGGGCATGTTCTAATCCTATTTGAATGTTATACATCACCCTAAGGTCCTATATTCATTAGTTGTATTGGTTTATCCATCATGAACATTCTTAATGAATTTTACCTGATATTCATGGAAAGTCTTCTGGAATCTTGTTCTAGCCTGATTAGAGGTTGGGTTTGCCTCATAGGATCATCAAGGGTTCAATTTAAATCAAGTAAGAATAGGTCTTAAGCTTACCTCAATGCTTATACACAAGTTATTGCAGAAAGAAGCTTGAGGGAGGTCCTTCAATGGTTATTCTTCCTCTTTTTCTTCCTTCAACTTGCTCCAATTCACTCTCTCTCTCTCTTTCTTAGAACGTGCCAGAGGTTCTAATATTTTCAATTAGGGTTCCTAGAGAGTTTTATTGAGGAGTTTATGCAAGAGTTAGAGTTGCACTACACTTCTTTTCTTGAGAGTCCTAGTCTTAGTAGTGTAATGAAGGAGGCTTGGAGGTTATTAATTGGCACTCCATCCAATACATTCAAAGATAGGTCCCATATGTTTAGGGATGATCATGGGTAGTTAAGAACCAACTGGAACCAACTAAAATCAAGCCTAACTAAAATAGACTTGGAATGGCCCAATTCTGGGTTTATGCGATCGATCGAATACAGGCGATCGATCAACCCATTTTGGTCAACCACCCTGGTCGACCACCTACTCTTAATTGACTCAGAATGGCCAGGTTTTGATTGGTTTGACTGATTCATTCTACATAGAGCTTCTATACTAATATTAAAAGGATTTTAACTCTTACCTAGAGTTCCATGCACTACATTGATGATACGGATGTTAGCCTAGTATCAACAAGAGAACCTATTATATAAGAAAAAAAATTCAAGTTAGCTTGTATTTTTGGGTATGGATTTCACATTCACTTTGTTTGTTAATCTGGCAAGATTTTCAAAGCTACAAACATGAGCGAGAACTTGTGAATCAAGCCTCGCTCTATTGGGTTGTCTGGGGACTCCAGTATATGTTGTTCTTCATTCCATGCTAAAACAAATGCTGCAGCACATAGTGTCGCATTGATACTGGGCCCTGCCTCCAGTTTCAGTACCCATTTCCTACTTACCACATCAGCAACAACATTTGCCTTGCCTGGATGATATTGGATGTCGCAGTCATAGTATTTCAGTAGTTCCAACCACCTTCTCTGTCTTATGTTCAATTCTTTCTAAGTAAAGAGGTAGGTGAGACTTTTGTAGTCTGACTTGATCTAGAACTTTTTGCTGTACAGGTAATGCCTCCATGTTTTGATAGTATGAATTACAGTAGCTAACTCTAGGTCATGCATAGGGTAGTTTTTTTTGTGCTCCTTTAGTTATCTTAAAGCTTAGGCTATCACCTGTTATCCCTGCATCAGCACACATCCTAGCCCCAATCTTGAGGCATCCATGTATAAAGTGAATGGGAGCCCTAGTGCTGGGATAGTCAAGATGGGTGCAAAGACCAATCTTGACTTCAAAGTTTGGAAGCATTCTTCACACTTATCCATCCATATAAATTTCTCTCCCTTCTTGGTTAACTTGGTGAGTAGAATGGCCGATTTTTGAGTAGTCTTCTACGAATCTCCTATAGTAACTAGCTAGATCCTAGGAAACTATGGATCTCAGCAATTGTATTCGGTGCTTCCCATCCTACAATGACTGCTATCTTGCTAGGATCTACTTTAATTCTTTCTACAGACACCATGTGACCCAAGAACTACTTTATTCAGCCAAAATTCACACTTCTTGAATTTCGCATAGAGCTTTTCTCTTCTTAGTCACTGTAAGGCTACTCTCAGGTATGTTGCATGCATCTCCTTATTCTTGGAATAAATCAGTATGTCATCTATGAATACTATGATTGAAGTATCCAACATATCGTAAAACATTCAGTTCATCAGTTCCATAAACAATGCAAGGGCATTGGTCAATCTGAACGACATTACTAGGAACTCATAATCTCCATACCTCGTCCTGAACACAGTCTTTAGGTTATCTCCAGCTTTGATCTTTAATGGATGATACCTGACTAAGGATCGATCTTCGAGAAGACCCTTGCTCCCTACAATTGGTCGAACAGGATGTCGATTCTCGACAGTGGGTATCTGTTCTTGATTGTGAATTTATTGAACTCCTGGTAGTCTATACATAACCATACACTGCCATCCTTTTTCTTCATGAATAGTACGGGTGCTCCCCATGGCAATATACTTGGTCGTATGAAACCTTTGTCCAATAATTCTTGTAGCTGGACCTTCAACTCCTTCAATTCCATAGGGGTCATTTTGCAAGGTGCTTTAGACACTGGCGCCAACCCTGGCAGTAGGTCTATCATGAACTCAGTTATCCTATCTAGAGGTAATCCAGGTAGGTCTTTTGAAAATACATTAGGGAACTCCCGCACCACTTTAATATCTTCCATATTTGGTAGCTCTATAGTCACTTCAATTACTAATACTAGATAACCGACTCCTCCCTTCTCTAGACATCTCTTAGCTTTGAGGGCAGAGAGGATGAGCCTCTGCTTTCAAGGCAACTTGCTTCTGGTGAAGTTGAATTCTTTGCCATAATTGCCCTTCAATGATAGATTCTTCTCAGCAAATAACAAATTTACAGAGTGCTGAGCTAACCAATCCATTCCCAAGATGACGTCGAAGTCTGCCATCTCGAGTTGAACTAGGTTTGCTTTTAAATCCTACCCATTCATATGAACTAGGTACAACCCATAACACTCATTTAGTACCACTTCTAGTCCCAAAATGGATTGAACTAATAGGCTTGGGTCTAAAGATTTGATGGGTAACTCTAGTCTTTTCCCAAAAGATACAGACACAAATGAGTGGGTAGCTCTGGAGTCAAAGAGAACTCTGGTGGGTACAACAGCAATACTTGTAGTTTCTGAAATTATAATTAACCCTTAGCCTATATGCTCACACAAATAATGCTATAAATGAAAGGAACAAGGATTAAGGTCGTACCCGTAACCACATTAGGTGATGTGGCTACTTCCTCTAAAGTGACAGCATACACTTTTTCCTGCTGCAATTATTTCTTAGGCTAGGGACATGTCCTAGTATAGTGGCCCATTTGTTGGCAGTTGTAGCATTTAACATTACTAGTTATACCAGCATCTTGTTGTGCAGCCACTAGGGTGACCTTGGTTGGCATGGCAGCAATTTGTGGCCTGAATTGGCGAAAGGGCTTAATGTTCCCTTCACTTGATGTCTCTATGGTAGGCCTCTTCAACCCTCTGTTCTGTGCCAAAAAATCTTTCCTTATGGCTCAATTCTATGACTCGATCGATCTACACTGCCCGATTGTAGATATTCTTCTCTAGCCCCAATACATGGTCTCGGATTCTACATCAAAGTCCCATGGTGAATCTGTGAGTTTTGGTGGCCTCTTTTTGCATGCTTGCCGCAGCAAAGAAGAATAGCTCCTTGTACTTTGTTGATAAGCATGCACTATCATTTAAGACTGCTGTAAACTAAGAAATTCCTTTTTCCATTTGGTTACGAAAACTTCTAAGGAAGTATTTCTCGAAAAATGCTTTCTTAAATATTGCCCATGTAATTTGAGCATGCTTATTCTATAGATAATTCCGGGTGAAATTCTACCAAGTGTTGCCACCCTCTCTCAACATGTAAGTGGCATATAACACCTTCTCGTCCTCCGTACATGTCATCATACAAAAGATTTTCTTCATTTCCTCTATCCATTGAGCTGGTCAAAATGGTTTCCCTCCTTTCCCTAAGAAGGTCAATGGTTTCATCTTTAAGAAACAATCCAAAGTCCTTGAGAAATCAGTTTGCCTAGGTACGGCCATCCCTTACCAACGTGGCTGATATGGGTATCCTCCTTGGTATCCACCCTCATATAGTCCAGTTGTGGATGTTGTCAAAATATATTAAGGTTGTGGTGGTTGTTTATCTGACCCGCCGGAACAATATTACCATCCACCGGCAATGTGGTATTATACTCTTAAGGCTCAGACGTGACATCGGTAGGTGTGGGTGTAGGTGGCCTAAACAACCTTAGCATCTCAGCAAAAAAACTATTTCTATTGTACTTCCATCTGGTAGACCAGGTTAGTCATAACTGTGGCCGAATCTCTATGAGAAGGATCTGGCAGAGGGTTTTGCATCCCTTGGGCCAGTACTTCTTCACTATCCCTCACTTGATTTTCATCTTCATTGTTAAGATTTTACTCATTAACATTTTCAGTTCCTGCATTTTCTTTAGGAGGAGGTACCCTTGAATTGTGACGGTTACATGAGTTTTTGCGACCATTTTCGCCTACCATTTCAGATTACCGACGCCTAACAAAATCTGAAACAATTTTACAATACATGGGATAATTCTTGAGAAAAGTAAACCAAAGCAACATAGTGTTAGTCTCATATAATACATGCGAGGCAAATAAACCATCAACGGAAACTAGCAACGCCAAAAGCAAAAATTTCAAACTTAACAGGGTAAAGCACACTTTATCCAGTCGCATGACTATAATCCAATGTCAAACCGGTAAGTCCAACGGGACAAATTTTTCCAACTTCCTGAGAGGTACAGGTAAGATGTCCGATTACACATTTGAGTATAGGAGTCCGACCGGATAAGTCTCCCAAGATTCCCGAGAGATACTAGTCGGATGTCCAGTCAGATGTCCGTTCTTACCTGGTCGCGGTAAGTCTGACCAGACAACTCAAAATTGGCTTTTTAAGCCCGATTTTGAGTCATTTTCATAACGCAAACTCTCCTCTTCTCTTCAGTGCCAATTCCCCTCAGCCTTGGTGAGTTCCTACAGTCCCACCGAACAACCTTGAAGTGTTTTCTTCAGTTCAAGAGTTCATCTTGACTCAAGGTAGGTTTCTTACTCTCCCATTCCTTTTTGGTGAAATTTTTCTAGGTGTTCCTTGCCCAAATTCAAATTTTTTTTCATTAGAAAGATTCCAACTGTAGGAAACTTGTTTTTTTGGTTTGGAATTAATTGTGGGGCTTCAATGAACAAAAGCCCTCAACAAATTTTGGGTTTCATTGAGTGGTTTGTTGAAAACCCCAACTTGTGAGCTTTTGACCTAGGTTTTACTAAAATTTTGAAATTTTGTGAATTGGCTTGTATTTCTTGCTTCTTTTGGTGCTTGTTTAGACTTTGGATGATGGTGTAACACCCATGTAAGTCCTCTTACCCATTGTGGGTGAGTTTGAGGCTTTTGCCCAAAATATAGCCGTTATGCTGCCGAAATTTTGAAAATTCTGACTAATTCGTTACTTGTTTCGGTTGAATATGTAAGTTAGTCATGTTTAATATCGTGCAGTCTCCAAGAACGTTGGTCCTTCCGGTTCTCGAGGACCACTCCCACCTTGGTAGCATGTCAAATGCACCAATTTTAATTAAATATTTGTTTACTGACCTGATTAATAAACTATAGCCTGGGTAAGTAAAGGTCGATCCCATAGAGAATGAATTGATGAGAATTTATATTATATCTAAACTAAATAAACTAATTAATGCTAAGTAAATACAATACGAAAGGGGGTTTTGGTTGGTTGAATCAAATTGAAAGTAAACAAACATGATTTAAATAGAAAAATAATTAGAGAGACAATTCAGTTCGTGGTTCAATATCCACCCACACATGCAATGAGTAAAATTAATCGCAACATTAATCTCTTCCTCCCAATTAGAATTAAAAACCCTAGATAACAATATGCTATGTTACCCGAGTTCTCCCTTAAATATCTCTACTGAAACAAGCTCTTCAGAAAGATCTAATCATTAAACAATACTGAATAAGCTCTTAATATTTAATTCAATGACAGTATTAAGTAAGTGAAAAATAGCTCAATCTAAGCAAAAATCACACACAAGCAGTGATTATTTAACTTAGGTTATATTATTCATAATAATGAGATGAAAACTTGGATATAATCATATATCATTGTTTGTTACTTGTGATTAAAGCCAGGACAATTACGTATCACAGATTATAGATCTAGCAATTAATATTAATCTAACTAATTCAACAGGCCATTACTGAATTATTCAAACAAATATCAAAAATAAAGATAAAAGAATAACATAAGCAATTCCAATAAAAGAAAGAATAAGAACAACGTTAGCGATTACACCATTGATATGTGTTTGGGCTTTAAAATCCCCTTGAACTGAATGAGAAAATTAGCCAGACATTATAATCCTTTCAAAGAGATAAAAATTTCCAATAAGAGAGAGAGAGAGAGAGAGAGAGAGAGAGAGAGAGAGAGAGAGAGAGAGAGATTTCTTATCTTCAACCCTAGTCTTCTATATATAAAACATGACAATCCTTTATAGCATAGAATTCCTTTTTTGTGTAGGATTCTTTTTCTATTTAGAATTCTAAAATTATAGAGTTTCTTTTCTTCCTTGGAGTCTTCTATTGTAGGTTTTCTAACTTGAGTAGGAGACTTTTTATGGAAATTTCATCCACCATTGAATGCTTTAATCAGATCGTATGGCTGCTCCTATTTGGATTTAGATCAGATTTTTGTGTCAGATTTTGAGGCAATGTTTGGAGGCACAAACGAACTCATATTTTTCTCCATAATACCATTATGAAAAGGTTGAGACGTTTTCTATAACTTTACTGAAGATAACTTTTCAATTCTGAAACTCTTTCCACATTAAAACCTGAAAGAAGCTCAAAACGTCAATATTAAGAATGTTAAAAAAATTTTGTCTTTTAGGAAGTAATTCACAGTCTTTAAAATATGTCAAATTAATGAAATTCATTATATTTAGTTCAATTAGGCATAAAACACATTAAAAAACATAGTACAAAGAGAATAAAAATATAAAAATCACCTATTTATCACACCTTTTAGGCTTTTTGACGCTCGACAGTTCCGTTCCGTCGAGACACAAGCCCGGTACCCTTGGTTTGACGGCAAGAAGATTGAATCTGGCCGCTTTGTGAACTTGGAACATTTGCAATGATTTGATGTCATGGTAGCGTTTGATGCCCTCGGGTGTTTACCAGTGATTTAATATGATGACATCACTAGGCCGAACCTAGTGAAGTACTTCTACGCCAACTTGGAACTGGCGGGGGATCCCAACGATTTCACCTTATGCAGGGATCTTCTCATTACAAGTAGTGTAAAGGGGGTTAATATAACCTTCAACACCCATGAGTTCGCCACACTTCTATAAATTCTCAATTATGGTGATCTAGTCTACTATGCCCCCAAGGAAAAGGGTTACCTTACTGAGGACCTACGCCGGGAAGTTGCTGCTCAGATCCTTACTCTGGGTTTTTCCATGCTGATGGCGAACCTATGGTCTTTACCTCGGGTGTACTGTTGCATCATACAGCATAACATCATTCCCCAAGACGAGCACTACAATGAGGTTTCCCAGTTAACCCAATATGTCACCTATTGTGTTGCCACTCGATAGTGGTTTGCCTCCCATACATCATTATTCAGATTATGGTTCATGCTACTACACCCAACTGTAAGCACCCCATTTTTGCCACCCTCAGCATAAGTGAACTAATATGACAGGTTTTCGGCCTTTAACCCAAAGGATTGTGATTCTCTAATGAACCCCACAGTAGGGTCATAGGCTATTACCTACTTGGATGTACAGGTCGTGAAATTATCTTCGAAATGAGACTAGAATAATCAAATTTCGACATCAAACAAGGAAGATATCGTTGTTTGAAAGTGCAAGGGCATTTACGTAATTATCATATGATGCATGCAAACTTCAAGTCATCATATCTTGGTCATCTGATGTCATAATCAAATGATTCAAATGCCAATATTCCTTATTTTCAGTGCTCTTCAAAGTAGACGTGAAAAATCTCGGACAAATGTCACCGATAGGCCCCATGCAATCTTTCCTGTAAAATTATCGTTAGAACTTCAAAGCTTCATATCTCTGTCATTCTACGTTGGATTCAGATGATTTCAAGGCCATTATTCTACATTTGTGATGTTCTACAAAGTGGACGTAAAAAATCTCGGGTAGAAGTCTCTGAAGGGTCCCATGCAAAATTACACATGAAAATGGTCATTTGATCTTCAAAAATTCATATTTTGGTCACCCCATATCCAAATCAGGTAATTTCAGTTTCATTATGTTCCATTTTTTAGTATTCTACAAAGTGGACGTAAAAAATTTTCAGTAAAAGTCTACGAAGGATCCCATGCAGATTGGTCAGCCAAATTATCGATAATTGGCCTGCTTAAACTTCAGAAATTCAAAAGTTGACCATTTTATTTCCAAATGTGATGATTCAAGTTCTAATATTCCTCATTTTTAGTGTTCTACAAAGTGAACATAAAATATTTGGAATAAAGGCTATCGAAAAATTCCATGCGGAATGGCAACGAAAATAGCCCATGAAATGACAGAGAGAGAAACCCAGTCAATCCAGTCAACTCAGCTCAACCCAACCCAGTCAATCCTTGTCAATCCGGACCAAATCTATTTAACCCATGTGCATGCATATTATGTATATTATACATATTATTATGATTATGTATAGCATTAGGCATTAAATTATATTTTATGGGTTGCATATATATATATTAGTTGAAACGTTTGGCTAATGGTTCGGTTAGGAAAGAGATAGAGAGAGATCTCAGAGAATCAACAAAAAAAAAAAAAGGGTGGAAATCAACAAAAAAAAGGAAAGAATGGAGAGATTATATTCAATGGGTTTTAAATAGAAAGATAAGAAAGAGAAGATATGGGTTTTGGGTTTCCAAAAGATGGTGATGTGTCAATTTAAGGAAAAAGGAGAGGATTGTCATGGGGAGTCTTAGATGGAAAGAAAATGAGAAAGAAAATCAGCCAGCTGGGTTGGATTCGAAGGGAAAAGAAGAATATCAGATTAGGAGGGAGATGGAGAAAAAGGAAAAAAAATCTGGAGAAAGATTGAGGAAGACCGAGAATAGAAGAGATCAGAGAGAATCAAGAGAGAGGGAGGGCGGCTGGGAAATAGAGAGAGAGGATATAGCTAAAAGAGGAGAGAGCGGCGAGATCTAAAGAGGAGAGAGAGGCGAGATCTAAAAGAAAAAAAGAAAGTGGGATTCTAAAAAATAGAGAGAGAGAGAGAGGCGAGAGCTAAAAGAGGAGAGAGAGGCGAGATCTAAAGAGGAGAGAGGCGAAATCTAAAAGAAAAATGAAAGTGGGATTCTAAAAAAAGAGAGAAAACGAGAAGAAGAGAAGAGGAGAGAGGGTGGAAGGAAGATGAGGAAGAAAAAAAAAAGAGTGAGAGGCCGAGAGAGAGAGGGAAAAAGAAAAGAAGAAAGAGAATTAAAGAGGAAGAAGACAAGTGGAGAGAAGGGAGAATGTAGGTGGGAAGACAGAGAAGAGAGTTGGTGGTGAGAGAAGAATTTTACTTAGTGTTACTCAAGGTGAGTTGTCGTTTTGATAGGAAAGAGAGAGATGGAGTGGAAGAAGGTGGTTTCAACAAATAAGATTAACAAACAAGAGAGAGATGGAGTGGAAGAATATGGTTTCAGCAATAAGAAAATAAGAAAAGAGAAAAATGGGAGCTAGAACCAAAAAGAAGGTTTAGTCGGTTGGAGGAAAGAATGAGTGTAGGGCTGGGATCTTGAAATGTCTTTCAAACCATCATTCATGCCAAAGAACTTTCGGCTCTCTTAGCTTCAACTGCAAATTCCCCATGCCATTCAGCGAGATTTTCACGATATTGTCTGGCTTTCATGGCCAACCTGTGATTCCGTTAATGGTGACTTTACTCATGTTCTATGATTGTTCCTTGTGTAATCTCATCCTCACCGACAGGGAATCATCCGATCGTTTTCAGCAGCATTGTTTCTACATGAACTTTGATATCGGTCTAGCAGCAAAGTCAGCTTGGTGTTTCTCATCTTGGTGGAAGAAATTGTAAGGGGTTTCTCTGCTCAATAACAAAAACTCTCTTTTGCTGTAGTCCATCTGGTCTCCAGTCTTCAGCCATCAGGTATGTTCATCTTATTCTTCCTTATGTCCTGGTATTTTCAATTTCCTGATCCTTGTTTATTTTTTCTTGCATATCTAGTTTGTCTATATAGGCCTTCCTTTCCATGATAATTTGCATGTTGTCTCAGTTAGATTGAAATTTAGGTTATGATCAAATGGGCGTTCAATGTTGTCTGTCGTGGATTGATCATGCTGCCTGTGGACCATAGATTAATTTCATCCTCTCACATAGGTTAATTTTCTGTTATAGCATCTCATACAATCACTATTGTATATTCAGCCAAGTTGTATTATGGATGAATTTCATGATTAAATTGGGTTATTTATATGTCATCAAGTTGGTGGGTCTAGACTAATTTCATACCATCAAGGATCATCACCATTGATTCACATCTGCAACACTTGATCCCATCATTACATGATTGACATCTCACCCATTGATCATGAAATTTTGATGTAATTAAAATATACCCATTGATCATGGAATTTTGATGTGATTAAAATTTGGCCATTGATACTGATTGAATTTTAATTTGATTCAATGTGAACCATTGGTGTAGAATGGGTTTTAATTTGATTAACTGAGGGCCCATCGATCATGAGATTTGGATGGGATGAATTTTTGCCCTTTGATTGAATTTTGATGTGAAATTTTTATCCATCGATTATGAAACTTTGATTTAATATTGGCCATTGATCTTGGAATTTTAAGTGATTTAATATTGGCCATTGATCTTAGATATTGTAATGCTCAAATCTGGACCATTGATTTTAGATGTGTTGATACTTGAATCTAAACCATTAGATCTTGATCATAAGTCTCTTAAAGAAATCTGAACCATTAGATCTTGATCATGAGTGTCTTAAAAGAATTTGAACCATTATATCTTGATCATGAGTGTCTTAAAGGAATCTGAATGGTTAGATTATCTTTAGATATGATTTTAAGCAATCTGAATGGTTAGGTTACCATCAAGAGTGCTTTAGACCATTGGATTGTCATTGTGAGTGATTTTGAGTGATATAAACCATTAGATCTTGATCATAACTGATTTAGATGAATCTGAGCCATTGATTTCTTAGTTTGATCATGATTATATCCTGATGTGAGGTCTGACCGTTAGATTGAGGATTTGATCTCGATACATTGTTAAAGAGAAAAGTTGAGTCCAAACCATTGATGAAGGATCTGATCTTGAGATATTGAGAGATTCACATTAGATCCCAACCAAAGATCTAGAGAATCTCATCTGAGACACATTGAGACATAATTTGATTGGAAATAATACATGAGATGCCATTTTATTTGTCTGTTATATCTTGATGAATGCTCTCACATGCTTGCTGCTATAATGATTCACATGCTTTCTTGCCATACATGAGATAATTTATGTGTATTTCTTGCCATAAATGAGTTATATGCCATATTTAAATGAATAATTTATTTTTGACAATAATTTAATTTATGCAACACCCTAGTTAAATGGCCATATATGCACACTTCTAGAAGACAATTAGGTGTGGGGACGTGTATTTAGGCACCCACATTCTTGGGAAGGGCATAATGGAAAATAATAAAAATCTTAATAAAGAAAGAGAATGCTTTGCCAAATCTTCCAAAATTATAACTTAGGATGAAAAGGGTAACTCAGGACGATTTCCACCTCTTAGTAAACCCTAAACCTATAATAGGTTCTCAATCCTAAACCTAGAATAGGTTATTAATCCTAAACCTAGAATAGGTTCTCAATCCTAAACCTAGAATAGGTTCTCAATCCTTAACCTAGAGCAGGTTCTCAATCCTTAACCTAGAACAGGTTCTCAATCATTAACCTAGAACAGGTTATTTATCCCGAACTACGTGGATTCTGATTCCTAGGTCAAACCCTAGGATACGTAGGCCATTTGGGAGAAACCCAAATTTTGATCCACATTTTAGTCCACTCGGACTATCCATAGATCCACTAGGATATTTACCCATTTTACTACCCAAATAGGGTTACTCAGCCCGAACTACGTGAATTCTGGGCTATTTGGGAGAAACCCAAATTTGGATCCACACCTTAGTCCACTTGGACTATCCATAGATCTACTAGCATATCCATCCCCATTCCGACCCAGATCCCAAACTGCACGGATTCTGATTCCTAGGTCAAACCCTAGGATACGTAGGCCATTTGGGAGAATCCCAAATTTGGATCCACACCTTAGTCCACTTGGATTATCCATAGATCTACTAGGATATTTACCTATATTTTGACCCAAAATGGGTTATCCACATTTTGACCAAATTTTGAAGTACACGGATTCTGATTCCTAGGGCAAACCCTAGGATACGTAGGCCATTTCAGAGAAACCTAGATTCGGATCCATACCTTGGTCCACTCGGACTATCCATAGAACCACTTGGATATCCACCCATCAGTCTGAATACGCAGATTCTGATTCCTACGGTAAACTCTAGGATACGTAGGCTATTTGGGAGAATCCCAAATTTGGATCCACACCTTAGTCCACTCGGACTATCCATAGATCCACTAGGATATCCATTCCCATTCAACCCAGATCCCGAACTACATGGATTCTGATTCCTAGGGCAAACCCTAGGATACGTAGGCTATTTGGGACAAACCCAAATTTAGATTCAAACCTTAGTTCACTCGGACTATCTATAGATCCACTAGGATATTTATCCACATTTCTAACCCAGAAAAGGTTATACACATTTCAACCCAGAATGGGTTATCCACATTCAGACCCAGAAAGGATTATCCATTCTTAGATCCACTAGGACTATCTATCAGTACGTATGGACTATTCAGATCCTAACCCATAGGATTTCTCAACCTTTCAAGCATAAACTTCAACTTGAACAGTGAACTTAATCAAATACAAGCATAAATTACAGCCATAAACTTTAATCACACCTGAACTACAATGGTGAACCTGATTTTCAGAATAATTCCGTGATACGTAGGCAATCTGATGGATACAAATTCGGTTCAATGATATCAAACCACTTGGTTTGGTTTGTTTTAATAGATAGAGTCTAGCATAGGAAAGGTATAGGAGACCGATTTCGATCGGGCGGTTTGGGTTCCTAACCCCTTCCCATAACCATAACCTGACGCTCCCAATCTCTGATGGACCAGAAATCCGATCTAAGGGTCATGAGTCAATCAAAGTTTTACCTTAGGGTGAAATTTCACATTTCTAAGGTCCTAGACCTTAATCTAGGTGGCGACTTCCAAAATAAGATTTTCAATCTTTGTCCTCACAGTGACGACTTCACTGGGGATATAAACGTCAAACTCCTAAATGAAAACTTTCCTTGTGTGAATTGGATGCTAGCTTTTATGATACTATATTTATGCTTGTATAATATTGCTTTGGGGGGAATGGGTTTAGTCACACATTTGTGTGAGTAGCCAAACCGGATCCCATGCATATGGGGCAGCCCGCTAGGCGAAATACACAACCTTGGCCTATACTTTGTGAGATCACGATCGGCGAGCAGCCTCTAACAAGCGTTTCTTGGGTCTGCCTGGGAATGCGTTATGCTACTCCACGTCGCTTGATTCTTGCAACATAGTATATAAAGGGATTGGGGGCCCATTATTCATCGTGCATTCGGTGATAGGTTACCCCATCCTTGTCAAGGTGGCCTAATTTGTCCTAACCCAAATTATAGCCCAATGCTTGTTATTTTTGGTTCATCCCTGAACCGATCCAATAAAATCTTGCTTAACCATGACATCTATGCTCGAGACGTCGAATTTCTGCCTGTTTTGTCTTTGATTGGTCAACATGTTAGAATCTACACGATGAGAATCTTGAACTCTCACCCATTGGGAGTATGAGGTATGTATACACCTGTTCTACATCATAGTAGACGGTCACTATACACCCTCCATTAAATAAGCTCGATGTGTCGAATCTCTCATTGTTAACACGTCGATTTTGAAAATTGAACAGAAAATCCCTATCAAGACATAGATACCATGGTCAAGAAGAAATTTACTAGTTTGTTCATCCATTAACCACTTTTGCTAACCATCCCTAATAATGACGATGGATTAATATATCCATTTTAATTTCATCGAATTTGGTAATCCAATTGGCCAGACCTTGGTACCACTGATTATCCATTTTGGAATCACGAGGTCCCAAGAATGAACACATGGCTTAATGAAATTCAATAAAATTGGCTTGGATAATGTTTACTCGATCACCCTTATAAAGGAGCTAACTCTTGTTTGGTTGAGTCATCTTTGATTGTGCATGTGACTTCTTCCATTCCTCTAGATGTCTAGAATCTTGATATTCCTCCATTGGGTTTCAATGCCTTTGAAAAAGAGAATCAAATTGCAACCATGTCTACCCTTTTAGGGTGAGGGGCTCCTACAATTAGGGAATTGTCTTGATCTCCCACCTTAAGATCCATCCATGTTATCTTTCTAAATGAATCAATGGAAGGCATGAATCTAGATCTTGATTTAACATCAAATTTTGTAAGAAAGAAGGCATTTGGGAGCACAATCAGTAACTTAGTCAATCTGGTGCAACAGGGCATTCAGTTTAGGCAGCGACAAGCACCTACACTTGAAAATTTTACAATATTCCTGTACAGTTAGTCCTTGGGCTTACTCAAATATCATATTCAGTTCATCTCATAATTAAGGAGAGATTCAGCCCTAGGCAAATCCAATTATCGTTCTCAATGTACCTCAGAATTAAGGAAAGATTCATCCCCTAGGCAAATCCAATCATAGTTCTTGATTCATCTCTGAATTAAGGAAAGATTTAGCCCCTAGGAAAATCCAATCATAGTTCTCGATTCATATCTGAATTAAGGAAAGATTCAGCCGCTAGGAAAATCCAATCACCTTTCTCAATGTACCTCATAATTAAGGAAAGATTCAGCCCCTAGGAAAATCCAATCATAGTTCTCGATTCATTTTTAAATTAAGGAGAGATTCAACCCCTAGGCAAATCCAATCATAATTCTCGATTCATCTCTGAATTAAGGAGAGATTCAGCCCCTAGGCAAATCCAATCACTGTTATCAACTCATCTCAGAATTAAGGAGAGATTTAGTCCCTGGGCAAATCAAATCACCATTCTCCATTCACCTCTAAATTAAGGAGAGTTTCAATCCCTTGGCAAATCCAATCACCGTTCTCGATTCACCTCTAAATTAAGGAGAGATTCAGCCCCTAGGTAAATCCAATCATTGTTCCCTATTCACCTTTGAATTAAGGAAAGATTCAGCCCCTAGGCAGATCCAATCATCGTTTCGGTTCATCGAGAATTAAGGAAAGATTCAGCCCCTAGGCAGATTCAATCACATCCAGTTCATCTCAGAATCAAAGAAATATTCAGCCCCAGATTCAACCGCCATTTCTGATTCATCTCAAAACTAAAGAAAGGTTTAACCCCTAGGCAGGTTCAATTATCACCTCCCAGATCATGTTAGAGTAGAGGAGACATTTAGCCCCTAGGCTTTTTCACCCTTCACTTCCTATTTAGGTTTCGATTCATATCGAAATTAGGAAAAGTTTCATTCATCTGAATTCTATTAGCCACTAGGCCTATCCAACCATCAACTTTGGTTAGGGTTCTGATTCATGCCGGAACTAGGAAAAGTTCCATTCATTTAAATTTAATTAGCCTTAGGCTTATCCAACCATCAACTTTGGTTAGGATTCTGATTCATATCGGAACAAGGAAAACTTCCATTCATCTGAATTCAATTAGCCACTAGGCTTATCCAACCATCAAATTTGGTTAGGGTTCAGATTCATGTTGGAACTAAGAAGAGTTGCATTAACCAACCATCAACTTTGGTTAGGGTTCTGATTCATGTTGGAGCTAAGAAGAGTTCCATTCATCTGAATTTAATTAGCCACTAGGCTTGTCCAACCATCAACTTTGGTTCAGGTTCTGATTCATGTTGGAACTAAAAAGAGTCCCATTCATCTGAATTCATTTGGCCACTAGGCTTATCGAACCATCAACTGTGGATCAAGTTCTGATTCATGTTGAAACTAAGAAGAGTTTCGTTCATTTGAATTTAATTAGCCCCTAGGCTAGTTTAATCATCAACTCCAATTCAGGTTCCGATTCATGTTAAAACTAAGAAAGGTTCCATTCATATAAACTCAATGTGAGCATGAGTTAGCCTCTAGGCCTATTCAACCATTACCTCAGGTCCATGTTCCATTTCATGAAGGAATCGAAGAAAATTTTAGTCATCTCAACTCAATCAATCCATCATTTCTAGCAATTAGAGTCCAATCCATGATTGTCATCCTTGGCCTCTATCAATCGGAGCCCACTCAAGCAATCCTTGCCTCTAGCAATTAGAGCCCAGTCCATGACTGTCAATCTTGATCTCTATCAATCAGAGACCAATTCAAAGTCAATCTTGATCTCTATCAATTAGAAACCAGTTTAAAGTCAACCTTGACCGATTCAAAATCAACCTCTGGCTCTATCAATTAGAAGCCCGATCCATGTCCATCATAGCCCAGTGCTACAAGTTAGGATCGCTCGTCAGGAATGGTGAATGAAAAGCATTCCTCATTGCCAGTCAATAAAGATCAATTCTAGATTCTGGAGTCATCAGAAAAACATGAAACTTCAGCTATGATAGTGCTATCCCATCTCAGGCATTTCTGTCCCATTGGCCAAGGAAATGCTAAAATCCAAAGAGTTGCCCTCATATTTCTAATTATTCAAAGAGGAGCAATGGAATTTTTCCGAGTAGTAGGTTAGACCAAAGAAGAGATCCAATGTACCCTAAGGTAGGATAGAAACCAGAACCACGGCTAGGGAATGGTCCAATAAGGAAAGCCAATGACCCCTGAACTAGGGCATGAACCAGAATGACCTTGGGCCTGAATTGGGTATGGTTCAATGAGGAAAGTCCTTGAGCCCTAAGTTGGGCATGAACCAAATTGACCTTAGACCCAAATTGAGTGCAGTCCAATGAGGAAAGCCAATGACCCCTGAACTGGGGCATGAACCGGATTGACCTTGGGCCTGAATTGGGTATGGTTTAATGAGGAAAGCCCTTGAGCCCTAAGTTGGGCATCAACCAAATTGACCTTGGACCCAAATTGAGTGTCGTCCAATGAGGAAAGCCCTTGAGCCCTAAGTTGGGCATTCAGATTGAACTTGGACCTGAATTGAGTGCAGTCTAGTAAGGAAAGCCATTGAACCCTAAGTTGGGTATGAACCAGATTGAACTTAGACCCAAATTGAGTGTAGTCCAATGAGAAAAGTCATTATGCCCTAAACTGAGGCATGAACCAAATTGACCTTAGACCCAAATTGAGAGTGGTCTAACGAAGAAATCCATTGAACCCCCTAAGCCGAGGCATAAACTAGTCTAATCTTGGACTTAAAATGGTGTAGTGCAATGGCGATACCCCTGGATCCCCAAGTTGGGGCACAAGCTAGAATTATTTTGAACTCAACCAGAAGCGGTCCATTAATGAATCCATTGAACCCCAAACTGGGGCATAAACCAAAGTAACCTTGAGTTTAAAAAGCAATAGTCCGATTATGAATGGATCCCAAACCGAGAAAAAAAAATAAGGTAAGAATTGTATGAAACCCTGAAAGGTAGGCATCTTGCACCTATTGATAGAAGGGCATGATGAGTCCTGCTGTTAGAGGTCTGAAGGAAAATTTATTCCCATAACGACTGAAGGTGGTTGTCGAAGGCATTATGCCCAACTGGAGCCGCTTGAACGAACTAGTTGTTTCAACTTTCTATTATCGATATTCGATAGGTCATCCATGTCTAGGTCCAAGATTGATATGCTTGTTGACGAGTCCAGTCCAATCTGTCCTGTAAGTAAAAGAAAATCATCCCGTTTGGGATTTCAATCTCTATGCTTTGTCTCTTCCATACATTTCCTCCCAGTTTCATACATCCTCCTATTCTACGTGCGCAGTCAATTGTGACTCTGAAGATGATTGAAATGATGAGCTGTCTCTTGAACTTCTACACCACTTGGCCTCTTAAGAAAGAAATGTCCAACCTATCTGGGAAAGCTTTGAACGATCAATCAGGAGACATAGGAGGACTCTCAAGAAACATGTATTGGAGAAGCTGCCATTTGTTCTACCTATGAAAAGATTCCAAGGAAAGCACTAGATAGTAACAGATCATATCAACAGGTCAGCAATCAGTTCAAATGAGTAGAGGAGAGATGTGCCACCAAAAAGATGGAAATACCAAAGTTCTTACAAAGTACATCATCTGCAAGCAAGAGATACATGATGAATGATCAATCTCAAAATCAAAGAATGAGGTCATAAGAATACAAAAAAAAAAATTCAAGCCTATGTTTTATTTACATCAATAATGGGAGGTAGTCATATCAGACAGAAGGAGATGATTAAATTTTAGAGGACAGCATACGGATTCACCATTCAGATAAAATCAGATACTAGATGAGCAGTCACAAATGTTCATAAAGTTTACAGAAGATTAAAGTAGTAACTGGGGCAAAGATGTTCTATCTGATTGAAAATATTTGGAAGAAGAAGATTCAAATCTAATATTGAAAGTCATGATTCAACTTTGAGATCAAGCGAAGCACTGCATTACGTGGCCTCCACATCCACCAAAAAAAAGAAAAAAAGAAAATAGTAAGATGTTGAATGGCATTGGAGCTTGACAGTAAGCCAATTGTCCCTCTCACTTCAAGAGGATGGAAGTTCCAATCAAAGCCTGATAGCAAGTTTGATCGTTCATCGAGATTTACAGCATGTTGGGCCGAACTTTTGATTTTGGCCAATTACATCCCGCCTTTACAGGAGACGATCTCATCACTTCTTCATCATCAGAGAAAGATTTCTCATCGGCATTAGACTCTCTCTCCCATCTATCAATCTGACGGCCTTCCAAGGAGTCTCTATCACAAGCCCTTCTTTTGATTATCAATTTTTATGGCTCTATATCTTGTCATCATGTCATCATTTTATGTACAAATTCATGAATCTAGCTGGAACTTTCATTTGTCGTTCATTACATCCGACGGCTTCCCAAGGTTCTTATAAGCCCTTCATTTCTCAAGCCAATAAAATGGGATCTTCTCAGTAAGATAATCCCATTCTACATAAACAACCAAAACTCTCCCAATGGTAGACCCATGTGGATAGTTTCACATCAGCCCTCCCGGACCTTCAACATCAATACTTGTCAACAAACTTAAAGGTTTCAGGCCAAGATATGATCACGACTGATTCAGCATCTCGATGTAGCTTGTTGAGACACGTGTTCCATCTAAACATCTCGAAGAAAGGAAAACATAATTCGACACCATTTTTAATTTTGATGTGGGACTGCATTTCCCTAAGATCGCTTTTAGTGATGATTCAAATAGCTGGCCGCCTATCAATGCGTGTAGGTGTCAACTTAAATAGTGGGGCAAGGCTTGTCACACCCCAATTTTGGTCTAACCAGAATGGTGTGATGAACCGCTAAATATCCAATGGCTCAACCAGGATCTCAAATAGGCTATCCCCGCGTTATCCAAACTTACGCACATCCATAATCATAATCAGAGTAAATACACAATAGCGGAAGTCTTATAATAACATGAACTGAGAAACTAAATGATATTAAAATTTAAATAACAATTTATTCTGTATCAACCAAGACATAAATAAATATCAATACAAATCTTTAATAAATCCAAGTAAAGAAACCTATAAAATATCTAATCAAATACACACGAGTTGCACTCGCAAGAGGAGTCGTGTGTATCCACTTCAGCTTCAACTTCCATCGCTGCCACGTTCCCGTATGCAGACGCATTCATATAGTCTTCAACGGTATAACCTGCATCATCAACTAAAAATATTCGACGTCGAGGGGTGAGCACACAACACGGCTCAGTGAGTAGCCAAAACAATGCAACAATACATATGCATGCAAAAAATCAATTTATATCTTTGGTCTGATTTAAAGTTTGCAGTATGCAATAGAAAGGTTTAGATAGCCAAAGGTCGCGTTTATTGACTCCGCCTCTATACACGAGTGTGTGACGTTACCCAAAGATCACGTTTATCATCAACTCACATGCACCCAATCATGAACATTATATAACAAAGGTTACGTTTATTGCTATATAGTGCCATACCAACACGTAAGCCCCTGTTAGCGAGGGCTGCAAACTGGGCTCGCAACTAACCAATCCTAATGCCAAACAGTGTATCCAAGGCCTCACCCCAGCATCCCTTAGAATGTCCATAGAGATAGAGCTAAGGCCCCCCGGTAGAGTCAGAGACTACAAGGACCGAGACCACCTCCCCTGATACTCTACGACATAATAGTTCTGCTAAAGTAATGGCGATACGACAATGCCAATGCACAAGACTTGAGTAAGAGATAGAGCTAAAGTGCTGAGACCCGCCAAAGGTTAACGTTTATTGACGTTCTCATCACACCTCCCCTGATACTCGCTCGCATCAAGCACATCAACCACACACATACAAGCAGATGCCTATTCCTATCATCATCATCATCATCATGTTATAAACAATAAAGTAAATATGCATGAACAAGTAATAGAAATATTGGATGGCATGCTGTATGCACATTATAAACATATTCACATAGAATCAAACATAGCATAGGACTCAAGAAATAGAAAACAGTTTATTATTAATCAAATTTAGTTTGGGGTTAAGGTTCCTCACCTTAGCTTGCTATAAGATACTTTTCCAAGCTTTAAAATCATATTTACAATGTTATTATATTGCTAGAAGACCTAACAAAGTCGATAGAATTTAATTAGAATTAATTTCAGATTTAAAAACTACTCTGTTAACTGAGGTTCGAAGGTAGGGTCGATGCTAGGGTCGATGGGTCTATCGACCCTTCCCTCTTTCTGGACTTCCCGAATGCTGAGGGTCGATGGTCAGGAACACCTAGGGTCGGATGGTCATCGACCCTCGGTGCGACCCTTGGTGCACTTTGGTCCAATTCCCTCTTTTAATCCATTCTTCGTATTTGGGATCCTATGGCTTGCTCCTACATTCCATTCTACATTCATCCCATGGTCTGAAACCATGTATAACCCACCTAGATAGCTTTCACGCATTCTTCTATGGTTTTCCATGGAAATCTAACCATAGGTTCATGGTTTGGGTTTCTCCGAGATCACACTCTCAACAATTACTAACCTAAGGTCTGTAGAAATTCATGGAATTAGTATCCATACCTGAGAAGATAACTTTTTCTCTGAAATTCTTCTCCTTTGTGCTAAGTTCTCTTCCTTCCCTTTCTTCTTCCTCTTTTCCTTCTCCTCTCTTTCTCTCAATTCGATTAGGGTTGTGAAAGGAGTGAAAGTGGCTTAGGAACGTCCTTTAAATAGAGTAGGAACATCCTAAATAAGTCCCTTTAAGATTAGGAAAGAATCCCAATCGAAAAATATAGAAATTTTCTAATTTCTATATTCCGCAGAAACCGAGGGTCGATGGGAGGGTCGATGATCCCGTCGACCCTAGGGTCTTAAGCTGTCCGACCCTCCCTTCAAAACTGAGGGTCTGACTTTCTATTTTGGGAGGTCCGACCCTGCTTAGCTGGGTATGCGACCCTTCCCCTATTTTAAGTGTTTTTGGGTCGATTTGATACCTGGGATCTCGATCTCCTTCACGCCCTTGGTCCATTTGACTCGACCATGATGGGTAAACCTGGTTCAAGGTGGTAAGACCGGGTTAGATTGACACGGGTCTTACAAGGCTACCCATTTGTCATGAAAGTCATGTCGTTCGGGTTTTCCCTAAGGGTTTCAGACCATTGGATAGGACCATAATTTTGGCTATATCCTCACCATATCAGGACTCTTTATTCAACCCAAGATGGGGTTTGCAAAAAGAAAAAATGAAAAAAAAATAGAGGAAAGAAAAGAAACCTCAGCAAGGAAAAGAAACCCAAGAAACCTTAATGGGTAACCCATAATACCTCAGCGGGAATAGGTGACCTGATGCAACCATAAAGCAGTGCCCTCATTGGCCCTTCATAGAAAAATTCAGTGGTTCATGTGGACAAGTGTCATACCCAGTCTACCGTCCATAAGGAAAGGAACCCCTCTTACTCTCCAGTGAATCATACTCAGAGGAGTTGAAAAACCATTGTTTGTTTGCCTTTTGGGCTCCATAGCATTGCCTTTCAATAGAATTGTATCTTCAAATTCTTTTGTCACGTTAGAGAGAGAGCAAATTCTCATGGCCTGGTTACGGATGTAGCAAAGTTCATCAAATCATCAGCTCCCTCATTTTTCAAGATTCAAAAAGGGTTTATCTAAGAAGTCACTTTCTGCAATCAATCTGTCAATCTTCCCTTGACCTGGGAAGCATGGTCAAAGTCTTGATGCAATCTAAATTCAACCTAGTTCTAACTCTATTAGATTGC
This sequence comes from Protea cynaroides, assembly GCA_028583415.1. Taxonomy (NCBI): domain Eukaryota; kingdom Viridiplantae; phylum Streptophyta; class Magnoliopsida; order Proteales; family Proteaceae; genus Protea; species Protea cynaroides. Next base: position 48,647,212 of record CM053271.1, on the reverse strand, counting down.
CCGTTTCCTTCTATCTTGCCCCTAACACACTATAGTAGCGGTCTATCACAACATACAGACACTAGGGCATAGATATACCCTGTATAGAAGAATTGAACTTGATCATGAGCATTACATCTAGGATCCATTTGTCTAGTCTAAAGTCACTGACTTTCCTAGTCAATAAAAGTAGGTCCATCCAAGTTGGTTTTTGCCAATTTCTCAGTTCTCTCAGTCCTATTGATGAAGAAAATCCAATGTGGTCGCTTACCTGTTAAGATTTGGTCACCAAATTCTCTGAAGGATCACTTCGAATCCTTTGCTCCCTGTGCCTACTTTGGGTCCATGGTTCATTCACCTTTCAAAATTGGCACAACAATGTTGCAAAACCCTAAGCTTTTCATGAGCCTAGATCAAGGGCCAACCCATGTCACATTTCATCGTCGCTTGGCTATTCTACCAATTTGGTCTACCATAGTGCACAGTCAAAGAACTTAGTTGACCAGATGCCCCTCGACAGTTTAACACCAAGGTCAATCAATAAAACCACTTTGGTTAGAAACTGTCAAGCTCCCCTCATTCTTGACTAAAATCCTCGCTAGAGTTTCTTCTAATCCAAAATCCAACAACACCAATGTTGGCTGAAGAAAATCATCACTTTCAAATTACATGGAACCCTTCCAAGGGAGCAACCAAGTCATCACTACCGTGCTGAAATTGAGTCAAACTTGCAGTACCAGGTCATAAATGGTAAATTTCAAATCTAAGTATCATGTCAGCAAAGTCCATGACACCATTTTCATTGATGCCATGTTTTATCCCTTCACCAACAAAGCAGGGGCAAAAACCTTGGAAAACTGCCAAGGAATTCACCATCATTTCAAATATGTCCAGTACTCTATAGGTTCAAAGTCAAGAGACTTCCAATATGGGTTAGATTTCAACTCTAAAGGTTCAAAGTCAACAAAGACTTCCTGTATGGGTCACTTTTGAGCATCCTAAAGGTTCATAGCAACAAAGCTACTTAAGAGGATATTCTAGATCCCATTCCCGAAGGATCATAGCCATAGAGCTTCCAAGAAGGGTATTCCAATTTTCAACCCCAAAGGGCCAAAGTTAATAAGAACTTCAAAGATGAGTCATTCAATATCACCCTATAAGTGACCTTCTGAGTTCTTGCTCATTTCAGAATCAATAGCAAATTCCTCACCCTAAAAGTGACCTTCTGAGTTCTTGCTCATTTCATAATCAAATGCACAGCCCTAGCTCATCCAAACTTCAAATCAATCTCAGCCTATAAGTGAATCAAATGCAGAGCCCTAGCTCATCCAAAATTCAAATCAATTTCAGCCTATTAGTGAATCAAATGTAGAGCCCTAGCTCATTCAAAGATCAAGTCAATCTCAGCCTATTAGTGAATCAAATGCAGAGCCCTAGCTTATTCAGAAAATCAATCTCAGAATCTCAATCAAAAGAGCCTCAGTTCAATCAAAGAAAAGACAATAATTCTTCCATCCAGATAAATCAATGCTGAGCTCAAGCTCATGCAACCAGCCTTGTATTCACAGCCTAGCTTCATACAAGAAGAGGTTCCAAACCTACAAATCAGCCTTGTATTCATAGCCTAACTTCGTACAAGAAGAGGTTTATCAGCCTACAAATGGATCAAGATGGGTTCAAGCCTGTGAGTACCTTGCATCATGAGTTCCACCTCAGCAAGAAGAGGTTCTCAGCCTACAAATGAGCCTTGTATTCATAGCCTAGCTTTGTACAGGAAGAGGTTTATCAGCCTACAAATGGATCAAGCCGGGTTCAAGCCCGCACATACCTTGCATCATGAGTCCCACCTCAGCAAGAAGAGATTCCCAGCCTACAAATGAGCCTTGTATTCACTGCCTACCTTCATACAAGAAGAACAATCATCAATTTTCCAAGAAGAGCAAATCTTCTTGCCAGTCGAACTACGTTCTGGGCTTGATTTCTAGGACACCCTTAGAATACGTAGGCAGTTTAAGACAAATTACCCTAAGTGCAGCCCAATAAGTAATCTCACTCATATCTCAAAAATGTGGTTTTTTTATCTTTCGCCTTCAATTGGTAACAATCTCGGCTAAAGAGGGGCATCTGTAAGCATCGCATTTTTGCCACCCTCAGCATAAGTGAATCAATATGGCAGGTTTTTGACCTTTAACCCAAAGGATTGTGATTCTCTAATGAACCCCACAGTAGGGTCATAGGCTATTACCTACTTGGATGTACAGGTCATGAAATTATCTTCGAAATGAGACCAGAATCATCAAATTCCAACATCAAACAAGGAAGATATCGTTGTTTGAAAGTGCAAGGGAATTTACTTAATTATCGTATGATGCATGCAAACTTCAAGTTATCATATCTTGGTCATCTGATATCAGAATCAAATGATTCAAAGGCCAATATCCCTTATTTTCAGTCCTCTTCGAAGTGGACATGAAAAAATCCTGGACAAAGGTCATCGATAGACCCATGTAAGTTTTCATGCAAAATTATCGTTAGAACTTCAAAGCTTCATATCTTTGTTGTTCTACGTCGGATTCAGATATTATTCTACATTTGTGATGTTCTACAAAGTGGACGTAAAAAATCTCGGGTAGAAGTCTCCGAAGGGTCCCATGCAAAATTACACATGAAAATGGTCATTTAATCTTTGAAAATTCATATTTTGGTCACCCCATATCCAAATCTGGTAATTTCAGTTTCATTATGTTCCATTTTTTAGTAATCTACAAAGTGGACGTAAAAAATTTTTGGTAAAAGTCTCCGAAGGATCCCATGCAGATTGGTCAACCAAATTATCGATAATTGGCCTGCTTAAACTTCAGAAATTTATAAGTTGACCATTTTATTTCCAAATATGATGATTCAAGTTCCAATATTCCTCATTTTTAGTGTTCTACAAAGTGAACATAGAATATTTGGAATAAAGGCTATTGAAAAATTCCATGCGGAATGGCAACGAAAATAGCCCATGAAATGACAGAGAGAGAAACCCAGTCAATCCAGTCAACTCAGCTCAACCCAAGCCAGTCTTGGCGCAACCCAGTCAATCGTTGTCAATTCAAACCAAATTTATTCAACACATGTGCATGCATATTATGTATATTATACATATTATTATGATTATGTATCGCATTAGACATTAAAATATATTTTATAGGTTGCATATATATCTATATATGTATATATATATATTAGTTGAAACGTCTGGCTAATTGTTCGGTTAAGAAAGAGATAGAGAGAGATCTGAGAGAATCAACAAAAAAAATAGAAAGAGGGTGGTAATCAACAAAAAGAAAGGAAAGAATAGAGAGATTATATACAATGGGTTTTAAATAGAAAGATAAGAAAGAGAAGATATGGGTTTTGGGTTCCCAAAAGATGGTGATGTGTCAATTTAAGGAAAAAAGAAGAGGATTGTCATGGGGAGTCTTAGATGGAAAGAAAATGAGAAAGGAAATCGGCTAGCTGGGTTGGATTCGAAGGGAAAAGAAGAATATCAGAATAAGTGGGAGATGGAGAAAAAGGAAAAAAACATCTGGAGAAAGATTAAGGAAGATCGAGAATAGAAGAGATCAAAGAAAATCGAGAGAGAGGGAGGGCGGCTGGAAAATAGAGAGAGAGAGAGAGAGGCGAGAGCTAAAAGAGGAGAGGAGGTGAAATCTAAAGAGGAGAGAGAGGCGAGATCTAAAAGAAAAAAAGAAAGTGGGATTCTAAAAATAGGGAGAGAGAGGCGAGAGCTAAAAGAGGAGAGAGAGGCGAGATCTAAAGAGGAGAGAGAGGCGAGATCTAAAAGAAAAATGAAAGGGGGATTCTAAAAAAAGAGAGAAAACGAGAAGAAGAAAAGAGGAGAGAGGGCGGAAGGAAGATGAGGAAGAAAAAAAAAGAGTGAGAGGCCGAGAGAGAGAGAGAGGGAAAAAGAAAAGAAAAAAGAGAATTAAAGAGGAAGAAGACAAGTGGACAGAAGGGAGAATGTAAGTGGGAAGTGAGAGAAGAGACTTGGTGGTGAGAGAAGAATTTTACTTAGTGTTACTCAAGGTGAGTTGTCGTTTTGATAGGAAAGAGAGAGATGGAGTGGGAGAAGGTGGTTTCAACAAAAAAGATTAACAAAAAAAGAGAGAGATGGAGTGGAAGAATACGGTTTCAGCAATAAGAAAATAAGAAAAGAGAAAAATGGGAGCTAGAACCAAAAACAAGGTTTAGTCGGTTGGAGGAAAGAATGAGTGTAGGGCTGAGATCTTGAGATGTCTTTCAAACCATCGTTCATGCCAAAGATCTTTCGGCTCTCTTAGCTTCAACTGCAAATTCCCCATGCCATTCAGCGAGATTTTCACGATATTGCCTGGCTTTCATGGCAAACCTGTGATTCCATTAATGGCGACTTTATTCATGTTCTGCGATTCTTCCTTGTGTAATCTCATCCTCACCGACAGGGAATCATATGATCGTTTTCAGCAGCATTGTTTCTACATGAACTTTGATCGGTCTAGCAGCAAAGTCAGCCTGGTGTTTCTCATCTTGGTGGAAGAAATCGTAAGGGGTTTCTCTGCTCAACAACAAAAACTCTCTTTTGCTGTAGTCCATCTGGTCTCCAGTTTTCATCCATCAGGTATGTTCATCTTATTCTTCCTTATGTCCTGACATTTTCAATTTCCTGATCCTTGTTTATTTTTTCTTGCATATCTAATTTGTCTATATAGGCCTTCCTTTCCATGATAATTTGCATGTTGCCTCAGTTAGATTGAAATTTAGGTTATGATCAAATGGGCGTTCAATGTTGTCTGTTGTGGATTGATCATGCTGCCTGTGGACCATAGATTAATTTCATGCTCTCACATAGGTTAATTTTCTGTTATAGCATCTCATACAATCACTATTGTACATTCAACCAAGTTGTATTATGGATGAATTTCATGATTAAATTGGGTTATTTATACGTCATCAAATTGGTGGGTCTAGACTAATTTCATACCATCAAGGATCATCACCATTGATTCACATCTGCAACACTTGATCCCACATTACATGATTGACATCTCACCCATTGATCATGGAATTTTTAGGTGATTAAAATCTGGCCATTAATATTGATTGAATTTAAATTTAATTCAATGTGAACCATTGGTGTAGAATGGGTTTTAATTTGATTAATTGAGGGCCCTTCGATCTTGGATTTGGATGGGATGAATTTTGGCCCTTTGATTAAATTTTGATGTGATTCATTTCTACCCATTGATTATGAAACTTTGATTTAATATTGGCCATTCATCTTGGAATTTTAAGTGATTTAATATTGGCCATTGATCTTAGATATTGTAATGCTCAAATCTGGACCATTGATTTTAGATGTGTTGATACTTGAATCTAAACCATTAGATCTTGATCATAAGTCTCTTAAAGAAGTCTGAACCATTAGATCTTGATCATGAGTGTCTTAAAGGAATTTGAACCATTACATCTTGATCATGAGTGTCTTAAAGGAATCTGAATGGTTAGATTATATTTAGATGTGACTTTAAGCAATCTAAACCGTTGGGTTACCATCAAAAGTGCTTTAGACCATTGGATTGTCATTGTGAGTGATTTTGAGTGATATAAACCATTAGATCTTGATCATAATTGATTTCGATGAATCTGAGCCATTGATTTCTTAGTTTGATCATGATTATATCTTGATGTGTGATCTGACCGTTAGATTGAGGATTTGATCTCGATAAATTGTTAAAGAGAAAAGTTGAGTCCAAACCATTGATGAAGGATCTGATCCTAAGATGTTGAGAGATTCACATTAGATCCCAACCATAGATCTAGAGAATCTCATCTAAGACACATTGAGACATAATTTGATTGGAAATAATACATGAGATGTCATTTTATTTGTCTGCTATGTCTTGATGAATGCTCTCACATGCTTGCTGCTATAATGATTCACATGCTTTTTTGCCATACATGAGATGATATATGTGTATTTCTTGCCATAAATGTGTTATATGTCATATTTAGATGAATAATTTATTTTTGGTAATAATTTAATTTATGCAACACCCTAGTTGAACTGCCATATATGCACACTTCTAGAAGACAATTAGGTATGGGGACGTGCATTTAGGCACCCACATTCTTGGGAAGGGCATAATGGAAAATAATAAAAATCTTAATAAAAAAAGAGAATGCTTTGCCAAATCTTCCAAAATTATAACTTAGGATGAAAAGGGTAACTCAGAACGATTTCCACCTCTTAGTAAATCCTAAACCTAGAATAGGTTCTCAATCCTAAACCTAGAATAGGTTATCCATCCTAAACCTAGAATTGGTTCTCAATCCTAAACCTAGAATAAGTTCTCAATCTTTAACCTAGAACAAGTTCTCAATCATTAACCTAGAATAGATTCTCAATCATTAACCTAGAATAGGTTATTTATCCCGAACTACGTGGATTCGGATTCCTATGTCAAATCCTAGGATACGTAGGCCATTTGGGAGAAATCCAAATTCAGATCTGGACTATCCATAGACCCACTAGGATATTAATCCATTTTCCAACCCAATTAAGGTTACTCAGCCCGAACTCTACGGATTCTGATTCTTAGGGCAAACCCTAGGATACGTTAGCTATCTGGGAGAAACCTAAATTCGGATCCACACCTTAGTCCACTCGGACTATCCATATATCCACTAGGATATCCATCCCCATTCCAACCCAGAGCCCGAACTACGCAGATTTTGATTCCTAAATCAAACCCTAGGATACGTAAGCCATTTGGGAGAATCCCAAATTTGGATCCACACCTTAGTCCACTCGGATTATCCATAGATCCACTAGGATGTTTACCCACATTTTGACCCAAAATGTGTTATCCACATTTTGACCCAATTTCAAACTACATGGATTCTGATTCCTATGTCAAACCCTAGGATACGTAGGCCATTTGGGAGAAACCCAAATTCGGATCCACACCTTGGTCCAGTCGGACTATCCATAGATCCACTTGGATATCCACCCATCAGCCCGAACTATGCGGATTCTGATTCCTAGGGCAAACCCTAGGATACGTAGGCCATTTGGGAGAATCCGAAATTTAGATCCACACCCTAGTCCATTCGGACTATCCATAGATCCACTAGGATATCCATTCCCGTTCAACCCAGATCCCGAACTACGTGGATTATGATTCCTAAGGCAAACCCTAGGATACGTAGGCTATTTGGGTCAAAACCCAAATTTGGATCCAAACCTTAGTTCACTCAAACTATCTATAGATCCACTAGGATATTTATCTACATTTTCTACCAAAAAAGGGTTATAAACATTTCAACCCAGAATGGGTTATCCACATTCAGACCCAGAAAGGGTTATCCATTCTTATATCCACTAGGATTATCTATCAGTTCGTATGGACTATCCATATCCTAACCCACAGGATTTCTCAACCTTTCAAGCATAAACATCAACTTGAACAATGAACTTAATCAAATACAAGCCTAAATCATAGCCATAAACTTTAATCACACTTGAACTACGATGGTGAACCTGATTTTTGGAATAATTCCGTGATACGTAGGCAATCTGATGGATACAGATGGTTCAATGATATCAAATCACTTGGTTTGGTTCGGTTTAATAGATAGAGTCTAGCATAGGAAAGGTATAGGAGACTGATTTCGATTGGACGGTTTGGGTGCCTAACCCCTTCCCATAACCGTAACCTGACGCTTACCCAATCTCTGATGGACCAGAAATTCAATCTAAGGGTCATGAGTCAATCGAAGTTTTACCTTAGGGTGAGATTTCACATTTCTAAGGTCCTAGACCTTAATCTAGGTGGCGACTTCCAAAACAAGATTTTTAATCTTTTTCCTCACACCAACCTGAAGGGCAATCTTCCATTTGGTTTACTCATTACCATACTTTTGCATCGTCTGGAGGTGGACATGCACGACGAGCCTACCTATGAAGATTTCATGGCGTCCGACATTGACTAGGAGGCCATCCATAGGCTGAAGATGGACACTTTAGAGCTCCGTGACAATGAGTTAGAAGCTCATCAGCGTCTAACTAGAGGGCCAGCTATTGCAGCAGTGGTAGCAGCAGCACCTGCAAGAGAGGTAGGGGGTGATGATGTCATACCCCAATTATGGCTGAACCATAAGTGTGAGTGAACTGTCACTGAACCAATGGTTCACACCAGGATCTCAATAAGACCGTGTCCACTCATACAAACCATTGCACATAACCATAATCAGAATATAATAAAATACAGCGGAAGTCTTAAATAAAATGAACTGAGTGATCTATTGATAAATTTAATAAAATATTCAATTATTCAAATATCGAAACATAAATAAATATCCTTACATCAATTGTATCTTCAACAAAAAATAATTAAAATAAATTAAATCAACTCCTAGAGGTACACGCAGAAAGGGCACTCGCATGAAGCGTCATGCTCGTCCTCTCCTGCTTGCACTTCCAAAGCAGCAACACCTCCGTATGTCGGAGCATTCAGGTAGTCCTCCACCGTATAACCTGCATCAACATCTAAAAATAGTGTATACACGAGGGTGAGATCACAACTTAGCTCAATAAGACAATCAGACAATGCAACAAACATATGCATGAGTAACATTCACATTATGTTCTAGTTTTAAGTTTGCAATGTGCTATAGAAAGGATTGGCGGCCACCGCACCTCTATACACGAGTGTGTGAAGCTGCCCAATGGATCAAACACCACTGTCGTCCCATATGCACCCTACCATGGAATAGAGATAGAGCTAAAGCGTCTGGATCAAACACCGCCAACACTTCCCCTATTACCCTATCCATACCAACACGTAAGCCCCTATTGGCGAGGGCTTGCAAACTGGGCTCGCAACTAACCAATCCTATATGTCATCACAGTAGGTCCTATCCCAGCACAGCTCGCTACGACATACAGATAGAGCTAGAGTCTAGTGGCCATGCCGAAGACCACAGTGCCACTTCCTTCCCCTGATACCCTATCCGCACCAAGCATGCTAAGACAAAATGATACGAAAAGGTGCTAGTGTGAGGAATGATCCCAGATCCTCGGCCCTTCCCATTCCACATACAAACGAAAACAATCACATGCCTAATAGTCACATCCTAGCATAGCGAGTATGTATGAACAATAATAATAACTGAAAGTAAAGGATGACATGCGAGTATGCACAAACATCAGTCCACAGAATCATAGTTATTAACAACGTTTTATTGTTTATTAGATTATTAGGGTTTATGTCCGATTCTCTTACTTGACGCTTGTTTGATAGCTTGCTCCGCGTCACAGAATCCAAACTTGCTATCACAAGGTCCTACACAATGTTAGGGTAGTATTAAAATAATTTCTTAGGGTTTACGTTGGTCGGAAAACCAACTGGGTCAAAAATACTCCTCACAGAGCATACCGGTCGTAGTATCGATCACGGCACTGTGGGAAAAGTTGCGACCGGCATGGTCGATAAGTCCCCACAAACCAATCTTCGGGAGGTACCGGTCGCATATGGTGCAACCGGTATAGTCGATCGATATGTCTCCGGAAGACCATACATCCAGTTCCCGCCTTTGTGGTGACCCCCTATTGATCCTAGGGTTTTTTCCTACACATTCTAGGTCTGAGCACTGAGTTAGAGTTGTTTCCTACTCCATTCAAGTCCTAGTTTCGATTAATCTTCAACTTAGAACTTGAATCTAGGGTTTACCAACTAGATTAGGATTTGATGGCAAAAATAGGGTTTAGATCAATACCTTGCTTTGCATTGTATTGACCCAAACATGACTAACCATCCTAGAATTATTAAAGTAGAGGAAGGTTTAAGCACTTACCGTTGGTTCGCGGTAGAGAGTTCTTCGTTCAACGGCAATGGCGGCTCTTCCTCTCCTTCCTAGCTTCTTCTCCTTCTTCAACCTCTTTCTCCTCTCTAGGGTTTGTGAGAATCAATGAGAGAGGTTTTAGGAGGTTTAAGGGTCCTTATATAAACTAGGATTAGGTTTAGGAAGCCTCCTAACATTAGGAAAGTCCTTCGGTATGAAATTTAGAAAGTGGGACCCGCAGAGATCCTTTACTGGATCTAAGTCTACGCAGGCCATACCGGTCGACCGTCGACCGGTACCATCAACCGATGAAGTTTATCATACTTAAATTGGTCCGATTTCATACCTGTTTGTCATCCGCTCGTCCCGTCTGGCCCGGTGATGATTGGAAGATCTATTACGACATGAATTAAAGGTTTAGATCAGATTCATGGAGGGCGGGTCTTGCAGATGAAGATGAGCGCATGGAGGATATTCCCATCATAGTACCCCAGCCCATGCGAGAGGTTCCACTTCATGGGTTTGCTTCTGATCAGATTTTGGCATACTTATAGGCCATCAGAGCAGATCAAGCTGCTATTTAAGAGGCCCAGTGAGTAATGGACCAACGTCTAGTGGATCTGACTTAGAGTCTCCAGATCAGCCAGGAGCATGTGCACTGGCTCATGATTGCATACGATCAGGACTATGATGTAACCGAGACGATACCACCTCTACTTCCAGCTCAGTGATTGACTCTCTATTTAGTTTATGTTATTCTTATAGATTTCTTTTTGTTATCAGGGTAACCTTCCGACATGTGGGTTGTACCCTGTCTTACCCTTAAAATTCTCGAATGATTATCTGTTTATATTATTCTCTTTTATTATAGTTTATTATGCTCTTTATTAATGTGGTCTCATGCATCATACATTTGCTTATGGGTATGTTTGTATTAATATTTTTAGTTTTTCTAACTCAGTTCATTGACACTGTTAAATGCATGTTTAGTTTACTGGATAGAGCCTAAGAGTTCTGATATCAAGTGGTCACACCCCAATTCTGACTGACCAGAAGTGTGAGTGAACCGCTACCAAACCAACGGTTCACACTAGGATCTCAAATAGACCGTGTCAATACACAAACCATGTATTCCAACCACAATTAAAATATAAATAAATAGCAATAGAATACTTTATTAAATGAACTATGGTCTACATGATAGAATAGTAATTTATCAAATTATTTTAATGTACCAAAACATAATTAAATAATCTATTACATCGTTTTATAATCCAAACTAAAAAGAAAACCAAAAGGAACACACAGTAGTGACACTCGCATGACGAATCATGCTCGCTTGCCACTGACTATACGTCCAAAGCAGCAACACCTCTATAAGCCGGAGCACCAACATAGTCTTCAACAGTGTATCCTGCATCAATATCTAAAAAGAAAGCATATACAATGGGTGAGCTCACAACTTAGCTCAGTAAGAAACAAGACAATGTAGCAGGCAAATGTATGAGATAACATCCAACATTAGGTCTGGTAAAACATGCAATGTGTTAAGGTAAGGATAGGCTACAACCACACCCCCATGCACGAGAGTGTGAGCTCACCCAAAGTCAGGCCACAATCCATACTACTGTTGTTGCCCCACAGCACTCACTCTAGAATAGAGATAGAGCTAGAGTCTGACGGCTAGGCCACAATCCACACTACCGCGTCTTCCCCCTCATACTCTACCCTGTATCAATATGTACGCCCCTATTGGTAAGGGCTTACAAGTTGGGTCCCGTCCAATCCTACATGTCATCACAATGTATCCAAGGCCCTATCCTAGCATAGCTCCCTCAGGAATAGAAATAAAGCTAGAGCACAACAATGAGGCCACAATCTATACTACTGCCCATACTCCCCCTGATACCCTACCCATACCAAGCATGCTAAAATAGAAAGCAATACAAAAAGTGTCAGTGTAGGGAATGGTCTAAGGTTCCAACCCCTTCACATCCCACACGCCAACGAAAATATACACATGCCTAACATCACATCCTATCAATAACAATATGCATAAATAAGTAATAGCAGTAAAATAAAGATGACATGTTATATGTACAACCATCACACAACAAGAACAAGCATAGTGGTTTACTGTGTTAATTATTTAGGTTTAGGTCTTGTCCCTTACATGACACATGATAGCAAGTCTTCATTGAGTCACAAAGCCCAACCTCACTGTCCACAAGTCCTAAATAACAATAAGAGTTGATTAGAATTAGGTTTGTAGGATCCAAGCTGGTCAGACCCAAGTTTGGACCAATAAACAGTCCAAAATACCCTATCTGGTACACATTAGAGTGCCAGACTCTCAGACTGGTATGTCAGACAGATATGTTAGACCAAACACTCTCCCAGCCTTCCCGAATAGGTCTAGAGGCTTGTTTGGTCACACTCTATGTGTCCTTATTTGACCTTTTCTTCAGTTGATCTTCAATTGGGTTTTCTAAGGTTTCTTCTAAGCCATTCTATGGTCAAACAAAACATTAAAATCATTACTTTTAAACCGTTCATTATCCTATATTCTCATAAACATTGATTCCAAAAATCCCCATGTACGAATCTAGGGTTTTCACACAGGATTAGGGTTTCGAATCAATACCTGACCATTCATGGTATTAATCCTAAACCAAAACCTTCCTAATCTTCCTATAGAGATGGAGCACTTACCGTTGGCCTCTGACTGATGGTGCCCTTCTCCCAATGGAACTCTTCCCTTGTAGGCTTCCTCGTCTCCACTGCTCCTCTTTAGATCTCTCTGTTAGTCTAGAGTTTGTGAGAGTCAACAAGAAGTCGAAGTACGAGTAAGGATCAATATATAGAGGAGGGTAGCCTTTTTGGAGAGTTTCCCACGAATAGAAGGTGTCTACTAACAATATTTGAAAGGTGGAGCCCATTAAAGTTTGTTTCCAAACCAAACAGGCTGACCAATCTAACATATCGATCGAACTATTCATGAAACCGGTATGTCACAACCAGTCAGACCGAATAACTTGGAATTATGTCTATTTTATCTGTTTTCATACCTAGACTTGTAGTTCATCATTCAATCATCTTTTTTGGCCTGGTTATGATTAGAAGACCTGTCACAACATGAAAACCTAAGTTAGATCGGGTTCGTGGAGTGCGGGTCTTACAATACCTGTCAAAGAAAGCATCTTTAAAGATTTCCCAGGTGATTTGGGGGTGCTTTGCAGTCAAGAGTAGCATAGTGGATTCCCACCAAGTATTGGGTTCTCCTTCCAGCTAGGATCTTTTCATCTTCGGTGCATACCATCATTCAGAGTGTCTTTTCTATGGACTTAATCAATATGGAAAGTTGCAATGGGTTTGTCCCAACTCTGGTAAACTTTAGAGGTTTTATTTTCATGAACCTCTCAATAGTTCGGAACTGATCATAATGTGGCACTAGAGGAATTGGTGGCGGATTCTGGTTTGCCACTTGATTTTGATTAGGCTCATTGATTGCTTTATTCAACCCTGTAGAGGACCCAGCTTGGTTTGTAGTGTCCCCTCCAGGTGGTAGCACATTGTTGTTCCTATTCCCTTGCTGTCCGGCTACCTGTGTTGTAAGTACTAGGGTCAGCAGGGTTTTCAAATCATCTAATAATCTATGCTGGCTAGCTTTAACCGCCCTTTGTTGCTCCTGACTTAATGTGAGAGCCACATTTCTTATAATGGCAGGAAGATTGTCAGGGGCAACTTCAGGTGGTAGGGGAATGTTTTCTAGTTGAGAGGACTCTCCCACATGAGTGGTGGGTGGCTGAGCTTCATCTAGATTAGGCATGTCACCCAATCCATCTCCAAGTGGCGGGTTCTCGTCATCAATATCACGCTGGGTGTTACGTCTATGTGGGGCCATTTTGACCTATTGAACTCTCTAAAATGGGTACTAGTATAGTTAGTAACATGTCCTATAGCAAACGATACAAGTGATGAAAATAAAACATGCATAAAATGGCACCAAACACATCAAAAAAGAATCATGATCTTAAAATCATAAATATCCATTATAAATTATCCAACTGTTATTTTCGGGGTCGACTGGTTCGGTCTTGTATTGCGTCCGAGGGCTTCATTGGGTTTTCTAGAATGTCACACCCCAATTCTGCACCAACCAGAATGGTGTGATGAACCGCCTATGATCCAATGGTTCAACCAGGATCTCGAATAGACTGTGTCCTTTTGCTTAAATCAGATACATCCACAACCATAATTAGAGTAAATAAATAATAGCAGAAGTCTTTAATATTAATGAACTGAGAATCTAACAGTGATAACATAAATAAATTATCCAATTATCTCCAAATGACTAAGACATAAAATAAAATAAATTAATCAATTACATGTTCTTAATAATCCAACAATAAATCTAATCAAAGACGCTTGAGTTGCACTCGCACGACGAATTATGCGACTCCATCATAGCTTCTGCATCCATCACCACAACATTTCCGTACATCGAAGCATTAATATAATCTTCTACGGTAGGACCTGCATCATCAACTAAAAATATTCGACGTTGAAAGGGTGACCACACATCATGGCTTAGTGAGCAAACAAAACAATGCAACAAACATATACATGCATTCAATTCATATCTTTGGTCTGGTTCATAAGTTTGCAATATGCAATAGAAAGGATAGGTGGACGCCGCACCTCTATACACAAGTGTGTGAAGCCGCCCAATGGATCAAACACCATTACCGTCCCACATGCACCCATCATGGAATAGAGATAGAGCTAAAGTGTGTGGATTAAACACCGCATGACACTTCCCCTGATGCCCTACCCATACCAACACATAAGCCCCTATTGGCGAGGGCTTACAAACTGGGCTCGCAACTAACCAATACTAATGTCAAACAGTGTATCCAAGGCCTTACCCCAGCATCCCTCAATACGTCCATAGAGATAGAGCTAAGGGCCCCTGGCAGAGTCAGATACTACACGGTCCAAGACCACCTCCCCTGATGCTCTACAACGTAATAGTTCTGCTAAGGTAATGGCAAAACGACGATGTTAGTGGACAAGACTTGAGTAGAGATAGAGCTAGAGTCTGGTGACCAGGATGACCCACAATGTCATGCTCTCCCCCTGATGCCCCACTCGCATCCAGCACACTAACCACACACATACATTCACATGCCTATTCCTAGCATCATAATCATCATCATGTTATAAATAAAATGAATTAAATATGCATGAACGGTAATAACAGAAATATTGGATGACATGTGATATACACAATACACGCATACAAGCATAGAATCATTCATGGCATTGGACTCAATTAATAAAAATATTTTATTATTAGCCAATTAGTTTAGGTCTTGTTCCCTCACCTTAGAATGATAGTAGATCCTCGCTCAAGCTTTGTAACTCACTCTTAGATCACTTGAAAACCTAACAAGTTTATAAATTTTAATTAGAATTAATTCCCATGTATTTAGACTAATAGAAACTGAGGGGTCACAGGTGTGGCAGCCCTGTGGTCTCAGTTTTTGCGACCACAAGGCGTGGGGTCACAGGGTGTGGTCGGACATACTCCGACCACTCGTGCGACCACACCCTCCCTGAAAACTTTCCGAGGGCATGTGGTCGGACATGTGTGTCTAGTGTGGTCACACATCATGCGACCATACGTGTGTTGGTCGACCTTTCACTCTCAATTCCAATCCTCCATGTTTGGATTCCTTTGGCTTATCATCATGGTCCTTCCTACAGTTGTTCTATGGCTCAAAACTATTATTTTATATACCATCCATTGTCCACATAATTTCCTCCATGGATTCTCTTGGAATTTGTCCATGGACGAATGGTTTGGGTTTCTCCTAAATCCTATCTTCTTCATAAACTATTCTAGGTTCTCAATTTATCATGATGAATATGTTCATTCCTTAGGTTTGTTGAAGATTCAGAGTTTTCTCTGAATTTTCTTCCTCCTTAGTCTGCCTCTTCAATTTTCTTTCTCTTCCTTTTCTTCTCTTTCTCTCACTTTCAATTAGAGTTCTAAAGGAGTGAAAGAGGCTAAGGGATGTCCTATTTATAGAGAAAAACCCTCCATAATATGCCCTAATGAGTTTAGGAAAGACCCCCCCTTCGAATTAAGAAGGTTTTCCTAATTTTCGATTCTGACTGGGTTCCGTATGGTCGGAGGTGGGGTCGCAGAATCAGTCAACCACACCTTCTAAAATGTCCGACCACACGACCTAAATTCATCTGGTTGGTCTCTTTTGAGGTGTGGTCGGTCACACCTGTTTAGGTATGCGACCACACGCTCATAATTGACTATTTTTGGGTTGATTTCATACCAGGTCTTATGGTTTCTTCACGCACTTGGTCCACTTGGCTCGACCATGATAGGTAGACCTGATACAAGGTGGTAAGACCGGTTAGTTCAATACGGGTCTTACAACTCCCCCCTCTTATTAGAAATTTCATCCTCGAAATTTACACATACCTTCCGAGTCAAAAAGGTGAGGATATTGCTTTCGCATAGCATTCTCTTCTTCCCATGTGATCTCTTCTATATCTTGGCTTCTCCAAGTGACCTTAACATAATAAATATCATGGTTGCATAGACGTTGAACCTTTCGACTGGTGATTTCAATTGGTGCTACTTCGAATGTCAAATCATCAGTTAGACCCGGTGGATCCACTGTTAAAACGTGTGTTGGATCTCTGACGTACTTCTTCAGTAATGAGATATGAAATACATCATGCACACTTGACATAGATGGGGGTAGTGCTAACTGATATGCCACTTTTCCATGTTCATCTAGAATCTCATATGGCCCGACATATCTCAGACTTAACTTCCTTTGTGTCCGAATCGTTTTAAACCTCGCATAGGTGATACTTTCAAGAATACCTTATCACCTATAACGAATTCAAGGTCTCGACGTCGAGTATCTGCTTACTATTTTTGATGATTCTGAGTTGTTCTAACTCTTTCCTTGATAATGTTGACTACTCGACAAGTCTCTTCAACAAATTCTGGTCCAACGATACTCCATTCACCAACTTCATTCCAAAACAAAGGAGTTCGACACTTCCTACCATACAGTGCTTCATAGGGTGACATCTGTATAGTAGTCTGATAGCTGTTGTTATAGGCGAACTCGATCAATGCTAGTTTCTCATCCCATGATCCCTTGAAATCAATAACACAGGCTCGAAGCATATCTTCTAAAATCTGAATGGTATGCTCCAACTATCTGTCTGTCTGAAGATGGAATGCAGTACTAAACTTCAACGTTGTACCCATAGCCTTCTGTAATCCTTCCCAAAACTTTGAGGTAAAGCGTGGGTCTCTGTCGGACACAATGCTTTCAGGTACACCATGTAATCTGACAATATTATCCACATATAGCTTGGCTAACCTCTCCAGGGTATACTGTGGTCGTATAGCTACGAAGCGAGCTGTTTTAGTCAGATTATCTACAATCACCCAGACTGCATCAAGTACTCTGGGAGTCAATGATAACCCGGTGATGAAGTCCATAGTGATGCAGTCTCATTTCCATGCTGGCTCTGGCAGTGGCTGCAATAATCTGGTAGGTTTGTGCCTTTCAACCTTTACCCTCTGACAATTTAGGCACTGAGACACAAATTTAGCTACATCCGCTTTCATTCCTCTCCACCAATATAGCTTATTCAGATCATGATACATCTTCGTACTTCCAAGATGTACCGAATAAGTGGTGGTGTAAGCTTCCTTCATTAGTCTGTGTCTAATATCTAAGTTTTCCATTTCAGGAACACATACTCTACATTTGTACTTTAATATCTTTTCAATGTCCAAAGTGAACTCAGGAATAGTCCTACCTCTTTCGATGTCTTCTTGCACCGTTCTTAGATAAGGGTCGGATTTAATAGCGGCTTTCACTTCCTCTAATATATCAGGTACAATCTTTAATGTTGCGAACATATTTGAAAATCGATGAATAAACCCTTGATTGGTTGATCCGCCTGGTGCATCTATCACGAACTGCTCATTACCATGATGGAATACTTTTCCTGTAACACACATTGCCGCAGTCATGTTAACCTCTCCTTGGGATTTTATCATTGTTTTTCTGCTTAGCGCATCAGCAACTACATTAGTTTTCCCTGGATGATACTAAATATCGCAATCATAATCCTTCAATAATTTCAGTCATCTTCTTTGTCTCATGTTCAACTCCTTTTGATTAAAAAGATAAGTGAGACTCTTATGATCTGATTTAATCTGAAATTTCTCTCCATACAAATAATGTCTCCATATCTTGACAGCATGTACTACTGCTGCTAATTTCAAGTCATGAGTGGGATAGTTCTTCTCATGTGTCTTCAATTGTCTTGAGGCATACGCAACTACTTGTTCTCCTTGCATAAGTACACATCCTAAACCCAACCCAAACGCATCAGTGTACAATATAAACGGTTGTCTTGGAATAGGAATAGTCAAGATGGGAGCAGATATCAATCTAGCTTTCAATGTTTGAAAACCTTCTACACATTTATCTGTCCAAACAAAATTTTCTCCTTTCTTAGTCAAACTGGTGAGAGGTACGGCAATTCTGGAGTAATCTTCCATGAATCGTCGGTAATACCCAGCTAGACCTAGGAAACTTCTGATTTCTACAACAGTCTTAGGTGCTTCCCATTTCACAATGGCTTCAATCTTACTAGGATCCACTTTAATTCCCTCAGTGGATACAACATGGCCTAAGAAAGTGGCCTCTTTTAGCCAAAACTCACACTTTGTAAATTTGGCGTAAAGCTTCTCTTTTCTTAGTCGTTGTAGAGCGGCTTTTAGATTCATGACATGAGTTTCCTTGTCCTTGGAGTAGACCAATATATCATCAATAAACACAATGATTGACGTATCCAACATATCATGGAATACCCAATTCATGAGTTCCATAAAAGTTACGGGTGCGTTAGTCAATCCAAAAGACATGACTAAAAATTCATAATGTCCATATCTTGTTCTGAATGCTGTCTTTGGAATATCACCTTCCTTAACCTTTAGCTGATGGTATCATGATCGAAGATCAATTTTGGAGAACACCTTGGCACCTTGCAACTGATCGAACAAGTCATTGATCTCAGACAACGGGTATCGATTCTTGATTGTAAGCTTATTCAATTCTCGATAGTCTATACACAGTCAAATGCTACAGTCCTTCTTCTTCACAAATAATACTCGCGCTCCCCATGGTGATATGCTGGGTCTGATATAACCCTTGTCTAGTAATTCCTGTTACTGTACCTTTAATTCAGTAGGAGCCATTCGATAGGGTCCTTTAGATACTAGTGCGGCTCCGGGTATAAGATCTATAAGAACTTTATCGCTCGATCGGGTGGTAGTCCTGGTAGTTCCCTCAGGAAATACATCTGAAAAGTCACGCACAACATCAATATCTTTCATTTGTAGTACTTCCTTGGTGAGGTCGACCACGGATATTAGATACCCAACTCCTCCTTTCTCGAGGCATTTTCTAGCCTTTAATGCAGAGAGGATGAGTTTTCGTCTATGGGAAAGTTTGGTTCCCGTAAAACTAAACTCTGCTCCTTCCTTGTCTTTAAATGTCAGTTTCTTTTCTACACATAATAGGTTTACAGAATGCCGAGCTAACCAATTCATTCCCAAGATAACGTCAAAGTCTGCCATCTCGAGTTAAATCAAGGTTTCATCCAAAATCTTCTCGCCGATAGGAACTAGACATGGTCCATAACCTTTTTCTAATTCCACTTCTAATCCCATAGGTGATCGCACAAGCAATTTGTAGTCTAAAGGCCTGAGGGGTAGATTTAGCTTCTTTCCAAATGTCACAGATATAAAAGAATGAGTACCTCCAGAATCAAAGAGTACTCTAGCGGGTATGTCATTAATAGGTACGATACCTAGATCGAACGGAACAAGGTGTGTGCCGCCCTTGAAAGGGAAGAGGAAAAAATTACAAATTTAATCTGTGATTTGTTTTAATTAAGTCTACATGCTCACATAAGATAATACAAAATAAAAGGTTCAGGTCATACCTGTGACCACATCAGGCGATGCGATAGCATCCTCAGATGTAACTGCATAAACCTTTCCTTGCTGTAGCTGCTTCCTAGGCTTAGGACACTCCCTTAAATAATGTCCCATTTGATTGTAGTTATAGCATTTTAATCCTTCATTATTTTGCTTTTGTTAAGGTTGGACTATTGGAGTAGTCTTGGCTGTAGCATTAAATCCTTGAGTACGGAAGGGTTTAAATGTCTTTGTGTCCCCTCCGTTATAAGAATTTCCATTTAGCCTTTTGATACCTCTATTCTGAGCAAAGTAGCTCTCCTTCTGGTTCGATTCTAGCACTCAAGCAATATGTACGGCTTCATTGTAAACATTCTTTTCTAGCCCCAAGACATGCTTCTGAATGCTTCCCCTAAGTCCCATGACGAACCTTCGGGTTTTAGTATTTTCTTCCTGCATGCTAGAGGGAGCAAAGAAAAATAGCTCTTCATAACGCTGTTGATATGGATCCACAGTCATCTATCCCTAATACAAACTCAGGAACTCTCTTTCCATATCATCTCTGAAACTTCTGGGAAAATATTTCTCGAAAAATGCCTCTTTATAGATAGCCCTGGTCAATTGGGCATGCTTGGTTAACAAATAACTCCGAGTAGACTTCCACCAGTGGTGTGCATCGCCCTTCAGCATAAATGTGGCACACAGTATTTTTTCTTTCTCATTAACAGTCATCATCATAAAATTCCTCTCCATTTCATCGATCTAGTAAGCTGGCCACAAAGGATCTGCTGGCTTGCCATTATATTCCTTAGGCTTCATTTTCAGAAAGCGCTCGATCAGTCGATAATGGTCCAACTGATACTGAGCATAAGCTCCATACACAGGTGGTTGATATTGGTAACTACCTTGGGCTACCTCAGGGTTCTATACTGGAGTTGTACAATTGGCATTTGAGGTGCTTGAGGTACCGTGTTGCTACCCCCTACTACTATGCTAGCTTGTCTGGCTAGCATAGGTATAGTTGTACAGTTGGAAAAACCATTCCCATAGCAGCTTGCATATTGGCTTGTACTTGCTGTATTTGCTGCAACTGTTGTGCCAGGTTCATAACTGCTATAGCCAAATCTGTAGGTGGGGCTGGCGAGTTTGTAGGATTTTCCTGGCCATTAGCTCCTGGTGGTGCCATATTCTGATTCCCTTGTTCTTCAAGATTTTCATGGCTATCTTCCTCCACATGTGGTGGTGGTAGAATTGGGTTACGTCCTCACCTGGTTACTCTTCGCCCAGTCATTTCCTAATTTCGGTGGTGGTAGTGTCTGAAAATCATAGAACATATGAGGCAATCATAATATATGTCATTCCCATGTCAAAATCCAACTAATCAATGTAAAATTCAATTTTCCAAGTCATTAAGTCAAAATACTGTATTTTCCATCGTGTGGTCGATGGTGGGGTCGCAATATGTCTGACCACAGGGTATGTGACCTCACAAAACCCTGTCAGCTCACCGAGAGCTTGTGGTCGATCGTGGAGTCGGTATATGTCCAACCACAGGGTCCTACCACACGAAGTCTCTCAGCTTACGGAAAGCCTGTGGTCGATCGTGGGGTCGGTCGTGTGGTCGTAAATTTGGTCGAATTTTGCGACCACACGACTCCAAATCAGGTTTTTAAACCTGATTTTTGGAGTCATTTCCCACTTTCCTTTTTCTCTCAACTCAACTCGCTTCCACTGAGTTGCTACAGTGTCGACCACTCGTGTCTGGCGATTCTTTCCTCCATTCACAACCTCCACTCCATTCCTCAGGTATGTTCTCTACTGGTCCCCATTTTTAAGCTTTCAAAACTAGGTTTTTCTCCATTTATAGCGTTTTTCTTCAAATTAAAATTTTTCTAACCGTAAAAATTTGATTTTTATTGGGGTTTTTTGCTAATGGCCACCCAATGGATGAAAGCCTTCAAGATAATTTGAGTTTCATCGGTTAGTTTTTGAGAAACTTGAAAATTTTCATTTTTGATCTAATTTTTGAAATTTTTCTAAATTGTTGAAATTTCTTCAAATTGGATCTTCCTAGTTTAAATTTCCAACAGTATGAGCATTGCAGGATGGTTTGGGACATATGTAAGTCCTCCTGCCCAACTGGTTGGGTGAAAAGTGAGGCTTTTGGCCAAATCACTCCGTTATAATGCCAAAATTTTTGAGTTTTTCACTATATCTAATATCTTGCTTATTTATCTGTGTCTTTGCAGATAACATGGCTTGCACCAAAGTTCCCAGAGCTCATGATCCTATCTGCTTCTGGTCTAATGAAGCAGAGGCTCAGTATGCTCGTTATGAGCGTAAAAAGGTGGAAGGGGGACGTTGTGTAAACTTTGCTAATCTAGCCTTTTTTAATGTAGAGGGTGCTTTTGGTGACATGGGTTGGCTCCCCGTGATATTATATGAGGCTTGCACCTCTCCTGCTCTAGTGAAGCAGTTTTATTGCAACCTTCAGGTAGTAGGTTCTAAATGATATAGGTAGGGGTAGAGATCTCAGGATCACCAGTTATGTTAAAGGGGTGGAGATCTCCTTTAACTACTAGGAGTTGGCTGATCTCTTAGGTATTTCAAACGATGGACCCTTGGTATACTGTGCACCTAAGGAACCCAGTTCCTATCTTTGATGATGCGTGCAGAGATTGATCACTAGCTTCTTAGAGATGATCGCTGGGAGAAGAAGGCAATCAACCTACGGCCGGAACCTCGGGTGTACTACAAGATTATTCAGCACAACCTGATTCCACAGAGTGGGCACTATGAGAATATTTCCCAGTTGACCTAGTATCTCTTGTACTGCATCTGCACTAGGTAGCCCATCTGCCTCCCATATATTATCATCAGGACGATGCGGCATGCTGCGATGCCTGGTTAGATAGGCAACCTGCCCTATGGGCGTTTGATCACTACCCTGCTCACTCGCCTGCATGTTGACTTAGTGGATGAGAGGATTCATGAGGATACCTTCTCATCTGACCTTCACTGGGAGGCCATCTGGGAGATGGGGATGCGGGATGCGTAGGTCAGTGACAAGGAGAGGAATGCTATGGTGCGTCCCCGTACTCGGGTCATGTTAGCAGACGCTGAGGCGGCAGCAGTAGGAATCCATGGGGGTGATGCTGAGGATGATGATCGTATGTTCATGGATGTAGATGCCATACCTCCTCCATCACCATTGCATTCCACTGGAGCTGGCCCTTCTCGGGTTCCTTCTCACTCAGCTAGTCCTTCGCACCCACCACCAGATGATTTGATGGGGTTGCTGCTTGAGATTAGGGAGGCCTAGTGCGCATCTGATCAGCGGGGCCGATCTGGAAGCTAGTCTCCAGGTGACCCAGACTTAGGTAGCCTGGCTGACTAAAGCCTATGCTAAAGACTATGGCCGAGATCATGAGGCACCTCCTCCTCCAGCACCTCTAGCTCCATGATGCATTTATTTTTACTTTTCCCTTTTACTACAGAGTAACTGTCCAAATTGTGGACAGTACTCTGATTTGGATATATATATATATATATATATATATATATATATATATATATATATATATATATATATATATATGGTTTTTATTCGATGTGTATATGAAACTTGTTTCTCATCTTAATAGTGCATTATTCTCTTTCTTAATTTTTTTCTCATACAACACAAGTGCCTATGGTGTGTTCTTATTACAGCTTTTAAATTTTTATCCTAACTCAGCTCACAAACTTTTGTGGAAGTATACCGGTTTAATAGATAGGGCCCGAGAGCTCTGATACCAAGTTGTCACCCCAATTCTGCACCAACTAGAATGGTGTGATGAACTGTTTATGATCCAATGGTCAACCAGGATTTCGAATAGGTTGTGTCCTTTTGCTTAAAACAGATACATCCACAAACATAATCAAACTAAATAAATAATAGCGAAAGTCTTTAATATTAATGAACTGAGAATCTAATAGTGATAACATAAATAAATTATCCAATTATCTCCAAATGACTAAGACATAAAATAAAATATATTAATCAATTGCATGTTCTTAATAATCCAACAATAAATCTAATCAAAGACGGATGAGTTGCACTCGCATGAAGAATCATGCGACTCCATCATAGCTTCTGCATCCATTGCCGCAACATTTCCGTACATCAGAGCATTCATATAATCTTCTATGGTAGGACCTGCATCATCAACTAAAAATATTCGACGTTGAAAGGGTGAGCACACATCATGGCTCAGTGAGCAAACAAAATAATGCAACAGACATATGCATGCATTCAATTCATATCTTTGGTCTGGTTCATAAGTTTGCAATGTGCAATAGAAAGGATAGGTGGCCGCCATACCTCTATACACGAGTGTGTGAAGCCGCCTAATGGATCAAACACCATTGTCGTCCCACATGCACCCATCATGGAATAAAGATAGAGCTAATCTGTCCGGATCAATCACCGCATGACACTTCCCCTGATGCCCTACCCATACCAACATGTAAGCCCCTATTGAGGAGGGCTTGCAAACTGGGCTCGCAACTAACCAATCCTAATGTCAAACAATGTATCCAAGGCCTCACCCCAGCATCCCTCAAAACATCTATAGAGATAGAGCTAAGGGCCCCCGACAGAGTCAGAGACTATACGGTCCGAGACCACCTCTCCTGATGCCCTACGACGTAATAGTTCTACTAAGGTAATGGCGATACGACGATGATAGTGGACAAGACTTGAGTAGAGATAGAGCTAGAGTCTGGTGACCAGGATGAACCACAATGTCATGTCCTCCCCCTGATGCCTCACTCGCATCAAGCACACTAACCACACACATACATTCACATGCCTATTCCTAGCATCATAATCATCATCATGTTATAATTAAACTGAATTAAATACATGAACAGTAATAACAGAAATATTGGATGACATGTGATATGCACAATACACGCATACAAGCATGGATTCATTCATGGCATTGGACTCAACAAAATAAAAACATTTTATTATTAGCCAATTAGTTTAGGTCTTGTTCCCTCACCTTAGATTGATAGTAGATCCTCGTTCAAGCTTTGTAACTCACTCTTAGATCACTTGAAAACCTAACAAGTTTATAGATTTTAATTAGAATTAATTTTCATGTATTTAGACTAACAGAAACTGAGGGGTCCCAGGTGTGGCAGCACCTGTGGTCTCAGTTTCTACGACCACAGGCGTAGGATAGCAGGGTGTGGTCGGACATACTCCGACCACACGTGCGACCACACCCTCCCTGGAAACTTTCCTAGGGCATGTGGTCGGACATGTGTGTCTCATGTGGTCGCACATCATGCGACCACACCTGCGACCACACGTATGTTGGTCGACCTTTCACTCTCAATTCCAATCCTCCATGTTTGGATTCCTTTGGCTTATCATCATGGTCCTTCCTACAGTTGTTCTATGGCTCAAAACTATTATTTTATATACCACCATTGTCCACATAATTTCCTCCATGGATTCTCTTGGAATTTGTCCATGGACGAATGGTTTGGGTTTTTCTTAAATCCTATCTTCTTCATAAACTATTCTAGGCTCTCAATTTATCATGGGGAATATGTTCATACCTTAGGTTTGTTGAAGATTCAGAGTTTTCAATTGACTGTTTTTGGGTTGATTTCATACCTGGTCTTGTGGTTTCTTCACGCACTTGGTCCACTTGGCTCGACCATGATAGGTAGACCTGATACAAGGTAGTAAGACCGGTTAGTTCGATACGGGTCTTACATAGAACCTGTTGATCGATGTGTAGATCGCTACATGCATGCATCCGACCATCCTTATGGACTCTTCCAAAATCTCAAAAATTCCAATCGGATGCTACGTCGATCGTTACATCGGACTTTACTTCACTCAGATTTCACGACCGGTTGGGGAATTTTCACCCAACAATAAGTTAAAACATGATTCTTTCTCTCATTCCTCTTGCAACTTTCTTTAAGAGGCAAGAAGCTCTATTTTTGCCTCCGAAAACATTGTTCTTACCTCTGGGTATTTCTTCCATTAACAAGTTCTTTACCAACTTCTGTGGGCATAGATTCAAGGTATGATTTCTCTCCTTTTCTCTTGGAATTCAGCTCCTAGGGTTTGGAAAATGATGTAATGGTCTACTTTAAGCTCTTTCTCAGAGTTTTGTTCCTCCATTTTTACAAGCAACTCAAGATTACTTGAATACATCACAACTCAAGGTCTTATTACTTTATACTTAGCTTATTAGGTAGGTTCTTAGAACAATGTCTGCTTTAAGCTGTGCTATGGTTGCTTACTATTAATGCAGGCCATCTTGTCCAAGGAAAAATACTATAAGTTGGCCATGGCATAGTAATCCGCCAGCATTTGATGGGGTGCGATTTGTTTCGTTATAGGCTCAGTAAGCATTCCCAAAGTTTGAGAAGAAACTGGTTGAGTAGGGTCGATGTGTGCTATTCGATGAGTTAGAACGGTTCGACTTCAGAGCCACTTTCGATGCTATAAGGTGGTCTCCCATGTTAGAATTTGACATCACCATGAGGCCTAACTTGGTACGACTTTTCTATTGCAACCTACGTGTGATAGGTGGTATGCATGATGATGATGAAGCTACAGATCTTCGTATTTCTAGCTGGGTATTAGGCAGAGATATCTCTTTTGATACAAGGTAGCTGGCTGGATTGTTGGGTATATCCATGGGTGGAGACGTAGCATACATGGGTCTTGAAGATAGGGACTCTTTGATTGAGGTTATGCGGCTGAAGATCGTAAGTCAAATTCTCCTACCGGGTAAGCATCATAAAATTGTCAACTATCACCCCTTACCCCCGAGTATACTGTAGAATTGTGCAGCACAACATTCTACCTCTGGGTGGTCATTACAATGCACTATCGTCATTTGGCCAATTCCTGGTTTATCAGCTTGTGACTAGGACTACAGTTTTCCTGCCCTACGTCCTTATGCAGACCATGATTGTGGCTTCAGAGGGTACTGGACCTTTAAATCTTTCTTATGACAAACTACTCACTCACCTCTTTTCACTTATGGGAATCGATATACTAGATTTTGATGCATATGAAGAGACCATAGCATCTCTTAGCATCTCTTTTTGGTTGGTATGTCATTTCTAAAATGCAACTGGATAATGTGGTGCTTTCTGATGATGAATTAAAGGCTTGTCTTGGTCCTGGAATGTTAACAAATGAAGAATTTGATAATGGAGCAGAGGATGATGCACAAATGGGTACTGAAGGTGAAGGTAAAGACCAAACAGGTCCATCACAAACTCCTATTGATATGAACATCCTTTTAGCTGAGCTATGCGGCATTCGGGATCACCAGAGGCAGTTTATGCACTCTGTGGAGAACAATTTTAGGCAAGTGTTACATGCCCATTCATCACTCTCATCTCAACTCGATGCAATCCATGCAACCATGGTAAGAGTGGGTATAATGTTTAAGAATGACATTACGTATGCGACAGCTGCATTGCGGGTGATGACCTACCAACGAGTTCATGAGTCCACACCATTAGATTCTGAGTGATCAAGACAATATTTACTTTCCTATACTATTATTATAAAACTATGTCTTATTCCCCTGTTTTAGCTGTGGTGCTTAATCTCTAGTATTTCCCTAGCATGTTATGTAAAACCCACACTCCATTAATCCAATTTAACCGTGTCGTGCCAGGTCTTCCCATCATTCGTAGACCAAGTGGACCAAGCGTGTAAAGATAGATCACAAACCAGGTATGAGAATCGAGTTAAAAACACTGAAAACCTACCTATGGTTGAATACCTAGGTACGTATGGTCGACCATAAGGAAGGAAACAAAAATCTCAAGTCTAGAACCCCATGGTTGATGATTTTGACCCTACGGTCAATGGGTTCTATGACTGTAGCCGTCGACTGTGAGACCCCAGATCAGACTCCGAGTTTTGAAAACTTTCCTAAATTAAGGGATTGCTTTCCTAATTGAAAGAGGACTCTATATGAAGAGTTTTTCTCTATGTAAATGACGTCCCTCAGCCCTTTCTCACTCTTTTAGAACATTAGTAAACTCTAGAGAAAGAGAAGGGAAGAGAAGGAAGAGAAGGAGAAGAAGAAAAAGATAACGAAAAGAATTTACTGAAAAGAGATTGGCTCTCTATCATAGGCAAATGTATGAACCTAATCTCTAGAGATGTAAACTCTAAGGAATAAGACTTCTATGGAAGATAGGCAATATCAATCTATCATGATCCATGTGATTCCTTGAGTAATTTCCAAGGATAACCACGAGGGATGAGTTTGATGGTTAAGGTTGATAAGAAACTGCTAATGATGGTCATAGGATGACCTTAGAATAAACCCCATTGAAGATCAGAACAACTGACCCTGGAAGAACTCAAATTGCATGTAGTCTGTGACCAGAAATCTCAAGGTCACAGCTATAGTTGACCATAGCATGACCAGCATGAGCAGAGGATCAACCATAGGCATTCGAGAAGATTTCAGAAATCATATGGTCACAGCTACAGTCGCACCATATGTGACCGTAGGGTATTGACCATAGGAAATAACGATACAGTATGAGACCATAAGACCAAGTAGACAGCTATCAGTGCTCTGTTTTAATTTTCAACTACTGTAACATGTTACATATGAACCCAAACTTAAATTCATATAACTTTTAGGTTGTTAAATTGATTGAAAGAGAATTACAAGGCTTGGAAGGAGACTGAGTATTACTAACAGGTGAGGGAACAAGACCTAAACTAATTGGATAATAACAAACTGTTTATTTTTATTGAGTCCAATGCCATGATTGATTATGTGTGTGCTTGTAATGTGCATCTCACATGTCATCCAATATTTTTTCTATTACTATTCATGCATATTTAATTTCATTTATTTATAACATGATGATGATGATGATGATGCTAGGAATAGGCATGTGAATGTATGTGCGTGATTGGTGTGTTGGATGCGAGTGGAGCATCAGGTAGAGGACATGGCATGGTAGTCTTTGACCTCGTCACCAGACTCTAGCTCTATCTCTACTCAAGTCTTCCCACTAACATCGTTGTATTGCCATTACCTTAGTAGAATTATTATGTTGTAGGGCATCAGGGGAGGCGGTCTCGGCCCATGTGGTCTCTGACTCTGTCAGGGGTCTTAGCTCTATTTCTATGGATGTATTGAGGGATGTTGGGGTGAGGCCTTGGATACACTATATTGGCATTAGGATTGGTTAGTTGCGAGCCCAGTTTGCAAGCCCTCGCGAATAGGGGCTTACGTGTTGGTATGGGTAGGGCATCAGGGGAAGTGTTGGCGGTGTTTGATCTAGACACTTTAGCTCTATATCTATTCCATGGTAGGTGCATGTGGGACGGCAATGGTGTTTGATCCATTGGGTGGATTTACACACTCGTGTATAGAGGTGCGGTGGCCACCAAACCTTTCTATAGCATATTGCAAACTTAAAAATCAGACTAAAGATATGAATTGAATGCATGCATATGTTTGTTATATTATTTTGTTTGCTCACTGAGCCGTGATGTGTGCTTACCCTTTCGACATCGAATATTTTTAGTTGATGATGCAGGTCCTACTGTTGAAGAATATATGAATGCATCGATGTATGGACACGTTGCCGCCATGGACGTAGAAGCTATTGAAGATGCGCATGATGCATCATGCAAGTGAAACCAGTGCATTTTTTTTATTAGTTTAGTTATAATTGATTAATGGATTATTTATTTTTATGTCTTGTGATTTCGATAATTGGATTAAGTACTTATTTATCACTGTTAAACTCTCAGTTCATTATCTGTAAGACTTTTGGTTATTTGTTTATTAACTCTGATTATTACCGTAAAATATGTGTGTGGTTTGATATGGTGGGTATGACCTATATGAGATCCTGGTTGAACTGTTAGTTTATTGGCAGTTCATCACACTAATTTGATTAGACTAGAATTGGGGTATGACATGTTATGCTCTTTTATTAGTTATTACATAGCACACAACTTAGTTTCATATTTACCAGTTATGTTCTTTAAGCTTTTATTAGCCTATTGCTTAGGTTACTATAAAAAGGTTGTAGCATTGGCTTGGTTGGTATAGTGTAATAGAGCTTATTGCTCTGAGATCAAATATGTCACACCCCAAAATACCTAGTATAAAAAATTTTTGGGATACAATTGGATCAACACCATAGTTTAGATGTGATCCCACCAAAACCTCATACACAGTGCACATACATACCAACCACATATCAGTACAATGCCACATATATAATCCAAAGTAATAGATAGTGGAAGATAACTAAATAACCATGAGCATTCTAGTTATAAATAAGAGTAATATTACCAGTGCATTACATCTTTTGAAATTTGTTCATCAACCATCTCCATCAAAATAACTTAAAGTATCATTGCCCTATAAATCACAGGCTAACTAAATTTAATTTAAACAATCCAAAAATAAAATAATAAAAACTGTTCATTGTTTTATAAATCTTCCATCATGAATATCTAACCATCAAAGCCACATGCGTCGCATTCGTAATCCGCATCACGTGCTTCGTCCTCAAACAACATCCCTCCCAACTGGGCTAAATGAGAGATCGCAGGCACATTCAAATAATCAGCATTCATGTACCTGCAATATCATCTAAAAAGAATGGCATACTCAAGGATCAACTCTCCAACATGAACTCAATGAAAAATAGACCGGCAAGCAAACAAAATGCATGATTAGTTTATTACTCACAATAATGCATCAGTCTGGTATCATGTATGCTAGTATGCTATGGTAAGGCCTAGTCACACTTCCCAGAAGATGACTACAACTTCCATGCACGAAAGTGTTTGGACACTTACCCGCATACTCCAATATCCCTGGTAAAGCCACATGACATCCCAATCAGAATGGTGATCAGGCAACAAGTCCGGCCAGTGACATTCCAACAAACACTGCTGACCCTTCCCCCTTATCACCCCATCCTACCAATACCTGACTCCCTATTGGCTAGGGTTGCATACAGGGGTAGTGCCACTAACTAATCCTACATGTCATCTAATGTATCCCTCTCACCATTCCCAGTAAGAATTCCACACCATCCGTTTTGCCACCCCAAGATGCTATCATCTCGTTAGGGGTAAGTGACATAGCCGTCAAGGTTTGCCTAGCAGGTTGGATCCAACGATCCTCAATCGCTTTATCACTGCCAACTAGATCTCAACCACACACATCCACACAACAATCATAATATAAATGCAAATACATGCACAAAGTAGTTATTAGATGATATGCTATCACAACAAGCATGTGGTTCAACAATCATATATCATAAACATTCAAAATTAATCAAGGGTTTTGTTCCTCACCTAGAATCATGTAACTATGGTTACCCACGCTCGAATAGTCGATATTCTTGATGTTCTCTACACCTATACAGAGTGTGGAATTATTGGTTATACCTTCTGCCATATGCATTACCAGATTATAGAAGTCTACTGTGAGACCTACATGTAAATTTCGAGGATGAAATTTCTTTTAAGGGTAGTAGAGTTGTAAGATCCGCACTCTGAAAAACTAATTTAACCTATGTTTTTACTTTGTGACAGATCTCCCAATCATAACTGGATCGAAAGAAGAGGCTGGGTGATGAATCACGACATCCAGGTATTAGAAAAAATACTTAAAAACCAAGTTTTTACATATTGGTCTCAGTACCAGTCTCACTCAGAGTGAGACCGGTATGTGCAACCGGTATGTGTTCATGAGTGGATTTACATACTGGTCTTAGTACAAGTCTCACTCAGAGTGAGACCAGCATGTGCAATCGGTTCTTGAGTGGAGACGGACTCCAGTGGGTCCCATACTCTGAATCCGAGTTTAGGAAATATATTAGACAAAGGAGACCTTCCTAGAACGGCCTCCCACTCTATATATGAGACCTTCCTTCTCCTTAGACTCTTTCCAAACACTCTCAAAGCCTAGAGCCATCTGAAAGAGATTTAAGAAGGAGCAAAGAATAAGGAGGCCGCTCGAAAAGGTATTCTCCGTAGGTCGGCACCGTCATTCAATAAACACCGGTAAGTACTTGACCTCTGTATTAATGTTGGGATTACGGATCAAAGCCATGAAACGGTGTAATGATCCAAAACCCTAGAACTGTAAAACCCTAGTTTACATCGAGATCCATTCTGAAAAGGATGTGACGAAATAATCTAAACCTAAACGACCAAACAGGTATCTTGACCTTATAATGGTTTAGGAAGAACCCTAAAACCAAGCTAATGATTGAGGGGAAAGGGAGGTCCAAGATTGGGCTCTCGGACCCATACCACCGGCCATACCAGCGGGAAAACTGGTCCTGCGGTATATACCGTAGGCACATACAGACCTCACTAGAGTGAGACTGGTATGTGAAACCCGTATATACCATAGGCACATACCGACCTCACTAAAGTAAGACCGGTATGTAAAACCGGTATGTTATTTTGAGCCTGTTTGCTTAGCCAGACTTGGTTCTGACCAATTGAAACCCTAGCAACCTAATTCTAATCTATAACTATGGTCATGTAGGACTTGTAGTTGGCGTGAATGGACTCTGTGATGTAGACCGGACTTTCAATCATATGTCAGGTAAGCGACAAGACCCCAAACCATAACAAACTAATAAACAGTACACAATTGTATTTGTATCTATAACTATTGCTTGTTGCATGTGCATTTCACTTGTTATCTGTTATTTAAATTCATTATATGTTCATGCATGTTCGTATGTTAGGAATGTGATTGTTTAGACATGTAAATATTTTCATTAGTGTGTGGAATGTAAAGGGGAGTGAAGCCTTGGATATATCCTCACACTAACACCTTTTTGTATCGCCGTCTACCTTAGCGAGCTTGGTGCGAATAGGGTACCAGGGGGAAGACGTGGGATTGTGGCTCCGCCTATCTACCAGACTCGAGTCCTATCTTTATGTCATAGGGAGCTGTGCTGGGATAGGGTTATAGATACTATGATGACATATAGAACTGGTTGGAAAAGAAACCCACTTGCAAGCCCTTGCCAATAAGGGTTTAGGTGTTGGTGTAGTGTAAGGTATCAAGGGGAGGATGTGGGATAGTGGCTCTGCTTGTCCACCAGACTTTTGTTCTATCTCTATACCAGAGTGAGAGATGTGGGGCAACAGCAGTAGTGTGGATCAGAGCCTGACTGTTGGGTGTGCTTACACTCTCATGCATGGAGGGGCGGTAGTCGTCAAATCTTACCATAGCACTTTGCAAGTTATACCTGACCCAATTGCAATGTTATCTCATGCATTTTGTGTGTTGCATGGTCTTGTACTTTACTGAGCTAAGTTATGAGCTCACCCTTGTATATACAAACTTTTTGAGATGTGGATGCAAGATATACTATTGAAGATTCTATGGCAGCTCTAGCTTATGGGACAGTGGCTGCGATGGATGCACATGCAGAGGAGGATGAGCATGATGCCTCATGCGTGTGTTCCTTCTGCGTATTTCATTAGAGTTATTTTATTTATTATTTCAGTTAGTTATAAATAATATATTGAATTTATTTATTTACGTTGTAGATGAAGGGATAATTTGATTATTTATTTATTTATAAATAGAAACTTAGTTCACTTATGTTATTTAAATCCGCTACTATTTATTATTCTTTAATTATGGTTAATTGCTTCAAATGGTTTGTTGACACGGTCTATCGAGATCCTGGTGTGAACTATTAGATTTTAAGATGGTTCACTCACACATCTGGTTCAATCAGAATTAGAGTGTGACAACTTGGTATCAGAGCTCCTAGGCTCTGTCCAGCTAACCATTTGTGAGTCTAACTGAGTCCAATGAACTGAGATAGGAAATTAAAAACTTCAATAAAAACACACTATAAGCTTGTTTGATACTTGAGACTAATGAAAGAGCATAACACACTATAATTGAAAGAGGGAATTTATAAACACATATGTCTAGGAAGAAAACCATATAAACATGTAATAACCTAAACATGAAAGAAAAACATAAAGTGTACAATAGGGTACAGTCCACATGTCGGACAGTTACCCTGTTATCAAAAATGAATTGTATATATGTAGGAGAAGGAGATAATGTCTGGGCCTGTACCCACAAATGTGCCACCTACAACCACAGAGAATGTGAATACTATACTTGTGGACAGTAATACAGCTACTGAGGAGCAACAATAGCCAACATCACAAAACACAGCATTCCTCAGCAATTTTCTAGAACATCTACACCTAACTAGTACCAGGGTGGATATCAAGGTGGTTACTCATATCAACTGAAATGGTATGGACAAACACAGTATGGGCAGAGTAGTATTTCTAGAGCGGTGGATGGATTCTTGAAGCTGAAGCCACCCACTTTCACAGGGAAGTCAGGGAAACCACTGTGACTAGCACAATGGATAGCTGAGATGGAAAAGAACTTTCGGTTGCTAGAGTGTTTTGATGAAGATAAGGTACTGTATGCCACTCACATGCCAAAGAAAGATGCCAATGGATGGTAGAACTCGACTAGGACATACCTGGAAACGAAGCATGGTATCATCACTTGGGCCATATTCAAAAAGGCCTTCTTTGAGAAGTACTTTCCAAGGAAATTCTGTGACAAAATAGAGAAGGAGTACTTCAGTCTGCAACAGTCTCAGATGATAGTGGAGGCTTACCAGCAGAAGTATGAGGAGTTATTCTTCTTCGCTCCAACTAGTATGTAGGAGGAAAAAACTAAGACCCATGCTTTACAATGGGTTTTAGAGGCGTCATACGAGAGCATGTATTGGGGCGAGGACTGAAAATCTACAATGAAGCTGTACAAGTGGCTCGAGTCATTGAAACTAGCCAAAGGGATAATTTCTTTGCATAGAACAGGGGTCTAAAGAGGCCTAACCCTGAGGCTCAAGATCGAGGAAACAAGAGGCCTTACCGTCCATTTAGGCCACTAGCTAGTAGTGTGCCACCCAGATCTATTCCTGCAGTGACACAGTAGGCAACGGGACAGAACAACAGCGTGAAGTGCTTCAATTGTCAATAGGTGGGCCACTATGCTAGAACTTACCCACTTCCAAAGAAGCAACCGTAGCAAGGCAAGGTGTACACCGTTACCAAGGAGGAAGCAGCTGCATCACCGAATGTGGTTACTGGTATGATTATGTTACTTACTCCTTTAGTTACTACATTATTTGTATGAGCATATAAAACTAAGGGCTAATTAAAAACCTCAAGTACAGTAAACCTAGCAAGGGTACCCACCAGAGTCCTATTCAACTCAGGGGCTACCCATTCCTTTGTGTCAGTATCATTTGGAAAAGGACTAGATTAACCCATCAAGACTTTGGAACCAAGTCTGTTAGTTCTATCCCCCATGGGAATGGAAGTGGTATTAGAATAATATTATGGACCTTTCCCAGTACATATTAAAGGGCGGGATTTGGAAGCCAATCTAGTCCAGCTTAAGATGTTGAATTTTGATATCATTCTATGAATGGATTGGTTATCCCAGCACTCAGCAAGCCTATTGTGTGCTGAGAAGAAGCTAGCCTTCAAAGATAGCAAAGGAAAGGAGTTCAACTTCAAAGGAACTAAGAAAACTTATACTTTCTGCCCTTAAAGCCAAGAGGTGCCTAGAGAAGGGGGAGCAGGATACCTCGTATCAGTTGTAGATGAAACCACTGACTTATCAAAGATGGAAGATATTGAGGTTGTATGGGAGTTTCTTGATGTGTTTCCAGAAGACCTACCCGGATTACCACCTGATAGGGCAACTGAGTTTGTGATAGATCTTCCGCCAGGGGTAGCACCAGTGTTTAGAGTACCCTACAGAATAGCTCCTATAGAGTTGAAGGAATTGAAGACCCAGTTGTAAGAATCATTGGACAAGGGATTCATAAGGCCGTGTATATCACCTTGGGAAGCACCTGTGCTAAAGACAGAAGCGCACGTCTTTGTATGGACTACCGAGAATTAAACAA
Organism: Protea cynaroides; assembly: GCA_028583415.1. Lineage (NCBI taxonomy): Eukaryota > Viridiplantae > Streptophyta > Magnoliopsida > Proteales > Proteaceae > Protea > Protea cynaroides. The sequence goes on along the minus strand of CM053271.1, from coordinate 48,611,289 downwards.
GCTCACCATCAAGAACAGGTACTCACTACCTAGAATCGATGACTTGTTTGATCAACTGCAATGTGCAAGTATGTTTTTAAAGATTGATCTGAGGTCTAGGTATCATCAACTCAAGATCAAGGAGGCAAACATTCCTAAGACAGCTTTCAGAGCAAGGTATGGGCACTACGAGTTCCTTGTGATGTCTTTTGGATTGACCAATGCACTAGCATCACAATGGAACTGATGAACCGAGTGTTCCATGACATGTTGGACACATCAGTTGTCATATTCATAGATAATGTTTTGGTCTACTCTAAGGACAAAGAGATGCATGCAATGAACTTAAGAATTGCAATACAAAGACTAAGAAGAGAGAAGCTTTATGCAAAATTCAAGAAGTGTAAATTTTGGCTAGATGAAGTGGCATTCTTGGGTCACGTGGTGTCTGCAGAAGGAATCAAGGTGGATCCAAGCAAGATTGCAGCCATAGTAAGATGGGAAGCACCGAAGATAGTTGCTAAAATTTGTAGCTTCCTGGGCCTAGTTGGATTTTATAGAAGATTTGTGGAAGACTATTCCAAGATCATCGTTCCACTCACGAGATTGACCAAGAAGGGTGAAAAGTTTATATGGATGGAAGAATGTGAGAAATACTTCCAAACACTGAAAGCAAGGCTGGTTTCAGTACCTATATTGATTATTCTTGCTCTAGGCCTTCCATTTACTCTATACACAGAGGCCTCAGGATTGGGACTTGGATGTGTGCTGATGCAAGGAGAATAAGTGATCACTATGCCTCAAGACAACTAAAGGAGCATGAAAGGAACTACCCTGCACATGATCTAGAATTGGCAGTAGTCATTCATGCAATCAAAAATTGGAGGCATTACCTGTATGGTGAAAAATTTTAGATTAAGTCTAACCACAAAAGCCTGGCATATCTCTTCACACAGAAGGACCTAAACACGAGGCAAAGGAGGTGGATAAAACTACTCAAAGACTATAACTGTGACATTCAGTATCACCTAGGTAAAGTAAATGTTGTGGCATATGCTTTGAGTAGAAAATGGGCATCGAAATCTAAAGTAGGATCAAGTACAAATGCTGCATTGTGTGCTATAGTTTCTGGCTCAATAAAGAATGAAGAGCAGCTTTTACTAGAGCCGACTGATAATCCAGTGGAGCAAGGCTTGATATACAAGTTTACCTTTATGTTTGCAGCATTAAAGATTTTTCTTGACCTGACAGAAGAGGTAAAAGCAGTAATCTTATGAGACCCATACCTCAGGATAGTGCAAGAGGATTTGGACAAGGGTAGAACCATTCCTGACTTCACCTTGGATGCAGACAAGGTACTCAAGTATCGTGGACGTTTGTGCATACCTGAGAAAAAGGACTTCGAAATCAGAAATCAAATTATGTTTGAAGCTCACTCTACCCTATATTAAGGACATCCTAAAAGCACTAAGATGTACCACGTCCTAAAGAGGTTGTACAGGTGGAGGGGTATGAAAGCAGATGTGGGAGATATGTCTTCCAATGTCTAAACTACCAGCAAGTTAAAGCAAAGAGATAGTGACATGCAGGCTTATTACAGTCGTTGCCTGAGCCAGCATGGAAATGGGATTGTATTACCATGGATTTCGTCACAGGTTCACCTATGACTCCAAGTTCAGTAAATGCAGTTTCGATAGTTGAAGATTGCCTCACCAAGACAGTATAATTTATCCCTATTAGACCATAATACACCATGGATAGGTTGGAAAAATTATATGTGGACAACATAGTCAAACTCTACGGCATGCCAGAGAGTATAGTCTCTGGTAGAGATCCAAGCTTTACATTTAAGTTCGGGGATGGACAACAAAAGGCTATGGGAACCAAATTGAAGTTCAGTATGGCCTTTCATTCTTAGACTGATGACCAATCAGAGAGGACCATTCAGATACTAGAAGATATGCTTAGAGCATGTGCCATCAACTTCAAGGGAGCTTGGGATGAGAAACTTCCACTCAGTGAGTGTGCCTACAACAACAGCTACCAGGCCAGGACCCAGATGGCTCCATATGAGGCCTTATATGGTAAGAAATGTCGGACACCATTGCTATGGAATGAGGTTGGAGAAAGATAGATCGTAGGACCAAAATTTATTGAGAAAACTTGTAAAACAGTGGACCAGATCAAGGACAGAGTGAAGACACTTAAGTGTGTCAGAAGTACTACACTGATAACAGACATCGAGATCTCGAATTTACTATTAGTGATAAGATGTTCTTGAAGATATCATCAGTCAGAGGCTTGAAGTGATTTGGAAAGAAAAGAAAACTGTGTCCTAGATATGTGGGACCATATGAGATTCTACCCCGATGTGGCAACGTGGTGTAAGACCCGTGTCAATCTAACCCGGTCTTACCACCTTGAACTAGGTTTACCTATCATGGTCGGGTCAAATGGACCAAGGGCGTGAGGAAGATCGAGATCCCAGGTATCAAATCGACCCAAAACTACTTAATTTAAGGGGAGGGTCGCATACCCAGCTAAGCAGGGTCGGACCTCCCAAAGCAGAAAGTCAGACCCTCAATTTTGAAGGGAGGGTCGGACATCTTGAACCCTAGGGTCGACGGGATCATCGACCCTCCCATCGACCCTCGGTTACCGTAGGAAATAGAATTAGGAAATTTCCTAATTTTCGATTGGGATTCTTTCCTAATCTCAAAGGGACTTATTTTAGGATGTTCCTACTCTATTTAAAGGACGTCCCTAAGCCTCTTTCACTCCTTTTACAACCCTAATTGAATTGAGAGAAAGAGAAGAGAAGGAGAAGATGAAGAAGAGAAACAAGAAAGAGAATTTAGCCAAAAGAGAAGATTTGTAGAGAAGGAGTATTCTTCTCAGGTATGGATACTAATTCCATGAGTTTCTACAGACCTTAGGTTAGCTATTGATGAGAGTGTGATCTCGGAGAAACCTAAACCATCAACCCATGGTTAGGTTTTCATGGAAAACCATAGGATAATGCATGAAAGCTATCTAGGTGGGTTATACATGGTTTCAGACCATGGAATGAATGTAGAATGGAAAGTAGGAGAAAGACATAGGATCCCAAGCACGAAGAATGGACTAAAAGAGGGAATTGGACCAAAGTGCACCGAGGGTCGCATCGAGGGTCGATGACCATCCGACCCTAGGTGATCCTGACCATCGACCCTCAGTGTTCGGGAAGTTCAGAGTTTGGGGAGGGTCGCACCCAGGGTCAATCATGACTCCGACCCTACCTCCGACCCTCAGTTTACAGAATGGTTTTTAAATTCAGAATTAATTCTAATTAAATTCTATCGACTTTGTTAGGTCTTCTAGCAATATAATAACATTATAAAGGTGATTCTAAAGCTTGGAAGAGGATCTATTAACAAGCTAAGGTGAGGAAATGGAACTCTAAACTAATTGGTTAATAACAAACTGTTTTCTATTTTCTTGAGTCCAATGCCATGTTTGATTCTATGCGACTATGCTTGTAATGTGCATACAACATGTCATCCAATATTTCTATTACTTTTTCATGCATATTTACTTTATTGTTTATAACATGATGATGATGATGATGATAGGAATAGGCATGTGATTGTATGTGTGTGGTTGGTGTACTTGATGCGAGCGAGTATCAGGGGAGGTGTGATGAGAACGTCAATAAACGTTAACCTTTGGCGGGTCTCAGCACTTTAGCTCTATCTCTAACTCAAGTCTTATGCATTAGCATCGTCGTATCGCCATTACTTTAGCAGAACTATTATGTCGTAGAGTATCAGGGGAGGTGGTCTCGGTCCTTGTAGTCTCTGACTCTATCGGGGGGCCTTAGCTCTATCTCTATGGACATTCCGAGGGATGTTGGGGTGAGGCCTTGGATACACTGTTTGGCATTAGAATTGGTTAGTTGCGAGCCCAGTTTGCAAGCCCTCGCTAACAGGGGCTTACGTGTTGGTATGGTATTATATAGCAATAAACGTTAACCTTTGTTGTATAATGTCATGATTAGGGTGGATGGGGACGACGATAAACGTTAACCTTCGGGCGGACTTCCACACCCTGTGTATAGAGGCGGGATCAATAAACGTTAAGCTTTGACCACCCAACCTTTCTATTGCGCATTGCAAACTATAAACCAGACCAAAGATATGAATTGATTGCATGCATATGTAATGTTGCATTGTTTTGTCTACTCACTGAGCCGTGATGTGTGCTCACCCCCTCGACGTCGAATATTTTTAGTTGATGATGCAGGTTATACAGTTGAAGAATACATGAATGCTCCAGCGTACGGGAACGTGGCGGTAATGGAAGCTGAAGCTGAAGTAGATACACATGACTCCTCTTGCGAGTGCAACTCATGTGTATTCGACTAGATTTTCTTAGTTTTCTTTATTTGGATTTAATAAAGACATGTATTTGATAATTAATTATGTCTCAATTGATACAGAATAATTTTGCTATTTAATATTACTATCACAGTAGATCCTCAGTTCATTTTATTATAAGATTTTTGCTATTGTGTATTTACTCTGATTATGATTACGGATGTGTGTAAGTTTAGATAACGCGTGGATAGCCTACTTGTGATCTTGGTTGAACCGTTGGTTTGCTAGCGGTTCATCACACCATTCTGAACGATGCGGAATTGGGGTGTGACAACTTGGTATCAGAGCATCTCGTAGGCCTTACCCATTAAACCTGAATACTTCCACTAGAGTCCATGAACTGAGTTAGGATAAATTAAAAGCTTTAATACAAACAAACCATAAGCACCTGTGTTGGTTGAGACAGAAATTAAACAAGACGATAATGTACATATAAAAGGTGGAACCATATATATACACTCACACAGAAAGAGAAGACCAAAAATTATCCTAATAAACAAACAATATAGGGTATTATCTATAAGTTGGGTAGTTATCCAAGTATACAAGGATATAGTACAGTAGCAAGAAGGGAGCATCTGTATAGCAGAAAATTAGAATACCAAGTTGGTACTTCACAAGTTGTGAAACTCGATGTATGACAAATGAAGGAGAAAATGGCTAGTAATGCCTAATTCCCTGCAAAGGTAAAGTGAAAGATCTCGGGCCGAATCCAACAGAGATAGTAGAATAATGGCCATACCTTATGAATAAGAGTAACTACAAGAAGATAAAGCTATACCCCTAGGTAACATGGAGACTCAGAGTAAAATCCACTACACGCTAATCCATTAACCACTGAGCTTTTAGATGAGGTTACAACTTGACCCCACCACTATCTGGGTCGAGAATGGGTAATGAAAACTCATCTGAGTAGATGCTAGATAATGATAATCCAATTAGAGCGAGTCAAGGGAGGTGAACAACTAGGCCACTCCAACCAACCACCTAGACTACTAAGTACCTTGGTTATGGTTGTCATAAACTTGACCCAATAAAATACAAGAGCAACAACAGATGAGACCGACTATGGAAGTTGCTATGTAAATCACTACCCAAGTTGCTGATGCTACACCAATACCTCCGGGTCAAACCAAGTATGGTACCAATTGGTAGTATCACTGTACCCCAACACCTATTAGCCATAACACGGTGCCTACCACATAGCAAGTCCCAGTAATGCACACCCCAGTGCAGAAGTTTGGTGCACAACAAGCAATGTATCAAGGTGGTTACCCTTATCAGCCATCGATGTATGGGATAGCTGCATCATGACACAATGATCCGACCAAGGATTTAAGAATATTTTCTGAAGATTAAACCTCAAACGTTTTCAGCAAGGATTTAATCTATTGTAGCCATATGACAGAAAATTTATATAAGATGCGGTGCATTATTGATTTACTCTTATGATTATAGAGGATGCACATACCAGATTTTAATTTCTCGGACCTTGACAGGATACCTTCTTGATTTAACCTGTCAATTGAAGTCATAGATATTGTTTCTTTAGTAGTAGTCCTGATTATACCAATCTTAGCCACTCTCATGATCGACCACATGAACAGAGATGTGAACTGAACGAATAGTTAAATGTTTGATCATGTTGAGCGTACATCTTTTCGATTTATACTTGATTTATTGATGTATGAAATTTTTTTCCAGATATACCGATTTCTTGTGCAAAATCTCTCTCCAGATTTATTCTTGTAGTGCCTTGACCAATGGCATTATATATTCGATAGAACCTGTAACCATGAGGTTAAGAACTGAAAAACCTCTATTCCATGCATTTGGACCACCGTGCAACCTAACGACCTTTGGATGCCGGTTGGATTACCATAGATTTACTCCTGATCCTTTAAACCTAGGTTCACTAGATAAAGCAAGTATTGTCATTATGCTAAATCGACGAAAGGAAGTGAATCACTTTTGGATGAACATTTTGATTCATACACTCCCTGACCATTGATGATAAAAATGTTTAGTGATAATGGAATTATTGGAAGAAAGATGATTAAATTCAGATTAAATGTCATAGCCAATGAACCTCAGATGAAGTAATAGAGGATTTATTTTGAGATTGCTAAATGGATGGATATGAATCATGTCTATAAAAGAGTACACGAGAAAATGTGGAAACTATTAAGAGTAACCAGTAAAGAAATAGATAGCACTCATAGTAGAGTTAAGGATGGCTATATCGGTACGAATTTTGACTAGGTAGAAGATTCCTAAAGGTAAATTTAAAAGTGGATACAAGGATAAAGTCATGGCATAAGTAGTACTCGATTTAATACAATGATAATTGAGTTATGCCCAATGTTGAGGGATATGATTAAGTAAAGACCAAAATAGTTTGGCTGAATTAATGAAATTATAAGCATATACCCTAATGCTTATAGATAGACTTGGGATATGAAGTAACAATCACAAGATATTTTTTGAGGTATATGGAAGAGAGAGCAAGGTAGAATAGCAAGTGATAAAAGAAATACAAGCTAATGAAGTTTTCAATATGAGATTTTGTTAGCGATAGTCTTTGAGAAATCATAAGAGATAAAGGAACTAGACAAGCTCCTTAGACCATTTCACCAGATTTTGCTAGTTCAAGCCCTTTTTGGACTAGATGTTGTATGGGATGAGTGTTACGAACAATGTCCAAATCTTATGGATGAACAGAATTTGGATGCAACCTGAGTCGACTTGAGATGGTAGACTTTGACGTCATCTTGGAAATAGACTAGTTGTCTTAACACTCTACAAATGATTATGTGCATAGAAGAGGTTATCATTCAAGAATAAAAATGGCATATGATTTAGTATCATTGGGAGTATGTTGCCTAGGAAGTGAAAGCTGATCCGCTCTATGCTAAAGGCGAAGAGATGCTTTGAAGAGAAATGAGTTAGATATAGGGTATCTGTGGTACATGTTACCAAAGAAGCACTATAGATAGAAGATATTGATGTGATGCATAAATTCCCTGATGTGGTTCCAGGAGACTTACCTAGAGTTACCATCTGATCATGCGACCAAGTTCGTCATCGACTTGTTACCAAGGACGATACTTGTGTCAAAGGCACCTATAGAGTAGCTCCTATGGAGTTGAAGGAACTGAGACTCAACTATGGGAGTTATTAGACAAGGGTTCTAATCAGCTAAGTATTTCATCACGAGGAGTGTCAATGCAATTCGTGAAGAAGAAGGATGATAGTGTTTTCTACGTATAGACTATCGATAATCGAACAAGCTCACGAACAAGAATCGATATTCACAACCTCAGATTGATGACTTGTTTAAACAGCCGCAAGAAGCAAAGGAATTTTCTAAGATTGATCTTCGATCAAGATATCATCAGCTGAACAATTTGGATAGCGATATCTCGAAGATAGTTTTTTTAGAACTAGGATTGGCCAATCATGAGTTTTTGGTCATGTCTTTTGGATTAACAAACGCACCAACAACTTTTATGGAACTAATGAACTGGGTTTTCCACGACATGTTGGATACGTCGGTTATAATATTTATTGATGATATATTGGTATACTCTAAGGACAAAGAGACTCATATAAAGAACCTAAATGCTGCCCTACAGCGTTTAAGGAAAGAGAAGCTATATGCCAAAGGAATTTGAGACCCGAGTTTTGGCAAAGTGATCGTCTTCTTAGGCCACGTAGTTCATAAAGAAGGAATCAAAGTGGACCCTATTAAGGTCGAGGCTAAACAAAAGTGGGAAGCACCAAAAGAATATTTGAAAAGTCGGAAGTTTTCTTGGGTCTAGCTGGTTATTATCGGAGATTTTGAGAAGACTATTCCGGGATTGCCGTACCTCTTACCAAGCTTGACTAAGAAAGGAGAAAAGTTTGATGTGGACCGATAAATGTGAAGAAGAGTTTCCAAATGCTAAAGTACGAGATTGATATCCGCTCCCATTTTGACTATTCCCGCTCAGACGGACACCTTTTACTTTATACACCGATGCGTTCGGATTGGATTGGGATGTGTGCTTATGCAAGGAGAATAAGTGATTGCTTATGCTTCAAGACAGTTAAAGGTACATGAGAAAAATTATCCCACTCACGATCTGGAGCTAGCGATAGTAGTACATGCGGTCAAGATATGGAGACATTACCTATACGGGGAGAAATTCCAGATTAAGTCGGACCATAAAAGTCTTACTTATTTATTTAATCAGAAGGAGTTGAATATGAGACAAAGAAGATGGCTGGAACTATTGAAAGACTATGATTGTGATATCAAGTATCATCGAGAAAAGCGAACGTAGTAGTAGATGCGTTAAGTAGAAAAGCAATGATAAAATCGCAAGGAGAGATTAGCACAACTGCAGCAATGTGTACTACCGGAATGGTATTTAATCACAGAAATGAGAAGTATGTGTTAGACGCAACACATGAATCAGCCAACCAAGGGTTCATTCATCGGTTTTCAAATTTGTTCACTGCATTGAAGATTATACCAGACATAATGGAGGAAGTGAAGACAGCTATCAAATCGGATCCTTATTTGAGAACAGTTCAAGAAGATATCGAGAAAGGTAGGACTAACCCTGTGTTCACCTTGGACGAAGAGAAGGTACTGAAATACAAAGGAAGAATATGTGTACCTGAAACAGAAAGTATGGACATTAGACACAGACTGATGAAGGAAGCCCATACCACCATCTATTCGATGCATCTGGGAAGTACAAAAATGTATCATGATATAAAGAAACTATATTGGTGGAGGGGAATGAAAGCAGATGTGGCCAAGTTCGTGTCTCAATGCCTAAATTGTTTGAAAGTCAAGGCTGAACGAAAAAGACCCACAGGACTGTTACAGCCATTATCGGAACCAGCATGGAAATGGGACTGCATCACTATGGACTTCGTCACGGGACTACCACTGACTCCTCGAGTAGTTGACACAGTTTGGGTGATTGTGGACCGTCTGACAAAAATAGCTCGCTTCATATCGATACGACCTCAGTATACACTAGAAAGGTTAGCAAAGCTGTATGTGGATAATATTGTTCGATTACATGGTATTCCAGAAAGCATTGTGTCTGATAGAGATCCACGATTTACTTCCAAGTTTTGGGAAGGATTGCAAAAGGCTATGGGTACAACATTGAAGTTCAGTACTGCATTCCACCCACAGACAGACAGACAGTTAGAGCGTACAATCCAGGTTCTAGAGGATATGCTACGAGCATGTGTAATTGATTTCAAAGGATCATGGGACGAAAAGTTACCATTGATCGAGTTCGCTTATAACAATAGCTATCAGGCTACTCTACAGATGTCACCTTATGAAGCACTGTATGGCAGAAAGTGTCGAACTCCTTTGTTTTGGAATGAAGTTGGAGAACGTAGTATTGTTGGGCCGGAATTTGTTGAAGAGACTTACCGATTGGTCGATATTATCAAGGAAAGAGTAAGAACAGCTCAGAACCGTCAGAAGCAATATGCAGATACTCGACGCATAGATCTTGAGTTCGCCATAGGTGATAAAGTATTTTTGAAGGTATCGCCTATCCGATGATTGAAAAGGTTCGGACAGAAAGGGAAACTAAGTCCAAGATATGTCGGGCCATACGAGATTCTAGCTAAGCGTGGTAAAGTGGCTTATCAGTTAGCACTACCACCATTTATGTCAAGTGTGCATGACGTATTTCACATTTCCCTATTGAATAAGTATGTCAAGGATCCATTGCACGTTTTGACAATATATCTGCCGTAATTGACTGATGATTTGACCTTTAAAATAACACCAACAGAAATCACCAGTCGAAAGGTTCAACGACTACGCAACCGAGATATCTATTATGTTATGGTCACATGGAAAAGTAGAGACATGGAAGAAGTTACATGGGAAGAAGAGAATGCTATGCGAAAGCAATACCCTCACTTATTTGATTCAGAAGGTACGTACAATTTTGAGGTTGAAATTTTTATAAGTAGGGGGAGTTGTAAGACCCGTGTCAATCTAACCCGGTCTTACCACCTTGAACCAGGTTTACCTATCATGGTCGAGTCAAATAGACCAAGGGCGTGAGGAAGATCGAGATCCCAGGTATCAAATCGACCCAAAAACACTTAATTTAAGGGGAGGATCGCATGCCCAGCTAAGCAGGGTCGGACCTCCCAAAGCAGAAAGTCAGACCCTCAATTTTGAAGGGAGGGTCAGACATCTTGAACCCTAGGGTCGACGGGATCATCGACCTCCCATCGACCCTCGGTTACCGTAGGAAATAGAATTAGGAAATTTCCTAATTTTCGATTGGGATTCTTTCCTAATCTCAAAGGGACTTATTTTAGGATGTTCCTACTCTATTTAAAGGACATCCCTAAGCCTCTTTCACTCTTTTTACAATCCTAATTGAATTGAGAGAAAGAGAAGAGAAGGAGAAGAGGAAGAAGAGAAACAAGGAAGAGAATTTTGCCAAAAGAGAAGATTTACAGTGAAGGAGTATTCTTTTTAGGTATGGATACTAATTCCATGAGTTTCTACAGACCTTAGGTTAGCTATTGATGAGAGTGTGATCTCGGAGAAACCCAAACCATTAACCCATGGTTAAGTTTTCATGGAAAACCATAGAAGAATGCATGAAAGCTATGTAGGTGGGTTATACATGGTTTCAGACCATGGAATGAATGTAGAATGAAAAGTAGGAGCAAGACATAGGATTCCAAGCATGAAGAATGGATTAAAAGAGGGAATTGGACCAAAGTGCACCAAGGGTCGCACCGAGGGTCGATGACCATCCGACCCTGGGTGATCCTGACCAACGACCCTCAGTGTTCGGGAAGTTCAGAGTTTCGGGAGGGTCGCACCCAGGGTCGATCATGACTTCGACCCTACCTCCGACTCACAGTTGACAGAATGGTTTTTAAATTCAGAATTTATTCTAATTAAATTCTATCAACTTTGTTAGGTCTTCTAGAAATATAATAACAATATAAAGGTGATTCTAAAGCTTGGAAAAATATCTATTAGCATGCTAAGATGAGGAAACAGAACTCTAAACTAATTGGTTAATAACAAACTATTTTCTATTTCTTGAGTCCAATGCCATGCTTGATTCTATGCAAATATGTTTGTAATGTGCATACAATATGTCATCCAATATTTCTATTATTTGTTCATGCATATTTACTTTATTGTTTATAACATGATGATGATGATGATAGGAATAGGCATGTGATTGTATGTGTATGGTTGGTGTACTTGATGCGAGCGAGTATCAGGGGAGGTGTGATGAGAACGTCAATAAACGTTAACCTTTGGCGGGACTCAGCACTTTAGCTCTATCTCTAACTCAAGTCTTGTGCATTAGCATCGTCGTATCGCCATTACTTTAGCAGAACTATTATGTCGTAGAGTATCAGGGGAGGTGGTCTCGGTCCTTGTAGTCTCTGACTCTACCGGGGGGGCCTTAGCTCTATCTCGATGGACATTCTGAGGGATGCTGGGGTGAGGCCTTGGATACACTGTTTGGCATTAGGATTGGTTAGTTGCGAGCCCAGTTTGCAAGCCCTTGCTAATAGGGGCTTACGTGTTGGTATGGTATTATATAGCAATAAACGTTAACCTTTGTTGTATAATGTCATGATTAAGGTGGATGGGGACGACGATAAATGTTATCCTTCGGGCGGACTTCCACACCCTGTGTATAGAGGCGGGGTCAATAAACGTTAACCTTTGACCACCCAACCTTTCTATTGCGCATTGCAAACTATAAACCAGACCAAAGATATGAATTGATTGCATGAATTTGTAATGTTGCATTGTTTTGTCTACTCACTGAGCCGTGATGTGTGCTCACCCCCTCGACGTCGAATATTTTTAGTTGATGATGCAGTTTATACAGTTGAAGAATACAAGAATGCTCCAGCGTACGAGAACGTGGTGGCAATGGAAGCCGAAGCTGAAGTAGATACACATGACTCCTCTTGCAAGTGCAACTCATGTGTATTCGACTAGATTTTCTTAGTTTTCTTTATTTGGATTTAATAAAGACATGTATTTGATAATTAATTATGTCTCAGTTGATAAAGAATAATTTTGCTATTTAATATTACTATCACAGTAGATCCTCAGTTCATTTTATTATAAAATTTCCGCTACTGTGTATTTACTCGGATTATGATTACGGATGTGTGTAAGTTTAGATAAGGCGGGGATAGCCAACTTGAGATCCTGGTTGAACCATTGGTTTGCTAGCGGTTCATCACACCATTCTGAACAGTGTGGAATTGGGATGTGACACGTGGCCTATGAACTTGCATTGCCACCAGCGATGTCTAGTATTCACAATGTATTCCATGTATCCCTACTGAAGAAGTATGTGAGAGACCCCTCGCATATTCTAGTTGTGGACCCTCTAAATTTGATAGAAGACTTGACCTTTGAGGTAGCACCAGTTAAGCTCCTCAGTCAAAAAGTAAATCAGCTTTAAAGGCATTCTATACACTACCTCAAGGTAGTTTGGAAGACTCAGGATGTAGAAGAAATCACCTGGGAGGAGGAAAATTCCATGCGACAAGAATACCCTCATTTGTTTAACTCTAAAGGTACGTATAATTTCGAGGACAAAATTTCCTTTAAGGGTGGGGGAATTATGAGACCTACATGCAAATTTTGAGAATGAAATTTCTTTTAAGGGTAGTAGAGTTGTAAGACCCGTACTTCGAAAACCCGATCTATCCTATGTTTTTACCTAGTGATTGGTCTTCCAATCATAATCAGACCAGAAGAAGAGGCCGGGTAACGAACCACAGCATCCAGGTATGAGAAATGACACTTAAAAACCAAGTTTTTACATACCAGTCTCAGTACTGGTCTCACTCTGAGTGAGACCGATATGTGTAACCTCTATGTATTCTAGAGTAGAGACGGACTCCAGTAGGTCCCACACTCTGAATCCGAGTTTAAAAAATATTTTAGACGAAGGAGACCTTCGTAAAATGGTCTCCTACTCTCTATATGAGACCTTCCTTCTCCTTAGACTCTTTCTAAACACTCTCAAACCCTAGAGTCGTCTGAAAGAGATCTAAGGAGCAAAGAAAAAGGAGGCCGCTCAAGAAAGGATTCTTCGTAGGAGGAGGGCACCGCCATTCAACAAACATCGGTAAGTGCTCGACCTCTGTATTAATGTTGGGATTACAGATCAAAGCCATGAAACGACGTAATGATCCAAAACCCTAGAACTGTAAAACCTTAGTTCTCATCGAGATCCATTCTAAAAAGGATGCGACAAAATAATTTAAACCTAGATGACTAAACAGGTATCTTGACCTTAGAATGGTTTAGAAAGAACCCTAAAACCAAGCTGATGATCGAGAGAAGAGGGAGGTCCTAAAATGGGCTCTTGAACCCATACCGTCGGACATATCGACGGGACAAATTGGTCATGTGATATATACCGCAGGTACATACCGGCCTCACTAGAGTGAGACCGGTATGTGAGATGGATATCTACCGCAGGCATATACTGGCCTCACTAGAATGAGATCGGTATGTTATTTCGAACCTATTTGCTTGGTCAGACTTGGTTCTAACCAACTGTAACCCTAGCAACCTAATTCTAATTTATAATTATGGTCATGTAGGACTTGTAAATGGCATGAGTGAACTTTGTGATGTAGACCGGATTTGTAATCAAGCGTCAGGTAAGGGATAAGACCCCAAACTATAACTAACTAATAAATAGTAAACAGTTGTATCTGTATCTGTAACTATTGCTTGTTGCCTGTGCATTTCACTTGTCATCTGTTATTTAAATTTATTATATATTCATGCATATTCGTATGCTAGGAATGTGGTTGTTTAGACATGTGAATGTTTTCGTGAGTGTATAAAATGTGAAGGGGAGTGGAACCCTAGATATATCCTTACACTAATACATTTTCGTATCACTATCTACCTTAGCGAGCTTGGTGTGAATAGGGTATCAGGGGAAGATGTGGGATTATGGCTCCGCCTGCCCATAAGACTCGAGCCTTATCTTTATATTGTAGGGAGTTGTACTGGGGTAGGGCCATAGATACTGTGATGACATATAGGGCTGTCTAGAAACACACCCATTTGCAAGCCCTTGTCAATAGGGGTTTAGGTGTTGGTGTAATGTAGGGTATCAGGGGAAGGACGTAGGATGGTGGCTCTGCCTGTCCGCTAGACTCTAGCTCTATCTCTATACCGAAGTGAGTAATGTGGGGCAACAGCAGTAATGTGGATTAGAGCCTGACTGTTGGGTGTGCTCACACTCTTGTGCATGGAAGTGTGGTGGCTGCCAAACCTTACTATAGCACTTTACAAGTTATACTTGACCCAATTGCAATGTTATCTCATGTATTTTGTGTGTTGCATGGTCTTGTGCTTTACTGAGCTAAGTTGTGAGCTCACCCTTGTATATAAAAACTTTTTCAGATGTTGATGCAAGATATATTGTTGAAGATTTTATGGTAACTTCAGCTTATGGGACAGTGGCTGCGATGGATGCACATGCAGAGGAGGACGAGCATGATGCCTCATGTGAGTGTTCTTTCTGCTTGTTTCTTTAGAGTTGTTTTATTTAGTATTTCAGTTGGTTATAAACAATGTATTGAATTTATTTATTTAAGTTGTGGATGAAGGGATAATTTGATATTTATTTATTTATAAATAGAAACTCAGTTCACTTATGTTATTTAAATCCATTGCTATTTATTATTCTCTGATTATGGTTAGTTGCTTTGAATGATTTGTTGACATGGTCTCTCAAGATCTTCATATTGACCATTGGATTTTGAGACTGTTCACTCACACTTCTGGTTTAGCCAGAATTGGGGTGTGACATCTAGGGTTCATCAGTCGATGCCTTGGTGGCACATATCGTGACCATCGTAACATCTGACAGAGGTTAGAACTTTCTACCTAGGGTCAGTTACTGCATCGATTGGTACAGTAGCAACGACTGCCACTATGTCCGACCACTTCCAGTTTCCTTTTGGAACTGTTTGATCGATAGGCCAGATCTAGGGTTCATCGTTCGGGATATCGTCCAACCTCTTCTAGAACACACTTTGGAACTCTTCTATTGAGTTCATTGGTAGCCATCAAGATAAGAATTTTACTATAAGATTTGCCCACACTTTGCTGACCTAGTGTGGCCTAATAGTGGGGCACCTCCTAGGCCTAAGCATTAATGTAACAAGGATGGATTCAAGGTTTATCCTAATTACTCATTGAGAATATGTCTTCTCGAGATCACGAAGCAACTCAATGGTTCTACCATTAATGGAGAGTGATCATCCATCACCTTACTGTATTATTTGACAGAGTATGGAACTTCTATTAGAATCTACAGAAGGTTTAGAGTTTTATCGACGATTGCTTGACCAATGTTGATCGGTGGTGTACGTCGTCGATAAATCCTCAATACAAGTGCTGCCAAGCTCCTTCCTCTTTCTTCAACTTTCTCCCTTTCTCTAAGAATGCATCAGAACTTCTAAGGTGGGTACGTACTCAAATGAAGGTAAAAAGGTAGGTTTTTAATCTATTAAAGTGTCCTTCCTGGAGTAAAACTCCTAGTTTGAATAAGGAACTCATGGGGAGTTGCCAAGTGGCAAGAGTTTGAGTAAAGAAGGGATTCCTTCCATTCCTCAAACTCTAAAGGTGGTTAGGATAGGTGTGGGCCCCTTTTGATTTATCCATGGGTCCAGGAAATATCCTAAATAGCTTCCAAAATGAATCCAAACTGTCAAATTTTGTAGATAGGTCCATTTTGGCTTGGCTGGTCGATGGTCCTAGTCTTTACCACATCGGGTTTACCAACTGACAGTTGTGACCAGTCCCCTTTAAGTTGTATACTAACACAAGGCAAGTTTTTGAGAGTTTAAAGGTTACCTACTATGCTAGTCATCAATTTGGCATCGAATCGGGTCGATTGATGGTGAAAAACCCTAGCACGGAAGAAAAACTGAGTTAAGACGGGTTTTTTGGGTGCTGGTTTTACAAGTGTCCTCTGGAGCTCCTAGCCCCCTATAGACCCTAAATCCGAAGGAATAAAATTAAAGTTTGAAGGCCTTGCGGTCCCCGTAAGTGCCTACCCTTTATCCTGAAGTGCTATGCGCCATGCCCCCACCGTAGACGCTACACCACTTGTCTCAGTAGCCCCGACCGGCCTTGGCACATTCATGCATGCCACCCCTCGAGAATCATGTAAGCACCCCATTTTTGTCATTTCCAACTGAACAAAGTCCTACGGGTGTGTGGACAACAAAGGAAGAGAGATGAATGAAAATTTAGGTTTTGACTACAACCTCGAGGTAGTTTTCGGTGGGTTCTACAACAAAGTCATAGGCTGTAATCTGCATGGATGCATAGGTCATTGAATTATCTTCAAAATGAGACCTGAATTGCTCAATTCTGATATCAAATGAAGAAGATATGGTCATTTTAGTCAGATGATACATACAAGGGAAGTTCCTAAAATTATCATAAATAATCCCAGGGGCTTTCACGCAAATTATCGTAAGTTAGATTGTTTGAATTTCAAATTATCATATCTTGATCATCCGACATCTAAATCATATGGTTTAAGTACCAATGTTCCTTATTTTCAGTCCTTTTCAAAGTGGACGTAAAGAATCCCTGGTAGAGGCCATCGGTGGGTCCCATGCAAGTTTACATGTAGAATTATTGATAGAATGTTATTTCTTTATATCTTGGCCATTCTACGTCCGATTCAGATGATTCAAAGGCCATTATTCCTCATTTTTTGTGTTCTGTAAAGTGGACGTGAAAAATATGGGACAGAGATCTCCGAAGGGTCCCATGCAAAATTACATACTGAAATGGCCATTTAATCTTTAAAAATTCATATTTTGGTCACCCCACATCCAAATCAGTTGAGTCCAGTTTCATTATGTTTCATTTTTAGTGCTCTACAAAGTGAACGTGGAGGATTTTAGGCAGAGGACTCTCAAGCATCCCATGCAGAGTCATTAGCCGAATTACGTAAAATGGCTTGTTTAAACTTCAAAAATTCATAAGTTGGTCATTTTATTTCCAAATGAGGTGATTCAAGCTGCAGTATTTTTCTTTTTTAGTATTCTACAAAATGAACGTAAAAAATTTGGGGTAGAGATTGTTAGAAAATTCCATGCGGAATGGCAACGGAAATGGCATATGAAATGATAGAGAGAAAAAAAATCAATTTTTGGCCTAACCGAACTCAACCCAGCTTAGTCCAACTCAGCTCAACCCAAGTCAGACCAGTCCAGACAAATCAATTCAGTCCAGGTGTGTACATGTGCGTCATATATATTGTACTATATATATTGTATTATATAATATTATGTCTATGTATATAAGTGTAATATATGAAAAGATATAAATATAAAATAAGGAAAAAAAAAAGAGAAGAAGGAAGAGACATGAGGGAGAGAGAGATTGAGAAAAAAAGGAAGGAGAGAAGAGACGTAAGGGAGAGAGAGAAGAAGAAGAAGAAAAGGAAAGAAAGAAAAGAAAGAAGAGGAGATCCGACATGAGAGAGAGATTGAAGAGAAGAAAAGGAAAGAAAGAGAAGAAAGAAGAGGATCCGACATGAGGGAGAGAAGAGGAGAGAAAAAGAAAAGGAAAGGAAAAAAAAAAAAGGAAAGATGGGAAATAAGAGATCCGGTGTGAGGGAGAGATTGAAGAGAAGAAAAGGAAAAAAAAGGAAAGATGGGAAAGATGAGATCCGACGTGAGCAAGAGATTAAAGAGAAGAAAAGGAAAGAAAAAAAAAATGGGAAAGAGGAGAAGACGTGAGAGAGAGGGGCTTTTCGGTTGAGATTGAGATTGAGATTAAGAAGAAGAAAAGGAAAGTTGAGAAGGAGAAAAGAGACGTGAGGGAGAGAGCTTATTTTCTGTTTTTGGAATGAAATCTGAGAGAAAGATTGAGGGGAGAAAAGAAGAAGATAAAAAGAGGAGAAAGGAGATGTAAGATGGAGTTTTTTTTTTTTTTTTGAGTGAGAGAGAGAGATTCATATTGAGAAGGAGAGGAGAGACGTGAGAGAGAGATTCATTTCGGTTGAGATTGAGATTGAAATTGAGAAGGAGAGAAGGAGAGGCATCCAGAGAGAGAGGAAGAAGAAGATCAAGATCGAAAGAAGAAGAAGATCAAGATCGAGAAGAAAAAAAAAAAAGAAGAAGAAGGAGAAAGAGCACAAGGTAAGATCTTTACCTATTATCCTTTGCAGATCACGATTATAACCATACGATCTGTCCTACCCATCATCGCACTACTCTACTTCAATCCTCAACCATTAACAATCTTGATTAATTCTTACTCCAGAACACGACCAGAACTTGCAATTCATCCCCCGACTCCATCACAGCCACCATGCACTTATACTTAAAACTCCAATAGCAGACTTCACTACCTTCGTCCATCAACTCATCTTCTTCCCTAACATGTGTCCTATCCATGCTCCCCACCATAGGGTCATAAACCAGTTCTTTAGCCACCTGTACATCACTAAGCCATTTAGTTACTCTCATGATTTGTCACATACAGCATTATCCAATACATACCTCAATTCTATGCCATCAACACTTGGTTTTCATTCCACATGCACCACCTTACCATTACCCTATCCCAACTGTGGTGGTGATGAATTGGTCTTAGTTTAGGTTTTTTTTTATTTTATTTCTTTTGTTTGTTTCTCTTGACAGTCTATTGTGGTTGTACATATTTTCTATTAGAATGTTTATTTATTCTTTTGTCTCTTTGATATTTAATTCGATTATATATTAAGTAGTTTTCTTTTAACTTGGTCTTTGTTATATCTTAGTTCGGTTGTATGAAGATTATGTATTAATTCTCTTTGTTATTATTTATTTTTCATGTACATCATACCTTATTTTTGCATGTGTAGTGACATGCATGTATATTTTATTTATTTTTTCCATGTTTTAATATTTTTTTTATATTATTTATTATTACATGTATGTCGTTTTTTTATCTGAATATTATTTTATTGTATATTGTTTTCATATTTATTTTCATCCTTACTTTGCGTGTATATTATATTATTTTTACGTGTGTATCATTTATATTTATTGTGCATGTATGTTATTCATGTATATTTTCCCATGAATAAATATAATATTATGTTATTTTTACATGTACATTATTTTCTTATTTATCTTTGACATGCATATTATATATATTATTTATTATTACATGTATGTTGTTTCTTTTATCTGAACATTATTTTACTATCACATGTATATTGTTTTCATATTTACTTTCATCCTTACTTTGCATGTATATTATATTGTATTATAATTACATGTGTATTTGTATTTATTTTTACGTATGTTATTTATGTTTATTTTTTTTCCATGAATAAATATTATGATTTTTACATGTATATTATTTTCTTATTTATTTTTGACATGCATGTTTTGAGAATAGTACATTGCTATGTTGGATTTTCATTGCCATGTTTGGATGATCACTGCTACATTCGGATTGCTCACTTGCCATGTTTGGATTGTTCACATGATCATTACTATATTTGGATATGCACTGTCACTTGCTATATTGATTCTCACATGCTTTGCTTGATTTTCACATGCTTTGCTTGATTCTTACATGGTTTGATTGATTTTCACATGCTTAACTTGACTCTCACATGCCATATTGGATGCACACTCTGACTATTATATTTGGAATATTTTCACATGTCATATTGGATGTACACTTTGATTGTTATATTTGGAATAATATATTTATTGTATTTGGAATGCTTTTACGTGCCATATTTGTCTTGGAAAGAAATAAGTTGAAAAAATAATAATTAGGGTAGAAAACCCTAAAAAATGAAAAGAACACAGCAATTAGGATAGAAAATCCTAAAAAATGGAAAGAGCACAACAATTAGGAAAGGTGAAGCCTAAAATGGAAAAATAATAATTAGGGTAGGAAACCCTAAAAAATGGAAAGAGCACAGCAATTAAGAAAGGTGAAACCTAAAATGGAAAAAATAATAATTAGGTTTGGAAACCCAAAAAAATGAAAAGAGCACAGCAATTAGGAAAGGTGAAACCTAAAATGAAAAAAATAATAATTAGGGTAGGAAACCCTAAAAAATGGAAAGAACACAACAATTAGGGTAGGAAACCCTAAAAAAAATAGAAAGAACACATTGATTAGGGAAAGTGAAACCCTGAAATGGAGAAAATAATTAGGGCAAGATAAACCCTAAAAATGAAAATCACAATGAAAAAGGATAGGAAACTCTAGAAACCTAAAAATGGAAACAATAAAAATGGTAGGAATTTAGGTCTCATCCCTATATCCTATTAACAAAAATGGAAAGAATTTGGTACACATCCCAAATCTGAATGATAGGAATTTAGGTCTCATCCCTAGATCCTATTGACAAAAATGGTAGGAATTTGGTACACATTCCAAATCCAACTCTCACAACCCATTTCGAACTATGTGTACCAAATTTCTAGGGCAAACCCTAGAATACGTAGGCAATTTGGTAGTCCCAAATACGGTTCAAAACCACCCATTAACCATCCATCCAGCATAAACTTCAACTTGAACAAAGAATCTAATTGAAGCACATGCATAAATCACTTCCATAATCTTTAATCACACAATCCATTTCGAACTACGTTTTTAGACTTGATTTCCAGGATTGGAATACATAGGTAGTTTGAGATGTCTTATACGTCTCAGATTCAGTCCAAGACCGAACCATCTTTGGTCCGGTTCACTGTATAGTACTGTACTCATTGCTTGTTTATTTGCTTTAAAACATGATTGACTAAATCCTAGGTTAGAATAATTTAGCAACTTGGTTTAGGACATCCCCCATTGATCCCTAGTCATCCAGTTGACCAAGCACAGTCAAAATTAGAGTTTAAGGAAAGTTTAGGAGGCCGATAATGATCGGGCAATTTGGGTGCCTAACACCTTCCCATAACTGTACATTGAATACTTATCCGATCTCTTGCAGACCAAAAAACTGATATCTTGCGTTATGAGTCAATAGAAGTCTTACCTTAGGGTGAGGCTACATTTTTAGAGGTCCTAGACCTTAATCTAGGTGGCGACTCCAACAGAACATTGATCTTCATTGATATGGATTTTTTTTATCCCGAGGAGGATCAAAATTTTTCATTGTCCTCACAGTGGCCACTCCACTGGGGATTAATATTCAGACTCCTAGGATACTTTCTTATATTGATTGCTTGACATTTGATGCTAGATCTAGGGTACTATATTTATTGTTTGTACATATTGCTTTGGGGGGTATGTGCCACACCCCAATTCCACACTATTCAGAACGGTGTGATGAACCGCTAACAAACCAACGGTTCGACCAGGATCTCGAGTAGGCTATATCCGTGTTAACTAAACTCCATACATCCACATAAATAATCAGAGTAAATAAAACAAATAGCGGAAGTCTTATAATAAAATGAACTGAGAATCTATTGTGATATCATATTTAAATAACAAAATTATTCTGTATCAACTAAGACATAAATAAATAAATATCCAATACATGTATTTAATAAATCCAAATAAATAAACTAAAAATCTAATCGAATACACATGAGTTGCACTCGCAAGAGATGTCATGTGTATCCACTTCATCTTCAGCTACCATCGCTGCAACATTCCCGTACTCTGGAGCATTTATATAATCTTCAATGGTTAAACCTGCATCATCAACTAAAAATATTCGACGTCGAAGGGTGAGCACACATCATGGCTCAGTGAGCAAACAAAACAATGCAATAATACATATGCATGCAATCAATTTATATCTTTGGTCCGGTTTAAAGTTTGCACTATGCTATAGAAAGAATAGGTGGCCGCCGCACCTCTATACAAAAGTGTGTGGATACGCCCAATGACTCCAGCACTATCACCCACAGCACCCAAAATGGCACAATATACACCCCATGAAAACGGCATGGCTGTACCAGTTGATACCATACCAACAAATAAACCCCTGCTGGCTAGGGTTGCAAACTGGGCTCGCAACTAACCAATCTTAATGCCAAACAGTGTATCCAAGGCCTCACCCCAGCATCCCTCAGAACATCCATAGAGATAGAGCTAAGGCTCTCCGGTAGAGTCAGAGACTACAAGGACCGAGACCACCTCCCCTGATGCTCAACGACATAATAGTTCTGCTAAGGTAATGGCGATACGACGACATCAGTGGACATGACTTAGTAGACCATGGCACAATATACACCCCATGAAGAACGGTCATGGTTGTACCGGTTGATACCATCCCTACCCTCACCATATACACTGGCCAAACACAAACATTCACATGCCTATTCCTACTCATCATCATCATCATCATGTTATAAGCAGTAAAGAAAATATGCATAAACAATTAATAAAAATATTGGATGGCATGTTGAATGCACACACAAGCATACACGCATAGAATCAATATGGCATTGGACTCAAGAAGTAAAATAGTTTATTATTAACCAGTTAGTTTAGGTCTTATTCCCTCACCTTAGCTTGCTAATAGATACTCTTCCAAGCTTTAGAATCACCTTTATAATGTTATTATATTGCTAGAAGACCTAACAAAGCCGATAAATTTAATTAGAATTTATTCTGAGTTTAAAAACCATTCTGTTAACTGAGGGTCGGAGGTAGGGTCGGAGTCATGATCGACCCTGGGTGCGACCCTTCCCAATCTGGACTTCCCGAACACTGAGGGTCGATCCTCAGGATCACATAGGGTCGGATGGTCATCGACCCTCTGTGCGACCCTCGATGGATTTTGGTAAATTTCCCTCCTTTTAGTCCATCCTTCATGTTTGGGGTCCTATGGCTTTCTCCTACAGTCCATTCAACATTCATTCCATGGTCTAGAACCATGAATCATCCACCTAGATAGCTTTCATGTAATCCCCCATAGTTTTCTATGAAAACCTAACCATGGGTTGATGGTTTGGGTTCTCCGAGATCATACTCTCATCATTATCTAACCTAAGGTCTGTAGAAACTCATGGAATTAGTATCCATACCTGAGAAGATTACTCCCTCTCTGTAACTCTTCTCTTTTTGCTATCTTCTTTTCCTTGCTTCTCTTCTTCTCCTATTCCTTCTCTTCTCTTTCTCTCAATTCAATTAGGGTTATAAAAGGAGTGAAAGAGGCTTAGGGACGTCCTTTAAATAGAGTAGAAACATCCTAAAATAAGTCCCTTTGAGATTAGGAAAGAATCCAAATCAAAAATTAGGAAATTTCCTAATTTCAGTTTCGGCGGCAACTGAGGGTCGATGGGAGGGTCAATGATCCCGTCGACCCTAGGGTTCCTAAGGTGTCCGACCCTCCCTATAAAACTGAGGGTCTGACTTTCTGTCTTGGGGGGTCCGACCCTCCTTTGTTGGGTATGCGACCCTCCCCTTAAATTGAGTATTTTAGGGTCGATTTGATACCTGGGATCATGATCTTCTTCATGCCCTTGGTCTATTTGACTCAACCATGATGGGTAAACCTGGTTCAAGGTGATAAGACCAGGTTAGTTTGATACGGGTCTTACATTATGGGTCCAGTCATACTTTCGTGCGAGTAGCCGAACCGGGTCCCATGCATATGGGAAAGCCCGCTAGGCGAAACACATAACCTTGGCCTATACTTTGTGAGATCACGATCGAAGAGCAGTCTCTGACGAGTATTTCTCGGGTCCGCTCGGGAATGCGTTATGCTACTCCACATTGCTTGATTCTTGCATCATAATATATAAAAGGATTGGGGACCCATTATTCTTCTTACATTTGGTGATAGGTTACCCCGTCCTCGTCAAAGTGGTCTTTTCTGTCCTAACCTAGTTTGAGCTACATGTATGTTATTTTTTTGTCTATCCCTGAACCGACATGGTAAAACCCGTTCAATCACAATATCCATGCCCGTAATATCAAAGTTCTGCCCATTTTTACTCTCGATTTGTTGACTTGTTTGATCTCACACAATGAGCATCTTGAACTCGCACTTGTTGAGAGCGGGAGGATTGTATAAACCTATTCCATGTCATAGTGGACGGCCACTGTACACTCTCTATCAACAAGCTCAATGCATTGGATCTATCATTGTTAACACATCACTTTCAAAAACGATTGGAAATTCCCTATCATGGCATAGGTACCATGATTGAGCGGTCATTTATCGGTTTGTTTAGTCATGAACCGCTTTTGCTAACCATCCCATATGAAAGTTACAAATCAGTATATCCGTTTTAATTTCTTTGAATTCAACGAACTAAGTGGTCGGATCTTGCTGTCTAATGAACCATTTGGGTCATGAGGCCCAAGACCAATCACAGGGTCCGTTGAAACAATTAAATTGATTTGGATAATATTTATTCAATGGATTTCATAAGGGAGCTAATATTTGTATTGGTCGAGTCAGTTTGTGTGTGCATGTAAAACCTTCACGTGTCCAGTCATTTCCAAATCCTAATCCGTTGATCTATTCCAACATCAGGTGACTGTCGAGCCAATCTACAAGCATTGCTACCCTTTGGGTAAGAGATCCTATCACCAATAGGCTGTCTAGAGTACCCATCACTAAACCGGTCAGGCCTATTCTTGAAAAACCAATTGAAGCTATGGCTAACCGTGATCAAGATGAGAAGTCATTAGAGGACCGAGTAACCAAGATAGAGGATATTGTAAGTGAGATGGCTGTCATGCTGCAGAATGTGCATAAGTTACTAATGGGAAAGGAGGACACACCCTCCACATCAAAGGAAGATGCCCCTAGCAAGAATAGTCTGATTGTGTTCTCAAACCCCGCTTTCGAGGAAGGTTGTCCACAAGCAACCGTCAATCATCTAGAAAGCTCCTTCAATCAAGAAGCCGAAGGAAACTGAGGATCCATATGAGAACCAATTAAGTCATGTAGAACAAATACTGAGGGGTCTGAAGGGCGTAGAAAGCCAGATCATTGATTCTGAGGGACTGTGTTTCTTCCTAGATGCCAAACTGTCATCGAAATTTAAATGGACTACTAAAAATTTGACGGGACAGGGGACCCCAAGACACATCTGAGATCATTCACATGACTATTAAGGCAGGGGCATAGGTTTACTGATGAAAAACTGGGGCAGGTGTTCCAATTCTCATTAACTGGAGGGACACATAGATGGTTAATGAATCTGAATCCCTCACAAGTCCACTCTTGAACCGATATCACCAGAGCATTCACTAATCATTACTCCTATAATACTGAGATCAAGACTCATATGAGGCAATTAGAGACGATGGTACAAAAGTTTGATGTAGGCTTCACAGAATACTTGACCAGGTTCAGGAAAGTGGCCGTACAACTTTGGGATCGACTATCAGAGAGGGACCAGGTCCAAATGATGATGAAGGGGCTCAATAAAGCATACAAAACATATATATATTTGGACGGGCTATCCTCACATTAGAGGGTTGGTCGTCGCGGGACAACAAGTAGAAGATGTCATTAACTATGGAGATGAACTCCCAATGAAAATGGAAAAGTCGGAGGCAGGTCCAAGCAAGAGATCCTATCAACCCAAGTACAACAATGCCCACACTCTCAAAGAAGTAGCAGTTACAAATACAGTTGTTGCACCGGCACCAAGTAACTATATGCCACCAGCTCCACAACAAAGGCCTTTTAGGTTGTATACAGAGTTATCATTACCAAGGGAGGTGTTGATGAAAAGATTGATGAGGGTCGAAAACACCACCCATGAATGTGCCAAACCCACCACCAGCCTCTTATCGTGCAGAGAAATTTTGTAAGTTCCACAATCAAGCAAGTGATGATACAGAATACTGTTGGAACCTCAAAAATGCCATACAAGACCTAATTGATTCAGGGGCATTCAAAGTACAAGGAAGAACCAATCAGACATCAATCAACAATAACCCACTCCCATATCATAACATGAATTTCATAGAATGGGAGATGCCGGAGTCCAAGGAAAAGGTTCTGCAGAGTGAAGTTTGCATGATAGGTGACAATTTGGATCAGGAGTTTGATCTTACTTATCCCTAGTATTATGGACATTCTCAAGAGTCAGAGGAGCCTTACATTGTCCACATACCCAATGAAGAACAAGAAATTACTCAACTGAATGAACAATTTGATGAATTCAGAATCTACATACCTAGTGAAGAACAGGAAATCAGTCATTTGGATGAACAGTTTGATGACTATGGAATCTATATCCTAGGAGAAAATAGGACTGTGGCAGAAACCCATACAGGCAAAGGATATAAGCCAGCACATTTAGCAGCAGAGAATCCAGCCCAGTTGGCCAAAGAAAAGGAATAGGGACAATCTACCAACCTGAACCACCCAACCCTGTTCTCAAGCAATTGCAGAAGACACAGGCGAATGTCTCCATCTAGGAGCTATTGATGGCATCAAAAATTCATAGGGACGCGGTGCTGAAATCCCTGACAAACATACAAGTCCTTGTAATAATGGATTGCAATGAACTAGCGGATCTGGTCGGCGGCCATTATGCAGTAAATTCAATCATATTTAGTAATGCATACCTCCCTAGTGAAGGAGCAAAACACATCAAAGCACTACACATCACTATTGGTTGCAAAGACAAGGTTGTCTCACAAGTGTTAATTGATAATGGGTCAGCCCTAAATGTATTTCCCCTCAGAACATTCAAGTACTTGGGATTCAAAGATGAAGAGATGAAGCCATTAGATCTGATCATCAAGGCTTATGATAACACCCGCAGGGCCATCCAAGGTGTCTTCACTGTGCCTATCGGAGTCAGTCCGAATGTATTTGATACAGAGTTTCAATTCATTGATATCCAAGCTACATTTAATATACTACTGGGTCGACCATGGTTACATGCAATCAATGCAGTTGCGTCCACCCTGCATTAGAAAGTTAAATTAATACATGGGGACGTCATCATAACCATCAATGCAGATTCAGAAATGGTCAGTGCATTGGCTACAGGGAGAATGGGTTTTGAATATGATGAGGGATCATCTGAGACTATCCATCTTGGCGGCTTTAAAATAGACAACATGTTGGCTATCACAAGGGCAGATCCCACAGGTATGCATTTGTTCTTTCCTTTTCGTCAATTGCTAAATATGTCTTATTTTCCAGGAATGGGCCTCGGCTTACATCAACAAGGTAATATTGAAGTCTTATCCATGTTAATTAATGAGCACAGATTTGGACTAGGGTACATACCCAACGGACATGATTTAGAGTTGATAGAGCAAAAACAGTGGGGAGCCGATCAAAGATTTTTGAGACTCGAGAAGAAGAAATACAAAAATAGTAATGCATATAATAGTAATAGTACAATAAAGGATACATGCATGAGCAGAGGAAAATGGCAACAGCAGAGAACAGATGGGAAAATCAATCAAGTATTGACTGAAGGGTTGTACAATCAAGAAAATACTTCATACTACAAAACTCTGAATGGGTATTTTGTCAAATAAGAAGATGACTCACCTTTCCATGATTTTTCCGAACCTTGGTTTGATGGGCGATTCCAGAGATGATGGCTCGGTTTTGAGATTTTCTTTGACTGTACCATTGGCTGGGAAGATACTGAGAAGACATCGACAAAAGAGCAAAAAGGAGAGCTACAATATGAGGCAAATACAGTTGACATCGGTAACTTGTTCGAGGAAGATCAAGTGATGACACTCACCGGAGGAAACCAAAATGAAGAGCCAAATCTACAACAACTGATCTATCCCTTCAATGGTGTGATCCCGAACTAGAGTTGCTTAGATAGTTTTGTCTACACCAATGCTGAGTCATGTATTCCTAGTATGGCCATGTCTGGACCCATAATAGAAGAGTCAATAGATAGGAATGATTCCTTTTCCAGCTTTGAGTCCGCTCCATTAAGAGCCACTTCTTCTGTACCACTGTTATCCATAATTAATAAAGATGATATTTCTTATTACTCTGTGTCTACATCTTCCATTCCAATTTTAAGCTCTAACTCTAATAATGATGAATATGATGAAATCCCTATTAAAATACAACGACAAGTTGAAATCTCATAAGAGAAGAAGGCCCAAGCTGCTGGCGAAGACTTCCTAATGATCAACCTAGGTATAGTTGAGGAGCCTCGTGAGATCAAGATTGGCGCTACCCTAACTGAAGAAGAGGCGGCCCTGATGACAGAATTGCTAATAGAGCACCGAGAAGTGTTTGCTTGGTCCTATGAGGACATGCCCGGCATTGATCCTGAAGTTGTGCAACACAAGATACCTTTGTTCCCGAAAGCAAAGCCACATAAACAGAAGTTGAGAAGGCTACGACCTGAATGGACACTAAAGGTCAAAGAGGATATAATGAAGCAATTGGATGCAGGATTCTTAGAAGTAACCAAGTACCCTGAGTAGTTGGCAAACATTGTAATTGTACCAAAGAAGGACGGACGGTTGAGGGTATGCGTGGATTATTGAAACCTAAACAAAGCAAGCCCTAAGGATGATTTCCCACTACCCAAGATTGATATTTTGGTGGACAACACGGCAGGACATGCACTACTATCATTTATGGATGGATTCTTAGGGTACAACCAAATAAAGATGGCGCCAGAGGATAAAGCCAAGACTGCTTTCACCATGGACTGGGGCACCTATTGTTATAATGTAATGCCATTCGGGTTGAAGAACACCGAGGCAACATATCAAAGAATGGCCACAACCATATTACATGATTTGATCCACAAAGAGGTTGAGGTGTACTTTGACGATATGATTGTAAAATCTGTTACCCGCGAAGGCCACATACTCGCACTCAGAGTATTCTTTGAGAGGATTAAACAATACAAGATGAGACTGAACCCACAAAAATGTGCATTCAGAATGACAGCAGGGAAGATATTGGGCTTCATGGTTAGCTGCAGAGGCATTGAGATAGATCCATCAAAAATCAAAGCTATAACAGAGATGCCCCCACCAAGGACTGAAAAAGAGATAAGGGGATTTTTAGGAAGATTACAGTACATAAAGAAATTCATTGCACACCTCACAGCCACATGTGAGCCAATATTCAAGTTATTGAAGAAGGATCAGCCAAAGACTTGGAACCCTCAATGTCAAATGGCGTTCGAGAAGATCAAGACATATCTGGTGAATCCATCAGTCCTTGTACCCCCAGTGCCTAGGAGGCTCCTACTACTATACTTGTCAGTATTGGAAAATTCTATGGGAATAATGCTCGCGCAACATGACTCAAATGGGTGAACAGAAAAAGCCATCTACTACTTAAGCAAGAAGTTCACCGGATATGAAGAAAAAGAAGAAGAAGAAGAAGAAGAAGGAGAAAGAGCACAAGATAAGATCTTTACCTATTATCCTTTGCAAATCACGATTATAAGCATACGATATGTCCTACCCATCATCGCACTACTCTACATCAATCCTCAACCATTAACAATCTTCATTAATTCTTACTCCAGAACACGACCAAGACTTGCAATTCATCCCTACCGACAGCATCACAACCACCATGCACTTACCCTTAAAAGTCCAATAGCCGACTTCACCATCCTCATCCATCAACTCATCTTCTTCCCTAACATGTGTCCTATCCATGCTCACCACCATAGGGCCATAAACCAGTCCTTTAGCCACCTATCCATCACTAAGCCATTTAGTTACTCTCATGATTTGTCACATACAACATTATCCAATACATAACTCAATGCTGCCCCATCAACACTTGGTTTTCATTCCACATGCACCACCTTACCATTACCCTATCCCAACTGTGGTGGTGATGAATTGGTCTTAGTTTAGGTTTTTTTTTATTTTATTTCTTTTGTTTGTTTCTCTTGACAGTCTATTGTGGTTGTATATATTTTCTATTAGAATGTTTATTTATTCTTTTGTCTCTTTGATATTTAATTCAATTATATATTAAGTAGTTTTCTTTTAACTTGGTTTTTGTTATATCTTAGTTCGATAGTATGAAGATTATGTATTAATTCTCTTTGTTATTATTTATTTTTCATGTACATCATACCTTATTTTTTCATGTGTAGTGACATGCATGTATATTTTATTTATTTTTTCAATGTTTTAATATTTTTTTGTATATTATTTATTATTACATGTACGTCATTTTTTTATCTCAACATTATTTTACTATCACATGTATATTGTTTTCATATTTATTTTCATCCTTACTTTGCTTGTATATTATATTATTTTTACATGTGTATCATTTATATTTATTTTGCATGTATGTTATTCATGTTTATTTTCCCATGAATAAATATAATATTATGTTATTTTTATATGTACATTATTTTCTTATTTATCTTTGACATGCATATTTTATATATTATTTATTATTTTATGTATGTTATTTTTTTTACCTGAACATTATTTTACTATCACATGTATATTGTTTTCACATTTATTTTCATCTTTACTTTGCATGTATATTATATTATATTATATTATAGTGACATATGTATTTGTATTTATTTTTACGTATGTTATTTATGTTTATTTTTTTCATGAATAAATATTATGATTTTTACATGTATATTATTTTCTTATATATTTTTGACATGCATGTTTTGAGAATAGCACATTGTTATGTTGGATTTTCA
Organism: Protea cynaroides; assembly: GCA_028583415.1. Classification (NCBI taxonomy): domain Eukaryota; kingdom Viridiplantae; phylum Streptophyta; class Magnoliopsida; order Proteales; family Proteaceae; genus Protea; species Protea cynaroides. The sequence goes on along the minus strand of CM053271.1, from coordinate 48,580,216 downwards.
TTGTCATGTTTGGATGATCACTGCTACATTTGGATTGCTCACTTGTCATGTTTGGATTGTTCACATGATCATTACTATATTTGGATATGCACTGTCACTTGCTATATTAATTCTCACATGCTTTGCTTGATTTTCACATGCTTTGCTTAATTCTTACATGCTTTGATTGATTTTCACATGCTTTGCTTGACTCTCACATGCCATATTGAATGCACACTCTAACTATTATATTTGAAATGTTTTCACATATCATATTGAATTACACTTTGATTGTTATATTTGGAATAATATAATTGCTATATTTGGAATGCTTTCACGTGCCATATTTGTCTTGGAAGGAGATAAGTTGGAAAAATAATAATTAGGATAGGAAACCTTAAAAAATGGAAAAAACACAGCAATTAGGGTAGGAAACCCTAAAAAAATGGAAAGAGCACAGCAATTAGGAAAGGTGAAACCTAAAATGAAAAAAATTAATAATTAGGGTAGGAAACCCTAAAAAATGGAAAGAACACAGCAATTAGGGTAGGAAACCCTAAAAAAATAGAAAAAACACATTGATTAGGGAAAGTGAAACCCTAAAATGGAGAGAATAATTAGGGCAAGATAATTCCTAAAAATAAAAATCTCAATGGATAGGGATAGAAAACTCTAGAAACTTAAAAATGGTAGGAATTTAGGTTTCATCCCTAGATCCTATTAACAAAAATGGAAATGATTTGGTATACATCCCAAATCTGAATGATAGAAATTTTGGTCTCATCCCTAGATCCTATTAACAAAAATGGTAGGAATTTGGTACATATTCCAAATCTCACTCTCACAACCCATTTCGAACTACGTCATACCTAATTTATAGGGCAAACCCTAGAATACGTAGACAATTTGGTAGTCCTAAATAAAGTTCAAAGCCACCCATTAACCATCCATCAAGAATAAACTTCAACCTGAATAAATAATCTAATTGAAGCACATGCATAAATCACTTTCATAATCTTTAATCACACAACCCATTTCGAACTACCTTTTTGGATTTGATTTCCAAGATTGGAATACGTAGGCAGATTGAGATGTCTTACACGTCTCAAATTCAATCCAAGACCGAACCATCTTTGGTCCGATTCACTGTATAGTACTGTACTCATTGCTTGTTTATTTGCTTTAAAACATGATTGGCTAAATCTTAGGTTAGAATAACTTAGCAACTTGGTTTAGGACATCCCCCATTGTACCCTAGTCATCCAGTTGACCAAGCACAGTCAAAATTAAAGTTTAAGGAAAGTTTAAGAGACCGATATTGATCGGGCGGTTTGGGTACCTAACACCTTCCTATAACTGTACCTTGAAACTTACCCGATCTCTTGCAGACCAAAAAAACTGATACCTTGGGTTATGAGTCAATAGAAGTCTTACCTTAGGGTGAGGCTACATTTTTAGAAGTCCTAGACCTTAATCTAGGTGGCGACTCCAACAGAACATTAATCTTCATTGATACGGATATTTTTTTTATCCCGAGGAGGATCAAAATTTCTCATTGTCCTCACAAATCATACCACATCAACTCGGCATTACCACTAGGCACCGCCTTATAGCCAGACCTTGTCGAACATCGGTCCCCAAATCGATCACAAAAACATCACAACCTCCCACCAGCGAGCAAGATGCAACATGTTTTTCCAACTCAAAAGTTCAAACTTGTAACTGGAGGGACTTTTACCTATAAAAGGCACCCAAAGTTCTAGTCTTTAAGCAATGTGGGACAATTCCTAATACTCCCCCTCACGTGTTGCTCCTCTTTTGGGTGGTAGTACAAGTGGCATGTGGTCCCTCTTTTACGTGACCGTACTGAGTGAACCTGAAGCTTTGATACCATGTTATGTTTTCAACTCAAAAGTTCAAACTTGTAAATGGAGTGACTCTCACATATATAAGGTACCCAAGATTCTAGTGTTTAAGCAATGTGGGACTATTCCTAATACAATACCAGGATCAAGAAAGCAACCTAAATTAAGCCCCCTGCATGAAGTTCGAGGGGAAGGAACCTTAGTCGTCGTTTGTAAAGTGCCACCCACGACCGCCATTAGTCCAAGAATCAATAAAGATTGGCACAAAACCCTAGGCACCCGAGGCTCCTAAAAATTGGGAGCAAACCCCAACTTTTATTGTCTCTTAAACTCTAACACTTATCAAACATGTGTTATCCCAAGTAGCTTGGGACCTTGGGGGTAGGCAACGATATCGGTTTGGTCTTAAATCTTTTTTGTGGGACATTGATTTTTAGCTGATGGCATTATTGAAGATGGAAAGAATTTTATCTCACAGAAGTTCTTTCCAAAGGACCTTTATTTACATGGACTAATCGAAGGGTGGGGCAAGATTTGATTTAAATTAGGCTGGACAGAGCTTTTGTTTCAATTACATGGCTGGAATAGTTTCTAAATACAATGGTTTTTGTTAATCTATGAAGCTCTGACCATTCTCCTTTACTTTTGGATTCCAATTGGAATGTTCTCAAAGGAAAACACCCATTTTGATTCGAGGCAATGTGGGTGCATCATGAAGATTGCACCAAGGTAGTCAAGGGTTGCTGGTCTCACTCTGTTGATGGATCTCCGATTGATACGATTTGTACAAAGATTCACAACACCATAGTCCAATTCTGGTTATGGAACAGAAAAGTCTTTAGACGAATCTGTAGTAATATTGATCGATTAAAGAAAAAGTTGGTTCATCTTCAACAGTTGCCTTTTTCGAAGACTACTGAATCTTAAGAAAAGAATGTTATGGCTAAATTAGAAGAGGAACTTTTGACGGAGGAGATTCTTTAGTGACAAAAATCACGAGTTGATTGGTTGCAGGCAGGGGATGCAAACAAAGCCTCTTTTCATGCATCAACTATTACCCGTCGCAATAGGAATCAAATTTTGCAAATTAAATTGCCTTCTGGTAAATGTTCTTCTTCTGAGCAAGAGATTTATTCCACTTTTCAGCAATATTTTTCAAATGCTTTCACCTCGGAGGGGGTTGCTGATGCTGCTATGGAGGAGATCATGGAAGCAGTGACACCTAAGGTAACTACTGAAATGAATGAGGAATTACTTACTACGCCCATTGTTAAGGAGATTTATAGGGCTGTTTTGGCATGGCAGCTCTTAAATCATGAGGCCTGATGGACTTCCTTCACTCTTCTACCAATGATTCTAGAATCAAACTAGTTCAGATATATGCATGTTTGTCTTTGATTTTTTCCAAAAAGGTTCTTTGACTACTGATCTGAATATGACTTACTTATGTTTTATTCCAAAGGTTTTGAATCCAGAATCTATGGAACATTTTAGACCCATAAGCTTGTGTAATTGTGTGTGAAGATTATTTCCAAACGTATGGCATCCAGACTCAAACATTTTTTGCGGGATATTATTTGAAGTAATCAATCAGCCTTTATTTAGGATCGTATGATCTCTGATAATTTTATCATGGCCCATAAGGCCTTTAATTATATCAAAAGGCAGAAGAATGAGAAGATTGGTTCTCTTGCCTTGAAATTAGACATGTAGAAAGCATATGACAGAATAGAATGGGGCTTTCTTAAGCAAATTCTTTTGAGATTGGGGTTTTCGGCCCGCTGGGTTCATCTTGTTATGTCATGCATCACTTCAGTTTCATACACTCTGATTATTAATGAGGCTGTAAGGGGATCTTTTGTTCCATCAAGGGGTATTAGACACGGCGATCCTTTGTCCCCTGCTTTATTTATCTTATGTGCTCATGCATTTTCTACCTTTCTGAATTCTAACCATGAGGTTGGAGTTATTACTGGATTTTGTATTAAGCAGAGAGTACCACTGATATAACACACCTTTTTTTTGCTGATGATTGTTTACGTTTCTCTCCTGTTAATTTGGAGGAGATAATGTTACTCAAGCATTATAAGACCCGCACTCCACTAACTTGGTCTAACCGCATCGTGTCAGGTCTTCCCATCATTCCTGGACCAAGTGGACTAAGCGTGTGAAAATAGATCACAAACCAGGTATGAGAATCGATTTAAAAAAACTAAAAACATACCTAAGGTCGCATGCCTGGGTAGGTATGGTCGACCATAAGGAAGGGAACCAAAAATATAAAATCCAGAACCCCATGGTCGATGATATCGACCTTACGATCGATGATTTTGACCTTACGGTCGATGGTTTATACGACCGTATGATCGACCATGAGAACCTATGTCACACCCCAATTCTGAACCAACCAGAATGGTGTGAGTGAACCGTCACTGAACCAACAGTTCACACCAAGATCTCAAATAGACCGTGTCTACTCATACAAACCATTGCACATAACCATAATCAGAATATAATAAATACAGCGGAAGTCTTTAAATAAATGAACTGAGTATTCTATTGATAAATTTAAATAAGTATTCAATTATCCAAATTCCAAACGTAGTTAAATATCCTTACATCACTTTAATAAAATAATTGAAACAAATAAAATAAAGTCAAAGGTACAAGCAGAAAGGGCACTCGCATGAAGCGTCATGCTCGTCCTCTCCTGCCTGTACGTCCAGGGCAGCAACACTTTCATACGCTGGAGCGTTCACGTAATCATCCACCGTGTAACCTGCATCAACATCTAAAAAATATGTATATATACAAGGGGTGAGCTCACAACTTAGCTCAGTAAGACAATCAGACAATTTCACAATATTATGCATGAGTAACAATCATTTTATGCTGTGGTCTGGTTTAAGTCTGCAATTTGCTATAGAAAATTTTGGAGGCCGCCTCACCTCTACACACGAGTGTGTGGCATCGCACAGTAGTTCACACCACCACCGACCCACATGCACCCATCATGAAATAGAGATAGAGCTAAGGTATACCCGCACCTCCCCTGATACTCTACCCATACCAGTACCTAAGCCCCTACTGGCTAGGGCTTGCAAACTGGGCTCGCAACTAACCAATCCTATATGTCATCAATGTAGGTTCCATCCTAGTACCGCTGACTACGTCATAGAGATAGAGCTAAAGCGTGCAGGTCGGGCTGGAGATCACAATACCTCACCTCTCCCTGATACCCTATCCGCATCAAGCATACTAAGACAGAACAATACGCAGATAGACCCTATCCCAACATAACTCCCTATGGCATAGAGATAGAGCTAAAGCATCGTGGCCAGGCCAGCACCCATATGTCGGAGACCACAGTGCCACATCATCATGGCCAGGCCAGCGTCAACATGACATAGACCACAGTGCCACGACCTTCCCCTGATACCTCACCCGTACCAAGCATGCTAAAATAGAATACTACAAAAGGTACTAGTGTGAGGAATGATCCCAGGCCCCAGGCCCTTTCCATTTTACACATCAACGAAAAACAATCACATGCCTAACAATCACATCCTATCATATGGAATATGCATGAACAATAATAATAACTGGATATAAAAGATGACATGTGAATATGCACAAACATCACATCATGTATTCAGGGTCATTAACAACGGTTTACTGTCCATTAATGATCAGGGTTTAGGTCTGATTTCCTTACCTGATGCTCGTTTGATAGCTTGCTCCACGTCGCAAGATCCAAACGTGCTATCACAGAGTCCTACATAATATTAGGGTTCCATTAGAATAGTTCTTAGGGTTTCATGTTCGTCGAAAAACCAACAAGGTCCCAAAACCAGTCTTTCAGAGCTGACCGGTCGCAACTCTATGGGAAAACTAGCGACCGGTATGGTCGACCGGTATGTCTCCGAAAGACCATACTTTAGGTTTTTCGACTGCCGTCGATCATTCTCCATGGATTTCCAGGGTTTCTTCTATTCATTCTTGGTCTAAGCTTTGAGTTAGAGTTATTTCCTACTCATTCAAGTCTAGTTTTTATGATAATCATCCTAGAACTTGAATCTAGGGTTTGACGGCAAATTAGGGTTTAATGGCCAATTAGGGTTTAGATCAATACCTGCTTTGCATGGTATTGATGCAACCATACAAGCTATCCTAGATTCATAATGTAAGAGGGATGATTCAAACACTTACCATCGACTGGTGTAAGGTAAGCGTCGTCGAACGGCAATGGCGGCACTTCCTTCTTCTTCCTAGCTCCTTCCCCTTCTCCAATCTCCTTTTTCTTTCTAGGGTTTTTAAGGGTTGATGGAAAAGATTTGAGGAGGGTTAGAGGTGTTTATATAGGCTAGGATTAGGTTTAGGAAGTCTATTAGGATTAGGAAGGTCCTAGGATTAGGGTTTAGGAAAGTGGGACCCGTAGAATCTGATTTCTGGATCACCGTAGTCTGCTGTGCAGACTACACCGGTCGACCAGTACCATCGACAGGTCAACATAAAATGATACTTATTTGACCGTCTTTGGTCCAATTTCGTACCTGTTTGTCATCCGCTCATCCCGTCTGGCCCGGTGATGATCGAAAGACCTGCTACGACATGAAATCAAGGTTTAGACCAGGTTTATGGAGTGCGGGTCTTACAACTCCCCCACTCTTAAAAGAAATTTCGTCCCGAAATTTGCATGTAGGTTTCACAACTCCCCCACCCTTAAAAGAAATTTTGGCCTCGAAATTTGAACGTACTTTGATCATCGAAAAGGTTAGGGTACTCCTTTCTCATCGCGCTCTCCTCCTCCCAAGTAATTTCTTCGACATCTTGGCTTTTCCAATGCACCTTCATATAATGGATATCCTTGCTTCGAAGTTGTTGTACCTTTCGGCTTGAGAGCATCATAGGTACCACTTTAAATATTAAGTCCTCTGTCAAGTCTGGGGGTCTGCTGTCAAGATGTGCGATGGATCCCTGACATACTTCTTCAATAATGATACATAGAACACATCATGAACGCTTGACATAGATGGTGGTAGAGTCAATTGATATGCTACATTACCACGTCTGGTCAATATCTCGTATGGTCCCACATACCTGGGGCATAGCTTCCCCTTCTTACCAAACCTTTTCAGACCTCACACCGGTGATATCTTCAAGAATACTTTGTCACCCACTGCAAACTCCAGATCTCGACGTCGATTATCCGCATAGTACTTCTATCGAACTTGAGCTGTCTTTACTCTCTCTCCTTGATTTGATCAATCACTCGACATGTTTCTTCAACAAACTCCAGTCCTATAATTCTTCTTTCTCCCACCTCGTTCCATAACAGAAGTGTTTGACACTTTTTCCCATAGAGTGCTTCATATGGAGCCATCTGAATTATAGCCTGATAGCGGTTGTTATAAGCAAACTCGATAAGTGATAGCTTCTCGTCCCAAGCTCCTTTGAAATCTAATGCACAAGCTCGGAGCATATATTCTAAAATTTGAATAGTCCTTTCTGACTGCCCGTCTGTCTAAGGGTGGAATGCTGTACTAAACTTCAACTTGGTTCCCATAGCTTTTTGTAACCCTCCCCAAAACTTTGATGTAAAACGAGGGTCTCTATCAGATAATATACTTTCTGGGATGCCATGAAGTTTGACTATATTATCAACATATAACTTGGCCTGCTTGTCCATGGTATACTGAGGTCTAACCGCAATGAATCGAGCTGTCTTGGTGAGTCGATCGACTATTACCCAAACTGCATCCACTGACCTTGGTGTCAAAGGTAGGCCAGTGACGAAATCCATAGTAATGCAATCCCACTTCCACGCAGGCTCCTGTAGTGGTTGCAGCAAACCTGCGGGTCTCTGCCTTTCTGCTTTAACTTGTTGACAATTCAAACATTGGAACATGAAACGAGCTATATCTACTTTCATACCCCTCCACCAATACATTCTTCGTAAATCATGGTACATTTTGGTACTTCCTAGATGTACCGAATATGGAGTGTAATGAGCTTCAGTCATAACTCGATCTCTGATATTGCAGCCTTCACTCTCAGGTATACATAACCGTCCATGATACCTGAGTACCTTGTCTGAATCCAAGGTAAAGTCAGAATTGCTCGTACCCTTCTCTAGGTCTTCTTGCACTGTCTTGAGATGTGGATCCTGTAGGATTGCTACCTTGATTTCATCAACTAGACCCGGTGAGATCTTCAAAGCTGCGAACATCATGGTGAACTTATGAATTAAGCCTTGCTCGACTGGATCTTCTGCAGTCTCTATTATATACTCTTCATCGCCTTCAATTGAACTTGAGGCTGCAGCACATAATGCGGCATTTGTACTTGGTCCTGCCTCAGGTTTCGATGCCCACTTTCTGCTTAAGGCGTCAGCCACAACATTTGCTTTACCCGGATGGTACTGGATGTCACAGTCATAATCTTTTAATAACTCCAGCCATCTCCTCTGTCTCATATTCAGATCCTTCTGAGTGAAAAGATAAGTTAAGCTCTTGTGATCTGACTTAATTTGAAACTTTTTACCGTACAAGTAGTGTCTCCAAGTTTTGATGGCATGTATAACCGCTGCTAACTCCAAATCATGCGTTGGATAATTCTTCTCATGCTCTTTTAACTGTCTTGATGCGTAAGCAATTACCTGTTCTCCTTGCATCAATACACACCCAAGACCCAACCCTGAAGCTTTCGTATATAAGATAAACGGTACTCTTGGTGCTTGTTGTCGAATCCGCAAGTGTACGGGTCGTGCAAATAATATAATGATAAGTCGAGTAATGTTTCCACAGGGAGAATGTTCAATTCCCAAACCTAATTAATTCTCTCTATTATTTAGACAACTGAATTACCAAGATTAATAATTAATAAGCAGATTATGAAACCAAAGATAGGATTCGGACTTCCTCAATTAAATTATGCTTAACCAAACCAGACTTATTGAATAAATTTATGTTGATGCAACGATCAATTCCTTAAGATATTCTATTATCACTTTCAAGAATAACAAATTATACCCGTATTAATCCTTCATCTACTTTCGTGTTTGTAGGATTCTAATACAAACTCATTACGTTCATTAGAATTAAAACAAAGATCACAATGGTGAGCCATTATTTTTAAGAAAATACTCAACCAATGACTGATATTTTATGAACTAATATCAATCTTCTGCTTTCGCCCCCTCAATTGATACCTTGAGATATGCAATTAGTGATCAATTAATCACATGTAAAAAAAATACCAGATTGCATAAAACATAATCATTCAAAAGTTAAGGATTTAATCAACACAATTTCAATGAATCCATCCTAATCCTAGAATAAGAAATCTAGCAATTCATTATTGACAATTCTAAAACATAAACAAAGGGTTCACAGAGAAAAGGGAAGAACTCGTAATGGAAATAGATGAAGCTTGAATCCAGGATTTCTCTCTAGTCTTCTAGCTCCATCCCTCTCGAACTCTCCACCTCCAATGTGCCTTGTAGCCCCTTCTATGAACAGCTCCTCCGCCAATGTGTATTTTTCTTTTCTCCTTTTTCTTAATTTATAAGCTTACAGTCCCATAAAATCAGTCTTTTACAATCTTGCAACTTACCCAATTTGTTGGAGAATGCTGATTTTAAGGCAGATTTTGGTCAATTATCTTTCAAATCATTTAGGAATGTAACACCAAGCTTTGAGCTGTCTTGACACCTCTTATTTAGTCTTTATCCAATTCAAAAACCTATCAAATAACCAAAAATAACTAAGAATTAAATAAATTAATAAAATACTTAAAACATTAATTAAATTAAACTAAAAGTCCAAGAAAAATTATAAAATTAAACTAAATATGATCAAGAATGTGCTAATTAATTTCACGTATCAAATACCCCCAAACTTAAATATTTGCTTGTCCTCAAGAAAAAGAAAAACCATATTTAGAACAAAGGATATGAAGCATATTTAAAATCACTCCTCACATCCAAGACTCCTACCATGTAAACATCAAATTTTCAACCATAACACAACAATAACAAATAAAGAAAAACTAAGCATACTCATGTTCTCAAATTCAAATATCCACACATAATTCTAAACTAATCATGCTTATCATGCAACCAACATAATCTATTTATGTACAACTAAACTTGCAATCATCCCTTCTCACTACTACAAACAATGGTAGCAAACTAGGACTCACTCTTTTTTTTTTTTTTTGGGTGGTTGCATTTTATGCTCTCCCACCTCAAGCAATATTTGGTATAGTGATTGCATTTTATGCTCTCCCACTATACACATGTGTTTATGGTTGAGTTTTTTTTTTTTTTTTTTTTTGGTGGTTGCATTTTATGCTCTCCCACCTCAAGCAATGTCTGGTATAGTGATTGCATTTTATGCTCTCCCACTATACACATGTGTTTATGGTTGAGTAAAAATTTGATTATTCATTTCTCAATTCCACCACATGCTTTCCCATTTGCTTGAATTTTTTTTTTCAATGATACCACCCTATTTACTTAAACCATGTTTAGGCCTAGATCAAAGGGAATACTCACAAGAAAAGTAGTGCACTCATATTTTATGCATAGTCACACAACTCACACAACTTTGCCTAAAACATGAATTTCAATAATCTTTTGAAGAAAACGAACATGCTTAATCTCGTTTTATAAGATATTACCCATCCTAAGTTAAAACTTCAATGCTTAAACATGACTAGAAACCCAAATGTAAATCATGACTCCAAATAACAAGTTCATTCTTCTTATTTTCTCACAAAAACTTTTAGTTCGAGGGTTAACCAAAGATGCAATTTTTTTTTTTCAAAAATTACACCTAGCAGGTAAACAAGTATAAGAATTATCAATCATCCCCCAAACCTAAGTTAAACATTGTCCTCAATGTGAAAGTAAATAAGAAAAGAAGAATAATATTCAAATCGATTTATTACTCCATGTGCTCGTACCTGAAGAACACAACCAAAAGAGGGTAAGTACGGTCATATTTATTCAACAACTAGAAGAAGACAAAAAAGAGAAAACAATAACAATAATAAAAAAGAAAAAGAAAGATAGTGTAGCTTGGGTTGCCTCCCAAAAAGTGCTTATTTATAGTCGTTAGCTTGACTATCAATCCATCAACCATAGCTAGGTTCTTCCAAGCAGTATGTCACTCCTTTAAGTACCACATCACCAATAAGATAGGGCTTCAAACGTTGCCCATACACCTTGAATGTACCAGTAGCCTCACTATGAACCTCAACAGCACCATATGGATATACTTTTGTTATCGTGAATGGGCCAGACCACCTTGACCGAAGCTTGCCTAGGAATAACTTAAGTCGTAAATTGAAGAGTAGTACTCGTTGTCCAACCTCAAAGTTTCTTTTCTGAATATGCTTATCATGCCAATACTTAGTTTTTTCTTTGTAAATCCGAGTATTTTCATAAGCATTCAGCCTAAACTCCTCTAATTCACTCAACTGTAACAACCACTTTTCTCTAGCAGCCTTCAAATCCATGTTCAGTTCTCTAACTGCCCAATAAGCCTTATGCTCCAACTCAACTGGTAGGTGACAAGACTTCCCAAAGACAAGTCTATATGGAGACATGCCTAAGAGCGTCTTGAAAGCTGTCTGGTATGCCCATAATACATCATCAAGTTTGGTTGCCCAATCTTTCCTTGATTTTTCAACAGTTTTCTCCAAAATCAACTTTAGTTCTCGGTTGGCTAATTCCACTTGCCCATTTGTTTAAGGATGATAAGAAAGTGCCACCTTGTGTGTGACTCCATATTTCTTTAATAGAGTGTCAAACGATTGATTGCAGAAATGGGATCCTTGATCACTGATGATAATTCTTGGTACACCAAACCTCGAAAAAATATTCTTCTTAAGAAACTTAGTTACCACCCGAGAATCATTGGTCTGAGTTGCTATTGCCTTCATCCATTTAGAAACATAGTCTACTGCTACCAGTATGAACTGATTGTTGAAAGACGATGGAAATGGACCCATGAAGTCAATCCCCCCATACATCAAACAATTCAACCTCCAAAATACTGGTTTGTGGCATCTCATTCCTTTTGGTCATGTTTCCTACTCGTTGACACCGATCACATGTAGCCACATACACCCTAGCATCTTGGTACATGGTTGGCCAATAAAAGCTAGATTGCCACACTTTTGCAACTGTCTTAGAAATGCTGAAATGTCCACCACACTCTAAAGAATGACAATGGCATAGTATGTCATGAATCTCCTCTTGAGGTACACATCTTCTGATCATCCCATCTACACAATACTTATACAATAGAGGCTCCTCCCAAAAGTAATGTTTCACTTCCCACAAGAATTTCTTCCTTTGATGGTAGTTCAAGTCCGGAGGAATAATACCACTAACCAGATAGTTCACTAAATCAGCATACCAAGGAACAACAGCAACCACAAGCAACTACTCGTCTGGGAAGCTTTTATTGATTGGCACATCTTCTGCTTTTGATTGAACCTCCAGCCTGGATAAGTGATCAGCTACCACATTCTCCATTCCCTTCTTATCTCGAATCTCTACATCAAACTCTTGAAGTAACAGCACCCACCGAATTAGCCTTGGCTTCGCATCTTTTTTAGTCAATAAGTACTTGATTGTTGCTTGGTCCGTGTAAACAATCACCTTGGACCCTACAAGATATGATCGAAACTTATCAAATGCAAACACAACAGCAAGAAATTCTTTTTCAGTAGTTGCATAATTTATTTGAGCATCATTCATAAGTCTGCTAGCATAATAAATAACAACTTCCTATTTTTCCTTTGGCCTAAAACAGCACCCAATGCAAAATCGCTTGCATCACACATCAGCTCAAACGGTAAACTCCAATCTGGTGCAGCCATGATTGGTGCAGATACCAACTCCTGCATCAACCTGTTAAAAGAATTCAAACAATCAGTATCAAAATCAAATGCAACATCTTTATTTAATAGGTTACATAGAGATTTTGAAATTTTAAAAAAATCCTTGATAAAACACCGGTAAAACCCTGTGTGACCAAGGAAACTCCTGACTCCTTTCACATTCATAGGTGGTGGTAATTGCTCTATAACCTCAATCTTTGCTCGATCCACCTCAATACCCCTTGCTGAAATCTTATGGCCTAACACAATGCCTTCCTGCACCATGAAATGACATTTTTCCCAATTTAAGACCAAGTTAGTCTCCTCACAACGCTGCATGACTTTAGACAAGTTAGCCAAACAACTATCAAAAGAAGATCCAAACACAGAAAAATCATCCATGAAAACCTCCATGATCTTTTCAATAAAATCAAAAAAAATAGCCATCATGCAACGTTGAAATGTGGCAGGTGCATTACATAAACCAAAAGACACCCTCCGAAATGCAAAAGTACCATAAGGACAAGGGAAAGTGGTTTTTTTTTGGTCTTCCGGGGCTATAGGAATTTGATTATATCTCGAATAACCATCTAGAAAACAATAATATTCATACCCAAGAAGTCTTTCAAGAATCTGATCAAGAAATGGCAAAGGAAAATGATCCTTACGGGTAGCACTATTAAGTTGTCTATAATCAATACACACTCTCCACCCAGTCACTGTTCTAGTGGAAATTAATCCATTATGTTCATTATGCACAACAGTCATCCCACCCTTTTTAGGTACTACATGCATAGGACTAACCCATGAACTATCAGATATAGGATAAATAATTCCTACATCTAGCCATTTAAGAATTTCAACCCTCACTACTTCTTTCATGTTAGGATTTAACCGTCTCTGATTTTCAACAATAGGTTTATAGTTATCTTCCATTAAAATTCTATGCATACACAATGAGGGACTAATTCCTTTAAGGTCTGAAATAGTCCATCCTATGGCTCGTTTTCTTAATCTCAACACACGCAATAATTTATCAAGTTGAACATTAGATAATGAAGCACTTACAATAACAGGTAAGTTATCATTTTCATCCAAAAAAGCATACCTGAGATGTGGGGGTAATGGTTTCAACTCTAAAACTGGTGCTTGCACATTAGAAGCGGGAGATAATGATTTACTTTTGCCTAAATTCTCAAAATGAAAACCTTTCTGCCTTGATTTAGTCCGTGTGTCCTCCAAAGCATATGCCATTTCTGCAACTTTTAAATTTTCATCATTTGTCGTTCCTGCACTCACTAAACATTTTTCAAGAGGTTCTTTAGGATTTTCAAGCTTAAAAACTTCTCGAGTGATTAGATCTATAGAGTCAACTTGAAAAACATGGTCAGTAAAAGAAGGATATTTATTTGATTTAAACAATTAAATTCTATCCCTTTTTCACCAACCTTAAATGTCAACCTACCATTTTTAACATCTATGGCAGCCCCAGCTGTGGCCAAGAAAGGCCGACCCAAGATAATAGGTATCTCAATATCTTCATCCATTTCTAACACAATGAAGTCAATAGGAATGATGAATTTTTTTACCTTGACCAAAACATTTTCCAAAATACCTAATGGATACTTTATTGATCGATCAGCTAGCTGTAAAGAAATAGTAGTAGGTTGTAGCTCCTTTAACTCAAGTTTTCTGCACACAGATAAAGGCATTAATGAAACACTAGCACCTAAATCACATAAAGCTCTAGAAAAATCAACTTTACCAATAATGCAAGGAATTGAAAAACTCCCTGGATCTCTTAGCTTTGGTGGCAGTTTATTTTGAATGACTGCACTGCATTCCTCAGTTAAAGCAATAGTCTCATAATCCTCCAATTTCCATTTATTTGACATAATTTCCTTAAGAAACTTTGCATAAGCAGGAATTTGTGCTAAGGCATCTGCAAAAGGAATGTTAATATGCAATTGTTAAAACTTTTCAAAAAACTTTTCAAATTGTTTATCAATTTTATTTTGTTTAAGTCTTTGAGGAAAAGGAATGGGAGGCACATAAGGTTTTACTTCCGGTGATGGTTGTGATTGTGTCTCATTATGCTCAGTTTTTTCGGTTTCATTCTCTTTGGTTACCTCTTCATGAGCCACTTCTTCTCCATGATGAGCCACTTCTTCTCCATGACTCGCTACCACTTCTTTACTTACCTGACCGAGTTGCTTACCACTTCTCAAGGTAATTACCTTGCATTGCTCCTTTGGATTAATCTCTGTTTTGCTAGGAAAATTACCTTGTCCTCTTGAGTTGAAAGAATTAGCCAATTGGCCCATTTGAATTTCTAGGTTGCGATTGTAAGTGGTTAACTGGTTAACTTTGGTTTCCATCCTCTCAATTCTTTCTAAAGTCACATTGGCTAATTTTTCAATAGCCAGCTCCCACGATGGTTTGGTCTCAGGCTGTTGGACCACTCCTTGAGGCCTTGGTTGGAAACCTGGAGGATTGAAAGGCTTTGAGCTGGTACCTTGATTGCCTTGGTCTCTCTAGGAAAAATTAGGATGATTCCTCCAGCCTAGGTTGTAGGATTATGAGTAAGGATTGTTCAACTGTTGATGGTGTTTTTGCTGTCTATTCATATTTGACACGAACTGTGCCTGTTCAACCTGCAAACACTCAGAACTAATATGTACACCTCCACACCATTCACAACTCAAAGCAGGGTTAAGGTTAGTAACAGAATTCACATTACCCAACTTACCAAATATTTTCACCAAGTTATCAACTTTTGCATTTAACATGTTAATGCCATCAATCTCATACATACCTGAAGCTTTCTTTGGCAGACCTCGTTCATTGGACCACTGATAATTATTAGAAGCCATCTCTTCCAACAACTCATATGCTGCCTCGGTTGACTTACCCATCAAAGCTCCTCATGTAGCTGTGTCTATGGTGATTCTAACTGAATGTGTCAAACCATTATAAAAAGTTTGCACAATCAACCATTCAGGAAGGCCATGGTGTGGACACCGTCTCTGTAATTCCTTAAATCTTTCCCAAGCCTCATATAATGACTCACCATCATATTCCACAAAAGTAGTGATATCATTTCTAAGTTTGGCAGTTTTACCTGGTGGAAAGTACTTATTTAGGAATGCTTGGGATAATACAATCCAGGTGGTAAATAAGTTGGAGGGGCTTGGAATTCAACCATCCTTTGGCCTTGTCTTTCAAAGAGAAGGGAAAGAGTCGTAATCTAAATGCATCTTCACTTACCCCATTCAGTTTAATTGTATCATAGATCTCCAAGAAGTTGGCCAAATGTGCGTTGGGATCTTCATATATATCTCCCCCAAACTGCTCTTGTTGCACCATCTGAATGAGACCAGGTTTGATCTCAAAGTTGTTTGCATTGACTGTAGGTATAGTTATGCTGGTTTGGTTGCCATTGGTCCTTGGCATAGCATAGTCCATAGCAACCTCTGATTCTGATTGTTCTGATTTTCTGCCATGGCTATTGCTCGTTTCTGCTTAAGCCTCTGCTCTTTTCTTAATGCCCGTAAAATCCATTCTATCTCAGGATCAAATGCTTCAATTAGCTCACAGGTACGTGGCATGCACTATGGCAATCTGCAGCAGTTAACCAGAGAAAAAAATAAATAAATAAATAAATAAAATTCTGGCTGAATAATAAATTGAACACAATTGGATTAAAATTTACCAATAAATTCACTCGACAACCTTAATAAACTAGAAACACTAAGAACAAAAAAAATAATAAAAAATAAAATAAAATAAAATATACAATCCAAATTAATAAAGAGAATCGTTTGTTTTGATATTGAAAACACCACTCCCCGGCAGCGACGCTAATTTTCTTGTTGTCGAATCCGTAAGTGTACGGGTCGTGCAAATAATATAATGATAAGTCGAGTAACGTTTCCACGGGGAGAATGTTCAATTACCAAACCTAATTAAGTCTCTCTATTATTTAGACAACTGAATTACCAAGATTAATAATTAATAAGCAGATTATGAAACCAAAGATAGGATTCGAACTTCCTCAATTAAATTATGCTTAACTAAACCAGACTTATTGAATAAATTTATGTTGATGCAACGATTAATTCCTTAAGATATTCTGTTATCTCTTTCAAGAATAACAATTATGCCCGTATTAATCCTTCATCTACTTTCATGTTTGCAGGATTCTAATACAAACCCATTACGTTCATTAGAATTAAAACAAAGATCACAATGGTGAGCCCTTATTTCTAAGAAAATACTCAACCAATGACTGGTATTTTATGAACTAATATCAATCTTCTGATTTTGTCCCCTCAATTGATACCTTGAGATATGCAATTAGTGATCAATTAATCATATGTAAAAAAAAATACCAGATTGCATAAAACATAATCATTCAAAAGTTAAGGATTTAATCAACACAATTTCAATGAATCCATCCTAATCCTAGAATAAGAAATCTAGCAATTCATCATTGACAATTCTAAAACATAAACAAAGGGATCACAGAGATAAGGGAAGAACTCGTAATGGGAATGAAGCTTGAATCCAGGATTTCTCTCTAGTCTTCTAGCTCCATCCCTCTCGAACTCTCCACCTCCAATGTGCCTTGTAGCCCCTTCTATGAACAGCTCCTCCTCCAATGTATATTTTTCTTTTCTCCTTCTTCTTAATTTATAAGCTTACAGTCCCATATAATCAGTCTTTTACAATCTTGCAACTTACCCAATTTGTTGAAGAATGCTGATTTTAAGGCAGATTTTGGTCAATTATCTTTCAAATCATTTAGGAATGTAACACCAAGCTTTGAGCTATCTTGACACCTCTTATTTAGTCTTTATCCAATTCAAAAACCTACCAAATAACCAAAAATAACTAAGAATTAAATAAATTAATAAAATACTTAAAACATTAATTAAATTAAGCCAAATGTCCAAGAAAAATTATAAAATTAAACTAAATATGATCAAGAATGTGCTAATTAATTTCACGTATCACTTGGTTTTGGGATGGTCAAGATAGGTGCAGAGACTAGTCTTGACTTCAAAGTCTGAAAGCACTTCTCGCACTCATCTTTCCATATGAATTTCTCTCCCTTCTTGGTTAATCTAGTGAGTGGAACAGCGATCCTTGAGTAATCCTCTATGAATCTTCTATAATAACTAGCCAACCCAAGGAAACTATGAATCTCCACAATAGATTTTGGTGCTTCCCATCCTACTATAGCAGCTATCTTACTTGGATCAACCTTGATACCGTCTTCAGATACTACATGGCCCAAGAAAGCCACTTCCTTCAGCCAAAACTCACACTTCTTGAACTTGGCATAAAGCTTCTCCTTTCTCAGCCATTGTAGGGCTGCTCTCAAGTGTGTTGCATGAGTCTCTCTGTCCTTCGAGTAGACCAATATGTCGTCGATGAATACGATGACCGAAGTGTTCAACATATCATGAAACACTCGGTTCATCAGTTCCATGAACGACGCTGGTGCATTAGTTAACCCGAACGACATAACTAGAAACTCATAATGCCCATATCTTGTCCTGAAAGCCGTCTTCAGAATATCTCCGGCCTTGATCTTCAGTGGGTGATACCTTGATCGGAGATCAATCTTCGAGAAAACCTTTGCACCCTGCAATTGATCGAACAGATCATCGATTCTAGGCAAAGGATATCGATTCTTGATCGTTAATTTGTTTAGCTCACGGTAGTCGATACATAGCCGTACACTTCCGTCCTTCTTCTTGACAAATAATACAGGTGCTCCCCAAGGTGATATGCTAGGTCGTATGAAACCCTTATCTAACAATTCTTGTAATTGGGTCTTCAACTCCTTTAACTCGGTAGGGGCCATCCTGTACGGTGCTTTAGACACTGGCGCCGAACCTGGCATAAGGTCTATCACAAAATCTGTAGCCCTGTCTGATGGTAGACCTGGGAGATCCTCTAGAAATATATCTGGGAACTCTCGTACCACATATATATCTTCCATCTTTGGTAACTCCACAGTGATGTCGACTACAGATACTAGATACCCCACTCCACCCTTCTCTAAGCACCTCTTAGCTTTTAGGGCGGAGAGGATCAGCTTCCGCTTCCTAGGTAACTTGGTCCCAGTAAAGCTATACTCCTTTCCCTTTTTGTCTGTAAGCACAAGCTTCCTTTCACCACATAATAGGCTAGCTGAATGATGGCCTAGCCAATCCATTCCCAAGATGACATCAAAGTCTGCCATCTCGAGTAGTACCAGACTTGCTTCTAAGTCTCGACCCTCAATACAAACTGTACACGGCCCATAGTATTCAGTCAAAGCCACCTCGATTCCTAGCGGAGAGCGAACTATCAAGCTTGGGTTCAAGTGCTTGATCGGTAATTCCATTCGCTTCCCAAAGGAAATAGAAACAAAGGAGTACGTGGCCCCAGAGTCAAAGAGTACTCTGGCAGGTATACCAGCTACATTTACAATTCCTGAAATTTTATTGTCCCTTAGTTCTACATGCTCATACATACAATAAAATAGCAAGCTAAATAGTAAGGGGTAGAGTCATACCAGTGACCACATCAGGTGATGCGGCTGCCTCCTCGGTGGTGACAGCAAATATTTTTCCTTGCTGTGGAGGTTGCTTCTTATTTAGAGTGCAGTTCCTTGCAACATGACCCAGTTACTGGCAATTATAGCATTTGATATTCGGGTTGTGTCCAGTGAACTGTGGCACAGGTGGTGCCGTATTGTTCCTTGCAGGCACTGTAGTGGATAGAGCCCTATATGGGCGGAATGGTTTACTGTTACCGCCACTTGAAATCTCAGTAGCGGGTCTCTTCAATCCCCTGTTTTGTGCAAAGAAATTGTCCCTCTGACTAGATTCTATCACTCTTGCAACCTGTGCAGCCTCATTATAAACCTTCTTGTCCAAACCCAAGATATGCTCTCTGATGCTTCCATGAAGTCCCATGGTGAACCTACGTGTCTTGGTCTCTTCCTCTTGCATACTTTCCGGTGCGAAGAAAAATAACTCTTCATACCTCTGCTGGTAAGCATCTACAGTCAACTGAGACTGCTGCAGATTAAGGAATTCCTTCTCCATCTGATCTCTGAAGCTCTTCAGAAAATATTTATCAAAGAAGGCTACCTTGAACACTGCCCAATCCACCTGTGTATGCTTTGTCTCCAGATATGCCCGTGTAGAATTCCACCAAGCATTTGCATCCTCCTTTAGCATATGAGTGGCAAATAGTACCTTCTCATCCTCTGTACAAGTCATCAGGCGAAAATTCTTCTCCATTTCTACAACCCACTGTGCTGGCCACAATGGTTTCCCTGTCTTACCTGTGAATGTAGAAGGCTTCAGCTTTAAGAATCTGTCAACTGCCCAACTTAGATCGTGCTGCCCATGTGTATTCATTCCGTACCATGGTGGTGGATACGGGTAGACTCCCTGATAAGCAGAGGACGACGGGAACTGGTGCGGTGGTTGCAAATTCTGAGCTTGGCCCATTGGCCCTGGGCTACCATGCATCGGCAGTGTAGCATTATTCCCCCCAGATTCAGGCGTACCTTCAGTGGGAACATAACCCGGTGGCCTGAACATCTTTAACATCTCGCTCAGGAATGCTTTCTGTTGAGCTTCCATTTGATATACCAGATTGGTCACAATTGTCTCAGAGTTCGTGTGAGGAGGGCCGAGCAAATTTGTTGGTGCCCTAGGAACCTGCCCTTCTTTAGCTGCCGGGTTTGGCTCTTCATCATAGCCAGTTTCCATATGTTCTTTGGCCTGGCGCACCCTGGAGTGGTGACGCTTTCGGAGGCCTCTACAAACGTTTCTGCCTACCATCTCAGACTATTCTATTTGGATATGAGAATAAGACATAACATGTGAGATACAATAGAACAATAATAGTAGTGTTAGTCTTGAACAATATAAGGCGATAAGTCGAAAAGGAAATTTAAATTGCAAATTTTTATAATTTTTCATAAATTTTTCTGGCCTTTTTATGGTTGACCGGTCGCAACATACCGGTCGCTACTCTGTAGATTAAGGCGACCGGTATAGTCAACCGGTCAGAATCTCAATCTGACCGAGAGATAGCGGTGGACTATTTCAGGGATCACCGGTCGACCGGTATGGTAAAAGTATCAACCGGTATGCCCAGAAAGGCTTTTTAAAACGCGAAAAGTGAGAAAAATCTCACTTTTCTCTCCTTCTTCCTCACTGGTGGCGATTCTCCTCTGGATTCTGAGTTGCTACAGTCCGACCGGTCATCCTAGGAGTTGTTTTCTACCAATCCAGACTTAGTACATCGCGTCCAGGTAATCTTCTTCCTTCTCTATCAAATTTTTACAAAATTTTCATATCATTTTTAGTTAACATTTTAGGTTTTTCTTCGATTGGAAGATTCTAACCGTAGGAACTCCTTTCCTTCGGCTTAGAAAGGGTTTAGAGACCCCTAAGAGCAAAAGCCCT
This sequence comes from Protea cynaroides, assembly GCA_028583415.1. NCBI lineage: Eukaryota > Viridiplantae > Streptophyta > Magnoliopsida > Proteales > Proteaceae > Protea > Protea cynaroides. Next base: position 48,558,999 of record CM053271.1, on the reverse strand, counting down.
CAACAAATTTGGACTTCCACCGAATGGTTTTAATAAAAATCGAATTTTTCTAGTTTTTAACCTAGGTTTTGCAAAATTTCAAAATTTTTCTTGAATTTCTTCAATTTCTTAAATTTCTTGTTGGAATTGCATATGATTGGTTTGCTTGAAGAGTGCGGGGGTTACGTAAGTCCTCCTCCCCAAGTTTTGGGTGAGTTCGAGGCTTTTTTTTTCCCAATTTACTGTCGTTATGCTGCCAAAATTTTGATAATTTTTAACATTTTCTTCTGGTTTTCTTTTGTTTTGCAGTGTAAATGGCTCCCCGAAGAGGTCTTGGCAAGTGCTCTTATGGCCTAGGCATGCGCGCTCCTCATCCACCAGTTCCACAGCTTGATGAACGGTGGTTTCGTTCTGAGGCGGCACAAGCCCGCTTTCCTTGGTTTGACAGGAAGAATATAGAGTCTGGCCGGCGTACCAACTTGGAGCAGCTACAAAGGTTTGATGTGCAAGCAGCTTTCGACAGGCTTGGGTGGTTGCCTGTCATCACCTACACAGTGACCACCCGTCCCAACCTAGTCAAACACTTCTATGCCAACCTGGAGCTTGAGGGAGATGTCAATGATCCTAATCATGGTAGGGAATTGTGCATTTCCAGCTTCGTCAAGGGTGTCCCTATCTCCTTCGACACCCATCAACTGGTTGATCTACTGGGGGTTCCCAATGACGGAGATTTGGTTTATTGCCCTCCAAAAGTGAAGGGCTATCAGCGAGAGTCTGCGCCGAGAGATAGCGGATCAGATCCTCAACCCTGGGGCTCCTATGAAGGCGGCCAGCTTGAGACCTTCGCCTCGAGTTTATAGTCGTATCATCCAGCACAACATTGTGCCCTAGAGCGGTCACTACAGTGAGTTATCCCAGCTCAGTCAGTACCTGACCTACTGTGTCTGCACCGGGGAGCGGGTCTCTTTTCCCTACCTCATCATTCAGACTATGCATCAGGCGACCCTGGCCGATCAGGGCAGTAACCTCCCATATGGCCGTCTCATCACTACTCTTCTACAGCACCTATGAGTGGATATGTGGGATGAGGTTGGGGCTGAGGATACGATGAACTCCGACATCGACTGGGATGCCATCCTTAGGATGCAGATGGACTCCCTGCCTGTTAGTGATGATGAGATGGAGGCTCACCCTCACCCACTCAGGAGGGTAGCAACAACAGCAGCAGCAGCCAATGCGGCACATGCAGCAGAGGCGGAGAGTGATGATGGGTATGATGATGATAGGGCAGAGGATGTACCAATGCCAGCGCTACAGCCTATACCTGCAGCACCACAGCCTACACCTACAGCAGTATCATCTCAGATTACTCCCGAGATCGTGATGGGCATGTTTATGGAGCTCAGGGCAGCTCAAAATGAGACGAACCGTGGCTTGGAGCGTATATCTCGCCACCTCAAAGCCACCCAGGAGCAGGTGCACTGGCTCATGGCCGTCTACGAGCAAGATCATGATATCACTGACCCAGTTCCACCTATGTCCCCCACCCCATGATAGAGTGTTATTTCTTTCTTTTCTTTCTTGATATGTTTATGTACCAGGGTAACTGTCCGGCTTGTGGACTATACCCTGTAGCACTATTACATTTGATATTCTCTTTTCTGTTTAATGACAGTTTTATGGTTCACCCTAACTACTACATGTATAATATTAAATTCCATATTTAATATAGTATATTATGCTCTTTCTTAATCCGTCTCAGGTATCAAACAATGCTTAGGGTGTGTTTGTATTAAGATTTTTAAATTTTACTTACTCAGTTCATCGACTTAGTTAAGTGCAATATGGTTAGTTGGACAGAGCCTATTGGCTCTGATACCAAGTTGTCACACCCCAATTCTGAACCAATCAGAATGGTATGAGTGAACCGTCACTAAACCAACGGTTCACACCAGGATCTCAAATAGACCGTGTCCACTCATACAAACCATTGCACATAACCACATAACCACAATCAGAATATAATAAGTACAACGAAAGTCTTTAAATAAATGAACTGAGTATTTTATTGATAAATTTAAATAAGTATTCAATTATCCAAATTCCAAACGTAGTTAAATATCCTTACATCACTTTAATAAAATAACTGAAACAAATAAAATAAAGTCAAAGGTACACGCAGAAAGGGCACTCGCATGAAGCGTCATGCTCGTCCTCTCCTGCCTGTACGTCCAGGGCAGCAACACTTCCATACGCTGGAGCGTTCACATAATCATCCACCGTGTAACCTACATCAATAGCTAAAAAATATGTATATATACAAGGGGTGAGCTCATAACTTAGCTCAGTAAGACAATCAGACAGTTTCACAATATTATGCATGAGTAACAATCATTTTATGCTGTGGTCTGGTTTAAGTCTGCAATGTGCTATAGAAAGGTTCGGAGGCCGCCTCACCTCTATACACGAGTGTGTGGCATCGCACAGTAGATAACACCACCACCGACCCACATGCACCCATCATGAAATAGAGATAGAGCTAAGGTATACCCGCACCTCCCCTGATACTCTACCCATACCAGTACCTAAACCCCTACTGGCTAGGGCATGCAAACTGGGCTCGCAACTAACCAATCCTATATGTCATCAATGTAGGCTCCATCCTAGTACCACTGACTATGAGCTAGAGCATGTAGGCCGGGCTGGAGACCACAATACCTCACCTCTCCCTGATACCCTATCCGCATCAAGCATACTAAGACAGAACAATACAAAGGTAGACCCTATCCCAACATAACTTCCTACGGCATAGAGATAGAGCTAAAGCATCGTGGCCAGGCCAGTGCCCATATGTCGAAGACCACAGTGCCACATCATCATGGCCAGGCCAGCGTCAACATGACATAGACCACAGTGCCATGACCTTCCCCTGATACCCCACCCGTACCAAGCATGCTAAAATAGAATACTACAAAAGGTGCCAGTGTGAGGAATGATCCCAGGCCCTAGGCCCTTCCCATTCCACACACCAACAAAAAACAATCACATGCCTAACAATCACATCCTATCATATGGAATATGCATGAACAATAATAATAACTGGAAATAAAAGATGACATGTGAATATGCACAAACATCACATCATGTATTCAGGGTCATTAATAACGGTTTACCATCCATTAATGATCAGGGTTTAGGTCTGATTTCCTTATCTGATGCTCGTTTGATAGCTTGCTCTACGTCGCAAGATCCAAACGTGCTATCACAGAGTCCTACATAATATTAGGGTTCCATTAGAATAGTTCTTAGGGTTTTACATTGGTCAGAAAACCAACAGGGTCCCAAAACCAGTCTTTCAGAGCTGACCGGTCGCAACTCTGTGGGAAAACTAGCGACCGGTATGGTCGATCGGTATGTCTCCAGAAAGACCATACTTTTGGTTTTTCGACTGCCGTCGATCATTCTCTATGGATTTCCAGGGTTTCTCCAATCCATTCTAGGTCTAAGCTTTGAGTTAGAGTTATCTCCTACTCATTCAAGTCTAGTTTTTATGATAATCATCCTAGAACTCGAATCTAGGGTTTGACGGCAAATTAGGGTTTAATGGCCAATTAGGGTTTAGATTAATACCTTCTTTGCATGGTATTGATCCAACCATACAAGCTATCCTAGAGTCATAATGTAAGAGGGATGATTCAAACACTTATCATCGACTAGCATAAGGTGAGCGTCATCGAACGGTAATGGCAGCACTTCCTTCTTCTTCCTAGCTCCTTCTCCTTCTCCAATCTCCTTTTTCTTTCTAGGGTTTGTAAGGGTTGATGGAAAAGATTTGAGGAGGGTTAGAGGTGTTTATATAGGCTAGGATTAGGTTTAGAAAGTCTATTAGGATTAGGAAGGTCCTAGGATTAGGGTTTAGGAAAGTAGGACCCACAGAATCTGATTTCTGGATCACTGTAATCTGCTGCACAGACTACACCGATCGACCGTTACCATAGACTGGTACCATCGACCGGTCAACATAAAATGATACTTATTTGACCATCTTCGGTCCGATTTCATACATGTTTGTCATCCGCTCGTCCCGTCTGGCCCGGTGATGATCGAAAGACCTGCTACGACATGAAATCAAGGTCTAGACCGGGTTTATGGAGTGCGGGTCTTACAACCTAGATCAGACTCTGAGTTTTGGAAACTTTCCTAAACTAAGGGATTTCTTTCCTAATTGAAAGAGGACTTTATATGGGGAGTTTTTCTCTATATAAAGGACGTCCCTCATCTCTTTTTTCACTCTTTTAGAACATTAGTAAACCCTAGGAAAAGATAAGGAAGAGAAGGAAGAGAAGGAAATGAAGAAAAAGCTAAGGAGAAGAGTTTGCTGAGAAGGGATTGACTCTCTATCACAGGTAAAGATATGAAACGAATCTCTGGAGATATAAACTCTAAAGAATAAGACTTCTATGGAAGATAGGCCATGTCAACCTATTATGATCTATATGATTTCCTTGAGAAAATCCCAAAGAGAATCATGTCGAGTGAATTTGATGATTAGGGTTGATAAGAAATTACTAATGATGGCCATAGGATGACTTTAGAATAAAATCAATTGAAGAACAGAAGAATTGACCCAGGAAGAACTCAAATTTTAGGTAGACTGTGACCAAAAATCTCAAGGTCGCAGCTACGGTTGACCATAGCATGACCAGTATGACCAGAGGATCGACCATAGGCATTCGGGAAGATTTCAAAAATCATATGGTCGCAGCTATGGTCGCACCATATGCGACCATAGGGTATCGACCGTAGATAGTAAGGTCGATACAGCATGAGACCATAGGACCAATCAGGCACCTATCAGTGCTCTGTTTTGATTTTTGACTACTGTAACATGTCACATATGAACCCTAACTTAAATTCATATAACTTTTAGGTTGTTAAATCAATTAAAAGAGAATTTCAAGGCTTAGAAGGACATCGAGAATTGCTAACAGGTGAGGGAACAAGACCTAAACTAATTGGATAATAACAAACTATTTATTTTTGTTGAGTCCAATGCCATCATTGATTCTAGGCTTGTATGCTTGTAATGTGCATCTCACATGTCATCCAATATTCCTACTATTACTGTACATGCATATTTAATTTTATTTATTTATAACATGATGATGATGATAATGCTAGGAATAGGCATGTGAATGTATGTGTGTGGTTGGTGTGTTGGATGCGAGTCGAGCATCAGGGGGAGGACGTGGCATGGTGGTCTTCGACCTTGTCACCAGACTCTAGCTCTATCTACTCAAGTCTTACTCACTAACATTTGTCGTATCGCCATTACCTTAGCAAAACTATTACGTCGTAGGGCATCATGGGTGGTGGTTTCAGACCGTGTGGTCTTTGACTCTGCCAGGGGGCCTTAGTTTTATCTCTATGGACTTATTGAGGGATGCTAGGGTGAGGCCTTGGATATACTGTTTGGGATTAAGATTGGTTAGTTGCAAGCCCAGTTTGCAAGCCCTCGCCATAGGGCCTTACGTGTTGGTATGGGTAGGGCATCAAGGGAAGTGTTATGCGATGTTTGATCTGGACACTTTAGCTTTATCTCTATTCCATGATGGGTGCATGTGGGACAACAATGGTGTTTGATCCATTGGGTGGATTCACACACTCGTGTATAGAGGTGCGGCGGCCACCAAACCTTTCTATAGCACATTGCCAACTTATAAACCAGACCAAAGATATGAATTAAATACATGCATATGTTTGTTGCATTGTTTTGTTTGCTCACTAAGCCGTGATGTGTGGTCACCCTTTTCGATGTCGAATATTTTTAGTTGATGATGCAGGTCCTACCGTTGAAGATTATATGAATGCGTCGACATATGGACACGTTGCTACGATGGACGTAGAAGCTGAAGAAGATGCACATGATTCATCATGCGAGTGCAACCAATGTGTTTTTACTTATGTTTAGTTATAGTTTGAACATCGGATATGTAATTTGATTATTTATTTTTATGTCTTGTGGTTTTGAGGTAATTAGATTAAATATTTATTTATCGCTGTTAGACTCTCAGTTCATTATCTGTAAGACTTTTGCTTATTTGTTTATTATCTCTGATTATTAATGTGGAATGTGTGTGTGGTTTGATATAGTGGGTATGACCTATGTGAGATCCTAGTGAACCATTGGTTTATTGGTGGTTTATCACACCATTTTGGTTAAACCAAAATTGGGGTGTGACAACTTGGTATCAGAGCACTTATGTTCTACCCATTGACCTAACTACTTCTACATGAGTCATGAACTGAGTTAGGATAAAATTTAAAAGTTGTAATAAGAACACACCATAAGTATCTGTGTTGTATGAGACATAAACTAAGAAAGAGAATAATACATATATGTAAAGGAAATATAAATTTTATATAGATATATATATATATATATATGGAAACAAGACAAATGTACATCAAATCAGAGTACAGTCTATAATCCCCACAGTTACTCTATAATATAAAAGGAAAAAGATATAAAGGGCAATCAGGGAGTTAGAGGTGCTAGAGGAGAAGGAGCCTCACGATCTCTATCGTAGTCCTCAACATATACTCTCGCGAGCCAGGCCACCTGACTCTAAGTCGCTCAGAGACTAGCTGCCAGATTCGCTACCCACCGGTCTATAGAGCACTGGGCATCTAGAAGCTCTCTTACTCTCTAATCAGTCACGCGCTGAGCCTTTCTAATCTCACGTAACATCCCCATCATGTCATCCTGTGGTGGGTGTGAAGGGCCAGTTGAATGAAAAGCCCTAGAAGGACCAGCTCTAGTCAAATGTTGTGGCGATGGAGGAGGGATGGCATCCACATCCATGTACATCCGATCATCATCCTCCTCATCACCACCCTCGTGTGCCTCTACTGCTACCTCTATTGCTACTACTGTTGCCGCCTCGGCATCTACTATCGCTACCTAGTGAGAAGACGTCTCATAGCATTCCTCTCATCATCACTGACCTATATCTCTCGCATGCCCATCCTGCTGATGGCCTCCCAATCAAGGTCAGCTGAGAAGGTGTCCTCAACGATCCTCTCATCCACTAGGTCCACCTGTAGACGAGCGAGCAAGGTGGAGATCAGCCGCCCATAGGGCAAGTTGCCTCTTGAGTCAGGCAATGTAGCTCGGTGCATAGTCGAAGAATAATATACGGGAGGAAGACATGCTGGCTAGTACAGATACAGTACAGCAGGTACTGAGTCAGCTGAGAGATCATCTCATAATGTTCACCCTGAGGAATCAGATTATGCTGGATAATCTTGCAGTAGACACGTGGCTCTGGACGCAGGTTGACTGCTTTTACCTCCTAGCGGTCATCCTGAAGAATCTGACTATCGATCTTTGCACACATCTGTGTGGAAAGAAATTGTGGCTGTCTAGGTGCATAGTAAACCAACTGCCCATCATTAGAGATACCTATGAGATCATCTAACTCCTGACAGTTGAAAGAAATCGAACCCCTTTCACCCAGCTGGTGATCCGAAGCTCTCTGCCCCTCTCTACATCTAGGTCACCCTCCACCTGAAGGTGACAGTAGAACTGCTTAACCAAGTCCGGACGAGTGCAAGCCTCGTATAGGATCACTGGAAGCCAGCCCATATCACCAAATGCCCTTTCCACATCAAATAGGGCCAAGTAGGGTAAGTTCACACATCTACCCCCTTCAACCTTCTTTCAGTCAAACCAAGGGTATCGCACTTCTGCTTCTATACACCTGAAGCGACGTGGGTCATGAACTCGAGGAACCTTGGTGCGAACCATGATAGCTATAAGAAAAAAAAAACAAGAAAACAAGTTAGAAAATTTGGAAAATTTTAACAACATAACGACGTAAAATGAGAAAAACCCTTACTTTTCACCCAAACATTGGGCAGGAGGACTTACATAGGTCCCAAACCATCCTGCAATGCATATCCAATCGAAAATTTTAACTAAGTAGGTCGAATTTGAAAAATATTGACAATTGGGCAAAAACCCCAAATTTTAGTTCAAAAATGGAAATTTTGAAATTTTTACCAATCCAACCGATGAAACTCAAATTTTCTTGAGGGATTTCATCCATTGGGTGGCCAATAGCAAAAGCCCCCAATAAAAATCAAATTTTTATGGTTAGAAAAATATTAATTCGAAGAAAATCCTACAAATGACAAAAACCCTAGGTATGAAAGCTTAAAAATGAAAGAGAGTAGAGAACATACCTTATGGAACGGAATGTAGGTCGTAGATCGAAAGAAAAATCACCAAGTTTGTATGGTCGACACTGTAGCAACTCACTGGAGGCGAGTTGAGTAAAGACCATAGGAGGAAGAAGAAGAAATGAGAGGAAAACTCTCGAAATTAGGTTCTTAAAAACTGATTTTGGATCTTACGGTCGCACAATTCGACCAAAACCATCGACTGTAGCATCGACCGTATGATCGACCATAAGGTCTTGGTAAGTTGCCAGGGATGTGATGGTCGCACCTATGGAGTCCATTGACCGTATGACCTACTATTGTCTGCATTTTGATTCTGATTGAACTTTTGCCTATTGATTTTGTTTTTCTCTCGCTTTCCATTGTGAGACTAACCCAATACTACCTTGTGTGAGCATGTAGACTAAATCAAATCAAATCACAGGTATCGTACCTATTAATGACTTATCCGCCAGAGTACTCTTTAACTCTGGAGCTACTCATTTTTTTATATCTATGTCGTTTGGAAAGAAGTTAAATCTACCCCTCAGACCTTTATACTATAAACTGCTTATACGATCACCTATGGGATTAGAAGTGGAACTAGACAAAGGTTATGGACCATGTCCAGTTCTTATCGGCGAGAAGATTTTGGATGCAACCTTAATCCAACTCGAGATGGCAGACTTTGACGTTATCTTGGGAATGGATTGGTTAGCTCGGCACTCTGAAAACCTATTATGTGTAGAAAAGAAATTGACATTTAAAGACAAAGAAGGAGTAGAGTTTAGTTTTGCGGGAACTAAACTTCCTTGTAAACGAAAACTCATTCTCTGCATTGAAGGCTAAAATATGCCTTGAGAAAGGAGGAATTGGGTATCTAGTATCCGTGGTCGACCTCACCAAGGAAGCACCATGAATGAAGGATATTGAAGTTGTGCATAAATTTCTGGATGTATTTCCTGAGGAACTACCAGGACAACCACCCGACTGAGCGACAGAGTTCATTATAGATCTTTTACCTGGAGCCACACCAGTATCGAAAGCACCCTATTTAATGGCTCCTACTGAACTGAAGGAACTGAAGGTACAATTACAAGATTACTGGACAAGGGTTATATCAGACCCAGCATATCACCATGGAGAGTGCCAATATTGTTCGTGAAAAAGAAGGACGGTAGCGTTCGACTGTGTATAGATTATCGAGAATTGAATAAGCTTACAGTCAAGAATTGATACCCATTGCCTCGGATCAATGACTTGTTCGATCAGTTGCATGGTGCCAAAGTGTTCTCCAAAATTGATCTTCGGTCAGGATACCATCAGTTGAAGATTAATGAAGGTGATATTCTGAAGACAGCATTCAGAACCAGATATGGACATTATGAATTTTTAGTCATGTCTTTTAGATTAACTAATGCACCCACAACTTTTATGGAACTCATGAATCGAGTATTCCATGATATGTTGGATACGTCAGTCATTGTATTTATTGATGACATAATAGTCTACTCCAAGGACAAAGAAACTCATGTCACAAATCTAAGAGCCGCTCTGCAGTGACTAAGAAAAGAGAAGCTTTATGCCAAATTTACAAAGTGTAAGTTTTGGCTAAATGAAGTCGCTTTCTTAGGCCATGTTGTATCCGCTGAAGGAATTAAAGTGGATCCTAGCAAGATTGAAGCCATTGTGAAATGGGAAGCACCTAAGAATATTGTAGAAATTAGAAGTTTCCTAGGTTTAGCTAGTTACTATCGACGATTCGTGGAAGATTACTCTAGAATCGCGGTACCTCTCACCAGTCTGACAAAGAGAGGAGAAAAGTTTATTTGGATTGATAAATGTGAAGAGTGTTTTCAAATATTAAAGGCTAGAATGATATCAGCGCCCATCTTGACTATTACGATCCCAGGACAACCATTTACCTTGTACACTGATGCGTCTAGGTTAGGTTTAGGATGTGTGCTTATGCAAGGAGAACAAGTAGTTGTGTATGCCTCAAGATAACTGAAGACACAAGAGAAGAACTATCCCACTCATGACTTGGAATTAGCAACAGTAGTACATGTTGTTAAGATATGGAGACATTATTTGTATGGAGAGAAATTTCAGATTAAATCAGATCATAAGAGTCTCACTCATCTTTTTAATCAAAAAGAGTTGAATATGAGACAAAGAAGATGGCTGAAATTATTGAAGGATTATGATTGTGATATCCAGTATCATCCAGGAAAAGCTGATGTAGTTGCTGACACACTAAGCAGGAAAGCGATGACAGAATCCCAAGAAAAAGTTAGTGCAAATACTGCGACGTGTGTTACGAGGAGAGTATTTAATTATGGTAAAGAGCAATTCGTGATTGATATTCCGAATGAATCAACTAACCAGGGGTTTATTCATCTATTCTCAAACATGTTTGCTACATTAAAGATCGTACCTGATCTATTATATGAAGTGAAAGCAGCTATTAAATCAGACCCTTATCTGAGAACGGTGCAAGAAGACCTCGAAAAAGGTAGGACTACTCCTGATTTCACCTTGGACATTGAAAAGGTACTAAAATATAAAGGAAGGATATGTGTTCTTAAAAATGAAAACTTAGATATCAGACACAGACTAATGAAGGAAGCTTACACCACCGTTTATTCGGTACGTCCTAGTATTACGAAGATCTATCATGATCTGAAGAAACTATATTGGTGGAGAGGAATGAAAGCGGATGTAGCTAAATTTGTGTCTCAATGCTTGAATTGTCAATAAGTAAAAGATGAAAGGCAAAGACCTGTAGGATTGTTGCAGCCACTACCAAAACCAGCATAGAAATGAGACTGCATCACTATGGACTTCGTTACCAGGTTACCATTGACTCCCCGAGTAGTTGATGCGGTCTGGGTGATTATGGATCGTTTGACCAAGACAGCCCATTTCATAGTTATATGACCTCAGTATATCCTAGAGAGGTTAGCTAAGCTTTATATAGATAATATTATCCGATTACATGGTGTACCTAAAAGCATTGTGTCTGACAAAGACCCACGTTTTACCTCAAAGTTTTGGGAAGGATTACAGAAGGATATGGGTACAACGTTGAAGTTTAGTACTGCATTCCATCCTTAGACAGACGGACAGTCGGAGCGTACTATTCAGATTTTAGAAGACATGCTTCGAGCTTGTGTTATTGATTTCAAAGGATCATGGGATGAGAAATTACCAATGATTGAGTTCGCTTATAACAACAGCTATCAAGCGACTATACAAATGTCACCCTATGAAGCATTGTATGGTAGAAAATGTCGAACTCCTTTGTTTTGGAATGAAATTGGAGAACGGAGTATTATTGGACCAAAGTTTGTTGAAGAGATTTGTCGAGTAGTCGACATTATCAAGGAAAGAGTCTGAATAGCTCAGAACTGTCAGAAGCAATATGCAGATAATCGACGTAGAGATCTTAAATTCACCATAGGTGATAAGGTATTTTTGAAAATACCTCCTATGCGTGGTTTGAAAAGGTTTGGACAGAAGGAAAAGCTGTGTCCGAGATATATTAGACCATATGAAGTTCTAGATAGACATGGAAAAGTAACATATCAGTTAGCACTACCACCATCCATGTCAAGTGTGCATGATGTATTTCATATCTCATTACTGAAGAAGTACGTCAAAGATCCAACACACGTGTTAACAATGGATCCACCGAGTTTGACTAATGATTTAACGTTTGAAGTAGTACCTTTTGAGATCACTAGCCGGAAAGTGCAATGACTTTGCAACCATGACATTAACTACGTTAAGGTTAATTGGAGAAGCCAAAATGTAGAAGAAGAGAATGCTATGCGGAAGCAATATCCTCACCTATTCGACTCGGAAGGTATGTGTAAATTTTGAGGAAGAAATTTATATAAGAGGGGGGAGTTGTAAGATCCGCACTCCACTAACTTGGTCTAACCATGTCATGCTAGGTCTTTCCATCATTCCTAGACCAAGTGGACCGAGCGTGTGAAGATAGATCACAAACCAGGTATGAGAATCGAGTTAAAAACACTAAAAACATACCTAAGGTCACATGCCTGGGTAGGTATGGTCGACCATAAGGAAGGGAACCAAAAATATCAAATCCAGAACCCCACAGTCGATGATTTCGACCTTATGTCGACGGTTTATGCGACCGTATGATCGACCGTGAGAACCCAGATGAGACTCTGAGTTTAGGAAACTTTCCTAAACTAAGGGATTTCTTTCCTAATTGAAAGAGGACTTTATATGGGGAGTTTTTCTCTATATAAAGGGGAGTTTTTCTCTATATAAAGGACGTCCTCAGCCCTTTTTTTACACTTTTAAAAAAAAAAGTAAACCCTAAAGAAAGAGAAGGAAGAGAAGGAAGAGAAGGAGAAGAAGAAAAAGCTAAGGAGAAGAGCTTGCTGAGAAGGGATTGACTCTCTATCACAAGCAAAGGTATGAAATAAATCTCTGGAGATATAAACTCTAAGGAATAAGACTTCTATGGAGGATAGGTCATATCAACCTATTATGATCTATGTGATTTCCTTGAAAAAATCCCAAGGAGAACCATGAGGAGTGAATTTGATGATTAGGGTTGATAAGAAATTACTAATGATGACCATAGGATGACTTTAGAATAAAATCCATTGAAGAACAGAAGAATTGACCCAGGAAGAACTCAAATTTCAAGTAGACTATGACCAAAAATCTCAAGGTTGCAGCTACGGTCGACCATAGCATGACCAATATGATCAGAGGATCGACCATAGGCAATCGGAAAGATTTCAAAAATCATATGGTCGCAGCTACGGTCGCACCATATGCGACCGTAGACAGTGAGGTCGATACAGCATGAGACCATAGGACCAATCAGGCACCTATCAGTGTTCTGTTTTGATTTTTGACTACTGTAACATGTCACATATGAATCCTAACTTAAATTCATATAATTTTTAGGTTGTTAAATCAATTAAAAGAGAATTTCAAGGCTTAGAAGGACATTGAGAATTGCTAACAGGTGAGGGAACAAGACCTAAACTAATTGGATAATAACAAACTGTTTATTTTTGTTGAGTCCAATGCCATCATTGATTCTATGCTTGTATGCTTGTAATGTGCATCACACATGTCATCTAATATTCCTATTATTACTAATCATGCATATTTAATTCTATTTATTTATAACATGATGATGATGATGATGCTAGGAATAGGCATGTGAATGTATGTGTGTGGTTGGTGTGTTGGACGCCAGTCGAGCATCAGGGAGAGGACGTGGCATGGTGGACTTCGACCTTGTCACCAGAGTCTAGCTCTATCTCTACTCGAGTCTTGCCCACTAACATTCATCGTATCGTCATTACCTTAGCAGACTATTACATCGTTGGGCATAAGGGGAGGTGGTCTCGGATCGTGTGGTCTCTGACTCTACTGGGGAGCCTTAGCTCTATCTTTATGGACGTATTGAGGGATGCTGGGGTGAGGCATTGGATACACTGTTTGGCATTAGGATTGGTTAGTTACGAGCCCATTTTTCAAGCCCTCGCCAATAGGGGCTTACGTGTTGGTATGGGTAGGGCATCAAGGGAAGTGTTATGCGGTGTTTGATCCAGACACTTTAGCTCTATCTCTATTCCATGTTGGGTGCATGTGGGATGGCAATGGGGTTTGATCCATTGGACGGATTCACACACTCATGTATAGAGGTGCGGCGGCCACCAAACCTTTCTATAGCACATTGCAAACTTACAAACCTGACCAAAGATATGAATTGAATGCATGCATATGTTTGTTGCATTGTTTTGTTTGCTCACTGAGCCGTGATGTGTGCTCACCCTTTCGACGTCAAAGATTTTTAGTTGATGATGCAGGTCCTACCATTGAAGATTATATGAATGCGCCGCCGTATAGACACGCTGCTGTGATGGACGTAGAAGCTGAAGAAGATGCGCATGATTCATCATGCAAGTGCAACCAATGTGTTTTTACTTAGGTTTAGTTATAGTTTGAACATTGCATATGTAATTTGATTATTTATTTTTATGTCTTGTGCTTGTGAGATAATTACATTAAATATTTACTTATCACTGTTAGACTCTCAGTTCATTATCTATAAGACTTTCTCTTATTTGTTTATTACCTCTGATTATTAATGTGGAATGTATGTATGGTTTGATATGGTGGGTACGACCTATGCAAGATCCTGGGTGAACCGTTGGTTTATTGGCGGTTCATCACACCATTTTGGTTAGACCAGAATTGGGGTGTGACAAACATTGTTTGGATAGTTATAGTATGGCCTCCGGCCAAAGGATTAATTTGAAAAAATCTTGTTTAATTTTTCAGCTCTAATACCCCAATGAAATTCAGACGTTGGTTGTCAAGGATTTTAAAGATTCCATATGGCAGTGGCCCTTTAAAATATCTTGGATTGCCGACAGAGTTGGGTGGTTCAAGGAAAGCTCTCTTTAATTCTCAGCTGGATAAAGTTGTAGCCAAGATGTGAGGTTGGAAATCTAAGCTTTTGTCTGAAGCTGGTAAGGATGTCGTACTCAAGGTGGTAGCTGTAAGACCCATGCCCAAACCCCATTATGATTTGACTACTTTGGGCATGTGTCGGGTCTTCCCACATGCAAACGTATCGTATCGACACAACCAAAGATGATGACTTATGCATGAGGTGACACCAAGCTACTATTCTGAACCTCTCACGTCATTAGAGCACACGAAAGTGCATTAGGAGAAACCTAGGACCCAACCTATGTGACCCTCCAGAGCATGGGATGCACACACATAAGCTGACTAGCCAAAAACGAGGTCCAGCACGAGGCAGAGGTGGTGCGGTCGAACATCAGCAACACACTGTGTCGTCGCACCTTTAGGTAGGAATCTGAGTTGGTGATTATCTGACCACAAGACCCACCATTTGAACTCAGCCATCTCCCTCTATGGCCGACTGTAATCAACTCTATTCATGGTAAGCTAATCCATGATTGGGTCTAAAATGGAAAGAGAGGGAGGAGAATCGTCTCCATTCCAATTTGGTGAGACTTATCAATTTTGTGCAAAGAGAGATTTCTAATCTCTATTATCCCGTTTAGTTTATCAACTCAGAGACACAAAGGATTAAGAGAGAATCTCTAACACACAAACTAGGAGAAGAAGGAAGATGAGAGGAAGAAGAACAGATGAGAGGGAGAACTCTCTCAAATTACTGCCCAACATAGATAAAAGAGAAGAAAGAAAAGAAGGAGAAAGAAGGAAAGAACGGGAAGAAGAAACGTACCTCTACAACATCGATTGCTGGTTGGGAACTCAAAGGAGAGTTGGATCTTTCCGTAAGTACGCTTTTACCTCAAGATTTGAGTTGGTTAATGAACATACAAGTAATGGTGGATTAATGATTTAAGGAGACGACGTCTCTCATATTATAGATAGTGTTGTGGTTGAATGAAATGTCTCCAGAACTAAATCAAAGGAGAAAGAATAACCCACCATCCATGGCAGAGCCATGATCATGTAGGCCATTGTTCACAAAGACGAACTGTGGACAGTAGCATGCATGGTGTATCAAAATGGTGAGATCAAATCATTGAAAATATAAATAACTACCATGGACGGTCAGAGACTGTAAGATGACCATTAGAAACCTTAATTTGACGTTAAGAGTTTTGGATCATGGACCACTAAAAGGATTTGAATGTTTAGAAGTCAGATCTGAAATTTAAAATCCGATATGGTATCTTGGTTAATGGACAAATCAAAACGGTATCCAAAACCTAATGTAAACTCGAATCAGGAGCTCAAATTCCTTATTCCTGGTGAAAAAAATATGGAAAACTCATCAGAGGAAGTTGGCAACCATTGGACAACGTTTCGACGTGCGATCGATGGGACGCACCGCACGACTTGCTAATCGTGAAGTAGGGTTGATGCCACCAGCCTCACGCCATTTCGATGTCGGATTCCGGTCTAACTTAGCTAGTGACTTCCTATCATTTATGTTGAATTATTTAAGGGCTTAGAACCCAGTTTTGACCTTTTCTTGAAGTGAAACCCTTTACGCTTTACTAATGCTAATGGTACAGTTTAGTTTACATTTTAAAATGATCAACCATATATTGCCTCTGTGATTTCAGATCTTAAACCCAACCTACAGGGATTAGGCAACTCTTCTGGGGTGTTGGTACTGTCAAACGACCACGTAAAAGAGTGCAGTCGATGGCACATGCCACAAGCCTGGTGGTCAATCTGTGAGGTCAATGCCACGTGCCACACGGGATTTTGACCTCTCTTATGGACCATCTTTAGTCAGTAGCTTTTTGGGATTTTTAGAAACCTATTTAAGGGGTTGGATCCCTGAATTCCGGTTTATAACTTTGTATTCTCCGTTATTTCAATTAACGACCCGATAACCTGTTGAGTTACTTGATGTTAACTATTCTAAATGATAGAAACCTTTGGACAGCAAGTGTTGGACCTTAGAAATCAATAACCTGACCCTTGTGTGGTGTTAAAACACCCCTGACTTCGTTAGAAGAAGTCCTTCTTATTATTAAGGCTAATAAAAGGTGATTTCTACCTAATGAGCATGGTGTCTTGTGGGAACCAACCACTCGTTACTTGTCTCGTGTGGACAATAGGTCTGTTTAGGTTAGAAGTACCCTATTACTATGAACAGTGATGAATGTGGTTAATAACAAAAGAATCTTAATGCTATGCTATGATAATTAGACAATATAGGTTAGATTTGAGTTATCAGACAAGCATATAACATTGTAAACACCAAAATAATAAGCTTAAAGAGAAACTAGAATAACTCTATTGGATAATATGTTAATGAATATTATTTCTTATGATTTTGATAGAGCTACGAGGACTCTGGTAGGAGGCTACTAGAGCGGAGTTGCGATAGTTTGCTCTCTATCTTTTTGTAAGGAAACTAAACCCTTGGATATGTATGTTTCTCTATTTATTATGTTGTGTGATGGTGTGAGATTGATAACATGCTTTTTATGTGATGACATGCCATCCAATATACTTTCTTGTGTGATCATGCATATGCATCCTTGCCTTTGGGATCAACAGTGCAGGTAGGGATTGGAGGGTGAGTGGTATGGGACACTCACTATCTTTCCATAAAAGCAACTGATCTGTGATTGATTCATAATGTCTAGTTAAGTCAGTAAGGAGGAAGGTAGGTGGTATGGGATGCTTACACCACTTCTTTCTGACGCTGTTTTGCATTGACCATATGTAACCTAGCCAAGTCACAATGTCCAATGTGAGGGCTTGGACAGGGTCAGAAACTTGATGACATTACGGTCCAGTAATATGGATAATTAGATGGACATGGCTAGTTAAACTTTAATCACCCGTATAACTGTAGATTATGTAATGGCATGGGTTCAATAAAATATTGGTATGAACATAGCTGCAATGCTCCCCATATTGGACTTAGTGTGGATGGGAAGGGGAGTCGATTAGTAGGATTACCATCTCCTCAAGTGGCCGGCATAATACAGGCTTTGGATGAGTTGTGGTCATGTGCGAGCCCAAAACGACAGACCCATACTTGGGTGTAATGTTATACGCCAAGTGAGGCGACATTATCTGATGGAAGAAGACCCGTGTAGCCTAGAGAATCTGTATGTGGGTTATCATGAGCTGACACTTACAGTTATCATACCTGACTGTAGTTAATAGTTGCATGCATTTGTTTGTTGCACATTTGATTTTCTTGCTAAACTCGGTGGTTGAGCTTACCTTGTACGCACAAACTATTTTTAGATCTTACAGGTCCTTTACTCGATGATGCGAGTAGCTGGTCATCCGGTGTGGAGGATGAGGACAGTAAACCTGAAGAAGATGTTCGTGATCCTTGAGCATTTCGTAGTGCTGTCCATGAGCATAGGCTCAGCTCATGTTTTATTTTTCTTAGACTGGGATTTACTCTATTTGAATTTACATTTTGAATAAACTTTAAACAATGGTGTTATTTATTTCAGATTTGGATAATGACGGTTTAATTATTATGGTTTAGAGATATTTAAATAATTGTCTAGTTTGGTTTTGGAACATTAATCAATAGATGTCAACTTATGAATAATTGGATTCTAATTTATAAGTCTTCCGCTACATCATGACTTTCTATTCATAAGGTTTTAAATGGTAAGGAAATTGGAAATGTTTATGTTACTCTGATATTTTATAATTAATGCTTTGGGGATTGATTGATGGAATATTGTGCTATGCATTCCTGGAAGGGGATTTCTTGTTCCCTAAAAGGATGGAGAGATCTCATTGCATTCCATAGTATCGATACGTTGGGAATGGGGTGTGATAGTAGCCTTGTCCATGTCTAATTTTGTAGCTTCTCATTTACTCCTACCTGTTTCGTTTACAAATGCTATTAGAAAAGTTGTTGGAGATTTATTGAAATCCGATTTGATGTAGAAGGTTGGGATAGGAACTCAGATATCTATTTTGGGATGATAAGTTGGTTCCTAATCTTAGGGATCATAAAATTTATTCTTTGAAACCTACGGAATGTTCTGTTTATTGGGTTTCTGATCTCATTGATAGCAGATGCCAAGGAGGATTTACTTCATCAATTATTTCAAGGTGATGAGATTCAAGCCATTTGGAAGATTCCCTTGTGGCATTTTCCTCAACCAAATGAATTGATTTGGATTGGTAAGGGTGATGGTAAATTCTTGGTTAAATCGGCTTATTATTTTCTTCATATTTGCAAGGTAGCTGATTCTTCTATGCTTCCTTCCACATCCAAGACAAAGCCTTGGCAGTTGGTCCCTCGCACTGTTTGGAAGGCGATCTGGTATAGTAATAAATAGTCTTCCAACGGTTAAAGAATTTATTTTGCATTGTTGTGCAAATGGAGTGGCATCATCTGAAGGTTTAAAAAAATGAAATTTACAAGTCGATCAGATGTGTCAACGTTGCAGTCTATAGGTAGAATCTATAAGTCATATTTTGTTGCACTGTTCCTTTGCCCGAGCTGGGGGGGCCGGGGGGCCTCATCTAGCTATGTCCATCCGACTTCCTCAAGATGAAAATATTTCTTTGCCAGACTGGTTGCATCAACTACTTTCTATTTCCAGCTTGACTAAACAAGAAAAGAAGCTTTTTTGGCTAAAGTTATGTTTTTTTGTTGGATGATTTGGAAAGCTCGTAATGTAGGATTTTTATTCATCTTAATAAAACTCATTTCAATGAATCCCATATGGAAAATAAATTACATTTCAGTAATAACATAATCAATAAAATAGATGGGACATACCTCTTAGTAGAAGATTGATTTTCGCCCTTGTCTTTTGCCTGATTCCCAACAGAGATCTTCTACAGTCTCCTCTCCCTTAAGTATGGGTCCTTTTATTTTTACGCAAAGAGAGACTATAGGGACCCTGCTTCATATATATAATGATTTGGATTTCAAATCTATTCCAATCCCATAATGGAATAGATTTGATTTATAATTAGTAAGGGATAATCAATCAAACCTTGATTGGATTCCCACCAGTCAAAATAGGCAAATAAAATAATGTTGCCCATAATAATAAAATCAGAAAAGATTTTATAATCTCCCACTTGGGCTATATTATTTCACAAGACTATTAAAAACTAGTGTGGCCATGGAAACGATTAATTAAAAATTGGATTATCCCAAACCTCCTTCCTTCCAACAAACAGACTAATGTTGAACAACAGCAGAAGATACACCTTAATTATACAGCATACAACTTTCTATTCTTACGAACATAAGTCTCCTTATTTATATTTGACCTTGGCTTACCGCCTTTGAAACTTGGTTTAATACCGCCTTTATGTTTTTGGCTTAATACCTCCTTCTGAGACTTGACTTAATACTGCCTTTTTGGTCCTCGCTTAATACTGTCTTTTGTGTTCTGGCTTAATACTATCTTTTGAGACTTGGCTTAATACTACCTTTTGGGTCCTGGCTTAATACTGCCTTTTCTGTTCTGGATTGAAACTACCTTTTGAGACTTGACTTAATACTGCCTTTTGGGTCCTGGCTTAATACTACCTTTTGTGTTCTAGCTTGATACTGCCTTTTGAGACTTGGCTTAATACTGCCTTTTGGGTCCTGGCTTAATATTGCCTTTTGTGTTTTGGCTTAATACTGCCTTCTGAGACTTGGCTTAATACTGCCTTTCGGGTCCTGGCTTAATACTGTCTTTTGGGTCCTGGCTTAATATTGCCTTTTGTGTTTTGGCTTAATACTGTCTTCTGAGACTTGGCTTAATACTGCATTTTGGGTCCTGGCTTAATACTGGCTTGTGTTCTGGCTAAATACTACCTTTTGTGACTTGGCTTAATATTGCCTTTTGGGTCCTGGCTTAATACTGCCTTTTGTGTTCTGGCTTAATACTATCTTTTGTTACTTGGCTTAATACTGTCTTTTGGGTTCTGGCTTAACACTACCTTTTGTGTTCTAACAAAGTTAAATAAAGCTTTCATTCAGACTAGCAAGAGTGCAAATGCTAAATCATGAAAAGAAACAATTGTGTTAATCACTATGTCCATAAAAACCACAGACAAAACAATACAATCAAGTATAAATGTAAATATATGATTTTTACAAAATTAGATCAAAAGATTCGACTATGCCCATGCAAGAAACATGATCCTTGAAGATTCCCACTCGTAGAGCTTTTGTCAATGGATCAGCAACCATATCTACCGTCGAGATCTTTTCTACAATGATGTGATTATCATCAACTTCTTCCTTTATTAACAGATACTTGATATCAATGTACTTTGAAGCACCAGTCCTCTGATTATTTTTAGAGAAAGATATAACTAACTAATTATCACAATACACTAATAATGGTCTGGAGATGATTTCCACAGTCTTCAGACCAGAAATGAAATTCCTCAGCCAGATTGCCTGCTTCGTGGCTTTGAACAATGCCACAACCTCTGCCTCCATAGTAGAAGATGCTAAAATTGTTTGCTTCACACTCTTTCAGGAAATAGCTCCTCCAGCCATCATAAAGATGTATCCTGAAGTAGATTTCCTGTCATCAGGGCATCCGCTGTAATCTGCATCAGAATAACCCACAATCTCAAGGGTATCATTACTACCATAGGTAAGCATATAATCTTTTGTCCTCTGTAAATATCGCAAGACTTTCTTCACAGCTGTCCAGTGAGCCAAACCTGCATTTGACTGAAAACGTCCCAAAACACTCACTGCAAAAGTGATATTAGGGCGAGTGTAGACCTGTGCATACGTAAGGCTCCCTACTGCAAATGCGTAAGGCTTATCAGTCATAGACCTTCTTTCAATCTCATTCCTAGGGCACTGGGTCTTGTTTAACTTGTCTCCCTTGCTGATGGGTGCCTCATCAGCTGAACAGTTTGACATATTGAATCGCTTGAGTATACGATCAATATAAGCCCTTTGAGATAATCCCAATAGTCTACGCCTTCTGTCACGACTGATTTCAATACCCAGGACAAAAGAACCCTCACCCATATCTTTCATATCAAAGTTCTCTGATAGAAATCGCTTGGTCTTTGCAAGCAAACCCAAATCACTACTGGCAAGCAAAATGTCATCTACATACAATACCAGAAAAATGAACTTTCTCCCACTGATTTTGTGAATGCATTGATCAATAAGCACTCTCAACAAAACCAAAAGAGGATATAATCTGGTGGAATTTTAGATACCATTGCCTAGAAGCTTGTTTGAGACCATTAATGGATTTATTAAGCTTACAAACCATTCCTTCCTAGCCTTGTACCTCAAAACCTTCTGGTTGGCGCATGTAAACTTCCTCAATCAAGTCTCCATTCAAAAAGGCTATTTTGACATCCATCTGATGTAATTCTAGATCATAATGAGCCACAAGTGCCATAATAACTCTGAAGGAATCCTTCCAGGAGACTGGAGAAAATGTCTCCTTGAAGTCAATTCCCTCCCTCTGTGTGAATCCCTTAGCTACTAGCCTGGCCATGTAGCGTTCGATTCTTCCCCTGGAGTCACACTTAGTCTTGAAAATCCATTTAGATCCTATGGGTTTACAAGAATTAGGTAAATCTACAAGTGTCTAAACATCGTTGTTAGCCATGAATGACAAATCATCTTTCATAGTTTCCAACCATTTTGGTGCATTAGAGCTATTCATGGCATCCTCAAAACTAGAGGGATCTATTGCTTGACCAATGTCAAATTCTCCTTCAGTCAAGTATAGAATGTAGTCAGAAGAAATAGCACTCTTGCGTTGTCTAGTAGATCTCCTGACCATCTCTTCAGGTTCTGCAATCAACACTGGTGCCGTAGGTGGATCAAGTACCTCAGTCCCCGTAAATTGCTCTGCCATTTATGGGACCAAGGGATGCATAACAGTAGACACAATAGTGTTGGGAATCACTGAATTAGGAAATACAAGGACTTCATCAAATTCCAAGCTTCTTTGTTCTATTAATTCACTTGAGTCTTCAATGAACTTGGCATGGGCAGTCTCAACTATCCGATTGGTAGAACTGGGATAGTAAAATCTAAATCCCTTGGATCTAGTAGGATAGCAAATAAAATGGCAACTGATTGTCCTTGGATCTATAACTTTTTCATGAGGATTATAAAATCTGGCTTTTGCTCTGCATCCCTAAACATGTAAATGATTCAAACTCGATTTTCTACCAGTACATAGCTCAAAAGGAGTTTTGGGAACAGTTTTACTTGGCACCCTATTGACTATGTAAGTGGCAGTTTTTAGAGCTTCCCCCCATAGAAAATGTAAGACCCGTATCGAGCTAATCGGTCTTACCACCTTGTATCAGGTCTACCTATCATGGTCCAGCGGACCAATGCGTGAAAAAACCACAAGACCAGGTATGAAATCAACCCAAAAACAGTCAATTATGAGCGTGTGGTCGCATACCTAAACAAGTGTGACCAACCACACCTCAAAATAGTCCAACCACATGTGTAAGACCTGCTCTCCATGAACCCGATCTAAACCTTGTTTCATGTCATAACAGGTCTTTCAATCATCACTAGACCAGACGGGACGAGCGGATGACAACTAGGTATGAAATCGAACCAATCGGACCAATTCAAGTATGAAAAACTTCATACCGGTCGATGGTACCGGTCTATGGTACCGGTCGATGGTCGACCGGTATAGCCTGCGTAGCATGGATCCAAAAATAGATCTCTACGGGTCCCACTTTCCAAATTTCAGACCGAAGGACTTTCCTAATGTTAGGAGGCTTCCTAAACCTAACCCTAGTCTATATAAAGACCCTTAAACCTCCTAAAACCTCTTCCATTGATTCCCACAAACCCTAGAAAGGAGAAAGAGGCTGAAGAAGGAGAAGAAGCTAGGAAGGAGAGGGAAGAGCCGCCGTTGTCGTTCGACAAAGAACACATTACCGCAAGTCAACGGTAAGTGCTTAAACCTTCCTCTACAATAAGTATTCAAGGATGGTTAGTTGTAGTTGGATCAATACCATGCAAAGCGAGGTATTGATCTAAACCCTGTTTGCCATCAAACCCTAAATTAATCGTAAACCCTAGATTCAAGTTCTAAGTCGAAGATCATCGAGGCTAGGACTTGAATGGAGTTGGAAACAACTCTAACTCAATGCTTAGACCTAGGATGTGTAGGAAAAATCCTAGGATCATTAGAGGGTGACCGACGGAAGGCGAGAACCAAGCGTATGGTCTTCCAGAGACATATCGGTCGATCATACCGGTCGCACCCTATGCGACTGGTACTGCGACCGGTACCTCCCAGGGACTGGTCTGTGGGGCCCGATCAACCATACCGGTCACACTTTTCCCCACAGTGCTGCGACCGGTACTTGTGACCGGTCTGCTCTATGAAGAGTGTTTTTGACCCAGTTAGTTTTCCAACCAACGTAAACCTAAGGAAAAAACTATTCTAATTAAACCTAACATTGTGTAGGACCTTGTGATAGCACGTTTGGACCTTGTGACGTGGAGCGAACTATCAACCAAGCATTAGCTAAGGGAATCGGACCTAAACCCTAATAATCTAATAAACAGTAAAACGTTTTTAATATCCATGATTCTATGGTATGATGTTTGTGCATACTCGCATATCATCCTTTATTTTCAGTTATTATTATTGTTCATGCATACTCGATATGCTAGGAAGTGACTGTTAGGCATGTGATTGTTTTCATTGGTGTGTGGAATGGGAAGGACTGGAGGTCTGGGATCATTCCTCACATTAGCATCTTTCGTATCGTTCTGTCTTAGCATGCTTGGTACGGGTAGGGTATCAGGGGGAGGAAGTGGCACTGTGGTCTCCGGCCTGACCACTAGACACTAGCTCTATCTATGTCATAGGGAGCTATGCTGGGACAGGGCCTACTGTGATGACATATAGGATTAGTTATTTGCGAGCCCAGTTTGCAAGCCCTCGCCAATAGGATCTTACGTGTTGGTATGGGTAGAGTATCAGGGGAGGTGTTGGCAGTGTTTGATTTGGACACCTTAGTTCTATTTCTATTCCTTGATAGGGTGCATGTGGGACGATAGTGGTGTTTGATCCATTGAGCGGCTTCACACACTCGTGTATAGAGGTGCGGTGGTCGCCAATTCTTTCTATAGCACATTGCAAACTTAAAACCAGACCATGATGTGAATGTTACTCATGCATATGTTTGTTGCATTGTCTGATTGTCTTACTGAGCTAAGTTGTGAGCTCACCCTTGTGTACACACCATTTTTGGATGTTGATGCAAGTTACACGGTGGAGGATTACATGAATGCTTCGGTGTATGGAGGTGTTGCTGCTTTGGACGTGCAAGCAGGAGAGGACGAGCATGACGTTTCATGCAAGTGCCCTTTCTCCGTGTACCTTTAGGATTTGATTTTATTTATTTTAGTTATTTTTCGGTTAAAAATACAGTGATGTAAAGATATTTACTTAAGTTTTGGGAATTTAAATAATTGAATATTTTATTTAAATTTATCAATAGATTACTTAGTTCATTTTATTTAAGACTTCCGCTGTATTTATTATATTCTGATTGTGGTTATGTGCAATGGTTTGTATGAGTGGATACGATCTTATTGAGATCCTGGTGTGAACCGTTGGTTCAGTGACGGTTCACTCACACTTCTGGTTCAGTCAGAATTGAGGTGTGACAACATGAATTTTGGTCATGTGGTCGGACATTTCAAAAGGAGTGGTTGATGGATTCTGTGACCCCACCTCTAACCACACGGAACCCAGTCAGAACCAAAATTAGGAAACCTTCCTAATCCGAAGGGGGGTCTTTCCTAAACTCATTAGGGCATATTATGGAGGATTTTCCTTTATAAATAAGATGTCCCTTAGCCTCTTTCACTCTTTTAGAACTCAAACTGAGAGTGAGAGAAAGAGAAGAGAAGGAAGATAAGGAAAATTGAAGAGGAAGACTAAGGAGGAGGAAAATTCAGAGAAAACTCAGAATCTTCAGCAAGCTTAAGGTATGAACATATTTCCCATGTTAAATTGAGAGCCTAGAATAGTTCATGAAGAAGATAGGATTTAGGAGAAACCCAAATCATCAATCCATGGATAATTTTCAAGAGAATCCATGGAGGAAATTATGTAGACAATGGATTTTGTATAAAATACTAATTCTGAGCCATAGAAGAATTGTAGGAAGGACCATGATGATAGGTCAAGGAATCCAAACATGGAGGATTGGAATTGAGACTGAAAGGTCAACCATCACATGTGTGGTCGCATGATGTGCTACCACACGAGACACACATGTCCGACCACATGCCCTTGGGAAGTTTCCAAGGAGGGTGTGGTCGCACATGTGGTAGGAGTATGTCCGACCACACCCTGCGACCCCACGCCCTGTGGTCGCAGAAACTGAGGCCACAGGTGCTGTCACACCTGCGACCCCTCAGTTTCTGTTAGTCTAAATACATGGGAATTAATTCAAATTAAAATCTATAACTTGTTAGGTTTTCAAGTGATCTAAGAGTGAATTGCAAAGCTTGAACGAGGATCTACTATCAATCAAAAGTGAGGGAACAAGACCTAAATTAATTGGTTAATAATAAATTATTTTTATTCATTGAGTCCAATGCCATGAATGATTCTATGCTTGTATGCATGTATTGTGCACATGTCATCCAATATTCCTGTTATCACTGTTCATGCATATTTAATTCCATTTATTTATAACATGATGTTGATGATGATGCTAGAAATAGGCATGTGAATGTATGTGTGTGGTTAGTGTGCTTGATGCGAGTGGAGCATCAGGGGGAGGACGTGACACTATGGTTCATTTTGGTCACCAGACTCTAGCTCTATCTCTATTCAAGTCTTGTCCATTAACATCGTCATATCGCCATTACCTTAGCAAAGCTATTACGTCGTAGGGCATCAGGGGAGGTGGTCTCGGACCGTGTAGTCTCTGACTCTACTAGGGGGCCTTAGCTTTATCTCTATGGATGTATTGAGGGATGCTGGGGTGAGGCGTTGGATACACTGTTTGACATTAGGATTGCTTAGTTGCAAGCCCAGCATGCAAGCCCTTGCCAATAGGGGCTTACGTGTTGTTATGGTAGGGCATCAGGGGAAGTGTCATGCGACGTTTGATCCGGGCACTTTAGCTCTATCTCTATTCCATGATGGGTGCATGTGGGACGGAAATGATGTTTGATCCATTGGGCGGCTTCACACACTCGTGTATAGAGGTGCGGTGGCTACCTATCCTTTCTATTGCACATTGTAAACTTATGGAACAGACCAAAGATATGAATTGAATGCATGCATATGTTTGTTGCATTGTTTTGTTTGCTCACTGAGCCATGATGTGTGCTCACCCTTTCGACGTCGAATATTTTTAGTTGATGATGTAGATCCTACAATAGAAGATTATGTGAATGCTCCAATGTACGGGCATGTTGCGGCGATGGATGCAGAAGCTATGATGGAGTCGCATGATTCGTCGTGCGAGTGCAACTCATGCATCTTTGATTAGATTTATGTGTTGGATTATTAAGAACATGTAATTGATTAATTTATTTTATTTTATGTCTTAGTCATTTGGAGATAATTGGATAATTTTTTTAGGTTATCACTGATAGATTCTCAGTTTATTAATATTAAAGACTTCTGCTATTGTTTATTTACTCTGATTATGGTTGTGGATGTATATGGTTTAAGCAAAGGGACACGGCCTATTCGAGAACCTGGTTGAACCGTTGGATCATAGACGGTTCATCACACCATTCTAGTTGGTTCAGAATTGGGGTGTGACAACTTGGTATCAGAGCTCTCGGGCTCTGTCTTTTAAAACTGTATACTTCCACAAAAGTTCGTGAACTGAGTTAGGATAAATTTTAAAAACTGTAATAAGAACACACTATAAGCACCTGTGTTGTATGAGACAAAATTATGAAAGAGAATAATACACTATTAAGATGAGAAACAAGTTTCATATACACATCGAATAAAAACCATATATATATCCAAATCAGAGTATGATCCACAATCTAGACAGTTACTCTATAGTACAAGGAAAAAGTAAAAAGAAATGCATCATGGAGCCGGAGGTGCTGGAGGAGGAGGTGCCTCGCGATCTCGGTCATAGTCCTCAGCATACACTCTCGTCAGCCAGGCTACCTGAGTCTGGGTCACCTAGAGACTAGCTGCCAGATCGGCCATTGGCTGATCAGATGTGCGCTGGGCCTTCCTAATCTCACGCAGCAACCCCATCACGTCATCTGGTGGTGGGTGCGAAGGACCAGCTGAGTGGAAAGGAACCCGAGAAGGGCCAGCTCCAATGGAATGCAATGGTGATGGAGGAGGTATGGCGTCTACATCCATGAAGATACGATCATCATCCTCAGAATCATCCCCATGGACCTCTGCTACTGCTGCTACTGTTGTCGCCTCAGCGTTTGCTATCTCTACCCGAGTACGGGGACGCACCAAAGCGTTCCTCTCCTCATCACTGACCTATTCATCCCGCATCCCCATCTTGTAGATGGCCTCCCAGTCAAGGTCAAACGAGAAGGTATCCTCATGAATCCTCTCATCCACTAAGTCGACATGCAGGCGAGTGTGCAGGGTAGTGATCAAACGCCCATAGGGCAGGTTGCCTATCTGACCAGGCATCGCAGCACGAATCATCGTCCTGATGATAATATATGGAAGGCAGACGGGCTACCTAGTGTAGATGCAGTACAAGAGATACTAGGTCAACTAAGAAATTTTCTCATAATGCCCACTCTGAGGAATCAGGTTGTACTGAATAATCTTGCAGTACACCCGAGGTTCCAACCGTAGGTTGATTGCCTTCATCTCCCAGCGATCATCTCTAAGAAGCTGGCGGTCAATCTCTGCACGCATCATCAAAGATAGGAACTGGGGTTCCTTAGGTGCGCAGTATACTAAGGGGCCATCGTTTGATATACCCAGGAGATCAGCCAACTCCTGGCAGTTAAAGAAGATCTCCACTCCTTTAACATAACTGGTGATCCTGAGCTCCCTACCCCTGTCTGTATCATTTAGATCACCCACTCCTGAAGGTTGCAATAAAACTGCTTCACCAGAGCAGGACAAGTGCAAGCCTCATATAATATCACGGGAAGCCAACCCATGTCACCAAAAGCACCCTCTACATTAAACAAGGCTAAATTAGGCAAGTTTACACAACGACCCCCTTCCACCTTTTTAAGCTCATAACGAGCATACTGAGCCTCTGCTTCATTAGACCGAAAATGGATAGGAACATGAGCTCTGGGAACTTTGGTGTGAGCCATGTTATCTACAAAAATACAGATAAATAAGAAAGATATTAGATATAGTAAAAAACTCAAAAATGTTGGCATTATAACGGAGTGATTTGGCCAAAAGCCTCACTTTTCACCCAACCAGTTGGGCAGGAGGACTTACATATGTTCCAAACCATCCTGCAAGGCTCATACAATTGGAAATTTAAACTAGGAAGATCGAATTTGTAGAAATTTCAACAATTTGGGAAAAATCCAGAAAATTAGGTCAAAAATGGAAAATTTCAAGTTTCTCAAAAACCAACCGATGAAACTCAAATTTTCTTGAGGGCTTTCGTCCATTGGGTGGCCAATAGCAAAATCCCCCAATAAAAATCAAAATTTTACTGTTAGAAAAATTTTAATTTGAAGAAAACGCTATAAATGGAGAAAAACCTAGTTTTGAAAGCTTAAAAATGAGGACCAATAGAGAGCATACCTGAGGGAATGGAGCGGAGGTCGTGAATGGAGGAAAGAATCGCCAGACACGAGTGGTCGACACTGTAGCAACTCAATGGAAGCGAGTTGAGTTAAAGGAAAAAGAGAAAGTGGGGAATGACTCCAAAAATCAGGTTTAAAAACCTGATTTGGAGTTGTGTGGTCGCAAAATTTGACCAAATCTGCGACCACACGACCGACCCCATGATCGACCACAGGCTCTTGGTGAGTTGACAAACCTCGTGTGGTCGGACCCGGTGGTCGGACATATTGCGACCACACGATCGACCACAGGCTCTCGGTGAGTTGACAAACCTCGTGTGGTCGGACTCTGTGGTCGGACATATTTCGACCCCACAATCGATCACATGCTCTCAGTGAGCTGACAGGGTTTTGTGAGGTCGCATACCCTGTGGTCGGACATAGTGCAACCCCACCATCGACCCCATAATGGAAAATACAGTATTTTTACTGAATGACATGGAAAATTGGAATTTTACATTGATTAGTTGGATTTTGACATGGGAATGACGTATATTATGATTGCCTCATATGTTCTATGATTTTTCAGACACTACCACCACCGGAAATAGGAAATGGCTAAGCGAAGAGTAACCAGGCGAGGACGTAACCCAATTCCACCACCACCACCTGTGGAGGAATATAGCTATGAAAATCTTGAAGGACAAGGGAATCAGAATATGGCACCACCAGGAGCTAATGGCCAGACAAATCCTACAAACTTGCCAGCCCCACCTATAGATTTGGCTACAGTAGTTATGAACCTGGCACAACAGCTGCAGCAAATACAACAAGTACAAGCTAATATGCAAGCTGCTATGGGAATGGTTTTTCCTGTTGTACATACTACACCTATGCCAGCTAGACAAGCTAGCACAGTACCAGGGGGTAGTATCACGGTACCCTAAGCACCTCAAACGCCAGTTGTATAAGCTCTAGTATAGAACCCTGAGGTAGCCCAAGGCAGTTACCAGTATCAACTACCTATGTATGGGGCCTATGCTCAGTATCAGTTGTGTAAGACCCGTGTCAAACTAACCCGGTCTTACCACCTTGAACCAGGTTTACCCATCATGGTCGAGTCAATGGACCAAGGGCGTGAAGGAGAGCGAGATCCCAGGTATCAAATCGACCCAAAAATACTTAAAATAGAGCAAGGGTCGCATACCCAGCTAAACAGGGTCGACCCTCTCAAATTAGAAACTCAGACCCTGAAAAATGGACAGAGGGTCGGATAGTGTCAGACCACAGGGTCGACGGGATCATCGACCCTCTAATCGACCCTCACTTACCGCCGAAACTGAAATTAGGAAACTTCCTAATTTTCGATTGGGATTCTTTCCAAATCTCATTGGGACTTTTATAGGACATTCCTACTCTAATTAAAGGACGTCCCTAAGCCACTTTCACTCCTTTCACAACCCTAATTGAATTGAGAGAAAGAGAGAAGAAGGAAAAGAGGAAGAAAGGAGGCAAGGAAGAAGACTTAGCAAAAAGGAGAAGAATTTCCAGAGAAAAGTAATCTTCTCAGGTATGGATACTAATTCCATGAGTTTCTACAGACCTTAGGATAGATATGGTTGAGTGTATGATTTCGGAGAAACCCAAACCATCCATTCATGGAAAACCCTAGGAGAATGCATGAAAGCTATTTAAGAGGATGAATCATGGTTTCAGACCATGGAATAAATGTTTAATGGAATGTGGAAGCAAGCCATAGGACCCCAAACATGAAGAATGAATTAAAAACTAGAAATTGGACCTGATTGCACAGAGGGTCACACACAGGGTCGATAGACCCATCGACCCTATGCACCCTGACCATCGACCCTCAGCATTCGGGAAGTTCAGACAGAGGACAGGGTCGATAGACCCATCGACCCTATGCATTCTGAGCATCGACCCTCTGATCGACCCTCAGATAACAGCATGGTTTTAAAATTCAGAATTAATTCTAATTAAATTTTATCAACTTTGTTAGGTTTGCTAACTTTGTAATAACACTGTAGAGGTGATTCTAAAGCTTGGAAAAACATCCTATAGCAAACTAAGGTGAGGAACCTTAACTCCAAACTAAATTGGTTAATAATAAACTATTTTCTATTTCTTGAGTCCTATGCTATGCTTGATTCTATGCGAATATGTTTGTAATGTGCACACAGCATGCCATCCAATATTTCTATTACTTGTTCATGCATATTTACTTTATTGTTTATAACATGATGATGATGATGATGATAGGAATAGGCATGTGCTTGTATGTGTGTGGTTGATGTGCTTGATGCGAGCCAGTATCAGGGAAGGTGGGATGAGAACGTCAATAAACGTTAACCTTTGGCGGGTCTCAGCACTTTAGCTCTATCTTTAACTCAAGTCTTGTGCATTGGCATCGTCGTATCGCCATTACTTTAGCAGAACTATTATGTCGTAGAGTATCAGGGGAGGTGGTCTCGGTCCTTGTAGTCTCTGACTCTACCGGGGGGCCTTACCTCTATCTCTATGGGCATTCTGAGGGATGCTGGGGTGAGGCCTTGGATACACTGTTTGACATTAGGATTGGCTAGTTGCGAGCCCAGTTTGTAGCCCTCGCTAACAGGGGCTTACGTGTTGGTATGGCACTATATAGCAATAAACGTAACCTTTGTTATATAATGTTCATGGTTGGGTGCATGTGAGTTGAAGATAAACGTGATCTTCGGGTAACGTCACAGACTCGTGTATAGAGGCGGAGTTAATAAACGCGACCTTTGGCTACCTCAACCTTTCTATTGCATATTGCAAACTTCAAACCAGACCAAAGATATAAATTGATGTGCATGCATATGTAATGTTGCATTGTTTTGGCTACTCACTGAGCCGTGTTGTGTGCTCACCCCTCGACGTCGAATATTTTTAGTTGATGATGCAGGTTACACAGTTGAAGACTATATGAACGCGTCTGCGTACGAGAATATAGCAGCAATGGATGCTGGAGCTGAAGATGATACACACGACTCCTCTTGCGAGTGCAACTCGTGTGTATTTGATTAGATATTTTTATAGGTTCCTTTATTGGATTTATAAGACATGTATTTGATATTTAAATATTTATGTCTCAAGTTGAATACAGAATAATTTGCTATTATTTATGGATATCATTTTAGTTCTCAGTTCATTTATTTATTAAGACTTCCGCTATTGTGTATTTACTCTTATTATGATCATGGATGTATGGAGGTTCAGATAACGCGGGGATAGCCTATTCGAGATCCTGGGTGAACCGTTGGTTATTTAGCGGTTCATCACACCATTCTGAAATATGCGGAATTGGGGTGTGACAACTTGGTATCAGAGCATCTCAGGCCTTGTCCACTAAATTAACTTACATTCGAGACAATTGTGAACTGAGATAGGATAAATTAAAAGCTTTAATACAAACACAAAATAAGCACCTGTGTTGTTTGAGACAGGACTTAAATAAGACAATAATGTACATATAAAAGGTGAAACCATATATATACACTCAAACTGAAAGAGAAGACCAAAATTTATCCTGATAAACCAATAATATAGGGTATTATCTATAAGTTGGGTAGTTATCCAAGTATACAAGTGATATTGTACAGTAGCAAGAAGGAAGCACCTGTACAGTAGAAAATTGGAATACCGAGTTGGTACTCACAAGATGTGAAACTCGATGTAGGATAGAAGAAGAAGCAAAATGGCTAGTAATGCCAAAACCCCTACAGAGATAAAGGAAAAGATCTCGGGCTAAATCCAAAGGACATGACCAAGTACGATACCAATTGGTAGCATCACGGTACCCCTAACACCGGTTAGCTATAACACAGTGCCTACACACAGCAAGTCCCAGTAAAGCACACCCCAGTGCAGAAGTTTGGTGCACAACAAGCACAGTATCAAGGTGGTTACCCTTATTAGCCATCGAGGTATGGGATAGCTGCATCATGACACAATGATCCGACCAAGGATTGAGAAATATTTTCTGAAGACGAAGCCTAAAACGTTTTCAGCAAAGGATCAAAACTATTGTGGCCATGTAACTAGAGATGTTTATATAGGATGCGGTATATAATTGATTTACTCTTATGATTATAGAGGATGCACATACCAGATTTTAAATTCTCGTGTCTTGACAGGATACCTCCTTGATTTAACCTGTCAATTGAAGTTATGGATATTGTTTCTTTAGTATTAGTCCTGATTATACCAATCTGCACCATTCTCATGATCGACAACATGAACAGAGATACGAACTGAATGAACAGTTAAATGCTTAATCATGTTGAGTGTACATCTACTAATTTATACCTGATTTATTGATGTACGAAAATTTTCTCCAGATTATACCTGATTTACTGATGTACGAAATCTCTCTCCAGATTTACTCCTGTAGTGCCTTGACCAATGGCATTATATATTCGATAGAACCTATAACCATGAGGTTAAGAACTATAAAACCTCTATGCATTTGGACCACCGTGCAACTTAACGATCTTTTGATGCCGGTTGGATTACCACAGATTTACTCCTGATTCTTTAAACCTAGGTTCACTAGATAAATCAATTTTCATTATCTAAATCGACAAGGAAGTGAATCACTTTTGGATGGACATTTTGATTCATACACTGCCCTTTGTTGATAAAGATGATTAGTGGTAATAGAATTATTGGAAGAAAGATGATTGGATTCAGATTAAATGCTATGACCAATGAACCTCAGATGAAGTAATGGAGGATCTATTTTGAGATTGCTAAATGGATGGATATGAGTCATGTCTATAAAAGAGTGCATGAGTAAAAATGAGAACTATCAAGAGTAGCCAGTAAAGAAATAGATAGCACTCAAATAGAGTTAAAGAGGGCTATATCGGTATGAATT
This sequence comes from Protea cynaroides, assembly GCA_028583415.1. Classification (NCBI taxonomy): domain Eukaryota; kingdom Viridiplantae; phylum Streptophyta; class Magnoliopsida; order Proteales; family Proteaceae; genus Protea; species Protea cynaroides. The sequence goes on along the minus strand of CM053271.1, from coordinate 48,524,647 downwards.
TTGACAAAGCAGAAGATTCCTAAAGGTAAATCTAAGAGTGGATACAAGGATAAAGTCAAGAAAATCATGGCATTAATACTACTCAGTTTAATATAATGATAATTGAGTTATGCCCAATGTTGAGTAATATGATTAAGAAAAAACCAAAATAGTTTGGCTGTATTAATAAAATTATAAGCATATACCCTAATGCTTATAAATAGACTTGGGATATGAAGTAACAATTACAAGATATTTTTCGAGGTATATGGAAGAGAGAGCAAGTGATTGCTTATGCTTCAAGACAGCTAAAGGTACATGAGAAAAATTATCCCACTCACGATTTGGAGTTAGCGGCAGTAGTACATGCTGTCAAGATATGGAGACATTACCTATATGGAGAGAAATTTCAGATTAAGTCGGACCATAAAAGTCTTACTTATTTATTTAATCAGAAGGAGTTGAATATGAGACAAAGAAGATGGTGGAACTATTGAAAGACTATGATTGTGATATCTAGTATCATCCGGGAAAAGCGTAGTAGTAGCGGATGCATTAAGCGGCGTGATTAAATCTCAAGGAGAAGTTAGCCGACTACAAAGAATGTACCGACGGAATAGTATTCAATCACGGCAACGAGCGGGATGTGATAGATACAACGGATGAATCAGCTAACCAAGGGTTTATTCATCGGTTTTCAAATATGTTCGCGGCATTGAAGATTATACCTGATATAGTGGATGAAGTGAAGACAGCTATCAAAGCAGATCCTTATCTGAGAACGGACAAGAAGATCTTGAAAAAGGTAGGACTAATCCCGAGTTCACCTTGGATGCGAAAGTCTGAAATACAAAGGAAGAATATGTGTACTGAAATAGAGAGTATGGACATTAGACACCGACGATGAAAGAAGCCCATACCACCATCTATTCGATACATCCCGAAGTACAAAAATGTATCATGATCTCAAGAAATTATATTGGTGGAGGGAATGAAAGTAGATGTAGCTAAGTTCGTGTCTCAATGCCTAAATTGTCGCAAGTAAAGGCTGAGGACAAAGAACCGCAGGATCTACGACCTCAGTATACACTGGAAAGGTTAGCGAAGCTGTATGTGGATAATATTGTTCGGTTACACGGTGTACCAGAAAGTATTGTGTCCAATAGAGATCCCCGATTTACTTTCAAATTTTGGGAAAGACTGAAAAAGGCTATGGGAACAACGCTAAAGTTTAGTACTGCATTTCACCCACAGACAGACGGACAGTCAAAGCGTACAATTCAGATTCTAGAAGATATGCTACGAGCATGTGTAATTGATTTCAAGGGGTCATGGGATGAAAAGTTACCATTGATCGAGTTCGCTTACAATAACAACTATCGAGGCTACTATACGGATGTCACCTTATGAAGCCTTATGGCGGGGGAAGTGTCGAACTCCCTTGTTTTGGAATGAAGTTGGAGAACGTAGTATTGTTGGACCGAATTTGTTAAAGAGACTTATCGAGTGGTCGACATCATCAAGGAAAGAGTAAAACAGCTCGAATCGTCGGAAGCAATATGCGGATACTCGACGAAGAGATCTAGAGTTCGCGTAGGTGATAAAGTATTTCGAAGGTATCGCCTATGCGAGGATTGAAGAGGTTCGGACAGAAAGGAAAACTAAGTCCAAGATATGTCGGACCATATGAAATTCTGGCTAAGCGTGGAAAAGTAGCTTATCAGTTAGCACTACCACCATCTATGTCAAGCGTGCATGACGTATTTCATATTTCCTTATTGAAGAAGTATGTCAAAGACCCAACGCATGTTTTGATAGTGGATTTGCCAGAATTGACTGATGATTTGACATTTGAAGTAACACCAACGGAAATCACTAGTCGAAAGGTTCAACGTCTACGCAACAAAGATATCTACTATGTTAAGGTCACATGGAAAAGTAGAGACATGGAAGAAGTTACATGGGAAGAAGAAAATGCTATGAGGAAGCAATACCCTCACTTATTTGATTCAGAAGGTACGTCCAATTTTGAGGACGAAATTTTTTTAAGTTGGGGGGAGTTGAAAGACCGTGTCAAACTAACCCGGTCTTACCACCTTGAACCAGGTTTACCCATCATGGTCGAGTTAATGGACCAAGGGCGTGAAGGAGAGCGAGATCCCAGGTATCAAATCGACCCAAAAACACTTAAAATAGAGCAAGGGTCGCATACCCAGCTAAACAGGGTCGACCCTCTCAAATTCGAAACTCAAACCCTGAAAAATAGACAGAGGGTCGGATAGTGTCAGACCACAGGTTCGACGGGATCATCGACCCTCTAATCGACCCTCACTTACTGCCGAAACTGAAATTAGGAAACTTCCTAATTTTTGATTGGGATTCTTTCCAAATTTCAATGGGACTATTATAGGACATTCCTACTCTAATTAAAGGACATCCCTAAGCCACTTTCACTCCTTTCACAACCCTAATTGAATTGAGAGAAAGAGAGAAGAAGGAAAAGAGGAAGAAAGGAGGCAAGGAAGAAAACTTAGCAAAAAGGAGAAGAATTTCCAGAGAAAAGTAATCTTCTCAGGTATGGATACTAATTCCATGAGTTTCTACAGACCTTAGGATAGATATAGTTGAGTGTAGGATTTCGGAGAAACCCAAAGCATCCATCCATGGTTAGGTTTTCATGGAAAACCCTAGGAGAATGCATGAAAGCTATTTAAGAGGATGAATCATGGTTTCAGACCATGGAATGAATGTTTAATGGAATGTGGAAGCAACCCATAGGACCCCAAACATGAAGAATGAATTAAAAAATTCTGAGCATCGACCCTCAGATAACATGGTTTTAAAATTCAGAATTAATTCTAATTAAATTTTATCAACTTTATTAGATTTGCTAACATTATAATAACACTGTAGAGGTGATTCTAAAGCTTGGGAAAACATCCTATAGCAAACTAAGGTGAGGAACCTTAACTCCAAACTAAATTGGTTAATAATAAACTGTTTTCTATTTCTTGAGTCCTATGCTATGCTTGATTCTATGCTAATATGTTTGTAATGTGCATACAGCATGCCATCCAATATTTCTATTACTTGTTCATGCATATTTACTTTATTGTTTATAACATGATGATGATGATGATGATGATAGGAATAGGCATGTGCTTGTATGTGTGTGGTTGATGTGCTTGATGCGAGCCAGTATCAGGGAAGGTGTGATGAGAACGTCAATAAACGTTAACCTTTGGCGGGTCTCAACACTTTAGCTCTATCTTTAACTCAAGTCATGTGCATTGGCATCGTCGTATCGCCATTACTTTAGCAGAACTATTATGTCGTAGAGTATCAGGGGAGGTGGTCTCGGTCCTTATAGTCTCTGACTCTACCGAGGGGCCTTAGCTCTATCTCTATGGGCATTCTGAGGGATCTTGGGGTGAGGCCTTGGATACACTTGTTGGGCATTAGGATTGGTTAGTTGCGAGCCCAGTTTGCAACCCTCGCCAGCAGGGGCTTACGTGTTGGTATGGCACTATATAGCAATAAACGTAACCTTTGTTATATAATGTTCATGGTTGGGTGCATGTGAGTTGACGATAAACGTGATCTTCGGGTAACGTCACACACTCGTGTATAGAGGTGGAGTCAATAAACGCGACCTTTGGCTACCTCAACCTTTCTATTGCATATTGCAAACTTCAAACCAGACCAAAGATATAAATTGATGTGCATGCATATGTAATGTTGCATTGTTTTGGCTACTCACTGAGTCGTGTTGTGTGCTCACCCCTCGACGTCGAATATTTTTAGTTGATGATGCAGGTTACACAGTTGAAGACTATATGAACGCGTCTGCGTACGGGAATATAGCAGCAATGGACGCTGGAGCTGAAGATGATACACACGACTCCTCTTGCGAGTGCAACTCGTGTGTATTTGATTAGATATTTTTATAGGTTCTTTTATTGGATTTATAAGACATGTATTTGATATTTAAATATTTATGTCTCAAGTTGAATACAGAATAATTTGCTATTATTTATGGATATCATTTTAATTCTCAGTTCATTTATTTATTAAGACTTCCGCTATTGTGTATTTACTCTGATTATGACCATGGATGTATGGAGGTTCAGATAACGCGGGGATAGCCTATTCGAGATCCTGGGTGAACCGTTGGTTATTTAGTGGTTCATCACACCATTCTGAAATGTGCGGAATTGGGGTGTGACAAGTTGGACCATTATCGACTGATCGTGCGCTTTTTGAAAATGAAGCCTAAGGAATATAATGGCAAGTCAGCAGATCCTTTGTGGCCAGCTCACTAGATCGATGAGATGGAGAGAAATTTCATGATGATGACTGTTAATGAAGAGAAAAAAGTACTGTGTGCAACATTTATGTTGAAAAGTAATGCACACCACTGGTGGAAGTCTACTCGGAGTTATCTGTTGACAAAGCATGCCCAATTGACCTGGGCTATCTATAAAGAGGCATTCTTCAAGAAATATTTTCCCAGAAGTTTCAGAGATGCTATGGAAAGACAGTTCCTGAGTTTGTATCAGGGACAGATGACTGTGGATGCATATCAACAGCGTTATGAAGAGCTGTTTTTCTTTGCTCCTTCTAGCATGCAGGAGGAAAATACTAAAACCTGAAGGTTCGTCATGGGACTTAGGGGAAGCATTCGAGAGCATGTTTTGGGGCTAGAAAAGAAAGTTTATAATGAAGCCATACAGATTGCTCGAGTACTAGAATCGAGCCAAAGGGAGAGCTACTTTGCTCAGAGTAGAGGTATAAAAAGGCCAAATGAAAATTCATACAACGTAGGGAACAGAAAGACATTTAAACCCTTTCGTACTCAAGGATTTAATGCTGCAGCCAAGACTACTCCAACAGTCCAACCTCAATAGAAGCAAAACAATGAAGGAGTGCTATAACTGTAATCAAATGAAACATTATTTAAGGGAGTGTCCTAAACCTAGGAAGCAGCTACAGCAAAGAAAGGTTTATGCAGTTACATCTGAGGATGCTACCGCATTGCCTGATGTGGTCACAGGTATGACCTGAACCTTTCATTTTGTATTGCCTTGTGTGAGCATGTAGACTAAATTAAAACAAATCACAGGTATCATACTTATTAATGGCATACCCGCCAGAGTGCTCTTTGATTCTGGAGCTACTCATTCTTTTATATCTGTGTCATTTGGAAAGAAGCTAAATCTACCCCTTAGATCTTTAGACTATAAATTGCTTGTACGATCACCTATGGGATTAGAAGTGGAATTAGAAAAAGGTTACGGATCATGTCCAGTTCTTATCGACGAGAAGATTTTGGATGCAACCTTGATTCAACTCGAGATGGCAGACTTTGACGTTATCTTGGGAATGGACTGGTTAGCTCGACATTCTGTAAACCTATTATGTGCAGAAAAGAAATTGACATTTAAAGACAAGGAAGGAGCAGAGTTTAATTTTGCGGGAACCAGACTTCCCCTTAAACAAAAACTCATCCTCTCTGCATTAAAGGCTAGAAAATGCCTCGAGAAAGGAGGAGTTGGGTATCTAGTATCCGTGGTTGGTTTCACCAAGAAAGTACCACGAATGGAAGATATTGATGTTGTGTGTGACTTTCCAGATGTTTTTCCTGAGGAACTACCAGGACTACCACCCGACCGAGCGACAGAGTTCGTTATAGATCTGATACCCGGAGCCGCACCAGTATCTAAAGCACCCTATCGAATGGCTCCTATTGAACTGAAGGAATTGAAGGTACAGTTATAGGAATTACTGGACAAGGGTTATATCAGACCCAGCATATCACCATGGGGAGCGCCAGTATTGTTTGTGAAGAAGAAAAACGATAGTGTTTGACTGTATATAGACTATCAGGAATTGAATAAGCTTACAATCAAGAATCGATACCCGTTGTCTCGGATCGATGACTTGTTCAATCAGTTGCAAGGTGCCAAGGTGTTCTCCAAGATTGATCTTTGGTCAGGATGCCATCAGTTGAAGATTAAGAAAGGTGATATTTCAAAGACAGCATTCAGAACAAGATATGGACACTATGAATTTTTAGTCATGTCTTTTGGATTGAACCCGTGACTTTTATGGAACTCATGAATCGAGTATTCCATGATATGTTGGATACAACAATCATTGTATTTATTGACGATATATTGTTCTACTCCAAAGACAAGGAAACTCATGTCATGAATCTAAGAGCCGCTCTACAACAACTAAGAAAAGAAAAGCTTTACGCCAAATTTATAAAGTGTGAGTTTTGGCTAAATGAGGTCGCTTTCTTAGGCCATGTTGTATCCGCTGAAGGAATTAAAGTAGATCCTAGCAAGATTGAAGCCATTGTGAAATGAAAAGCACCTAAGAGTGTTGCAGAAATCAGAAGTTTCCTAGGTTTAGCTTGGTATTACCGACGATTCATGGAAGATTACTCTAGAATCGCCGTACCTCTTACCAGTTTGACTAAGAAAGGAGAAAATTTTGTTTGGACCGATAAATGTGAGAACGGTTTTCAAACATTGAAGACTAGATTGATATCTGCTCCCATCTTGACTATTCCTATTCCAGGACAACCATTTACCTTGTATACTGATGCGTCTAGGTTGGGTTTAGGACGTGTACTTATGCAAGGAGAACAAGTAGTTGCGTATGCCTCAAGACAACTGAAGACACATGAGAAGAACTATCCCACTCGTGACTTAGAATTAGCAGCAGTAGTACATGCTATCAAGATATAGAGACATTATTTTAATGGAGAAAAATTTTAGATTAAATCAGATCATAAGAGTCTCACTTATCTTTTCAATCAGAAAGAGTTGAACATGAGACAAATAAGATGGCTGGAACTATTAAAGGATTATGATTGTAATATCCAGTATCATCTAGGGAAGGCTAATGTAGTTGTTGATGCGCTAAGCAGAAAAGCAATGATAAAATCTCAAGGAGAGGTTAACACGACTGCAGCAATGTGTGTTATAGGAAAAGTATTCAATCATGGTAATGAGCAGTTCGTGATAGATGCACTGGGTGGATCAACCAACCAAAGATTTATCCATCGGTTTTTAAATATGTTCGCAACATTGAAGATTGTACCTGATATAATAGATGAAGTGAAAGCCGCTATTAAATCAGACCCTTATCTGAGAACGGTGCAAGAAGACATCGAAAAAGGTAGGACTATTCCTGAGTTCACCTTGGATGTTGAAAAGGTACTGAAGTACAAAGGAAGAGTATGTGTTCCTGAAACAGAAAACTTAGACATTAGACACAGACTAATGAAGGAAGCTCACACCATCGCTTATTCGGTACATCCTGGAAGTACAAAGATGTATCATGATTTGAAGAAATTATATTAGTGGAGTGGAATGAAAGCAGATGTAGTTAAATTTGTGTCTCAATGCCTAAATTGTCAGAGGGTAAAGGCTGAAAGACAAAGACCTACAGGATTGTTGCAGCCACTACCTGAACCAGCTTGGAAATGGGACTGCATCACTATGGACTTCATCACCGGGTTACCATTGACTCCCCGAGTAGTTGACACTGTCTGGGTGATTGTAGATCGTCTGACTAAGACAGCTCGCTTCATAGCTATACGACCACAGTATACCCTGGAGAGGTTAGCCAAGCTGTATGTGGATAATATTGTCAGATTGCATGGTGTACCTGAAAGCATTGTGTCCGATAGAGACCCACGCTTTAGTTCAAAGTTTTGGGAAGGATTACAGAAGGCTATGGGTACAACGTTGAAGTTCAGTACTGCATTCCATCCTCAGACAGATGGACAGTCGGAGCATACCATTTAGATTTTAGAAGACATGCTTCGAGCTTGTGTTATTGATTTCAAAGGCTCATGGGATGAGAAACTACCATTGATCGAGTTCGCCTATAACAACAGCTATAAGGCTACTATACAAATCACCCTATGAAGCATTGTATGGTAGGAAGTGTCGAACTCCTTTGTTTTGGAATGAAGTTGGTGAACGGAGTATCGTTGGACCAGAATTTGTTGAAGAGACTTGTCGAGTAGTCGACATTATCAATGAAAGATTTAGAACAGCTCAGAATCGTTAGAAACAATATGCAGATACTCGACGTCCAGACCTTGAATTCGTCGTAGGTGATAAGGTATTCTTGAAAGTATCACCTATGCGAGGCTTAAAACAATTCAGACAGAAAGGAAAGCTAAGTCCGAAATATGTCAGGCCATATGAGATTCTCGCTAAACGTGGGAAAGTGGTGTATCAATTAGCACTACCCCCATCTATGTCAAGTGTGCGTGATGTATTTCATATCTCATTACTGAAGAAGTATGTCAGAGATCCTACACACGTTATAACAGTGGATCCACCAGGTCTAACTGATGATTTGACATTCGAAGTAGCACTAACTGAAATCACCAGCTGAAAGGTTCAACCTCTACGCAACCATGACATTTATTACGTTAAGGTTACTTGGAGAAGCCAAGATATAGAAGAGATCACAGGGGAAGAAGAGAATGATATGCGAAAGCAATATCCTCACCTTTTCGACTCGGAAGGTATGTACAAATTTTGAGGACGAAATTTCTAATAAGAGGGGGGGAGTTGTAAGACCCATATCGAACTAACCGGTCTTACCACCTTGTATCAGGTCTACCTATCATGGTCGACCAAGCAGACCAAGTACGTGAAGAAACCACAAGACCAGGTATGAAATCAACCCAAAAATAGTCAATTATGAACGTGTGGTCGCATACCTAAACAGGTGTGACCAACCACACCTCAAAATAATCCAACCACATGAATTTTGGTCTTGTGATCGGACATTTCAATAGGTGTGGTTGACGGATTCTGCGACCCCACCTCCGACCACATGGAACCCAGTCAGAACCAAAAATTAGGAAACCTTCCTAATCCGAAGGGGGGTCTTTCCTAAACTCATTAGCGCATATTATGGAGGGTTTTTCTCTATAAATAGGACATCCCTTAGCCTCTTTCACTCTTTTAGAACTCAAACTGAGAGTGAGAGAAAGAGAAGAGAAGGAAGAGAAGGAAAATTGAAGAGGAAGACTAAGGAGGAGGAAAATTCAGAGAAAACTTTGAATCTTCAGTAAGCTTAAGGTATGAACATATTTCCCATGTTAAATTGAGAGCCTAGAATAATTCATGAAGAAGATAGGATTTAGGAGAAACACAAATCATCAATCCATGGATAATTTCCAAGAGAATCCATGGAGGAAATTATGTGGACAATGGATTCTGTATAAAATACTAATTCTGAGCCATAGAATAATTGTAGGAAGGACCATGATGATAGGTCAAGGAATCCAAACATGGAGGATTGGAATTGAGAGTGAAAGGTCGACCATCACACGTGTGGTCGCACGTGTGGTCGCATGATGTGCGACCACACGAGACACACATGTCCGACCACATGCCCTCGGGAAGTTTCCAGGGAGGGTGTGGTCGCACGTTTGGTCGGAGTATGTCCCACCACAGTCTACGACCCCATGCCCTGTGGTCAAAAACTGAGACCACAGGTGCTGCCACACCTGCGACCCCTCAGTTTCTGTTAGCCTAAATACATGGAAATTAATTCTAATTAAAATCTATAACTTGTTAGGTTTTCAAGTGATCTAAGAGTGAATTACAAAGCTTGAACGAGGATCTACTATTAATCAAAGGTGAGGAAAAAAGACCTAAATTAATTGGTTAATAATAAACTATTTTTATTCATTGAGTCCAATGTCATGAATGATTCTATGCTTGTATGCTTGTATTGTGCATTCCACATGTCATCCAATATTCATGTTATCACTGTTCATGCATATTTAATTCCGTTTATTTATAACATGATGTTGATGATGATGCTAGGAATAGGCATGTGAATGTATGTGTGTGGTTAATGTACTTGATGTGAGTGGAGCATCAGGGAGAGGACGTGACACTGTGGTTCATCCTGGTCACCAGACTCTAGCTCTATCTCTACTCAAGTCTTGTCCACTAATATCGTCGTATCGCCATTACCTTAGCAGAGCTATTACGTCGTAGGGCATCAAGGGAGGTGGTCTCGGACCGTGTAGTCTCTGACTCTGTCAGGGGGCCTTAACTCTATCTCTATCGATGTATTGAGGGATGCTGGGGTTAGGCCTTGGATACACTGTTTGACATTAGGATTGGTTAGTTGTGAGCCCAGTTTGCAAGCCCTCACCAATAGGGGCTTACGTGTTGTATGGGTGGGGCATCAGGGGAAGTGTCATGCGGTGTTTAATCCGGGCACTTTAGCTCTATCTCTATTCCATGATGGGTGTATGTGGGATGATAATGATGTTTGATCCATTGGGCGGCTTCATACACTCGTGTATAGAGTTGCGGCGGCTACCTATCCTTTCTGTTGCACATTGTAAACTTATGAACCAGACCAAAGATATGAATTGAATGCATGCATATGTTTGTTGCATTGTTTTGTTTGCTCACTAAGCCATGATGTGTGCTTATCCTTTCGACGTCGAATATTTTTAGTTGATGATGTAGGTCCTACAATAGAAGATTATGTGAATGCTCCAATGTATGGGCATGTTGCGGCGATGGATGCAGAAGCTATGATGGAGTCACATGATTCGTCGTGCGAGTGCAACTCATGCGTCTTTGATTAGATTTATTTGTTGGATTATTAAGAACATGTAATTGATTAATTTATTTTATTTTATGTCTTAGTCATTTGGAGATAATTGGATAATTTATTTATGTTATCACTGATAGATTCTCAGTTCATTAATATTAAAGACTTCCGCTATTGTTTATTTACTCTGATTATGGTTGTGGATGTATATGGTTTAAGCAAAGGGACACGGCCTATTCGAGATCCTGGTTAAACCATTGGATCATAGACGGTTCATCACACCATTCTAGTTGGTTTAGAATTGGGGTGTGACAGAAAATCTAGAAGATTGGTGCTACTTATCATACTTCTCATCATGTCTTTTAGAGTCTTATTCCTTCTTTCGGCAACTCCACGCCATTCAAGTTTTTTTGTCATCATTTCCTTTTTGAGGTATATGTTTTATCATAGGGTTTTCCATTTTCCTTCTTGAAAATTTTTTTCTTCTTCTTAGGTCTTACACCTCCATTTCCCTTTCCTTTTTTTTTTTTTTTTTTTAGTAAAAGGTTTGTGTTGAACTAAATTTGCACTCTCAGGTTTCTTCTTTTTCAATATATCCCTTTCTTGAGAGCAAAAGGAAATCAGATCATCCAAACTCCAATTGTCTTTCTGAGTATTGTAAGATACATGAACCTGACTATATTCATTTGGGAGAGAAGTCAAGGTAAGATAAACCAGAAAGTCATCATCCAAAGAGGTTCCTAGCCCCTTGAGTCTTTCCCTTTTTCGCAACCAATTCGAGTATGTGTTCCCGAATACTGTCATTTGCATCAAACCTTGCTCCAATTAAGGCTGCCAATAGACTAATTTATTAAATTTCATCTGTATCTCTTTCTTATATTCTTTGGCAGTATCTTTCATCTGGATACTACCAGGAAGAGATTCAGAAACAGAATTTTTCATCAGGAATAGAGATTTCCGATTAGAAGCTTCCCACATCTTCATTTTTAGAATCTGAGCGGGAGAGCTCTCAGGAGTGATAGGAACAGGGTTTTCCTCTCTGAGAGCTAAGTCTATATCCGACATGTTGAGTTGGGTTTCCACTGCCTTATACCATTTTTGGTAATTCGAACCAATCAACACAGGTAGAGAGGCTAAAACATTTTATAGGTATCGACATCCTAAGATAAAATTTACTATATGAGTTTACATTTAAAACATGTATACAATTAATATATCCAACACTGAAATGTATTCAAGGAAATAAATAAATCATTAAACCACAGTGGTAACTGACGTGTTACCTAAGTCATACACAGTGATGTATGCCAAAGAAAGCAGCCGCTTAGTCACTTTATGCCGGCCTTAGTGACTTCTTAGTATGCCGGCTTAGCTTAGTGACTTATCTAATAATGGCTAGTTAGAAAGTGCTTAGTAATCAAGAAAGAAAGCGAGTGAGTTTCTGGTGCTAGTGCTGCCCGGCTGCTCTAGGTGCCTAGATGCCGCTATATGGATGGTTTCACGGTGCTTCCCTTTCACCTGCGTACCGCTAGCAACCCTTTGGCTGCTTCGGTCCCAAATGTCTATTGCTATAGACATCGAGGTCATTATTTCCCCTTCCTAAGAATCAATCGCACTACACACTTTTCCTTTAGGATAAGCATGCACTAGTCCTCTTAGATATCCAGGAAAAACCACCAAGGAATGATGGCTTCAAAAAATTTCATCACCTTTGGGTGAATGAAAAACCCTTAGCCGATCATCCTTAATAAGTAATTTCTTTTCTTAAGAGTCAACCGCACTACACATTTATCCTTTGAGATAAGCATGCACGTCCTCTTAGATATCCAGGCAAAACCGCCAAGGAATGATGGCTTCAGAAAATTTCATCACCTTTGGGTGAATGAAAAACCCTCAGTCGATCATCCTTAATAAGTAATTTCTTTTCTTAAGAGTCAACCGCACTACACATTTATCCTTTGGGATAAACATTCACTGGTCCTCTTAGATATCTAGGCAAAACCGTCAAGGAATAATGGCTTCAGAAAATTTCATCAACTTTGGGTGAATGAAAAACCCTTAGCCGATCATCCTTAATAAGTAATTTCTTTTCTTAAGAGTCAACCATACTACACATTTATCCTTTGGGATAAACATGCACTGATCCTCTCAATATCTGTGCCATAACTGCAAAGAGATAATTACTTTCAAAAATCTCACCACCTTTGGGTGGATGAAGACCCCTAAAGCCATAATCTTTCAACCATGTGTATGAGTTCCTTGTAATCTTTGACAATGCCACCTTTGGGTGGACAGTGTCGTTCTTTATAATCTTAGACAACGCCACATTTGGGTGAACACTATACTTCCTTTACTGTAGTTTGTAAATGAATAAATGCTAGATTTGAGCTTATTATGATAGAACCAAGGTTGCCACTTTGGTGGTCACACCATAATCCTTACACAACAACTATAAATCATAATTTGAATAAACATGGATAATGTCATTTTTGGGTGAACATTATCAAACTGAAGCAATTACAAACACAGACCCTTGAATTTGAATGCATCATAATGAAACAGGTTGTCACTTTAGTGGTCACACCAAGTTCCACCATGATATGAACAAATCTCAATTTACAGTTCATGTGGGACATCATGAATGTTTTATTTACACAACTAAACAGGTCTAAACATCCATATAAACATGCACAATAGCTCAATCAATCAATTTTGTACAATAACTTTAAGAAAAATCAGCAAAAACATTGCAAATCAAGTTTTCATATTGGCATTTTTTCATAATAACATATTTTTCAATGCATCAAAATGTACCAAAATATATATCAGATTGAAGAACATTAAAAATGGAGTCCAACCAAACAAACCAGAGGTCAATCCGACCTTCCTAGCTCCCAGAATCACTGTTTAATGTCATTTTGTTAAAAACAGAAAACAAACAGGCCCTTATAAGAAAATCATGTCTGCGTTTGTTTGGTTCGGTTCGGTTTGAGTCGTCTTGGTCACAATATAACTGGTCCTAGTTTGGTCCGGTTTTCTCCAACTCCGGTCCGAAACAAAACCAGGCCCACCCGGTTCGGGTCATATTTTGGGTCGGTCTGACCTGTTTTTCACCTTATTCGGGCCGGGCCATAGTTCGAGTCGAGTTGCCCCGTTTTCATCTTACTCGGGTCCGGTCATAATCCGGGTCGGGTTGACCCGTTTTCACCACATTCGAGCTGGGTCATAATTCGGGTCGCGTTGACCCAACTTGATTGAACCGGGTCAATTTTGGTTCGACTCGGGTTTAACCGGCCCGAGTTACCTAGGTAGAGGTTCTGACGCCGGGTCGGTCTCGGGTCAACCCGGTCGCCCCCCCCCCCTTTTTTTTTTAAATCCAGTGAGTGTATCTCACTCGCTTCTTTCTCCAGCGCGTGATGGCGCGTCCGGCTGCCGGTGACGGTGATTTTTATATCGCCATGACCGTCTCAGGGAGATCTATACATTGGTATATTTTTCTTGCAATTTTGATTGTCGAAAAATTATCCGATTATTTAAATCTATTCTTTTTTACTAAAAATTCAAATGGGAACTAAAAAGAATTTTCTTCATGTTTCAATACTCAATGATTTTAAATCCATATGAGATGGCTCTGATACCACTGTAGGATTTTTATTCATCTTAATAAAACTCATTTCAATGAATCCCATATGGAAAATAAAATACATTTGAGTAACAACATAATCAATAAAATAGATAGGACATACCTCTTAGTAGAAGATTGATTTCCGCCCTTGTCATTTGCCTGATTCCCAACAGAGATCTTCTACAGTCTCCTCTTCCTTAGGTATGGGTCCTTTTATTTTTACCCAGAGAGAGACTATAGGGACCCTGCTTCATATATGTAATAATTTGGATTTCAAATCTATTCCAATCCCATAATGGAATAGATTTGATTTATAATAAGGGATAATCAATCAAACCTTGATTGGATTCCCACCAGTCAAAATAGACAAGTAAATCTCTCTACCGTCTCCTCTCCCTTAGGTATGGGTCCTTTTATTTTTACCCAGAGAGAGACTATAGGGACCCTGCTTCATATATGTAATAATTTGGATTTCAAATCTATTCCAATCCCATAATGGAATAGATTTGATTTATAATAAGGGATAATCAATCAAACCTTGATTGGATTCCCACCAGTCAAAATAGACAAGTAAAATAATGTTGCCCATAATAATAAAATCAGAAAAGATTTTACACGTAATGAGCTCTATTTTAACAGCAACTTATCGACACCAGATGGTATTATTCTCAAGGCTGAACAAGGTTTTATGGAGTTTCAAAATACAAAAGCTTCCTACTTTTTTTGTGGGCATCAAATTGCTGATTCCACCATGCAACATTGGAATCCTCCTCCTATAGGAGTTCATAAACTCAACACTGATCCTACTTTTACAGATCATGGAGATGGCTGCGGTGTTGGTTTTGTTGTGTGCTCAAGTACGGGATCACCATCTATGGCCTTTTCATGGCAGTACTAGTTTCATTCAGCTTTGATGGGAGAAGCCCTGGCTATGCGAGATGGAATCAAAGAGGCGATTTCGGGAGGTTTCTCTAGGTTGATTATTGAATCAGATTGTAAATTTTTTATTAACTTAATAAATGGTGTCATTGGTCCAGTGGATGTGTTTGTACAATCTGTTGTTGATGATATTTTGGTGTGGGCTGGACATAGAGAGTTTGTTCAGTTCTAGTTTGTTCCTAAGGAAGCTAATGAATTTGCTCATTCCCTAACAGAAATCGTCTCCCGCCTGGGTTTGGGCGGGAGACTGGGCGGCCCGGATGGATGGCCGCCACCTGGCACTCGGAGGGATCCGAGCCCTTCATTCGAGCCGACCCCCCAGTCGACAAGCTGAGCCGACTGGGGGGTCGGCTCAGATGGAGGGTTCGGATCCCTCCGAGTGCCAGGTGGCGGCCATCCATCCTCGCCGCCCAGTCTCCCGCCCAAACTCAGGCGGGAGACGATGTGGATCCTAGCAAGGAGGGCTTGACTCACTAGGAAAAGGTATCTTGGCCCATCTCCACTCATTGGATTCTCGATATGTGTAATGTCGACTCCATGGCTGCTTCCTCAAATCAATAGAAATCTTTCCTACCAAAAAAAAAAGATAGAAGTTGGTTTCCTCGTGTAATTAAATTTAATTTTTTCTAAGTCTTTGCTTTGTATAGTTTTCCTATTTTTTTAAAATATTTTCTTGCTGACCTTTGAAGAATAGAAATGTTATCGATATTATCCAATTACCCCATGCAATTATTCTATCCTCCTCGCAAGTTTCTGATATCACCTAGTAGACGATGGAACTTTGTTGTGTTACATGGCCTCCTTGAACAAATGATTCTTGCTCATATCCAGGGAATCGCTCTATCTCCACCTGTCTCTCATGATGCTCAACATTGGACTTTACATCAAGTGGAATCCAACTTTACGATTTGGATTCCACTATATTTTCCATCAATCGTCATCGTTTACCTCATGATTCTCGGGATATTGGGCCCCACAAAGACTGATCTTCCTTGTGAAAATTACTTTTCTTTTTTGTACTAAAGATCAGAAATATGTATTGAAGAAAAAAAAATATATAATATTTAATATAATGTCAAGAAAAACAAGAAACAAACTATTGAACTCTCCCTCATTTTTGGTAACGCCATCAGCAGGGAAGAACACTGAAATTAGCAAAAAAGAAAGAACTTTTACGCAATCTCTCAAATCAAGAATTGGGGACCGTACAACCAGTGGTTTGAACTATGAAATCTAGTAGTGGATATAGAGAATCCGTCAACCACAACATTAATCTCACGAAAACAATACCTCATTCGCCACTGGATACTATCATGGAAGGGAGAGGGATTCATGCATTGCTGCAAGCATCGTCACCCCAATGATGGAAAATACGTTGTCTATTGAAAGTCCATCTCTTCTTATGTCGAGCTATCTATGGTAAAATACCCATTGCGAGTGATGGAATCCATTTTTTACTTTGGCTTATATAGAAATCCTGGGATAAGTTAATCTTGGACCTCTTTTAATCTCCAATTTTACATATTCTCTCATTGATTGTAGAGAGAATTAAAGAAATAGAAAATAAAAATATAATTATTACATTACATGCTATCACATGATTTTACGATTAATTTCAAATATATATATATATATATATATATATATATATATATATAATTTAATTTATACAATCATATTTTGTTATAATTCTTCACAAAAAAAAACGATTTGATATAATTATAAAAATTTATATTTTTAGGTTTAAAAGATTTCCTTTTTCTTTTTCTTTTTCTCTTTTTGTTTACAACCAGACTGAACCATTTTTTTACGTGACAAATGAATTCACTTATACAAATCTCATGCATTACCTCTCCTCCTCACATGCTTATCATTCTAAGATGGATTCCCCCACCATCAAAACTAATCTACCAAACCTAATCTTGATCATGTGGGAATCGATTAACCAATGTGAGAATCTTATAAACTCCAAGGGGGTAGCTGAGTCGTCAAGGAACCTATGCCTGAGGAAGAGAAAGGTACTGAGTTCAACTCCTTTTATTGTCTTGGGACCACTCACACATGGGTGTTAAGTGCTCTTTCTTTTCTACTATAAGTGCCAGCAGAATGGTTCTCATTCAACCCTGGAATAATCCGATCCATGCGGTTGGATCAATATGGGTTTGCGGGATTAATCAGGCCAAAGGTCTAGATACCTATAGATACCTATCGTCAATAAAAAAAATAAATAAATAAAATCTTATGGCACCGTTATTTATGCTTTTTTCTCTCAATATATTGGCCTTACTATTAATTTGGTAGCTAAATCGGACAACATTGGTATGCTGTGTTCCACTACTTTACGATCATTTCATTCTGTTCAGTGGAGGGCTGGAGCGACTGGATGATGATCCCTATTGCTATTATTGAATCTGACTCACTTGTTGGAACCCAATTCGTCTCCTATCATGCCAGCTATGATCCCACGATTGACCTTCACTCAACATGCATACCCATGCATGTACCCATATATGCACCAAATAAAGATCAACCGGCCGATCACAACTCAAGCCTCTCCAACCACAAGGAAGATTTCAATCCCCTTATTGCTATCCTTCACTAATATCTTCCATTACACTCTGGCCTACACTAACAAACCCCATTATCTTCCCTACCGATCCTAGATACCTATCTTAATTATCACCAACCGAAGATTCAGATGTATGTGGATAAAAGCAGAGTGATCCACTGCATGATCACGCCTCACTTAAGACAAGATAGTTTTGGTACAACCTGCAAGCGTAAGGGAGATGACAATTGCCATGATGTTATTATGAAGAAAACTTCGAGAGGTTAGAGTGTTGGACTCGGTTTCTTTCTTCTCACTCGCAAGCGTGCGGAAGATGACGATTGCCATGATGTTTGATGAAAACTTTTAGAGGGTAACTCAGTTTCTTTCTTCCCAAAAAAAAAAAATAAAATATTATTCTTTTTTTTTTTTTTTTTTTTTTTTGAGACGTCCAAATATAGTTTAACAATGAGTATTGCTTTTAATATATAAGAATAGTATACTTTTATTTTTTTGATAAAATATTTTTTTTTAAACATAGTATACTAATATTTTCTTAATTCTTTTCCCTCATAAATATATTATCTCACTTTTTGTTTTTGCTAGAAATCTGAAAAAAAATATATTAATGAAAATAAAGAAACATACAAAGGTCTAAAGAGGATTTAATACTCTCATCTTCGATATTGCCATCAACAGGTCTCATCCTAGACCAAATTCAATTTGAAAACCTATATCTAGGCATATGTGAAGTATCCCACACAATCTCACGGGCTACCACATCTGGATAAGTATTCCACTCAAAAGGAATTTCTATCATGTGCAGTCATTCTTGCCAATTTATCAATTACAGTATTAGCTTTTCTAAAACAACGCCTGTAACGAACCCTACAGTTCTTTAGTTTATCAGAAATGGCACCCCATTCTTATTGGCACATCCATGGTAATTCATCCTTTACCAGTGTAGATACCATAGATTTAGAATCTAATTCAACCCAAATAATTGATTCTCTACCCTACAATATATTATCTCACTTCATTAATCCCCTACCTCTTATTTTTTTAATAGTTGATTCTTTATCCGGTGGTCTTAATATATGTAAGAAATAATAAGAATTGAGTGGTTTGAATTTATCATTCTTTGATACTTGGAGTTGAGAGTATAATTATATTTGAGGACCCTTATATTTATTAAGGGTGCAAGTTTTACCCTGACAAACCGAACCCGTCCAAACCCGTCCTGAACCCTGGCATGGTTGAACCCGGCCCAAACCCTGATAGGGTTGGGTTAGGGTTCAAATTTTGATCAACTCTGGCAGGGTTGGGTTGGGTTAGGGTTGATCCCCTGGGTTGAGCCCAACCTAGCCTGACCCTATATATATATGTGTGTGTGTGTGTGTGTTTGTTATATTTTTAAGTTATAATTATTATATATATGTTATTTGACAATTTGTTGTATGTTATGGGCCAATCAGGGTCATTCCAACCTTAAATCAGGGTTAACCCAACCCAACCCGGCCCTGTTAGGGTTAATCAGGGTAGGTTAGGGTTAGGCTCAACCCTGCCAGGGTCAGGGTTAGGGTTGTATATTTTCTGACCCTGACAGGGTTGGGTTGGGATAGGGTTAAGTTTAAATAGCCAGGGTTAGGGTTAGGGTTTTGAAAAACCCGGCCCAACCCGGCCCTGTTGCAGCCCTAATATTTATAATAAATATTGATACAATGAATGTGGACGAATGACATGGTCGTCCTTATCCTTAACAATACTAACTAAGATAAGTGAATGTGGACAGATGACATGTCATCGTTATCCAAAGATACAATGAATGTAAACAGATGACATATCATTCTTATCCTTACAAGTTACACTGTTGCCTTTCCTACTCTCTCATATTGCATCTTATCAATATGATTTGACCCTAATTAATGTATGATTCCATTGGATGGTCCTCCCATTCATGGTATCCAAATCCTCTCCTCTCAGAGATTCGGTAGGAGAGACAACGGCCCCATTAGATGGTTTACACCTAAGGTTCGGGTGAATCCGAACCCTCCATCCGATTCGGCACTGCCTTGATATTTTTTAATAAAATACTCAAACAAAGAATTAACCCTAGTACCAAAAATAAGAATTAAACCTTTTACCATTTTTACCATTCCGTATAAAGTAAAGGGATCCCACTCCGCTGTATGCCCTCATCTGATGACGAATGCCATGACGTTTGAAGAAAAACTTTGAGGGTGACGATTTGAGTCCGTGCCTGGGGGAGGATTTGTCAATAATTCATTCCCTTTTATAGAGTCACTCCGGTTTAAAAGCTCAGCCAATCAGACTCCTACCCACTTGATTCCATGTATAGGTGTTGGTTATTAGTCCTTGTATATTCAATCCCAAAACAAAAGATCCAAATTGTTTCCTGTCTGGGGTTTCGACTGGGACTCGACTACATCTAATCAATGCCTAATACGTAGGTGTCAGCTATCCCAGTCGATAAAATAAAATGCAGAGAGGTGTCAGTTCGGTGATCAGCTAGGATGGACGGCTTGGATTCAACTGACACCCACGTGTAGGGCATCGACTGGATGTAGTCGAGTCTCCTGCCAAACCCCTAGCAGGAGACGATTTCTCTCCCAAAACAAAACCATTAAAAAAAATTTGGTTTCCATTAATTTCGATTTTCTTTCGGTTCAATTCGAGCTGGTTTAATGGACTCCTGTTGGTTTATTATCGGTTCCATTATCAGACGGGTTAGATTTTAATTTGGGAAAAAAAAACAGTTACCTCCCCTATACTTTACCTTAATGACAGTTGACCACCCAAATTCTAAGAAAAGATAAATATCTCACCTAAAAACACTATTAAAATACAAATAGACCCACGTCGTTAGGAATATTCTATTAGATGATAACGGTGGGAGTCCAATATTTCTTTAATGACCAAATTAACCCTTTACAAGGAAAAAAAAAACCAAGGAGTGAAGGAGATGATGGCAGTGGGCTTTCTCTCGACACACAAAAAAAAAAAAAAAAAAAAAAAAAAAACCAAGGAGATGGTTAGCTTCAGACAACCACCATCACCAACACCATTGCAGCGGAGGAGAAGGAGGACAAACCGAAGATGTCACAGAGCTAAACGGAAGAGAAACATCATCAGGTGAGGCTCAAAGATCTAGACCTGAAATTCCGAATTTCAATTTGACTCGACCAAGATCAAGACTTGAAATTTCAAATTTGAATTTGAAGGAATTGAAACCTAATTCATAAAGTTGAAGCTTTGATCGACAGAAAACAAAAAAAAAAATAAAAATTTAGGAAAATCTGAGAAAACAACTAGATATTTCAAAAGTAGTTTTCTACTTCAAAGTAAAAGATTTACAAAAAGATGTTGGAAATATCGAAGGAAACTAATAAATAAACACAATCAGAACCCCGTTTTTTATTTGCGGGATGTAGAATAAGAAAGAAGGAAATAGCTACACAAGATAAGGTTTTCTTCTCAAACCATTTGAAACCTCAAATTGATTCAGCGAAGAAATCCCAAATCCAAGAATTTCCTTTGAAACTATATAAAACCCCAAATTGATTCAGCAAATACAAAATCCAAAATGTCACCTTGCGATGAAGTCCCGCTCCTGATTTGACTAAAGGCTGAATGGGAGAGCATTCCTTTCGATGCAAGCTCATTTTCGTCGACTTTGCTTTCAACATGAGATTCCGCTAAGGCTAACTAAATATCTTCAGTTTTCGTAGAAGCTCCCTCCACTAGAGAATAACCACCCTCAGGCTGCATCTTCTGTTAACTCTCATCTAAATTCTTCTTATTTTTTTTAAGGAGTTTAAGGGGCTTCCCCAATCCCACAACCTTTGCTACTCTTTTATCTTTATCACTAGATGGTTTTTTATCCTACATTGTTTTGACCTTGCAAATGTTGTATCCAACAAGCTCCAAGGACTTAAGCAGAGAAGAGGGACGGTGTACACCGATCAGCTCCGATGACCTTGTGGCTGCAACGGCAAAACAGAGGGTTTTTTTTTTTTTAATTTTAATAACCTTTAAAACTAGATTAGTAGTTTTTTTTTAACATTAATAGGTTTTTAAACTAGTAAAATGTTCAGGGGTAGAGTTGTTCACAAAAAATATAACTTTAATACCGTTAAAAATTAGGTGTCTTTTCCTAAAACTTAAGTGTTCAACTGTCATTAAGGTAAATTACAAGGGAGGTAACTGTCTTTTTTCCTTTTAATTTTGATTTCATACACATATATTAGGAAAAAATTGGCTCAAAGGGCTCCATTATCATGTTAGTCTGGTCCGGATAGGATTGATTCGATATCGGATTTGTGGTTAGGACCACGTATTTCTATTTGTGTCCATCCAACCATCTATCGAATGGATTGAGGTGAT
This sequence comes from Protea cynaroides, assembly GCA_028583415.1. Classification (NCBI taxonomy): domain Eukaryota; kingdom Viridiplantae; phylum Streptophyta; class Magnoliopsida; order Proteales; family Proteaceae; genus Protea; species Protea cynaroides. The sequence goes on along the minus strand of CM053271.1, from coordinate 48,502,535 downwards.
CAACAAGCATGCCGATGCAGTCCAGCCATCTGATGAGCACGACTGGACGACAGGAGACCAGCTCCATCCCCAATTTTGGCACGTAGTTCCCTCTACACTTTTTCAAAGATTTCTTCCTTATAAATTGAAACTTTTAGGTTGAAGAAAAGCAGCCGACATTGTTATCATATCAAAACCACCATCAATCCATCATGTTACAGCTTGAATTTTCAAATTCCATTCTGCTCTTCGTTCTTCCATTCATCTTCTTCTTTTTCATCAAATCTTGCTTCACTTATGCAGAAAACAAAAAATCATCTTCATTTCCAGCAACAAAGCTGCCCAGATCCTACCCCGTACTAGGCTCCACTCTCACCATATCTGCAAATGGAGACCGATTAAATCAATGGATCACAGAGCTTCTTCAAAACAATCCAAACTCAAATGGTACCATCATCCTTCAACGTTCTCTCGGCCATCGCCAGATTATAACTACAAATCCTGCTAACATTCAACACATCCTCAAATCCCAATTCTACAATTACCCAAAGGGAGATTACTCTCAAGACTGTCTCTATAATTTCCTTGGTTCTGGCATTTTTAATGTCAATGGGGATAACTGGAAATTCCAGAGACAGATCTCCAGCCATGAATTCAATACTAAGTCCCTCCGCAAATTCGTCGAGACAGTGGTTGAGGATGAGCTCTCTGACCGCCTTCTTCCTCTCCTGTTCATGGCCACTCCCCAAAAATCTGTTCTTGATCTACAAGACATCCTTCAAAGATTTGCCTTTGATAACATCTGCAGGATTGCTTTTGGGTTCGACCCTAATTACCTTTCACCGACATTCCCACAACCAGAAACAGAGTTTGCAGTCGCATTTGAAGATGCTACACAATTAAGCAGTAAGCGACTCCATTCAATATTTCGAGGGATATGGAAGGTGAAAAGGGCACTTGATATTGGGTCTGAGAAGCAGTTGAGATTAGCAATTTCTAAAGTCCGTGAATTTGCAACAAGTATTGTAAGAGAAAAGAGACAAGAGTTAGGCAAGATATCTTCACTAGAAACAAAGGATCTACTCTCAAGAATCTTGAATTCTGGCCATTTGGATGAGACTTTTGTTACAGACATGGTCATCAGCTTTATCTTAGCTGGTCGGGATACTACATCGGCGGCATTGACATGGTTTTTCTGGTTAGTTTCCAAGAATTCTCGTGTAGAAGAAGAGATTTTGAAGGAGATAAAGGGGAAACCTGAAGGGCTTCATTATGATGAAGTGAAGGACATGGTATACACTCATGCAGCACTCTGTGAGAGCATGAGGCTTTATCCACCAGTTCCTTCTGACGGTAAGGAGGCAGCAAGGGACGATGTGCTACCTGATGGGACTGTAGTGAAGAAAGGAATGCAAGTGACTTTCCATCCTTATGCGATGGGGAGGATGGAGTCATTGTGGGGCAAAGATTGGGCTGAGTTCTACCCGGAGAGATGGTTGGAGAAAGAGGAGATTACAGGAAAATGGAGGTTTGTGGGGAGGGATTCATACACATACCCAGTTTTTCAAGCTGGGCCAAGGATATGTTTAGGGAAAGATATGGCATTCTTGCAGATGAAGAGGGTGGTTGCTGGAGTTCTGCGACAGTATAGAGTGGTGCCAGTGGAGAATGGTTTTGAGCCAGTTTTTATCTCTCACTTGACTGCCAAAATGAAAGGAGGTTTCCCTGTGCAGGTTGAGGAGAGGGGTGGTAGTAGAGATTCCATTTGAATGTCAAATGTCAACTATCTTAGCTTGGCTGCAATATCCTTGTTTTTTTTTTTTTTCACTTCGGGATAATTCTGTCTTTATAAAATGTCAATTTTAATCTTCTGTTTTTATTTTTGTTTTATTTTTTTGCAAATTCTTAGAAGGGTATGCTAATTTTTAAAAATCACAAGGTATTTTTTTGGGGGGTAAAATCACAAGGCATTTTACGTACCACATGGGTAGATGATGTATCCATTTTGATACTTCAATAGAGAGAACATACTTTAGATTAGTCACATGTCGAATTTCAAGCTCTAATTCAATTAAATACTCTACTCTACTTTGTATTGATATACATCCCATGTATCTCCATGCTTTTATTCCCATACTCTAGATATTACTATACCCTTTCCAAATTTTGAAGTTTAGATTAGAAAACGTAAAAAATGAATGGTTTAGATTTGTCTTGTGATTTTTGGCAACATCATGGTGACATAGATAATTGCCCCTTTTTTTATAAGTAACTCTTCAGTGAAAATTAAACTCCTAAATCTTCTATGGGTGTTATCATTTACGCTAAAAAAAAAACAAAACATAGTTACTGATAAGGGGAATACCGACCCCACTAATAGGAGAAGGGACACATCAAAGTCTGAGTCTCAACCACAAGAAGGCACTCGTCCAACCACATGTGCACACACAAGGAAACCACTTCAGAGGTCGAGCCCACAATCTCAAACTGGCGATCAGGGGTACGCCTATGATCGTGCACGTCCCTCTATTCTCAACGCTTGCCAACTGGTGACATTGCCCACGAGCCAGGATCTCAGAACTGTTATCAGAAGGTTCTCTAGAAGGTCCTTATCTAATGGCTATTAGCCCATCAACTTAAAACCGATCCCAACTTCTATGGGATTCAGTCATGGGTTTGTACCCACTCCTTATCCAAAGACTCCAGCTGCCACGACAGCATAAGGTCAGGGGCAAAGAGCTCAATATAAGGGCGATCTATGGTCAAATTGTAAATCATGCCAAAACATACGCCACTCCATGCCCTCTCTATATATACTGCCTAATTCGAAGGTAAACGAGTCCGATCCTTTACAATTTTATGTTCTCTCTCTATCTCTTACTGCTAAACCCACCTTTAGGGGCTTGTATATCTTGTACCTAGCTCCAATTGCTTGTAATTCGATTCTAACTTATGCATTGGAGTGGCTACAAGGTTTTCGAATCCACTCTCACATGCTTATATGCTTCTACCTACGCAAGTTCAGTCCTCTTAAGAAGCTCAGACAATTACTGACAGCAATAGCTTGGTGCCACCATAGGGCTACAGAAGTTTTTGAGATCTTTATAAACACTTTATACCGAACCAAACCAATCATTCAATGACACCACGAAAAGAGGGAAGCTACATACTCTGTAGCACCAACAATATAATAAGAAGGATAGTTTTTGAGATCTTTATAAACGCTTTACATCGTACCAAACCAACCATTCAGTGGCACCACGAAAAGAGGGAAGCTACATCTTCTGTAGCACCAACAATATAACAAGAAGGATGTCCCTGACGAGGGGGACAACATAATATTGAGGTGAATCAAAACGAACAGCCTGAGGTCAATTAGGAAACTCAATAGTTCTGACCCAAGAGTACTTTGATGCGATGGCTCAACAGATTGCGTTGCTCACCCGACTGCTTCAATAGCCGACCCAGCCAGCACCTTGAGTCAATGTCAGGGAAGCATCAGTGCACCCTGAAGCAGGGGGCACATCCTTGGGCATCGAATCATCGCGACTTTCGCGACCGTGCCGTACAGATCCGATCAGCGAAGCCTGCAGTTTCCCATCACCAGCCAAATCGAAGTCCGCACACTCCTCACGTTCCTGAGAACGCAAACCCTCCTGCGCCGGCCAATAGCGTGGCTGCTTCCCCCAGCCACAATCACCAAGCGAACAGTTCCCCCACATCCCTTGACTGTTTTTTTTTTTTTTTTTTTTAAGAGCCACCCCCACCTCTCCATCGTTTGGTTGTGTAAGCCTTTAAAGGCATTTTCTCTTGGCTGTAATTTTTTATGCTAAGTTTAATGAAAATGAAAGAAGACTTCTCTCTCTCAATTTTCTCTCTTCTCCTTTTCCCTTTATTTCATCTTCTGATTCCCCTACGCTTCTCCTTCTCGCTTCTTATTTCTGTATGGTTTTTTTTTTTTCCTGAATTCAACCACTCCCTCCCTCTGACCACAAATTTGGAAGTATGTTCATGTTCCATTGCAAATCCTTCCCAGAAACCTATCAGTCTTCATATTGCATTATCAGTTTCTATCATTGTTAGACAGTGTCTTTAAAATTCAGTTTCTGTTAATTCTTTCTTATTACTGTAAACAGCATATGTTTGTCAAGTACTATTTTAGTTTTCTGTAGTTATTAACATTACTTTCTGTTACGATTGGAAATCGTCCGTTGGTCTGTGATCCGAGCAACCTGCAATTACAGATGTTAAACAAAGGAGTTGGGCGACTAAGCCTCAGGTACACTCCGATGCCTAAGTCAGATTTCCAATGTAAACAGTCAAGAGACAGCAAGAAACTATCTCTAGTTTAGAGAAAGAGGGGATCGATGAGAGAGTTTGAGCGTATGAGAGAATGAATAGTGAATAATGAGATTGTGAATTAGTATTACCTTGGGGATTCGTCATTTACTTATAGAGATTGGGAAGAAGCATGGAAGTACCAGGACTCAGGGAAGTAGATCGCCAATATGACTGTCAGGTGTCGCTCTAAGGGACGTCCAGGTCATAGACTCGGAGTAGGAGTGAGAGACTGTAGCCAGGGAAGTTGAGTTGATCGGTTATGAGAGTAACACGTGTCACCATACGAGTGGTTGTATGTCGTGATGATCGACGACGTATTGTACTAAGAGAAGGACTCCTATGACGTAACCTAGTCACCTTAGGACTCTGATCTCCGACTGGGAAACGTAACCCAATAGGATTGTGCCACTAACCAAGTACCGTGTCCTGATAGGATTGTGACTCCGAGCGTGCAAAGCCGAGCGCCACATTGTTTTTCTGGTCGGCCTAGCCGATTTTGGTTGCCACGCGTAAGATTTTAATTGGATGATGTTTTCCCCCCCATAACACTTTCCTATTGTACAAAACCTGTCTTGGTGCTTACATTTTAGCATCCCTAATGGTCAGAATTCCATTTCATTTTTATTGAAATGTACCAAATTCTCATGACACTGGTTTTACTAAGCACTAAACATAACTGTTATTATTTTATGAGTATTGAAACTTCCTGCATAACACTTTGTGAAATGATGCCTTTAATTAGTGAGTCCTATTTCACTCTATTTGATCATTGTTGAGTTGGTAAAACATATATTAGGAATGTATTGCTCATTTTTTGATAATATCCAGTTCAAACACCCTAAATGCAAGACATGTATGTTGTTGTCCCCTATCCTAACTAGCTAAATCTTACATACTAGTTGTAGGTGTAAGAACTTAAACCCCTAGGCTGTCCTACATCACCTCTGGCCCCACCTTGTCCTTCTTGAATTACCTTTTAGGAAAATTTTCATATATACCCCCAATAAGGATTGCTAACATCATCCACACCCACAAGATTACAAAAACATCAACCGCATCCACTTAACTCACGAAAATCACTAAAATTATTGATATACAGTTTTATCCTTCATATTATAAATTAAAAAATTAAAAATTATATTGAATGACTAATTTGACCTTCTAATGAAACTTATATTTTCTCTCTTTCCTTTTCACTCTCACCCAAGCCCTAACCCCTAACGTTGGAGTCCCCTCTACGTTGTGCGTCCATGGCGGCATCCCATCTCCGGCGTCCCAACTCCCCCATCAGGTCAATGTATGTGCTCCCATCTCTTTCCTCTGTCTGTCATCTTCTCCCCTCTATTTCCTCTGTCCGTCATCTTCTCCCCTCTATTTCCTCTGATCAAAAATAGGTTTGATTTGAATATACACAAATGGTTCTGATTTGGCCTTGTTATTGAAAATGGAAGCAGCTTTATGCTCTGCAAGTGTTAACCTAGGCAGAGGAAAACACAGTAGAGTTTATTGAAAAGGTAAAAATAGTCTTGCAAGGATGGCGAAAGATGAACTCAAAAAAGCTATGCTGTTTTTCTAACCCCCCAAAAAATAGGAAAAAAAGCTCTGTAGTTTTTCTTTCTTTTCCTCTATGTATATTATCATCATCATTGGACTTTGCTTCATCCCAATTCTCAACTTCTCTCTCTCTTGGTGCTTGTGAATTGTGAAAATGTCGAAATCACCAAAGGAGGAACATCCACATAAGGCGGTGGGATGGGCAGCCAGGGATCCTTCTGGATTCCTTTCTCCCTTTAAGTTTTTGAGGAGGTTAGTTTTCACCATATTCCCTTTTTTTTGTTGCTTCTTCTGTTCAATATTGTGTTACATTTCATTTGTTCTTTGTTGTGGCTAAATCCTCTGATTACCAATTATGAATCATCTTGAAATTTGGCCTTTCTTAGGAAAATTTTATTTGGGTGCTTCATTTCTTAGTATTTAATGTATCCACATCGTTTCTTTTTCACTCTGTTCAAGGAAAAGTAGGAAGATGATGCTTAATTTTCTGTGTTTGTTTTGTAGAGCTAATGGCGATAACGATGTAACCATCAAGATACTGAAGTACTAAAACTCACACTCTGTTTCTGGAATCGAAAATAATGATGACGACAACGAAGACGGCCATAACCGCACTCGTAGCCTCATCGGCAACCAGTACATACGAAGAAGATGTCTTCTGTTCTGAGGAAGAACTGTGAGTAAGTAGCCCACATGCCACTATCCATTTTAGATATCCCCTATTAGGAGAGTTATAAGCGTCGGATCTGAGGGACATGTGGCACCCAGATCACCGTCCATCCTTGATGGAAGGAGACGGTTGGTTTATAATTACTAGAAAAATTTTCATATACACCCCAATAAGGATTGGCAACATCATCTACCTCCACAAAATTTCAAAAACCTCAATCACATCCAACTAACTGGCAGAATTGTTGAAATACAATTTTACCCTTCTTATTAAAAATTGAAATATTAAAGGCATATGTGGAATGACTAATTTAACCTTTGTAATGTTATGTATATTGTGTCTCTCTCTCATATTCAATCTCACCCAAGCCCTAACTTGACTCCAGTTTGCGTTGGTTCCCTCTGAGCTCTGCCACCAGAGCAGTTGGTCAGAAGAATTCTCCGTTGATGGTGTAGATGGAGCATGAGTGTAAGTTGTTCCACTAGTTTATATTTTGCACCATTGTTCGGGCTCAGATACCCAATGCTACCATAAAACAACGATTGTTGCAGGACTGATGGTGGTTGAAGCTGGTTCTGTAGAAATAGGGAGAGTGAGGATGCAGTACTCCACCAGGGAGGATCTTCTGGGAGAGACCGCAATTTCCAGTGAGATCTCCTGGTGAAGTTTTCGAGGTTCATTTTCACTTCCCAATTGATGATACAGGAGGTTTTTTTTATTTCTTTATTTTAAGTATATACCAGAGATGTTTGAATCAATGAATTTCCAGAAAAACAGTTAGAACATATAAAAGAACCTCAAATTTTTAAAAATGCAAGCATTTCTGAAACTCGTCCTCCGATTATCTCAAGAACGCCAAAACAAAGAAATATGAACGAAAATCTACCATTGCCATCTCCATTTCATACAATGAGGAAATCTCTGAAAAAGTCTTGAGCTAAGGAGAGAAGAGAGAGAAGGTGGTGGGAGAGAAGAATAAAAAAAGAAAAAATAATGGAGGATGGAAAAGGAGAAGATCGGGGAGAGAGAGAGAGAGGGAGAGAAGGAGAGAATGTGAGAGAGAATAAAAAAAAGAAAAAAATAGAAAAAGGGTGAAGATCGAGAAGATGGAGGAGGGGGGAAGAGAGAATGGAGAAGAAGAAGAAAAAAAAGGAGGATCCGAAGAGAAAAGGAAGTGGAAAGAGAGAATAAAAAAAAGAAAGAAAAAACACAAAAAAAAAGAGGGAAGATCGAGAAGAAGGGGGCGGTGGAGAAGAAGAAACAAAAAAAATCAGAGAAAGGGAGAAAGGAGAGAATGTGAGAGAGAATAAAAAAAAAAAGAAAAAACAGAGAAAGGGTGAAGATCGAGAAGATGGAGGAGGGGGGAAGAGAGAATGGAGAAGAAGAAAAAAAAAAGAAAAAAGATGATCCGAAAATAAAAGGAAGTGGGAAGAGAATAAAAAAAAAGAAAAAAAACAGAAAAAAAAGAGGGAAGATCGAGAAGAAGGAGGCGGTGGAGAAGAAGAAACAAAAAAATCAGAGAAAGGGAGAAAGGAGAGGCGAGATCTTGAGGAGAAGAATAAAAAAAAAGAAGAAAGAAAGTTGGAAAAGAAGAGCAAAAGCCGAAGAAGAGAGGATAAAGATAAGAACAGAGGGAGAGAGAGATCGCAGGTAAGCACTACCTACCTCACCCCCGCCTTGCTGTAAATCCTCCTCATGCAACGCCTTAAAATCTGAGAGAGAAAGAAGAAGACGAAAATTAAAAGGGAGTTGATTTTGTTTTATTTGCTTTAATTTATTCAAAATTTTAATTAGGGGACTTTTACCTATAAAATCTCAATGCTTTCATCGGCTTTTAATGGCGGAACTGTAATTTTTTGAATTTCACTGTTACAAATCGAAATGAACGTTTGGGTAGGGTAAGTTATGAATAAAGGGTATTTTCGTCATTTAACAATGCTAAAAGGGTAGTATGGTCCGTTAAAATATTCATCGCAACTGACGTCAGCAACTAACGGAATTTTGTTAACGGAGTGGACTTCGTTGATTAACGGAGCAAACTTTTTGGGTACTAGATGAAGTTTTTAAAATTTTGTGGAGGTAGATGATGTTTCCATTCCTTATTGAGGTGTATATGAAAATTTTTCTAATTACTAATGGGTAGGATCCTGTGCACACTGATAGAAATTTGAGAACTCCATCACGTTCTCTGTCTGGGAATACAGTCAGTGCATAGAAATCCTTCCCCTCTCTCTTCTCTTTTGTTTGTGGAGCAGGGCATATCAGAATGTATGAGAGGAGGACTCGGTTGGACGGATAATGGCTGGAACAGATCCCTACACTACGGGTATGTCGAATCTTATTCCGCATAGACATAAATATAGATTGTAGTTTTCTTACATTATGGTATCAGAGCAGGGTTTCAGCCACCCATCCATCGATCTGGAACATTAAGAATCGGTTTTAATGAATAAAAAATAAAATTTTATTTTCTATTGTTTTGGCCGGCCAACTGCCATTGCCGAGTGCATGATGCAGCTCGAAGGCATAAGGGGCCAGCCATTGAAGAAACGTCAGGCAGCCGGAGCAGCTCTGCCGGCCGCGCTAGGAGTAGCAGGCCAGCCCGCCGAGGCCATGCGCAGCCAGCAAGCTGTCGCATGCCAACCTGCAGAGGAATACATGGGATTTTCATCCTTTTTCTCCTTCAGTTTCGGTCGTTCAGGCTGCTTTGGGGGTGACCGGTGTTTTCGCCGGATTAGTTTGGGAAGTGCCGGACATTACAGCATGTTCCCTGCCGCCGCTGCAAGCATTCGTGATCTGATCAGAGAGGAAAAAGATGAGAATCATAACGATGGCAAAAATTGTAAATAAGAAGGAATCTTTGGGTATTTTCTAAAACAAATTAGGGTATGGGCATTTTGGTATTAGATTTTCCCAACAACCTAATGGGCTTACTAATAGGGGCCTTCTTCCTCCGCCACTAATGCGGGTGGATCGACAAGATCAATATTTCAAAAGACCTTTTAAGTCATACGGTAATGGGTTTCTAATAAGCCATCATTGAGCTTTATTATTGAGTTATGGGCTTAATGACTGGCCCCTTGGTTGTTTAAATAATAATAAAAAAAAGGGATTATTAAATATATGGGTTACCCAGATCCGACCCGGTCCAGATAGTTTGATCTGGTCGGACCGACTCAAATGGTCGACCCGAGGACCCACATTTTAACCCAGATATGGACCCATTATGGTTGGATCGGATTGGTTGAGCCAGTACGAACCATTGTGGTTGGGTTTTGTTTCCGTTTTGACCCAGACCTTTTGAACCAGGTGATTCTGTTATACTTTTGGTGATAATTAATAGGGTTAATTACATAGACACCCTCTCTACAGTAGTGAAACTATATAAAACTACCCTGTTTTTACAAAAGCTACACAGAATACCCCTCTAACAATCCTATCATACAATCTCATCCACACCTTTACTTTTAACTTAACGGCAGAAGGTCAAATTTTTTTTAAGACAAAAATACCCTTACTAAGTGCATTTTTGAAAATGAAAAAAGAAAATAAAAAAATCACAAAAAAAAATATAAAAATGAAATTGAAAAGTTTTAAAGGTAAAAAAGTCTTTTTAGCATCTAAAAAGAATAAACCCTTTTAAAAAAAATTGTCTAAAAGACACTTAGTAAGGGTATTTTTGTCTAAAAAAAAATTTGAAATTTTGCCGTTAAGGTAAAAATAACGGTGTGGGTGAGATTGTATGATAGGATTGTTAGAGGGGTATTCTGTATAGCTTTTGTAAAAGCAGGGTAGTTCTATGTATTTTCACTACAGTAGAAGGGGTGTCTGTGTAATTAACCCTAATTAATATTATTGAATGCCTTTTATTATTTTTCACCATTATATAGTTATGAACCGAACGTCACTATTTTTGTGACTGCACTTTTATGACAGTTTGTTCTGAACGTCGCTAAAAGTTAAAGAACAGTGACTATATTGTTATGACAGTGTGTACTGAACGTCGCTAAAAATCTAGTTTTCTTGTAGTGACATTTACAGACAGAACGTCACTGTATCTATAAACATAACAGAATGTATTAAGGACTGTTTTAGTGACATTTAAAGACAGAACACCACTGTATATAGATGTACATAACAGAATGATTTACCTTACTTTTTAGTGACATTATAGAATAAACGCCACTAAATATAAGAACAAAGTAAGGTTGTTTATGTCACTGTTTAGTGACAGTAACAAATGCCATTAAAAGTTAGTGTTACATCAAGTAAAGAATAAGCCATTAAGAACTCTTTAAGATTATTAGGCTTGTGTTAACACTTATGAATGGTTGTTTAAAGGATGCCATAAATGACTAAAAGGCCCTTATAATAAAGTTGTGTTAAAAATCAAGAAAACCATTAGGTTTATTTTTGGAGAAAATTTCATCTACACTCCATCAAAGATCCTTAACATCATCTACACCCACAAGAATGCCGAAACATCACCTAGGTCCACTTAACTGACGAAAATCATTAAAATTGTTGAAATACAATTTTGCCCCTCAAATAAAAATTTTAAAAAAGAAAATTTATGTTCATTTACGAATTTAGCCTTCAAATGTTACTTATCCTGCTGCGAATTTTTACTCTCTCGTTCATTCTCACTCAAGCTCTAGTCTCCTCTGCGTTGATAAGAGCTACTAAATTACCCAAGCATCCTCCCTGCTCCGACGGCAGCATCCCATTTGCATTGAGAAGAGGTCCCGAATCACCCAACCTTCTCCGGGTTCGTTGAGAAGAGCTCCCAAACCAGATCTGCCATCCATTGAGAAGAGCTCCCAAAGCAGATCTGCCATCCATTGAGAAGAGCTCCCTCCCAACCTGGTATGTTTAGCTGTCTTATCTTCTTTTTCTTCTTCTTCTTCTCTCATTGTTTGATTTTGGTTTCGTTAAAAGGGTTTTTTTTTTCTTGTTTTTTTCTTTTTCTTTGAATCATATACGTTTGATGTTTTTTTTTCGAGGGTTTGTTCCGGAATGATGTTATTTTTTCTACTTGAACTTCTTCTTCTTCTCACCCTTCTTTCTTCGAGGGTTTGTTCCTGAATAAGTTTGTCTCTGAATGAACTACATGAACTTCTTCTTTCCCTTCTTTCTTCAAGGGTTTGGTCTTGAACAATTTATTTCTCTGAATGAATGTTAAGATTTTTTTTTGTTCGGTATCCGTTCTTGAACAAATTTATTTTTCTGGTTTGGGTTTGGTTTATAAAAAAAAAATTTCATCTACACCCCATCAAAGATCGTTAACATCATCTACACCCAAACAAGAATGCCGAAACATCACCTAGGTCCATTAACTTTGGCTGTGGTAATCAAAGAAGTCCACAAGAATGCCGAAACATCACCTAGGTCCACTGTCAAGTTGGAAATAATCGAACATGAAAAAGAAATATGGTTATCAATTTGCTTATTCTCCCTCTTTTTAATCTTGATTCATTACATGGCTTTTGATCAACTGAACTGTTTACTAATGTAATTGCATTTTGTTTAGAAGGAATATGGATCCTAAATGTGAAAACTGTGGTGCTATACTTGTCATCCGTAGAACAAGCAAGGGAATTAATATTGGGAGAATGTATTATAATTGCCAAACTTGTCAAAAGTTTGTAATGTGGGTAGAGCATTTGAAACAATGTTCATGTGGAGGTGGGCATTGCAAGGTGAGAATGGCGAAAACGGCAGCAAACAATGGACGACAATTTTGGTGTTGTCCACATTCCACAGGGGTGAGTGTTAATATAGTTTCCATTCTTTCCCTTTTTAAGTAGTAGGCGGGGGTCTAATCATTGTCATATGGATGTAAGTCCTTCTAATATGAGGTTTTGTATAATTGTCTTGTAGGTGGGTAATCCTGGATGTGGGATGTTCCAATGGATAGAGAGAATGGAATGCTTTGAAGGAATGGGAACCGATACTCCAATTGGTCAAGGTACAAAGACCGATCGAGGGGAATGCTCACAGGAGAGAGGTGAAAGCTCACATACCCAGACAGATGCTAGTAGAAGGACTTCCTCGAATTATTTGAGAGGGTACTTAAGAGGAGCAATTAGAGCTCATGGGCAAAGTTCTAAGACGTTTGAAGACCTCCTCGATGCTGTGGAGAAGCTAGATCTAAAGAATCCTGATGAGAGAGTCACTTAGTGATAGGTTGATTTTCGGTTGTATTTCAATTGGGTTTCTTTTAAAGTTAATGATTTTTATGACTCGAGATTTGGGAGGGTGGTAAGGTGTATGTGATGATGTATTCATCTGATTGTATGAATAAATGCTTAAAAGGTTGAGTGCCACTGAAAAGCTTACCGCATAAGCATACTCCACCAATATATTTGTGAGACTACGGTTGTAGAAAGGTAAAGGGTCCTTGTGCGTGGCTCTGAGCTCTATAATGAGAATATAATCAGGAAACATTAAAAAATATGAAACCAGAAACCTGTGTCCTATACACCTTTCCAATCCTTAACTTGTTAGTAAGAGGACTGCTCGATTGGTTTTTGATAGAATGCATAACAGGACTCTTGTTTCATGGAATTCAATGATTGATGGCTATGCCCAAAGTGGACCTGCATGCCTGTGCTGATTTGGGGGATCTTGAACGGGGAAGTTTCATCCTTAAATTACTTAATGAAATTGGACTTGGGTCTGATCTTTCGGTCATGAACTCTCTGATTGCCATGTATTCTAAGTGTAAGAGAGTAGATATGGCAGCTGAAATATTTGAAAACCTGCCGGAGAAGACTCTAGTTTCGTGGAATGCCATGATATCGTTTTGGCATATGGAATTGGTCCAAGTCCAGGGTCCAAGTCCAGGTCAAGCTCTTATAACAAACTGATCATTTTTTTCTCTTATAATAAAATGATCAGTTCTGCAGTTCAACCACATACAAAAACTCCAATAGGTTCCCTTGAAACCTGAACTCCAACAGTCATCCCTGAAACAAAAACTCCAACAGTCGGAAATATGAACAAAAGAGAAATAAAAACTCCAATAGGTTTCCCTGAAACCTGAACAGTTACATGTACTCCAATAGGCTTCCCTGAAATATGAACAAAAGAGAAATAAAAACTCCAACAGTTACATGTACTGAATACAACAGTTGTAAACCCGAGCAGTAAAATATTAACGAAGTAGCATTAACGAGTAGCGGGAACGAAGTGAAAACCCAGAAATGTACTTAACAGTTGTGAACCCAGCTGTAAACCCAGAACATGTAAACCCAGCTGAAAACCCAGTTCTAAACCCAACATGTAAACCCAGCTGTAAACCAAGTTCTAAACAACTGAAGTAGCATGAACTGAAGACAACAGTTTTAAACCCAGAACAGACCCATAACTATGAAAATTTCTTATGTGCTTCTCCCCGAGCTTTCCTGAAGTTTTCAGCCCTCTCAGACATTCTTCTCTTTGCTGTTGCTTGTCTACTTGGTAGTATATATGTCCTAGACGACTGTGATCTTGTTTGCATTTGTGATCTAGCAGGTCCATCTTGTATTTTGTTCTATATAATCACAAATAAGGATTATTGGTAGGAAAAAAAAAACAGCACTGGGATTTTTATGTAAGTAGAGATGATACCTATGTAGTGGATCCTCTTCCTTGACTAGCAGCTTCTTCTTGAGGAGTATCATCTTGTCTTGTTCTTCTGCTTCTCTACATAATCATATTGATGAAGTATATTAGTAGCAAAAAAAACAGTAGCAAAAAAACAGCACTGGGATTTTTATGTAAGTAGAGATGATACTTGTGTAGTGGATCCTCTTCCTTGACTAGCAGCTTCTTCTTGAGGAGTATCATCTTGTCTTGTTCTTCTGCTTCTCTACATAATCATATTGATGAAGTATATTAGTAGCAAAAAAACAGTAGCAATAAAATTCCTTGATAACAGCCAGCATAGGAATAGAGGTTACCTGTGTTTCCTGTTGAGAACCTTGTTGTAGAGAAGCATCATGTTCAGAAGCACCTTGTTGAGAAGCATCGTTCTTTTTCTTCTTGCAGGACCTAGTGTTGTGACCAATTCGTTGGCAATAAGAACAATGGACATTAGCATTTCTCTTTCTAAACTGAGAAGCTGGGTCCTCTTCAGCTGCTCTCCTCCTCTTTATACTTGGCCTACCAGCTCTCCTTCTATGTTTGGGTGGTTGTACTATAGGCTCATGTTCATTGATCATAATAGTGTCCAACCCAGACATAGCATGAATGAACTCAGAGTAGGAAAGCATTAAATTTTTGAATGGAAAAAAATGAAGAAACATGATCCTCTACATTACCCCTCATGAAAAGGACTGCAGCAACAACATGCTTACAGGGTACCCCGGTAACTTCCCATACAGCACACTCACATGTTTTCTTCTTTATATCCACTACATGCCTACTATGCTTGTCATTGATCTCAAACTCTTCTGGTCCACAAGACATCACATGACAACTCCTACATGCTTCCTGAGTGGACACTAATTTCTTTAATACAGTAGGTGTTATCCTCCCATTGAAATCAAAACCCTTTTTGTACCCATTGAAATGCGTGTCTAGCCCAAGTTGACACAGGATTTCTCATCATCCATTCATATGCTTCTCTTTTAGTTGCTCTTATCTTGCATTGCTTTATACCATACTTTGCCATTAAAGCAGCCTTCATGCTTTCATTATTCATGTCAGGGTCTGCTCTCAACCTGTTGGCTAGCTTTTTGGCAATCCAAATTGAGTTGGCATTTTGTTGTTTAACTCCCTTCCACAAGTGTGGTCTGTTTCACATTTTCTGACCACAAAAGTGTCCCCATCTGTTCCCACAGTTGCATGGATTGTCCAAGGACATCCATCTTTGGCACAGATCACTGTTACCCTCTTCTTATCATTTTTCAGTCTAATTATCTCTATGCCCTGTTGAATGACAAAATCTGTTAGAACTTTCCTGAAAGAGGCGACATTTTCATAGACATTCCCTCACTTACTTTCTACCCTTCTAACATCATCTATGTCTACCTCATCACCCCTAACAGTACTTTCTTCTAGAAAATCAGTTTCAACATCAGAAAAGTCCATCTCCTCAATATCATCTTTCTCATACTCTACATCTCTATCTCCTTCAGACAGACTACTATCTTCCATGTTGAGGTCCTAGTTGTCATCCAACGGGTCATCCTCACTATCACTCTCAATAGCTGGTTTTTTTCCCTTCCTTCTACAGCCACTACTGCCAGTAGTTTCAGTAGTGGGAGGTGCACTTGTACTAGTGTTAGTGGGTGGTGCACTTGTACTAGTGTTAGTGGGAGGTGCACTTGTACTAGTGTCCCCTTCTCTTTCCCATCACATGCATAGTGCCAGGAGTAATTGTTGTTGTGGACACTATTTCCTCAAAACGGGGGATGATGCAATTGGAAGCCTCCTTGCAACTGTCTTTCTTGATTGCCTACGGGATGGCAGGGGTCTACCAATCATTGATGAATCATATCCATTGATGGTATACCTATCTAACGTGGCATCACCCACATTTACTCTGTAAACTTCCAACAACATAGCTCTACCCTGTTCTTTAAATATCTTCACCACTTCTAAGACATCAGCATCAGATTTCACTTCACAGTACCCACCATTGGGCATCTCTGCCCTCACTGAGAAGCTGACAGATCTGCCATCTGGAATATCTTTTAGAACTGTGCAATATGTTGTGTGGACTATGTCAATCCAGCTGATACAGTCTTCATCAACCATTTTGATTTCCAACTCATCTTTGTATTGATAATATATATTGAATTTTTCTTCCATGTTTAAAAATCTGTATACAAGATAAAAAAAAAGAATATGGTTATCAATCACACCATAAGAACAGGAAAGATATGAACAGATCCATTGGAAAAATAGATCCTTTGAAAAAATAGATTATAATGAACCATAATTCAAGCAATTCAAGCAAATCCCAGACGGAACAAGACAAATCTAGCTGACCAATCCAACTGATCCAATATGAACTATGACTCCAATGACCAATTTCAAGCAAATCCCAGAATGAACAAGACAAAATGGGGCATATTATAAAGTGAGAAATGCCAAGTCAGTCTACAGTTTCACTATTCTAAATCCAAAAAGGAGGGCCTACGTACCTGATCTTGCAATAATATAAGTCAAATAATCTATAGCAAATCCTAGAAGGAACAAGACAAAATGGGGCAAATTATAAAGTGAGAATCCAAAGTCAATCTACAGTCTCAGAGCAAAAAAATCCAAAAATGAGGGCCTATGTACCTCTCTCTCTCTCTCTATTATGACCCACTATCAAGATTTTTGTTCTAGGTATTGGAACCAACCTGAATGGAAAATATGCACTTTTACAAAGATGCAATTAATAAATTGCTCACCAGCAGACAAAAAGTGGTAGAACCAACCTGCAGACAATAAACAAAAAAATAAATGAACAAAGAAAATAGTAGAAAAAGGGCTTTGCAAAAAATGACACAAAGGATAACCGGATTCACATACCCAGAGGTCGACAACGAAAGGCTGTAGGGCTCACCTGTCGGCGGTGTAGGACCACTATTACACTGTGGATGTAAAATTGTAAATAAAAAATCAAGATCATCCATTCAATGTTTCTTCAATAGAGTATATATAGACAAGGATATCGAACTAAAACTATTCCTCAATTTTTTCACAATTTTTTGCATTCCAGATTCAACTATTAGGTTAGGGTTTCGTTTCATACCCCATGGAATATTGGGGAAAAACTATCCCCCTGGTAGTCGCAGAAGGAGAATTTATGGGGAAAAGGGGATTGAACGAAATGAGTGGTTTCATACCTAATGAAGAAAAAATTGTGGGGAATAGTCTTTTCATGTCGGTGTTCATCATCCTCGTGAAGTAGAGGTAGGGTTGCAGAGGATTGCCCGATTTACCTACCTTTGTTGCAGTAATAATCGTGGTCGGGGAAGATGAAGGCACCGTTGACGGCAAAGAAGAAAACTCTGAACTTCGTAGTCCTCGTCCTCGTCGAGTAGAGGTAGGGTTTCGTCCTTGTCGTCCTCGTCGAGAAGGAAAATGTGAAGTCTCAACTTCTACTGTTTCACATACTGTTTCGAAGTAAAACAGTTTCGAAGTGAAACAGTTCGAAATAGGGGACGTTTCGAAACAATTATCAAAAGGGTATATTGGTATTTTCACCCTACAAAAAGGGTATTCTTGTCCATGAAAAATTTCAATCCACCTGACATCAGCATCTAACGGCAATCAACTGACGGAGTGGACTTCTATGATTACCACAGCCAAAGTTAGTGGACCTAGGTGATGTTTCGGCATTCTTGTGGGTGTAGATGATGTTAAGGATCTTTGATGGGGTGTAGATGAAATTTTTTCTTATTTTTAACACATATAAGTGTGTTTTTCAAGATGTCATAGATGACAAATATGCCCTTATAATAAAGTTTTGTGTTAAAATCAAAGAAATAATTAGTTTTATTTTTTAACACATATAAGTGCTTATTAAGGATGTCATAAAAGAATGAAATACCCTTCCAGTGGTAGGCATCAGAAAATTGCATCTTTTGCATTGGAACTGGATATTATCCCCACAGGAAAATATTCTTTTCTTATGTGAGAAGATGGAATAAGGTAGAATGTGAAACTACAAGACAGTGGGAGCCTTCTTCTGCCTACAGATGTGGAACAACCTTCTAAATTATAGTGTAGCATTCTAGTCTTATTAATACAGACCTAAACAGATGTAGACTATAATCTTAGTCCACAGGTAATTTTGTAGGATACATCAGTCTGTCACTTAAGTTTGATGTCAATCAACTTAGTGTAAAGTTTCACATACTAAAATTGATTATAAGTTTATCCCATAGGTAGATTATAATTAATTTTAGTGTGTTACTGATTATTGACATGGGTTGATATCAGTATAAAGTTGTACGCCAATAAATCTAAACTTCCTTATTGTTGTTTGTAATTTACAACCATATTAGTCTCCCAATGCTTACTAGGGAAAATTATTCAGATTAGAAATAAAAGATTTATTTAACCTTAGAGTGCATGGATTTGGATATGGTGCTCTGTATAGAAGAGCCCGCTGCTCTTATGGATTCCAGTAGGCTAGTCCAAATTGCTCATTATGATAAGTGGGAGCGGTCTAACCACTTGAACCTAATGCTTGTCATGAATAATATCAACAAGAACATTAAAGGATCAATTCCTGAATGTAAAAAGGTCATTGACTACATGAAGGCAATTGATGCTCAGTTTGTGAGTTCAAACAAGATGTTAGTATGCACTCTAATGGAAAAATCAGACTCATTAAGTTACAATGGTAAGGATGATGAGTGTAACTATATCATGCACATGAGGGACATCTTAGCTCAGAGAATTTTGGTTTGTTATGAATCAAATTTAGTTGATTCTCATTCAAATAACTGATGGATTGATTCTAGATCATCAATCCATATGGCCAATACCATGCAAGGCTTTCTGCAAACAATACTTTCGAAAGAAACTGAGAGACATATCCATTCAGGAAATCGGATGAAATCTCAAGTGGAAGCTGTAGGCGTCTATAGATTGATATTGCAATCCAGATATATGTTTGATTTAGGAGAAACCATTTATGTTTCATCTTTTGCAAAGAATCTGATTTCTATTTCTAGATTAACACATTTGGGTTATGTGTTTAATTTTTCTAGTACAGAAATAAGGATTAAAAAAAATGATGTATTCATCGATTCAGGTTCTTTAGTTGATGATTTATTTCTCTTAAATCTAGATCCAACATGTGAAAGTAGTTTACTCTCTGTAAACAATATTGGCATAAAGAGAATGAATGTGAATGAAAAAAATCCTCTTAGTTGTGGCATCTTAAATTAGATCACATATCTAGTGATAAAATTAAAAGATTAGTGAATGATAGAATTCTTGAAACTCCTTATTCACTAATCTGGGATTATGTGTGGACTGCATCAAGGGAAAGCAGACTAACAAAACCAAGAAAGGTGCTAGAAGGTCAACTGAACTACTAGAAATCATACATACAGATATCTGTGGCCCATTTTCTACTCCCTGTCTGAATGGTCAGAGATACTTTATCTCCTTCATTGATGACCATTCTAGATTCATGTATCTCTATCTTTTAGTTCATAAAGATGAGGCATTAGAAACCTTTAAGAACTTCAAGACAGAAGTAGAGAAAGAGACTAGAAAAGTGATCAAGATAGTGAGATCAGATAGAGGAGGGGAATACTACGATAGAACTACAGAATATGGTCAAAGACCTGGCCCATTTGCATGGTATCTTCAAGAGCAAGGTATTGTACCACAATATACCAAGCCTGGATCTTCGAATCAAAATGGTGTTACTGAAAGAAGGAACCGTACACTTATTTATATGGTCAGGAGTATGATTAGTAACTTTAATCTACCTCTGAAATTGTAGAGTGAAACTCTTAAAACAATGGTATATATCTTAAATAGGATACCATCCAAGTCGGTTCCCAAAACTCTTTTTGAGTTATGGAATGGATGGAAACCTAGTTTGAAGCATACTCGCATATGGGGCTGTCAAGTCGAAATGAGAGTCTACAATCCACATCTTCAGAAGTTGGACTCTAGAATAGTCAGTGGATATTTCATTGATTATTCTGAAAGATCTAAGGATTGTAAGTTTTATTGTCCCTCATATAGTCTTACCATTGTAGAGTCTAAAGTTGTCAAGTTTCTAGAGGATGACGACAACAGTGGGAGTATACAGAGTCGAAACATTGAGTTCAATGAACAAGATGTATCGACAATTCCTTCTACATCTGGTGCTCAGGGATTTATCCCTTTACCAGTAGTACCTGTGGTTCATGAACAACACTACCTATTCATGATGAATTACCACATCAAGATACACCACATCAGGAACCAGTTATCGTTTGAACCTGTGGTCCAATCAAGAAACCAATCCTGAGCCACAAGTTTTAAGGAGATCCTCAAGAGAGAGAAAATCAACAATCCCTTCAGATTATGAAGTGTATCTCCAAAACTGTGAAACTAATATTGGAATAAGTGATGATCCAATATTATTTTCACAGGCTATGGGTTGTATAGATACCATTTTATGGCATAATGTCATAAAGGATGAAATAGAATCAATGTCAAAGAATCTAGTATGAGAACTTGTAGAATTGCCTAAGGACACCTCTACTGTAGGGTATAAATGGGTTTTCAAAACTAAAAGGGACCCACATGGCAATATCGAAAGATACAAGGTTTGACTTGTAACAGAAGGTTATAATCAGAAGACTAGCATTGATTATAAAGAAACCTTTTCGTCCGTGTCTAGAAAAGATTCTTTGAGGATCATTATGGCACTGGTGGCTCATTATGATCTTGAGCTGCACCAGATGGATGTCAAGATGGAATTTTTGAATGGTGATCTGATTGAGGAGGTATACATGGATCAACTTGAAGGTTTTTACTTCTGATAAAGGTGATCATCTAGTATGCAAGCTTAAGAGATCCATATATGGATCGAAACAAGCTTCCCATAGTGGTATTTGAAATTTGATAGCCCGATTACTTCCTATGATTTTGTGGAGAATCGAGCTGATCAATGCATTTACATAAAGAACAAGCGAAGTAGTTTCACCATACTAGTGTTATATGTGGATGGCATTTGTAAGCATCCCATTTTTGCCATTTCCAACTAAACAAAGTCCTACTAGTGTGTGGACAACAAAGGAAGAAAGATGAGTAAAAATTTGGGTTTTGACTACGACCTCGAGGTAGTTTTCGGTGGGTCCCACAACAAGGTCACAGGCTATAATTTGCATGGTTGCATAGGTCAAGGAATTATCTTCAAAATGAGACCAGAATTGCTCAATTCTGATATCAAATGAAGAAGATATGATCATTTTAGTCAGATGATACGTACAAGGGAGGTTTCTAAAATTATCATAAATAATCCCAGGGGCTTTCATGCAAATTATCATAAGTTGGATTGTTTGAATTTCAAATCATCATATCTTGATCATCCGACATCTGAATCATATGGTTTAAGTACCACTATTCTTTATTTTTAGTCCTCTTCAAAGTGGACGTGAAAAATCCCGGGTAGAAGTCACGAGTGGGCCCCAGGCAAGCATTCATAAAAAATTATCGTTAGAACTTCAAAGCTTCATATCTTTTCCGTTCTACGTCGGATTCAGATGATTCCAAAGCCATTATTCTTCATTTGTGATGTCCTACAAACTGGACATGGAAAATCTCGGGTAGAAGTCTCCGGAGGGTCCCATGCAAAATTACATATGGAAATGGTCATTTAATCTTTTCAAAAATTCATATTTTGATCACCCCATATTCAAATCAGGTAATTTCAGTTTCATTATGTTCTATTTTTAGTACTCTACAAAGTGGACGTAAAGGATTTCCTGTAGAAGTCGAAGGATCTCATGCAGAATGGTCAGCCAAATTATCGATAATTGGTCTGCTTAAACTTCAAAAATTCATAAGTTGGCCATTTTATTTTCAAACGAGGTGATTCAAGTTCCAATATTTCTCATTTTTAATGTTCTACAAAGTGAACGTAAAAAATTGGGAATAGAGGTTATCGAAAAATTTCGTGCAGAATGACAGTGGAAATGGCCCATGAAATGATAGAGAGAGAAACCCAATTAATTCCAGTCAACTTAGCTCAACCCAAGCTAGTCTTGGCCCAATCCAATCAATCCTTGTCAATCCGGACCAATTCATGTCGGTGCATATGCATGTATTTCTTTTATATATTATTATATAATGTATAATATATTATAATATATCATATAATATATGCATATTTCCTATATGTATATTATATCATATATATTAATATATTAATATATTATATATTTATAAATATGTTTTATATATAAAAAAAGAGGCAAGTAGGATCCGAATAAAAGGGACTCGGTGAGATTGTCAAAGAAGGAAAAAAATCGAAGAAATTGAAGAAGGAAAGAAGAGGGAGAAGAAGGAAAGAAGAGGAGGGGCAAACAGGTAGAGAAGTTGAAGAAGGAAAGAAGAAATTGAAGAAGGAAAGAAAAGGGAGAAAAAAACCGAAAGAGGAGAGAGAGGGAGAGCGGTGGAGAAGATATAAAAAGAAAAAAAACAGAAAAAAAGAAAGAATCGAGAAGAGGAGAGAGAGGGAGAGCGGTGGAGAAGATATAAAAAGAAAAAAAACAGAAAAAAAGAAAGAACCGAGAAGAGGGGGAGAACTGAGAGGAGAATGGGGAGAAAAAAAAAGAAAAGAAAAAAAAGAGACCGAGAGAGAGAGGGGGAAGACAAGTGGAGAGAGAAAAAAAAAAGAAAAACCTGGAGCTGGAGAGAGGAGAATAAAAGGAAAAAAATAAAGAAAACAGAAAAATCGGACCGAGAAGATTGAGAAGAGGGATAGGTGGCAGATCGAGAAGAAGAGGAGAAGAAGAAGAGGGACGGCCCGAGGGATCGAGAAAGAGCAGAAGAGAGCGAGAGAGAAGAAGATTCAGGTAAACTCTTCTCTCCCTGAATATTTTTATTCTCGTTTATCACGATTGAGCCATCTGTCCGCACACCATTACCAACTCACCGAATACCATCATCTCTAAACCCATACACCTGGTTAACCCTTGTCTGCCCAGCTAAGCTTCCATTGATCCTTGTCCAGCCGCCACTTCTACACCTTGCCGTCTGTAACACCATCGACAACATCACCCGTTGAATTCCATGCAGTCCACGTATTTCCTCTACACTTGCACAACACAACCTAATCTCACTCTCCATTCACTCCATCAACCAACTCTAAATCGCCACCTCACACCAATCTGATCCATGATTCAGCCATCCCAGATCTAATACCCGAAACTGCTACACCTTGCCATAGCATTCTTCTTTGGTACCTCTTGATTAAATTCCCTCCAAACACCTGTTGGTCATTCCCATGCAATAAACCCCAACCATGTGCTTTGAATTTAAGGTGATAAAATTGATCCGACCATGGTAGAATTTTTATGTGAATGAAATATGGCTATTGATCTCAGAATTTTAATGAATTGAATATGGACCATTGATTTAAAATTTTAATGAGTTGAATATGGACCATTGATATGGAATTCTCATGTGATTAAATTATGGCCTTTAATCTTGAGCCATTGATTGATAAATCTGATCCCTTGGATGATAATATTTCATTTGGATCATATGATGATCAAATATGGACCATTGGATGTTGGTTCTAATTCTGAAGCATTGGATGACATAAAGATGTGATTTTAAGCAATGTGAACCATTAGATCTTGATCATGAGTGTTTTAAGGAAATATGAACCATTAGATCTTGATCATGAGTGTGTTAAAGCAATCTGAACGGTTAGATTACCATCAATAGTGATTTATACCATTGAATTTTTCATCATGAGTGTTTGGATGCTCATTGTCATGTTTAGATGCTCACTGTCATTTTTGGATGCATACTACTATGTTTGAATTACTACCACTGCTATAGTTGGAATATTTTCATTTGCCATATTTGTCTTGAAAAGAGATAAGTTGAAAAATAGCAATTAGGGTAGAAAACCCTAAAAATGGAAAGAAAATAGCAATTAGGGTAGAAAACCCTAAAAATAGAAAGAAAATAGCAGTTAGGGTAGAAAACCCTAAAAATAGAAAGAAAATAGCAATTAGGATAGGAAACCTTAAAAATAGAAAGAAAACAATAATTAGGGAAAATAAAACCCTAAAAATGGAAAGAATAATTAGGGCAAGATAAACCCTAGAATAAAGAGAATAATTAGGGTATGAAACCCTAAAAAAATTAAAATCACAATGAAAAGGGATAGGAAACTCTAGAAACCTAAAAATGGAAACAATAAAAATGGTAGGAATTTAGGTCTCATCCCTAAATCCTATTGGGTAGGAATTTAGGTCTCATCCCTAAATCCTATTGACAAAAATAGAAACAATAAAAATGGTAGGAATTTAGGTCTCACCCCTAGATCCTATTGACAAAAATAGAAAGAATTTAGTACACATCCCAAATAAAAATGGTAGGAATTTAGGTCTCATCCCTAGATCCTATCGACAAAAATGAAAGGAATTTGATACACATTCCAAATCCGACTCTCACAATCATTTCAAACTACGTCGTACCTAATTTCTAGGGCACACCCTAGAATACTTAGGCAATTTGGGAATCCCAAATACGGTACAAAGCCACCCATCAACCATCCATTCAGCATAAACTTTAACTTGAACAAAGAATCTAATTGAAGCAAATGCATAAATCACTTCCATAATCTTTAATCAAAAAACCATTTTCAAACTACGTTTTTGGACTTGATTTTCAGGATTGGAATACGTAGGCAATTTGAGATGTCTTACACGTCTCAGATTCAGCCCAAGATCGAACCATCTTTGGTCCGGTTCACTGTATAATATTGTACATTACATTTTCTTGTTTATTTGCTTTAAAATATGATTGGTTGAACCCTAGGTTAGAATAACTTAGCAACTTGGTTTAGGACATCCCCCATTGAACCCTAGTCATCCAATTGACCAAGCACAGTCAAAATTAGAGTTTAAGGAAAGTTTAGGAGGCCGATATTGATCGGGCGGTTTGGGTGCCTAACGCCTTCCCATAATCATACCCTGGATACTTATCCGATCTCTTGCAGACCAAAGAACTGATACATTGGGTCATGATTCAATAGAAGTCTTACCTTAGGGTGAGACTACATTTTTAGAGGTCCTAGACCTTAATCTAGGTGGCGACTCCAACAGAACAATTGATCTTCATCGATACGGATACGACATTCATCCCGAGGAGGATCATCGATTTCCCTTTGTCCTCACAGTGGCGACTTCACTGGGGAATAATGTTCAGACTCCTAGAATACTTTCCTTATATTGATTTGCTTGACATTTGCTGCTAGATCTAGGGTACTATATTTGTTGTTTGTACATATTGCTTTGGGGGGTATGGGTTCAGTCACACTTTCGTGCGAGTAGCCGAACCGGGTCCCATGCATATGGGGCAGCACGCTAGGCGAAAAACACAACCTTGGCTTGTACTTTGTGAGACCATGATCGGCGAGCAGCCTCTAACGAGCGTTTCTTGGATCCGCCTGAGAATGCGTTATGCTACTCTACGTCCCTTAATTCTTGCATCATAGTATATAAAGCGATTGGGAGCCCATTATTCATCATGCATTCGGTGATAGGTTACCCCGTCCTCTTCAAGGTGGCCTTTTCTGTTCTAACCCAGTTTGAGCCACATGTATGTTATTTTTTGTCAATCTTTGAACCAACATGGTAAAGTCTACTCGATCATAATATTTACATCCGAGACGCCGAAGTTCTGCCCATTTTTGTCATTGACTTGTCAACATGTTTGGATCCACACTTGAGTATTCTTGTCTCTCACTCGTTGGGAGCGTGAGGGGTTATGTATATCTGCATACACATTAGTGTGGGCGGTCTGTACACGCCCTCCATCGTACAAAGCTCATTGTGTTTACCGTTCAATATTGATACATCAATCTCAAAAAACGATCAGAAAATCTCTGTCACAACATAGATATTGTGATCTAGTCGAAATTTACTGGTTTATTCAATCATGAACCACTTTTGTCATCCTTCATGAAAACTATAAATAAGCATATCCGTTTCAATTTCTTGGAATTTTATGAATCACATGGTCGAACCTTAGTGCTACAATGATCCATTCAGAATCTTGAGGCCCCAAGACCAATCATGGGGTTATTTAAATACAAATAAATTGTTACAGATGATGTCTAATGGTCGATTTTCATGAAGGAGCTAACTTTGTTTGGTCGAGTCAGCTTATATGTGTATTCTTCTTGTGTCCAGTCACTTTTGAGTCTTAACCTTCGTTTATTGTTTATATAAAAAAATAAAAAACCAAATAAAAAAAAACAAAAAAAAAGAAAAAAGAAAGAAAGGTTGAACTAGGGAGGATAGGATTGTCTAGACTTAAGAGAACACCTGAGTAAGTAGATAAAGCATCCACTCTTATTATATCCACTCATATGGTCTCATCATCACCGGTTCATGTCTCGGTTCATGTTCATAAGGAGGACTTTTGTACCTCAAAGTGTTGGAATGGTTGGAAGATAGTATATTGAGAGCCCAAATATTTCAGAGCGGAATTAAAATTCCAAGATCGGAGTTGAGGAATCCAAAAAGTTAAAAAGCTGAACCATAAATTCTGAGAGATTACATGTTTCTTTCCCATGTTAGCATACATGCCAATTTTAAATGGAAAAACTAAGATTGGAAAGCATTTCGTTCACCCTTGGTGATTGAGCCACTTTGACTGAAGGAGTTGGTTTCTGACTCCCTAATTACATTCATCACCCAATGTGACCATGACTCAAAGGAGTAGCCCTCGAACCTTGAAGAATGTACCACCCACCTCCCAAAATCCAGGATAAAAAAAGAAGACTATGTGGTCAACTGTATCCCAAAATTGAGGTAACCTTTAAAATAAACTTCAAGTGCACCATAAATTGGGGCACAACCCAAATGTCAATGCACCATAAACTGGGGCATAACTAAAATGTCAATGGATTTAAAGTAGGGCAAATCAAAAAAGGAATAGACCAAACAAGGGTATAGGTCAAGTTTCATGACATCCAAACTGGGGCATAAGATTGGAATACATTTAACCCAAATTGAGGCATTGGCCAAGTGAATGTCAAACCCGAACTGGGGCATAAATCAAAATGGTAATAGACTCAAGAGGGGTTTAGCCCAAGATGGAAAGGGTTAAACACATGTCGATAGATAGGCGTACTGAGCCTTACTAGCGAAAGTCTGAACGGAAATTCGGTCATATAACCAATCATAAGTTGGCGTCATGTCGTATCCAATTGGGGTAACTCGGTGAATTACTTGTCTAAACTGGCTACCATTGGTATCTGATAGGTCATCTATGTTTGGGATTAAGTTCGATGTGTCTGTAGATGGTCCAGTCTAAAATTCTCTAAAAAAATGAACAATAAACATCTCATTTGAGACATCAACTGTAGTGCTTTTACTACTTCCAATCCATTCATTCCCAGTTTGATACTTCTTCCTCTTTCGATGCTCACTGCCAATTCTGACTCTGATGACAATTGGGATGATGAGCCACAATCTGAACTTCTACTCCACCGGCTTTTAGAGAAATGAAAGTTCAACATACATGTGAAAGCTACAAATGATTAAGTTAAAGTCATGGAAGCATTCTCAAAGATATAAGTTGTAACATCAAAATGTCATCCCATTTGGTTGATTTATAGAAAGAATTTTTTTTGAGATATTCCTTGAAAGTAGAGAACATTTACAAACTCATACAAGTGGTTCACTTAGTTTTACAAGAATGGGTCTCTACACACAAGGCATTATCAAGTTTACATCAATCCAAGTGATCAAGTCTTCTACAAGTGCATGAAGTCTACAGACATAAAACATGCTACAGATCAACCTCAAAGTCAAAGATGAGCTCAAAAAAAAAAAAAAAAAAAAAAAAAAAAAAAAAAAAAAAAAAAAAAAAGGAAAAAAAAAAAAAAAAAAGAAAAAAAAAAGAAAAGGAAAAAGAGAGCTATACAAAATAATGAGATTAGTTGGCAAACTCCATTAGAACAGTGATGATGGACAAATCCAACTACGATGCATAAACATGGGGCAACTACTTTGAAACACTAATGATGAATGAGTTCGATTGCAAGGAATATACATGGGACAACTCCTTTGGAGCCCTGCTGATGGACAAGTTCAGTTATAGAGCAATAAGAAAATTGGTTCTCGTACAATGACATATAGACACCATTTCTTAGAACCTGATGGGAGAGCTGATCATTTGTTGTGATTCACGTTGTGTGTTGAGCTGGATTTTTGATATTGGTCACTACATCTGACCCATACAGGGGATGGTCTCATCACTTTGTTGTCATCAGAGGATTTTTCTTTTCGGCTAAAGACTCTCTCTCCCGTCCATCAATCTGATGGTCTTCCACAGAGTCTACATTATATGCCCTTACTTCAAATGTCACAAAATTTTATGGTATCGTTTCTTGTGAACATGTCGTCTTGTTATGCATAAATATTGTTCAATAAATCTGACTTGAATATCTATCTGTCGTTCATCATTTTGACGACGTCCAAGAATTCCATAGTCTTTTGTTGCTAGCCAATAAAATGGCATCGCCTAGTGGAGATCAAGCCATTCAACATAAACAACCAAACACTCTCCCAATGGCAGACCCATTGGATAGTTTCTTATCTGTCCATCAGGACCTTCGTCGTCATACTTGTATACAGATTTAAAGGATTTGGGCCCAAACCTGGTTATAACCGATTCAGCATCTGAGCATAGCTTGTTGAAATTTGTTTTCTATCTGAATGATACCGAAAGGAGAAAGTATTCTTTGAATTTTTTTCTACAGATTAGTGTAGGGTTGCATCTCCTTAAGGTTATTTCTATTGATGACTCAAAAGTCGCCTGCTTATCAATGTGCAAACTTGAACTTAGACACTGGGGCAAAATCACACATTTATCCAAACATCATGAGTTTAGTTGAGCCCCCTGTTTGAAACTCTAGCTGAGTTTATTAGAATGTAAGAGAAAGATGACTCATACAAATTTGAGTCATTGTCATCATTTGCCCCTCATTAAAAAGACCTGATTGCCCTTTAATCAAAGTGAAACCCATATAAATTTGGCAGGAATGTAGAACATATCAAGATTGTCTTTTAAAGAAAAGAAACATATTTCTCTTAGTCTAGATTAAGTCTAGTCAAGGAAAGTTTATCAAAACATGATCTCTAGTTCCTCTTAGATTCCAAGTAATGTTAGTAAACAAAGTGCAGGTTCTGAGGCCCATGGTGGCCACCTCAGATATTTAAGGAAAGTTTAACCCGTTTTGGAAATGAAGAAAGATGAAGAAAGGAATTGAATAAGAACAAGAAAAAAAAAGAGCAAAGAAAAGAAAGAATGAAAGATCAAGGAAAGAAAGAGAAAGCACAATGAAGAGAGCACAAAAGAGGAAAGCACAAAGAAAAAGGAAAGACAAGAAAAGAGTACAACACATATTGGAAGGGAAGGAGTGGAAATGTCCATATCTGACCGCTATAGCAAGCTACAGTACATAATGATAGGAGTTTAGGTTAAAGTGTCTCTAGATCCTATCTTCATATTAGCAAAGGCCCGAACTACGCGGAACCTGATTCTGGAGGGACGGAAGTCCCAAAGGATACGTAGGCAATTTGGGACACCCCAAATTCGGTCCAGAGGCTATACATCCAGAGGCTACACATCCAAAGGCTATACATCCAGAGATTACAAATCCAGAGCACAAGGCACAATTACAGTTACATCATGAGCGGTCTTGAGATAAAGTCACAGACCTGATGAGGTCGCTACTCAAGAAGCTTGACAGTTACAGTTACATCATGAACGATCTTAAGCCAAAGTCATAGACCTGATGAGGTCGCTACTCAAGGAGCTTGACATCTACAGTTGTTTGTTGTGCAACCATAGAATCCAGATCAAGTGCAAAATAATGCAAAAATGAGCCACTTTGTCTTCGGCCTCAATTGTTTACAATCTCGGCCAAAGAGGGGCATTTGTAAGCACCCCATTTTTGCCATTTCCAACTGAACAAAGTCTTACTAGTGTGTGGACAACAAAGGAAAAAAGATGAGTGAAAATTTAAGTTTTGACTACGACCTCGAGGTAGTTTTCGATGGGTCCCACAACAAGGTCACAGGCTGTAATCTGCATGGTTGCATAGGTCAGGAATTATCTTCAAAATGAGACCAGAATTGCTTAATTCTGATATCAAATGAAGAAGATATGATCATTTTAGTCAGATGATACGTACAAGGGAGGTTTCTAAAATTATCATAAATAATCTCAGGGGCTTTCATGCAAATTATCGTAAGTTGGATTGTTTGAATTTCAAATCATCATATCTTGATCATCTGACATCTGAATCATATGGTTTAAGTACCATTATTCCTTATTTTTAGTCATCTTCAAAGTGGACGTGAAAAATCCCGGGTAGAAGTCACGAGTGGGCCCCATGCAAGATTTCATAAAAAATTATCGTTAGAACTTCAAAGCTTCATATCTTTTCCGTTCTACGTCGGATTCAGATGATTCCAAAGCCATTATTCTTCATTTGTGATGTCCTACAAAGTGGACGTGGAAAATCTTGGGTAGAAATCTCCGGAGGGTCCCATGCAAAATTACATATGGAAATGGTCATTTAATCTTCGAAAATTCATATTTTGATCACCCCATATTCAAATTAGGTAATTTCAGTTTCATTATGTTCCATTTTTAGTACTCTACAAAATGGACATAAAGGATTTTCGATTGAAGTCTCCGAAGGATCCCATGCAAAATGGTCAGCCAAATTATCGAAAATTGGTCTGCTTAAACTTCAGAAATTCATAAGTTGGCCATTTTATTTCCAAATGAGGTGATTCAAGTTCCAATATTCCTCATTTTTAATGTTCTACAAAGTGAACGTGGAAAATTGGGAATAGAGGTTATCAAAAACTTTCGTACAGAAAGACAGTGGAAATGACTCATGAAATGATAGAGAGAAACCCAGTTAATTCCAGTCAATTCAGCTCAACCCAAGCCAATCTTGGCCTAATCCAATCAATCCTTGTCAATCCGAATCAATTCATGTCGGTGCATATGCATGTATTTATTTTATATATTATTATATAATGTATAATATATTATATATCATATAATATATGCATATGTCCTACATGTATATTATATCATATATATTAATACATTAATATATTATATATTTATATATATGTTTTATATATATAAAAAAAAAGAGGCAAGTAGGATCCGAATAAAAGGGACTCGGTGAGATTGTCGAAGAAGGAAAAAAATCGAAGAAATTGAAGAAGGAAAGAAGAAATTGAAGAAGGAAAGAAGAGGGAGAAGAAGGAAAGAAGAGGAGGGGCGGACAGGTGGAGAAGTTGAAGAAGGAAAGAAGAAATTGAAGAAGGAAAGAAAAGGGAGAAAAAAAACCGAAAGAGGAGAGAGAGGGTGAGCAGTAGAGAAGATATAAAAAGAAAAAAAATAGAAAAAAAGAAAGAATCGAGAAGAGGAGAGAGAGGGAGAGCGGTGGAGAAGATATAAAAAGAAAAAAAAATAGAAAAAAGAAAGAACCGAGAAGAGGGGGAGAACCGAGAGGAGAATGGGGAGAAAAAAAAAAGAGACCAAGAGAGAGAGGGGGAAGACAAGTGGAGAGAGGAAAAAAAAAAAGAAGAAGCAGGAGCTGGAGAGAGGAGAAGAAAAGGAAAAAAAATAAAGAAAACAGAAAAATCGGACCGAGAAGATTGAGAAGAGGGATAGGTGGCAGATCGAGAAGAAGAGGAGAAGAAGAAGAGGGACGGCCCGAGGGATCGAGAAAGAGCAGAAGAGAGCGAGGGAGAAGAAGATTCAGGTAAACTCTTCTCTCCCTGATTTATTTTTATTCTCGTTTATCACGATTGAGCCATCTGTCCGCACACCATTACCAACTCACCGAATACCATCATCTCTAAACCCATACACCTGGTTAACCCTTGTCTGCCCAGCTAAGCTTCCATTGATCCTTGTCCAGCTGCCACTTCTACACCTTGCCGCCTATAACACCATCGACAACATCACCCGTTGAATTCCATGCAGTCCACGTATTTCCTCTATACTTGCACAACACAACCCAATCTCACTCTCTATTCACTCCATCAACCAACTCTAAATCGCCACCTCACACCAATCTGATCCAAGATTCAGCCATCCTAGATCTAATACCCGAAACTGCTACACCTTGCCGTAGCATTCTTCTTTGGTACCTCTTGATTAAATTCCCTCCAAACACCTGTTGGTCATTCCCATGCAATAAACCCCAACCATGTGCTTTGAATTTAAGGTGATAAAATTGATCCGACCATGGTGGAATTTTTATGTGAATGAAATATGGCTATTGATCTTAGAATTTTAATGAATTGAATATGGACCATTGATTTAAAATTTTAATGAGTTGAATATGAACCATTGGTATGGAATTCTCATGTGATTAAATTATGGCCTTTAATTTTGAGCCATTGATTGATAAATCTGATCCCTTGGATGATAATATTTTATTTGGATCATATGATGATCAAATATGGACCATTGGATGTTGGTTCTAATTCTGAAGCATTGGATGACATAAAGATGTGATTTTAAGCAATCTGAATCATTAGATCTTGATCATGAGTGTTTTAAGAAAATATGAACCATTAGATCTTGATCATGAGTGTGTTAAAGCAATTTGAATGGTTAGATTACCATCAATAGTGATTTATACCATTGAATTTTTCATCATGAGTGTTTGGAAGCTCATTGTCATGTTTAGAT
This sequence comes from Protea cynaroides, assembly GCA_028583415.1. Lineage (NCBI taxonomy): Eukaryota > Viridiplantae > Streptophyta > Magnoliopsida > Proteales > Proteaceae > Protea > Protea cynaroides. The sequence goes on along the minus strand of CM053271.1, from coordinate 48,469,564 downwards.
GCTCACTGCCATTTTTGGATGCATACTGCTATGTTTGGATTACTACCACTGCTATAGTTGGAATATTTTCATTTGCCATATTTGTCTTGAAAAGAGATAAGTTGAAAAATAGCAATTAGGGTAGAAAACCCTAAAAATGGAAAGAAAATAGCAATTAGGGTATAAAATCTTAAAAATAGAAAGAAAATAGAAAATAGAGTAGAAATCCTAAAAATGAAAAGAAAATAGCAATTAGGGTAGGAAACCTTAAAAATAGAAAGAAAACAATAATTAGGGAAAATGAAACCCTAAAAATGGAAAGAATAATTAGGGCAAGATAAACCCTAGAATAAAGAGAATAATTAGGGTATGAAACCCTAAAAAAATGAAAATCACAATGAAAAGGGATAGGAAACCCTAGAAACCTAAAAATGGAAACAATAAAAATGGTAGGAATTTAGGTCTCATCCCTAAATCCTATTGACAAAAATGGTAGGAATTTAGGTCTCATCCCTAAATCCTATTGACAAAAATGGAAACAATAAAAATGGTAGGAATTTAGGTCTCATCCCTAGATCATATTGACAAAAATAGAAAAAATTTGGTACACATCCCAAATAAAAATGGTAGGAATTTAGGTCTCATTCCTAGATCCTATCGACAAAAATGGAAAGAATTTGATACACATTCCAAATCCGACTCTCACAATCATCTCGAACTACGTCGTACCTGATTTCTAGGGCACACCCTAGAATATGTAGGCAATTTGAGAATCTCAAATACGGTACAAAGCCACCCATCAACCATCCATTCAGCATAAACTTTAACTTGAATAAAGAATCTAATTGAAGCAAATGCATAAATCACTTCCATAATCTTTAATCACAAAACCATTTTCAAACTACGTTTTTGGACTTGATTTCCAGGATCGGAATACATAGGCAGTTTGAGATGTCTTACACATCTCAGATTCAGTCCAAGACTGAACCATCTTTGGTCCGGTTCACTGTATAATATTGTACATTACATTTGCTTGTTTATTTGCTTTAAAATATGATTGGCTGAACCCTAGGTTAGAATAACTTAGCAACTTGGTTTAGGACATACCCCATTGAACCCTAGTCATTCAATTGACCAAGCACAATCAAAATTAGAGTTTAAGGAAAGTTTTGGAGGCCGATATTGATCGGATGGTTTTGTTACACCCCAATTCTGGCAGAACCAGAAGGGTGGGTGAACCGTCACTCAACCAACGGTTCACACCAGGATCTCAATAAGACCGTGTCCACTCATACAAATCATTGCACATAACCACAATCAGAATAATAATAAATACAGCGAAAGTCTTAAATAGAATGAACTGAGTAATCTATTGATAAATTTAAATAAAATATCAAGTTATTCAAATTCCCAAAACTTAAATAAATATCTTTACATCACTGTATTTTCAACCAAAAATAAATAGAATAAATTAAAATCAAATCCTAAAGGTACACGCAGAAAGGGCACTCGCATGAAGCGTCATGCTCATCCTCTCCTGCTTGCACGTCCAGGACAGTCATGCCTCCATACACTGGACCGTCCACGTAATCCTCCACTGTGTAACCTGCAACAACATCTAAAAACATGTATATATACAAGGATGAGCTCACAACTCCGCTCAGTAAGACAATCAGACAATGCAACAAATATATGCATGAGTAACATTCACATCATGGTCTGGTTTAAATTTGCAATGTGTTATAGAAAGGATTGGCGGCCACCGCACCTCTATACACGAGTATGTGAAGCCGCTCAATGGATCAAACACCATTGTCATCCCACATGCACCCTATCATGGAATAGAGATAGAGCTAAGGCGTCTGGATCAAACACCGCCAACACCTCCCCTGATACTCTACCCATACCAACACGTAAGCCCCTATTGGCGAGGGCTTACAAACTGGGCTCGCAACTAACCAATCCTACATGTCATCACAGTAGGCCCTATCCCAGCACAGCTCCCTACGGCATAGAGATAGAGCTAGAGTTTGGTGGCCAGGCTGGAGACCACAGTACCACATCCTCCCCCTGATACCCTACCCGCACCAAGCATGCTAAGACAGAACGATACGAAAGGTACTAGTGTGTGGAATGATCCCAGACCCCAGGCCCTTCCCATTCCACACACCAACAAAAACAAGCACATGCCTAACAGTCACAACCTAGCATAGCAAGTATGCATGAACAATAATAATGACTGGAAATAAAAGATGACATGCGAGTATGCACAAACATCACACCATAGAATCAGGGTTATTAATAATGTTTTATTGTTCATTAATTATTAGGGTTTAGGTCCGATTCCCTTACCTGATGCTTGTTTGATAGCTTGCTCTGCGTCGCAAGGTCCAAACGTGCTATCACAAAGTCCTACACGATATTAGGGTTTAGTTAGAATAGTTTTTCTTAGGTTTTACGTTGGTCGAAAAACCAACGAGATTACAAAACTTCTCACAAGGCTGACCGGTCGCAAGTACTCGGTCGCAGCACTGTGGAGAAACCTGCGACTGGTATGGTCGACCGGTATGTCTCCGAAAGACCATACATCCAGTTTTTTGACTTCCATCGGTCACCCCCTATTGATCCTAGGGTTTCTCCTACACATTCTAGGTTTGAGCATTGAGTTAGAGTTGTTTCCAACTCCATTATAGTCCTAGTTTCGATGGTCTCAACCTAGAACTCGAATATAGGGTTTACCGACTAGATTAGGGTTTGTCGGCAAAATAGGGTTTATCGGCAAAATAGGGTTTAGATCAATACCTGCTTTGCATGGTATTGATCAAAGCAAACCAACCATCTTAGAGTCATAATGTGAGAGAGAGTTTAAGCACTTACCATCGACTTGCGTAAGGTGTTCTTCGTCGAACGGCAATGGCGGCTCTTCCTTCTCCTTCCTAGCTCCTTTTCCTTCTTCAATCTCCTTCTCCATTCTAGGGTTTGTGAGGATCAATGGAAGGGATTCTAGGAGGTTTAGAGGGGTTTATATAGGCTAGGTTTAGGTTTAGGAAGCCTCCTAGGATTAAGAAAGTCCTAGGGTTCGGAATTTGGAAAATAGGACCCGCAGAGATCCGGTTCCGGATCTTAGTAGTCTGCCGCAAAGGAGTCAACCCATGCATGCAACGTAGCGAACCGCCTGCCCAACCAGTTGGCTGACGATGTATGATGTGCATATTCCGTGAGGACCCCGAGAATCGACTACACGAAAGAAGGGGCTTTAAGAGATAGGGGTGGAGGGAGACTATACCGGTCGACCGGTACCAAGATCGGTACCATCGACCGGTATGAATAAAATTCATACTTAAATGGTCCATTTCGTACCTGTTTGTCATCCGCTCGTCCCATCTGGCCCGGTGATGATTGGAAGACCTGTGACGATGAATTCAAGGTTTAGATCGGGTTCATGGAGTGCGGGTCTTACAACTCCCCCACCCTTAAAAGAAATTTCGTCCCCGAAATTTACATGTAGGTTTCACAACTCCCCCACCCTTAAAATAAATTTCGGCCTCGAAATTTGAACGTACCTTGGTCGTCGAAAAGATTAGGGTATTCCTTTCGCATTGCGTTCTCTTCCTCCCAAGTAACTTCTTCCACATCTTGGCTTTTCCAATGCAATTTCACATAGTGGATATCCTTGCTTCAGAGATGTTGTACTTTTCGGCTTGTGAGCACCACAGGTACAACTTCAAACGTCAACTCCTCTGTCAAGTTTGGTGGGTCTGCTGTCAAGATGTGCGATGGATCCCTGACGTACTTCTTCAACAACGAAACATGGAACACATCATGGATGCTTGACATGGATGGTGGTAGAGCAAGTTGATATGCCACATTGCCACGTCTGGTCAAAATCTCATATGATCCCAATACCTGGGGCATAGCTTCCCCTTCTTACCAAACCGTTTCAGACCTCGCATAGGTGATATCTTCAAGAACACTTTATCACCCACTGTAAACTCCAAATCTCGACGTCGGTTATCTGCATAGTGCTTTTGTCTAACTTGAGCTGTCTTCACTCTTTCCTTGATTTGATCAATCACTCGACAAGTTTCTTCAACGAACTCTGGTCCTACAATCCTTCTCTCTCGCACCTCATTCCATAACAGAGGTGTACGACATTTCTTCCCATAGAGTGCTTCATATGGAGCCATTTGGATCGTAGCCTGGTAACTATTGTTATAAGAAAACTCGATGAGTGATAGCTTCTCGTCCCAAGCTCCTTTGAAATCTAGAGCACATGCTCGGAGCATATCTTCTAAGATTTGAATAGTTCTTTCTGACTGCCCATCTGTCTGAGGATGAAAAGTTGTACTAATCTTCAACTTGGTTCCCATTGCTTTCTATAATCCTTTTCAGAACTTTGATGTAAAACGGGGATCTCTATCATATACTATACTTTCTGGGACGCCATGAAGTCTGACTATATTATCCACATATAGCTTGGCCAGCTTCTCCATGGTATACTGAGGTCTGATAGCGATGAATCGAGCTATCTTGGTAAGTCGATCGACTATAACCCAAACTGCATCCACTGACCTTGGTGTCAAAGGTAGGCCAGTGACGAAATCTATTGTGATACAATCCCATTTCCATGCTGGTTCTGATAGTGGTTGTAGCAAACCTGTGGGTCTCTGCCTTTCAGCTTTAACTTGCTGGTAATTCAGACATTGGAATACGAACCGAGCTACATCCGCTTTCATACCCCTCCACCAATATAATCTTCTTAAATCATGGTACATCTTGGTGCTTCCTGGATGTACCGAATATGGGGTGTAATGAGCTTCTGTCATAACTCGATCTCTAATATTTAAGTTCTCACTCTCAGGTATACATAATCATCCACGATACTTGAGTACCTTGTCTAAATCCAAGGTAAAGTCAGGATTGCTTTTACCCTTCTCTAGATCTTCTTGCACAGTCTTGAGGTGTGGATCCTATAGGATTGCTACTTTGACCTCATCTATTAGATCCGATGAGATTTTCAAGGCTACGAACATCAATGTGAAATTATGAATTAAGCCATGTTCCACTGGATCTCCTGCAGTTTCTAATATATACTCTTCATCATTCTCTATTGAGCTTGAGGCTGCAGCACACAATGCAGCATTTGTACTAGGTCCTACCTCAGGTTTCGATGCCCACTTTCGGCTTAAGGCATCAGCCACAACATTTGCCTTACCCGGATGGTACTGGATGTCACAATCATAATCTTTCAATAATTCTAGCCATCTCCTTTGTCTCATATTCAGGTCCTTCTGAGTGAAAAGGTAAGTTAAGCTCTTGTGATCCGACTTAATCTGAAACTTTTCACCGTAAAGGTAGTGTCTCAAAGTCTTGATTGCATGTATAACCACTACTAACTCCAAATCATGTGTAGGATAATTCTTCTCATGCTCTTTTAACTGTCTTGATGCGTAGACCTGTTCTCCTTGCATCAACACACATCCCAGACCCAACCCTGAGGCATCCGTATATAGGGTAAACAGTAAACTTGGTGCTGGGATGGTCAAGATAGGTGCAGAGACTAGTCTTGACTTCAAAGTCTGAAAGCACTTCTTGCACTCATCTGTCCATATGAATTTTTCTCCCTTCTTGGTTAGTCTGGTAAGTGGAACGACGATCCTTGAGTAGTCTTCCACAAATCTTCTATAGTAACCAGCCAATCCAAGGAAACTACGAATCTCCACAACTGATTTTGGTGCGTCCCATCCTACTATAGCTGCGATCTTGCTTGGATCTACCTTGATACCGTCTGCAGATACTACGTGACCCAAGAAGGCCACTTCCTTCAGCCAAAATTCACATTTCTTGTACTTGGCATAAAGCTTCTCTCTTCTCAGCCGTTGTAGGGCTGCTCTCAAATGTGTCGCATGAGTCTCCCTGTCTTGCAAGTAGACCAATATGTTGTCAATGAATACGATGACCGAAGTGTCCAACATGTCATGAAACACTCGGTTCATCAGTTTCATGAACGACGCTGGAGCATTAGTCAACCCGAATGACATTACCAGGAACTCATAATGCCCATACCTTGTCCTGAAAGCAGTCTTTGGAATATCTCCTGCCTTGATCTTCAATTGGTGGTACCTTGATCTAAGATCAATCTTCGAGAAAACCTGTGCACCCTGCAACTGATCGAACAGATCATCGATCCTAGGCAATGGATATCGGTTCTTGATGGTTAACTTGTTCAGCACGCGATAGTCGATACATAGCCGTACACTACCGTCCTTCTTCTTAACAAACAATACAGGTGCTCCCCATGGCGATATGCTTGGTCGTATGAAGCCCTTATCTAGTAGTTAATTGGGTCTTCAACTCCTTTAATTCAGTAAGGGCCATCATGTACGGTGCCTTAGACACCGATGCCGACCCTGGCATAAGGTCTATCACGAACTCTATAGCCCTGTCTGGAGGTAGACCCAGGAGATCTTCTGGAAATACATCTAAAAACTCTTGTACCACATCTAGATCTTCCATCATTGGCACCTCAACAGTTATGTCGACCACAGACACTAAGTACCCCACTCCTCCCTTCTCTAAGCATCTCTTAGCTTTTAGGGCAGAGAGGATCAGCTTCCGCTTCCTAGGTAACTTGGTCCCAGTGAAGCTAAACTCTTTCCCTTTCTCATCTTTAAGCACAAGTTTTCTTTCACCACATAATAAGCTAGCCGAATGTTGGCCTAGCCAATCCATTCCCAAGATGACGTCAAAGTCTGCCATCTCGAGTAGAACCAGATTTGCTTCTAGGTTTCGGCCCTCGATACTGACTGTACATGGCCCATAGTATTCATTCAACGCCACTTCGACTCCCAACGGAGAGCGAACTATCAAGCTTGGGTTCAAACACTTGACAGGTAATTCCATTCGCTTCCCAAAAGAAATAGAAACAAAGGAGTGTGTGGCCCCAGAGTCAAAGAGTACTCTAGCAGGTATACTAGTTATATTTACAGTCCCTGAAATTTAATTATCCCTTAGTTCTACATGCTCAAACACAACAACCAGTAAGTCAAATAGGAAGGGATAGAATCATACCAGTAACCACATTAGGTGATGCGGTTGCATCTTCAGTGGTGACTATGAATACCTTTTCTTGCTGCGGCAGTTGCTTCTTGGGTAGAGTACAGGTCCTTGCATAATGACCCAATTGCTGGCAGTTGAAACATTTAACGTTCTGGTTCTGTCCAGCGAACTGTGGCGGTGGTGGTGCAGTAGTGTTCCTTGCAGGCACCGCAGTGGCTGAGCCCTGTATGGGCGGAATGGTCTAGTATTGCCTCCACCTGAAGTCTCAGTAGCAGGCCTCTTCAGTCCCCTGTTTTGAGCAAAGAAACTGTCTCTCTGGCTGGATTCAATTACCCTGGCAATCTGTACAGCTTCGTTATATATCTTCTTCTCCAAACCCAAGACGTGCTCTCGGATACTTCCTCGCAATCCCATGGTGAACCTACGGGTCTTGGTTTCTTCTTCTTGCATGCTTGTCTGAGCGAAGAAGAACAGCTCTTCATACCTTTGCTGGTAAGCATCAACAGTTGACTGAGATTGTTGTAGATTGAGGAATTCCTTCTCCATTTGATCTCTAAAGCTCTTCGGAAATTATTTATCGAAGAAAACACCTTTGAATGTTGCCCAATCGATCTGAGTGTGCTTTACCTCTAGGTATGACCGGGTAGAGTTCCACCAGGCATTTGCATCTTCCTTAAGCATGTGCGTTGCAAACAGCACATTCTCCTCTTCCGTACAAGTCATCAGATGGAAGTTCTTCTCTATTTTAGACACCCACTGTGCAGGCCACAGTGGTTTCCCTGGTTTCCTGTGAAAGTAGGGGGTTTCAGCTTCAAGAACCTATCCACCGCTCGGATTAGGTCATTTTGCCCCTGTGCATTCATTCTGTACCATGATGGTGGGTAGGGGTAGACTCCTTGATAGGCAGACGACGATGGAAATTGGTGTGGTGGTTGTAGATTCTGTCCTTGGCCCATCGGCCCAGTACTACAATCCATTGGCAGTGTGGTGTTATTTCTTCCAGACTCAGGCGTATCTTTTGTAGGAATATATCCTGGTGACCTGAACATCTTCAGCATCTTGTTCAGGAATGTTTTCTCCTGAGCTTCCATCTAAAAAACTAAGTTTGTTACAATTGTCTCGGAGTTAGTGTGAGGAGGGCCTGGCAAATTTGTGCGTGCCTTGGGAATCTGGCCTTCTCCACTCTCCGGATTTAGGTTTTGCTCTTCAGCAGATCCTGTTTCCACATTGCCCTCGTCTTGGCGTACCCTAGAGTGGTGACGCCTTCGTAAGCCTCTACAACCGTTTCTGCCTACCATCTCAGATAAATTTTCCTACTTGGATCTGAGAAGAAGACATAACACATGAGGTATAATCGAACAGTCATAATAGTGTTAGTCTTTAACATGTGCAAGGCGAAAATTGTAACGGAAACTTAAATTGGAAATTTTAAAATTTTTCCCAAAATTTTATGGCTTTGAATGGTTGTCCGGTCGCAACATACCGGTCATGGCACTATGTATGGTAGTGCTGGTATGTCCAGGCGGACAAAAATTTCTCGGATTCCCGAGGGGTACCGATCGATGTACCGGTCGCTACCCTATAGGGTATGGAGCGAACGGTCAGGATTTCTCTCCTGACTGAGGGGTACCGGTCGACTTTACCAGGGAGGTACCGGTCGACCGGTATGGGCAAAACCGTAGACCGGTATGCCCAAAATCTTCTTTAAAATTGGGAAAAGTGAGATTTTTCTCACTTTTCCTTTCTTCTTTCTCTCCGGTGGCAATTCCTCTCTGGCTCTTCGAGTTGCTACAGTCTGACCGATGATCTTAGAAGCCATTTTCTTCCGATCAAGACCTAGAACATCGCCTCCAAGTAAGTTTCTTCTTTCCATTCATCATTTTTGTATTGTTTCTCTTTGGTTCCAAGCCCAAAACTAGGGGTTTCTTTGTTTAGGAGATTCTAACCATAGGAACTCTTTTCCTTCGGTTTAGAATGGGTTTAGGGACCTCTATGAGCAAAAGCCCTCAACCAATTTGAGGTTCCACTGAACGGTTTATGAAAAAATCAAATTTTTTTATGTTTTTTACCTAGGTTTTTGCCAAAAATCGAATTTTTCTGAAAATTCCTAAACTTCTTGTTGTTTTGATGAATGTTTGGATTCCATGAAGTGTTTGGGGGTTACGTAAGTCCTCCTCCCAGGTTTTGGGTGAGTTTGAGGCTTTTGCTTAATTTGCTGTCGTTATGCTGTCGAAATTTTTGAAAATTCTAACAAATTTCTCATTATTTGTCTTTGTTTTGCAGTTTCAATGGCTCAGCACAGAGGTGCCGGTAAACGCTCCTATGGTCTTGGCATGCACCGTCCTCACCCACCTGTTCCACAGCTTGATGAGCAGTAGTTTCTTTCTGAGGTGGCACAAGCCCGTTTCCCTTGGTTTGACGAGAAGAATATCGAGTCAGGACGGCGGGTAAACCTGGAGCAGTTACAGCGGTTTGATGTTGAAGCCGCTTTTGGTAGACTCGGGTGGTTGTCCGTCATCATTTTTTCTGTAACCACCCGCCCCAACCTTGTTAAGCATTTCTACGCCAATCTGGAGATAGAGGGAGATGTCAATGACTTCAGTCAGTACAGGGAACTCCGCCTTACCCGTCTCGTCAAGGGTGTTCCCATCTCCTTCAACACTCATCAGCTCGCCGATCTCCTAGGGATTCCCAATGATGGGGACTTGGTCTACTGTGCCCCTAAGATAAAGGGCTTCCTCACAGACGATTTACGCCGGGAGATTTCGGAGCAGCTTCTTAACCCTGGAGCGCCTATGAAGGCTGGCAGCTTGAGACCTGTGCCTCGGGTATACAGTCGCATCATCCAGCACAATATTATGCCTCAGAGCGGCCATTACAGTGAGTTGTCTCAGCTCACTCAGTATTTGACCTATTGCGTCTGCACTGGGAATCGGGTCTGTCTTCCCTACATCATCATCAGGACCATGCATCAGGCTACTCTGCCCGATCAGGCCAGCAACCTTCCATATGGTCGACTCATCACCACTCTTCTACGGCGATTATGAGTGGACATAAGGGGTGAGATTGTCGTTGAGGACACTATGACTTCGGACATCGACTGGGATGCCATTCTTCGGATGCAGATGGACAACCTGCCGATCAGCAATGAGGACTTAGAGGCTCGTCCTTGCCCACTCAGGAGGGTAGCACCCGCGGCATCAGTAGCAGCAGCAGTAGCCAATGTGGCTCATGCAGTAGAGGCAGGGGGTGATGATGAGGGTGGCGATGATCAGATAGAGGATGTTCCAGCACCAGCACCACAGCCCACGTATGCAGCGGGACCATCTCAACCTCCTCCCAATACCGTGATAGGTATGTTCACAGAGATCAGGGATGCTCAACGTGAGATGAGCTGTGACTTGGGGCGCTTGGCTCGCAGCCTCCGAGTCACTCAGGAGCAGGTGCACTGGCTCAGGGTTGCCTATGAGCGGGACTATGATATTATCGACCCTATTCCTCCTATGCCCCCAATCCCATGATGGAGTTCTTATTTTTCCTCTCTTCACAGTACAGTTTATGTAACAGGGTAACTGTCCGGCTTGTGGACTGTACCCTGTAGCACTATTAACTTATCACTTTTTAACATTTTTAATATTTTAATAGAAGTTTATTGTTTTTCTATCTAGAGCATGTGCATCTATTAATTTCATATTCAATGTAGTATGTTATGCTCTTTCTTATTTAGTCTCAGGCATCAAACAAGTGCTTAAGGTGTGTTCTTATTAAAGCTTTTAAATTTTTCCTATCTCAGTCCATCGACTCAGTTAAGTGCAATATGGTCTGTTGGACAGAGCCTAAGAGCTCTGATACCAAGTTGTCACACCCCAATTCCGACTGAACCAGAAGTGTGAGTGAACCTTCATTGAACCAATGGTTCACACTAGGATCTCAATAAGACCGTGTCCACTCATACAAACCATTGCACATAACCACAATCAGAATAATAATAAATACAACGGAAGTCTTAAATAGAATGACCTGAGTAATCTATTGATAAATTTAAATAAAATATCAAGTTATTCAAATTCTCAAAACTTAAATAAATATATTTACATCACTGTATTTTCAACCAAAAATAAATAGAATAAATTAAAATCAAATCCTAAAGGTACACGCAGAAAGGGCACTCGCATGAAGCGTCATGCTCGTCCTCTCCTGCTTGCACGTCCAGGGCAGCCACGCCTCCATACACTGGAGCGTCCACGTAATCCTCCACTGTGTAACCTGCATCAACATCTAAAAACATGTATATATCCAAGGGTGAGCTCACAACTCAGCTCAGTAAGACAATCAGACAATGCAACAAATATATGCATGAGTAACATTCACATCATGGTCTGGTTTAAATTTGCAATGTGCTATAGAAAGGATTGGTGGCCACCGCACCTCTATACACGAGTGTGTGAAGCCGCCCAATGGATCAAACACCACTGCTGTCCCACATGCACCCTATCATGGAATAGAGATAGAGCTAAGGCGTCCGGATCAAACACCGCCAACACCTCCCCTGATACTCTACCCATACCAACACGTAAGCCCTTATTGGCGAGGGCTTGCAAACTGGGCTTGCAACTAACCAATCCTACATGTCATCACAGTAGGCCCTATCCCAGCATAGCTCCCTACGGCATAGAGATAGAGCTAGAGTTTGGGGGTCAGGCCGGAGACCACAGTGCCACGTCCTCCCCCTGATACCCTATCCGCACCAAGCATGCTAAGACAGAACGATACGAAAGGTGCTAGTGTGAGGAATGATCCCAGACCCCAAGCCCTTCCCATTCCACACACCAACAAAAACAAGCACATGCCTAACAGTCACAACCTAACATAGCAAGTATGCATGAACAATAATAATGACTGGAAATAAAAGATGACATGCGAGTATGCACAAACATCACACCATAAAATCAAGGTTACTAACAACGTTTTACTGTTCATTAATTATTAGGGTTTAGGTCTGATTCCCTTACCTGACGCTTGTTTGATAGCTTGCTCTGCGTCGCAAGGTCCAAACGTGCTATCACAAAGTCCTACATGATATTAGGGCTTAGTTAGAATAGTTTTTCTTAGGTTTTACGTTGGTCGGAAAACCAACGAGATTACAAAACTTCTCACAAGGCTGACCGATCGCAGGTACCGGTCGCAGCACTATGGGGAAACCTGCGACCAGTATGGTCGACCGGTATGTCTCCGGAAGACCATACGTCCAGTTTCTTGACTTTCATCGGTCACCCCCTATTGATCCTAGGGTTTCTCCTACACATTCTAGGTTTGAGCATTGAGTTAGAGTTGTTTCCAACTCCATTATAGTCCTAGTTTCGATGGTCTCAACCTAGAACTCGAATATAGGGTTTACCGACTAGATTAGGGTTTATCGGTAAAATAGGGTTTATCAGCAAAATAGGGTTTAGATCAATACCTGCTTTGTATGGTATTGATCAAAGCAAACCAACCATCTTAGAGTCAAAGTGTGAGAGAGAGTTTAAGCACTTACCTTCGACTTGCATAAGGTGTTCTTCGTCGAACGGCAATGGCGGCTCTTCCTTCTCCTTCCTAGCTCATTTTCCTTCTTCAATCTCCTTCTCCTTTCTAGGGTTTGTGAGGATCAATGGAAGGGATTCTAGGAGGTTTAGAGGGGTTTATATAGGCTAGGTTTAGGTTTAGTAAGCCTCCGAGGATTAGGAAAGTCCTAAGGTTCGGAATTTAGAAAGTGGGACCCACAGAGATCTGGTTCCGGATCTTAGTAGTCTGCCGCACAGGCTATACCGGTCGATCGGTACCAAGACCGGTACCATCGAACGGTATGAATAAAATTCATACTTAAATGGTTCGTTTCGTACCTGTTTGTCATCCGCTCCTCCCGTCTGGCCCGGTGATGATTGGAAGACCTGTTATGATATGAATTCAAGGTTTAGATCGGGTTCATGGAGTACGGGTCTTACAGGTTTGGGTGCCTAACACCTTCCCATAATCGTACCCTAAATACTTACCCGATCTCTTGCAGACCAAAGAACTGATACATTGGGTCATGAGTCAATAGAAGTCTTACCTTAGGGTGAGGCTACATTTTTAGAGGTCCTAGACCTTAATCTAGGTAGCGACTCCAACAGAACAATTGATCTTCATCGATACGGATACCACATTCATCCCGAGGAGGATCATCGATTTCCCATTGTCCTCACAGCATTCTTATAGCTAGCAATGATCTAGGGATGCTACACGAGACTAAATATTTCTTGACGCAAAACTTTGACATAAATGATATAGGTGAAGCCTCCTATGTATTAGGCATAGAGATTCACATAGACAGGTCTCTTAAGACCTTAGGACTGTCCTAAAAGGGTTATATTGATAAAGTTTTGGAACAGTTCAAGATGAAGCAATATTCATCAAGTGTAGCACCTCTTGTTAAAGGCGACAGACTTAGTTTGGAGCAATGGCCGAAGACCAATCTAAAACAACAGGCAATGCAAAATATCCCTTATGCATCAGCAGTAAGCAATTTGATGTATGTTCAGGTCTGTACCAGACCTGAGATCTCATATTCAGTGGGAGTATTAAGTAGGTTTTGAAGGAACCCTGGTTTGCCACATTGGACAATAGCGAAGAAAGTACTGAGGTAACTACAGGGCATCAAGGATCACATGCTCATATATAGACATGTTGATGTTTTGAAGGTAATCAGTTACTCAGATTCAAATTTTGCTAAATATGGAAATACAAGGAAGTATACTTCTGGCTTCATTTTGTTTATTAGATGAGTAGTGTCTTGGAGCAACATAAAGCAACCTAAGACAGCTTCTTCTATTATTGAAGCGGAAGTGGTGGCTTGCTATAAAGCAATTTCTCAGGCATTATGGTTGAAGCAGTTTTGAGGTCATAAGTTTTATTGAAAGACCTTTAAGGATCTACTGTGACAATATTATAGCAGTACGTCTCTCTAACAACACATGCTCAGTGAGTCGCTGTCGACACATTGAGATAAAGTATTTTGTTGTTAAAGAAGACACTCGAGTTCGTTGCGTTCAGATAGAACATATTGACACTGATGATATGATAGTTGATCCTTTCACTAAAGGGCTTCCGCCCAAGGTGTATGTAGTTCACGTGGATCATAAGGGACTATGTAAATCATTAAGTTTTTTGAATGTTTTATTTATGATATTGCAATATAAAATTTTGATGACTCGAAATAAAGTTATTTTCTGTCATTTATTTTGTTGTATACATAAAGTTTTATAATGACAGATGCTTATAAAGTTTTCAAGGCAATAAAGTTGACCCTTGAATCGATTGTTGAATTGATTCTATAAAGTAGGGTTGTTACAATTGAGGTTCATCTTAAAATGAACAGCCTATTGTAATACATGGAAGGCAATGTTCTTGTGTGTAGACATGTACATCCATGATTCATGGGTTGGGAGTTTTATTATGAACATAAAGAACAAGTCCATAAGGAAAGATCCGAAAGTTAATGTATGGCCATACATCAGGTTATAACTCTAAAATGGCTTGCCAAGTAGCAATATGGGCCAAGTGGGAGAATGTGAGTAAGTGGCCCACATGCCACTATCCATTTTAAGTATCCCCTATTAGGAGAGTTATGAGCGTCGGATCTGAGGAACATGTGGCACCCAGATCACCGTCCATCCTTAATGGAAGTAGACGGTTGGTCTATAATTACTAATGGGTAGGGTCATGTGCACACTGATAGAAATTTGATAACTCCATCACGTTCTCTGTCTGGGAATACAGTCAGTGCATAGAAATCCTTCCCCTCTCTCTTCTCTTTTGTTTATGGTGCAGGGCATATCAGAGTGTATCAAAGGAGGACTCGGTCGGACGGATAATGGCTGGAACAAATCTTTACACTACGGGTATGTCGAATCTTATTCCGCATAGACATACATATAGATTGTAGTTTTCTTACAAGAACTACTTTTCTGCAAAAACATAAACAAATGAGAGTAGCTTGGAAAACCCAAGAAATCAAAAATGGATTTTGATATAATATAATCACCCCTTTTGTTGTCTCTTGCCATTTTCAATAAAAATTGGAACTTCCCAATAAAGAGCTAACATAGAGACCCAAAACAAGTAGGATAGCTTGGCGTTTTTCATCACTGAAACCTCAAAATTACAGGCTGAATTGAGATTTGGAGGGAAACTAGAGTCTTCGTGCTCCTCTGAACCTTTGGCCATGGTAGACAAACCAGCTGTAGCTGGAATCCATTTTCTTCCATAATGGCAACGACAACACAAAAAGGGAAACAAGGTTAGCGAAAACTGGGGATACTCAACTCTGTTACAGAGTCCTTGAAATCGGTGTCGATCTGGATAACGAAAGGACCTCAGACCCTGCAAATGGAGACCAAATTGCAGCCGATTAAGAATCTGAATCAAAGAAGAAGATATTTGTGATTGTTGTCCTGGATGGTGGCGGTAGGTGTTGCCGCCCTCCTCCTCCTCCTCCTATGGTGGTGGCCGTTTCTTCTGCCTTCTTCTGATTAACCTTGTTGTTACAAGTTGAACCGTGGGAAGATGAAGACATGCACTATCACCTGCGAAGAAGAAGTTACGAACTCTTTACGGTCGTCGTTGTCCAGAAGAGGATTGAGGGTTTTCGATTTTATTTTCACTTTTATTATTACGAAAGGAAAGCCAGATTTTGGGGTAGGGTAACAAATCAAATAAAGGGTATAATAGTTTTTTAACTCAGCTAAAAGGGTAGTATCATCCATCAAATTTTCCAATACAACTGACATCAGTATCTAAAGGGAATCTTTTGACGGAGTGGGCTTCTTTGATTAGCAGAGTAAAGTTTTTGGATGGTAAGTGATGTTTTTGCAACTTTGTGGTTATAGATGATATTAACAATCCTTGTAGGGGTATATATGAAATTTTACTACCTGTGCTTCTTTTTTTTATTCCATTTGAAAGCAATAATGAAAAGGACCACAGTCGGTTGGGCCTTTACTGTAATTTTTCAATTAAGCATTTAGACCTACTTATATGGATTTTGGTTATGCAGGAAGTGCAAGCGATGCAGAAATCTCAGGGATCAAACTTCGAAATGGAAAGGGTACTCACAATGGGATGCAGAGGAATAGAACTGTGGACACTCTTAGCAACGGAGTGGAACAACCATGGCCGTGGATTCTCTTTCAGTATTTACTAGATATTACCACTAATACCCCAAGTTTACTATTTACTAGATACTAGCACTAATTCCCCAAGTTTTTTTTTTTTTTTCTTTTTTTTTGATGAAGAAGAATCGCTTTCTAGTATCATTAGCACGTAATCTAGCTAGCAACGCTCGCATTGGCGAGTTAGAAAGACCTTGTTGAAAATAATTTCACATTGTTCAAGTCGGAGACCTTGTGTCTACCTTGTGTCTTCATATGTCAGCGGAAGACCTCTACCTAACAGTTTCGAAATTTTGGAATGAAAACTTTTCAAGACTTGCCGAATAATATTGCACTTGTTCTGTTTCCTTAATTAATTAATATTTTCACTTAATAAAAAATAAAAATAAAAAATACACCACTGCACTAGATAATCATATTGACAAAAAAAAATAAAAAAATAAAAAATCGAACCCCCTAGATAGCTTTCAGCAAACGAGGTAGAATGGCTCCTACGAAACAGGATATGGGAAAAAAAAAAAACATAAGCCCCTCAATGCTTTCTTAACACACCAATTATTCCTGATGGGTCCAGGTTACCCAAAAAACGATCATACACGTTGAGTTTAAGCCAACGTTTCATATGTATTCTTGGAATGTATTCTTTGAAATGTATTCTCAAAATAGAGAATGCATTCCTAGCATAGAACGAGAATGGACTAAAAGACAAGACATGCATTTCATTCTAGGTTCAGAATTGAGGCATGTGCATTTCCGTTCTTGGTTCAGAATGCAGAATGGGCAATGTTCTCTAATGCATTCCATGATCTAAGAATGAGAATGCATATCAAACACTGTTTTTATCATCTCACAATGAATCCTTGACCTAGAATGCACCAAATATATATATATATATATATATCTCAATGAAGTAATCTACTAAAACTCATGAAATGAATCCAAAGCAACTCACCCCCCCCATCTCTCTCTCTCTCTCTCTCTCTCCCACTCCCACCCTTAACCAAGTTCTCAACATGACAGTTCTCATTTTTCCTTTTTTTTTTTTTTTTTTTTTGGGGGGGGGGTGGGGGGAGGGCGGGAGGCATGTAATTAAAGTAATCTTCTGACGATGTTCTCAGAAAAGAACTTCAAATATATTTGTATAGTACATAAACGATTATATATTACAAGCTGAACCATTTGATACTAACCAGCTCAAGGAAGAGGAAAACTTCGATTAAAGGAATAAAGAAGATGACCATGAATCAGCCGCATGTACATGCCATTAGATGCTCTTCTGTTGCATGAAGGGTGGGAACCTTCACCTTCGCAGCTTCTCTGTCTATGTAAGACTCCTCAGGACAGAATACTATATACAGAACATCATTCTGGTCATTCTCTAAACCATATAAATGCTTGCCGGCAGCAAAACCACCAAGTAGTTGGTACGATCGCTCAGACCCATCCATTGTGAGGCAATAATCATCTGAACCTGTGAAGCCATGAAAATTCAGTGAAAAAATAAGCTCCAATTGTTCCACAGCAGCAACAGCAATGAGAAATAGAAAGGGCAAAAGACTTTATGGAAGGGGATATATCCATAAGGTATGTATGAATGGCACCCTCTACCTGTGCCATGCGGAAGGGTGATGTGGCAATTCCAACCATTACATTTCTAGGGGATAGACATAATTGGTCACGTGTCAAATTTCAGGCTAAAAATTCAATCATCTACATTCCCATACATTGGCATGCAACCTCTTAGTAGTCCTAGCATTCAAAAGCACCCTCAAGTATTCCTGGATTTTGCAATTTATTTGTTTTGCCACTTGACCAACACTGTCTGGGCTGAAATTTGACATAAGAGCAATAATAGACCTTAGGATCTATCTGTCCTCAAAATCTCAACCCCATCCAAGTAGTCAGTTAGCAGAACTAGGTGCCCACCATAAACCTGCTCCCTATCGTAAAGTAGTGAAAATTCTCGCTCCACGTCATAAATAGGGAAATTTTGTTTTTTTATATTAGAAACATTTTTGCCCTGAAAGATGATCAATTCTTTAGCTTTTGAATTTATCAATAGGAGGCTCTGCACACTTTTACCTTAGGATCTATCTGTCCTCAAAATCTCAACCCCATCCAAGTAGTCAGTTAGCAGAACTAGGTGCCCACCATAAACCTGCTCCCTATCGTAAAGTAGTGAAAATTCTCGCTCCACGTCATAAATAGGGAAATTTTGTTTTTTTATATTAGAAACATTTTTGCCCTGAAAGATGATCAATTCTTTAGCTTTTGAATTTATCAATAGGAGGCTCTGCACACTTTTACCTTAGGATCTATCTGTCCTCAAAATCTCAACCCCATCCAAGTAGTCAGTTAGCAGAACTAGGTGCCCACCATAAACCTGCTCCCTATCGTAAAGTAGTGAAAATTCTCGCTCCACGTCATAAATAGGGAAATTTTGTTTTTTATATTAGAAACATTTTTGCCCTGAAAGATGATCAATTCTTTAGCTTTTGAATTTATCATTAGGAGGCTCTGCACACTTTTAAGAAGTCCTATATAGTTTTTACACCATCAGGACAATGGAACGGTTGTCACCAAGTTCTACAAAAGACGACCCTTCTTGCTGAAAACTCCACAGCTCCTAGAGGGCAGCATAAGAAGGTCCTTCTCCGTCACCTATCCCTCCTCCCCAAAAAATAGAAATAAAGTAAAAGAAAGAAAGAAAGACAACATTCAACCATGAAGTAGTGTTCAAATGAGAACCTCACAGAGCAACAATAAGCAAAGACTACGAAGGGGCACTCAATGACATGACCAACATTCAAATGAACACAATCCCATAAAAAAAAAAAAAAAAAAAAAAAAAAAAAAAAAAAAAAAGAGGAAGAAGAAGCAGATTCCAATGAAGAAATAGGATCTCATTGTAAAATTACAGCTATTCTTGTACTTCTAGACCCTTGTATCCTCATTAAGTGAAACTAGACAACATAGATAATACAAATGTGAAAAAGAAGGAATTTCCTTGCCATTTAATGCCACAAACAAAACCCATATCACTACAACCTGCCACCTGCAGCAAGAGCAACTACACTGCCTACCGAAGGAGAAAGAATGGAATGGAATAGTTAGTTCGGGGTGTCATCCCTATGGTCTCTGCCTTCCCCATGGCCCCTAACAGACGAACAACACCTAAACCTATTTGTGTTGGCTTGGTAACTTCCCAACTCAAAGTCTCTTCAACACTTCATAGATAGGCTTGCTCAATGCAGTCACAAAAAGCAGGTTTACTCCTTGTACTGACAAAATTCTATACCTCATAACTTAATCTGCATCTTTCATCCAACCAACTGAGAATTGGATTGAATATTCACAGTTCTTAGGGAAAAGAAGACAGAATTTCACTTTCACTAAGTCCATTGCCTATTTATTTTGACTCCTCTGTTCTTATACAGTGATATGGAACATACAGACTTTCCCAAAGGGATTCCCCACAGAACAGCCTCATCCTTGATCTCTGAATGGATGTTCTCAACAATTCAGTTGCAAGAGACTCCGGACTCCAACCCATGTTCCCATCCACAATTGCACAATCCTCTTCAATATTTTTGCCAACCTTTGTCTGGAAGCCTGACCTGAGGGCTGCTGGTCACATAAGATGGTAATATCTTGCCTGAAAGTTCATCAATGAGGCTCTCCTGCCTCGATTAGATTCAATTGACAGATTGGGGCTTGATGGTGTCCCAATGGAATCAACAAAGCACAACCATAAACTTCCAACCATTATTGACACTGCACTGAGTGAGCTTCCATGAGTACATCTCCCAATAATTGTCACCAAAGCCAATGAACTCATTCATCAACAGGGGAAACACCACAATTAGTTGGTTGACCAATCTTACTCATCGGTGGATAGTTGAACCAATGCCATGGTTAAAACTTAGTTGTTGGATAGTTCTTAGTAGGATATCCAACATCCATCTGGTTTTAGCAATTCAGAGAACACTAAACCTAACTCCTGAATATCTATCTATTGGAGAAACCAGATCAACACATTCATCACCAGTGGCTGCACTATGATCATTTGCTTGACTAAGTACATGACTTAATAGGAGAGTTAAATGTTATGGTGCTGAAAACTGGTTGTCGCATAATCTGTATGAAAGAGATCCAACAGTCCATCTATTGTTTGTGCTTGCTAGAACTTAGAATATTAAACCTGTTTGTGTATATTTAGAAAACCACATTCTGATCTCAATTTTCCTTTTCTCTGGAGTTTGTTTTGACTACTAGAGGCAAGGTTTAAAGTATCGGTATCGAATATCGTATCAGAAACGACCGATACCAATATGATACGATAATACTTAAATTCAGACTCTCAGTTTTCACTTCTCTCACATTTGATACCGATACCATAGTTGTAAAGGCGTCGCCAAGGCGCCACCTAGGCATCCAGGCACCTTGGTGGCGCCTTGGAAAATAGGCCGCTTTGGTTTCCTTGGGCGTCCTTCAGGCCTCCAACGCCTTGGTCCACCTTGGCAACTTGACAACTATGACCGACAAAATACGATACTTGTGTGTATCATCGTATCCATGGTTATCGATACCGATACGATAAGTCCAATATGCACCAATACGATATTATATGATACTTTAAGCCTTAACTAGAGGTAATACTAACAAGGTGAATACAAAATAAATGCGTGCGTAAACTTACGCTTGCATTAAGAAGTGATTTGTTGAGATGGTTTAGCCATGTGCAGCTAAGGCCATCAAATGCTCTGATGAGACAGTGTGTTAGGTGCTACTGAAATAGTCAAGGGACAAGGACAAGACAGTAACAAAATAGAAAAGAAGGAAAGGGAAGATAGAGAGAATGGAAAATTAAGAAGAGGAAGAGAGAATCAATGTGTGTGTGTATTCTCTTCCTCCTATGCTTCCTTTATTTATAATCAAAGAGGAGAAACAGTAGTTTGGAAACTTCCCTAATTACAATCATAAACCTATTAGGAAACTAAACCTAGACAATTTAGGAAATAAACCTAACCAATAAGGAAACAAATAAACAACTATGGTGGAAACAAATCCACTATAATATATGGAAATAACTAATAGAAGCAAAACCATATGTAGCACCGATAGTTGGGAACAACAGCATATCGTTAACTCTAACACAGAGCTTAAGGGTTTAGGAAAGATATGAGTACATATAATAGAAAAAATGGGCCTAATGGAATGACATAACCAAATAGCGGACAGGTAATAACTACAAAGTCGTAATAAAGTGGTTTGCCAATCAGACGAAGAAATGAAGTAGGGATCTATTACTATGACAAAATTATTTGAAGAGTCAACAAAAACAATCCAGATCTAGAAATTAACCAAATTATATAAAAACTTTAAAAGTAAATAATGGATAGAAGGAAATCCAAGCAATGTTTATAGAAAGCACGCACATAGACACACTCGCATACGTCACAAGAATGCCAAGACATTACCTAAGGGCTCAAACCAAACCTCAAATCAGCATGAGGTTTGTGATTTTCCAGGTCAAGCATAGCGAAGGGTCAGGAAGAACCAGCAAACATGACATAAAAAGGCTGCTTCGAGTTAAGCCCATCCAATGTTGTGCCAATGATACTTACAATAGACAAACTATCACGGCAATTCACGAAATTCAGGCTAATATGCTAAATATATTCCATCAAAGAACTAAGAGAAGCAGCAAAGAAAAAAAAAAGAGACCAAAAACCATGGTTATCTGATAAAAAGAAGTGTCTCTCATGTAGGCAAAACTGTTCCTGGCTCAAAGCTTCAGAACAAAGTTAGGAAGTAGAATGCAGTGCTTGCCCATAACGTGTTTAATTTGTTTAGCGGAATAAAGAAAAATTTCTCGGGCAGCTAATTCCAAATGTCTTTTTTATCAATAGATTAAGAAGTGAATCAGAAAATACATGCAAGAACATTTCTCATGTTGTCACACGAAAAGAGTAGATCTGAATAAAAACTGACTGAAGGAAGGGCAACCGTTCAGAATGCAAAGCATTTGTGGAAGTGAGCAAGCAGGAATGAAGGCTCCGACAAGACAATTTGCCACCTGGTGTAGTGGTGCTTCGACCACATAAATCAGGAATATAGAAAGAAAAATTCGAAGAGAAAGAGATACAAAATAGATTAAGTTATATATGAGAAAGCGATGAGGCCAGCGAAGAAAAGCTGATCTACGATCACCCTTTTATATAGAGCAGTCGTAGATCAGCTCGACCACCGGGAGAGAGTGGTCATGGATCAGCTAGCTCAGCGTTGCTTGGCTGCTGGGCTTCCTTTCCACAGCTTCTCAGGAAGATCTTGGACTTAATCTATTTACAAAAAAAGAAGCGAAGTGGACTTTGCCTTGAATGAACGATTTTTTCTTTAGATACCGTCGATCAAAACCCGGACCACAGAGCCATAAACAAAGTACAAAATCTCCTCAAATTGATACTTGCTTTTTAAGCGAGAGCTCTCACTCCACTTTTCTTTCTATTCTATTGAATTTTCATGAGAGCCTTATTTCTTATTCTACGAAAATCTCCTTTCGATCTGATTTTGATTAATTGAAGAGTTAAGCACCTATCTGATTTAGGAAAAAAGATGCGCTTCCAAATAGTAGTTTGTGTGAAAATCAAGGCGCCGGAGCTGCTTGCTATCACCTTTTCAGTGTGATAGCCCCAATCCACTTACGATTCACAAGAGTTTCATTCCATCATTGACGAACGATTCTTCCTCTGTTGAGATAGAGTCGACAAACTAAGCACCATCAAGGAATCAGGTGAGAAAGACATGCTTCGATCGATTAGTGGAACGTGAGAAAAGCATTGAGATAGCCAGCCTAAAGTTGAAAAGTTCTCTCACTCTACCTAATTGGTTACTTTATAGGTTGAAAGAGTACAGACAGCAATGGAAATATCCCCAAACTGAGGAAAGTCCCCTCTACTTCTGTTACCATCAAATGATGAGAAAGAACACTCTCGCTACCTCTTTACTAGTAAGATCGGGTAAGGTATATCACAGCTGAAAGCAAAGAATTAATGGCATACCAGGCTGAAAGACTTACATTAGAAAAGCAAATTGTAAGCATACTGACACCCCCTATTGGTTTTGCAGGTACATTCTACCATTCTATATACAACTTTAAAAAGAATCCCAGAGAAAAGATATGCTTTCAGAAACCTTCTCCCCATTGTTTTGGCCTCACTACTGAATATTCTTCTCTGAATGGCATTTCTAGGCATTTTATCAAGAGTTTTGGGCCACTCATGGGTCAGAGGCGTTGTCAAGCCCTCAAGGGCTTCCTGCCGAATATTCCCTGGCTAGCGCCTACGAAGTGTAGAGCTGGGTCTTCATTTCAGTGTTTTTCATCCCCTTGTTGTGGGAACAAGAGAATACAAAGATTGAAAGCATCGGCGACAAGCTTTCAACAGTTCCATTACCATTACTCCAAAGTTGATGCTCTTTCATAGGCAAAAGAGGAATTCTCCGCAGAGGAAGATGTTGAATCTAAAGTCAACTTTTCCTCTCGGCCTCCCCGTCTTTATGAAGGGTTAGGCTATATAGCTTGGCTGACTGAGCTAGGGGAGGATGGACTACGTTTGCCACACCCCAAAAATACTGGTCTGAAAATTTTTCTTTTGGGATACGACTAAATCAATACCTTAGTTTGGATGTGATCCCACCAGGACCTCATAAGCGGTGCACGCATACCAACCACTACCAACACAATGCCACAATCATAATTTAGAGTAATATATAGCAGAAGATACTATAACCATGAACTCACTATTGATAAATAAAAATATTAATCCCACTGTGTTCATCCTCAAACGAGGTTTATCAACTACTTCATATTTCAACCCTTAAGTAGCATTGCCTATAAATCACGGACTATCTAAATATAAACAAATTATCCAAAAGAGATACAAGAAAGCAGAAATTATTCATTGTCCAAAACTTCTTTCTAAGATTACTATCCATCGAAGACACGGGTCACACTTGTAGTCCGCGTCGAGTGCGTCGTCCTCATAAGGCATACCGCCTAGCTGAGCCAACTGAGAGATCGAGGGCACGTTCAGGTAATCTACAACCGTGGTACATGCAACATCATCTAAAAAGAACGATGTACGCGAGGGTTAGCTCTCTAAAATGAACTCAGTGAGAAACAGACAAGCAAACAAACAAATATGCATGATCAGTTTATTACACACAACAATGCAATAGTCAGGTCTCATGTATGTCATGTGCTATGCTAAGGCCTAGCCACACCTCCCAGAGGCTGACTACAACCTCCATGCACGGGAGTGTTGGGTACTCATCAGCCTACACCGATAGCACTGGTGACCCCACATGACGTCCCAATCAGAATGGTGATCGGGCAGCAAGTCTGGCCAGTGACGCTTCGACGAACACTGCCGACCCTTCCCCCTGATCACTCCACTCTACCAGTACCTGACCGGCTGACCCCCTACTGGCCAGGGTTGCATACAGGAGTAGTGTCACTAACCAAAACCCTATATGTCATCCGATGTATCCTCTCACCAAGCCTAGAAGGAATCTCAGGCCATCCATTTTGCCCCCCCAAGGTGCTGTCACCCTGCTAAGGATGAATGACATACTCGTCAATAATCATATAGTAAGTCGGATCCAGCGGTCCTCGACCGTTTCACCACTTCCTACTAGTTTCCAGTCACATACATTCACACAACAATTATAGTATAAATGCAAATGCATGCACAAAGCAGTTACTAGATGACATATTATCACAGCAAGCATCTGGCACAATAATCATGTATTAGAAACACTCCAAAATTAGTCAGGGGTTATGTTCCTCACCTGATATGACTTAATTGAGAAATTGAGATTATCCCCGCTAGCAAAATTCGTGTTCACGAGGTGTTATATACCTATACAAGGTGTGAGGTCATTAATTTGAAGTCCTACATGATTTACTTTTGACTTATACAAGTCTGGGACTTGCCGATCGTTGAATCGGTCGTTACACTCACGACCGGCTTATAGTCCGACATAAAATCTAAACATTCTGCCATTAGTCGGTCGATATACCGGTCAGTACAAAGTATCGACCGTGACATCGTCTGGCTATCTCTCGAGACCTTTTCTGGGATTGGTTAATCACTACGCCGGTCCTTACCATGTACAGTCCGGTGTATTGACCGCCCTTTCCCAATGGTCAATTTCCTGTTTAGCAAATTAGGATTTCTTTCTCTGATTTAGTTCATACCTTGCTAGCATAATGTAGTCCGGTGGTAGGGTGTCTCTTAAGTCTTTGTACTATCCTAGCAAGCATGAATTCAATTGCTTAAACTAGGCCATTTGTTAGAAAGAAGTGTTCCCCCTTCCAACAACCTATACTAATTCCAGTATTGAAGAAGGATAAATGTTTGTCACATCAGATTTACATCTTTCACTGGGACATTAAGTTTTGCATTTTGCAGGAGTTAAGGGTTAAGTTTTGCATTTTGCAGGAGTTAAGGGTTTTACCGACGGTGGCTTGATCAATGCTGATCGGCAGTGTATGTCGTCGGCAATTCTCCCAACACAAGTGCTGCAGAGCTTCACCTTCTTCCTCTCCTTCCTCCCTTTCTCTTGAGAACGCGTCAGAATTTTCTGAGATTGACACATACTTAGAGGAGGGTGAAAGGTAGGGTTTTTATTCTTCTAAGGTTTCCTTGTTGGGGTAAAACTCTTAATTTGAATGGGGACTCCTAAAAGATTGCCAAGTGTTAAGAATTTGAACTTAAAGAGAGACTCCTTCCCTTTACAACTCTAAAGTAGTTAGGATGGATGTGGGCCCCTTCTAGATTCGTCTATGGGTCCTAGGAATATCCTAAACGGTCTCCTAATACGAATCCACCTGTGAATCCCAAGAACATGTCTGTTTTGGCCTAGCTAGTTGATGGTACCGGTCCTTGGACTATCGGGATTCTCGACCCCCTGGTAGCGACCAGCTCCCCTTTAAAGCTACAAATCATATAGTTAGAAAAATATGAGAGTTTTAAAGGGTACCTGTCGCGTTGGTCCTCAATTTGGTATTGCATCGGGTTCGGCTATGGTGGAAAACCCTGGCAAGAAAGAAAATCCGAGTTAGGCCAGGTTTTCTGGGTGAGGGTTTTACAACATTACTAGGCTGAAATAAAAAAAAAAAGTGCAAAAGTCGCTTCTCTATTATGTTCAGTTCAAGAGAGTGAAATAAGCAGTCTATCTGTGTCTGAGAAACAATAACACAGAGAAATAATATCCAAAACTGCCACAATCTCTTGTTTAAATTGATGGAAAAACTCATGTTTAAATTTTTCGGAACCTTGGCTAGTGTTGAGTAGACCTTGGCCAGTGTTGAGCAGATATTGGCAAATTCATGGGCAGTTCCAAGGGTGTTGTCATTGTTGGCAACCATGATTTGCATATGTGTGTAATCCAGTGGCTGGATGGGTAGTTTGGTAATTTTTCAGCTCTCTAACATGAAGAAAGTATTTGAAGAGGAAAGAGATAGAAGAGAGAGAAAGAAGAGAGAGGAGGAGAGAGAAAGCGAAGAGAGAAAGAAGAGAGAGAATGTGGGCCATGTGGGTCCCACATGATGTGGCTTGCCACCTTGGCACCAGCATGGCTGAGGCCTGCGGCACCAGGCCAGCCAGTCCCACAAGGCCAGCAAGTAGCAAGCAACCAGCCTCACAAGGCCAGCACGCAGCTAGCCTCACAAGGCCAGCACACAGCCAGCCTCGCAAGGCCAGCCACCAACAGCCTCAGAAGTGCCGCGCACACAACAGCTGCACGCAACAGCATGCCGCGCACACGAGCAAGGTGGTTCGAGCAAGCATCATCACACGCCCCCACCAAGTGTTCGATCATTTGTCTCAGAGAACAGGGTCCTTAGGACCCTACTGGAATCCGATCCCTGAATCAAATTTAAAAGCGGTTACAGAGGCCATTCTTTTATGGTCTCAGGGGTATTTTGGGGATAGAAAAGTCATTTGATTCGAAATAAAGGGGCAAGATGAATCCATGCATCGCAGATTCAAATCTGGCGGCTAGAAAAAAGACGGGATCCAGTGGTCCGCATCCAGTGCGTCAAGATTCTCCCGCGGCTGCCCCCAGTAGCCAAAAGCAGCATATTATGGTGAGCCGCAGAATATTGAAGATGCTCCATGCCTCAGTGTTGCACGGGTGCAGGAAATAGGTAGCGCGGATCCAGATCTTGCGACTAGGATCACTCCTGATCGCAAATGACGCAATGAAGCCAATCCAGTGGCCATCGACGGATCCCGCCCTCCTGCAGATATCGTGCAGCCTCAACTCAAGATTCCGGATTCCACCAATCTGAACTCGACACCGCACCTACTGTGTCAGCGGCTTGTGTGTATCGTAGTGCACCAAATTCATCTTATTAGATTCCATTTTAAATGATCTGAGCGGCCGAACTTTGATCGGCCATATCTTGGCCGTCCGAGCTCAAATCGAGATGATTAAAGTTCCCTGTTCTTCATTTTCGAAGAGAAATCTATTGGAGCAACTTTAAAGGTCTGGTTGTGCGAGAAAACTACTGTTTTGTTGAAAAACCTTTGTTGGAGCATCTTGGAGTTGATATCTGGTTTCCATCTTCTCACTACTGCCATCAATGTCTCAGTAAGGCTAAGGAAGGGTGCTGTAAGCCTCCATTGAGCCCCCATAGAAGCTTTGGTGAGAAGAAATGGCATGAGTGACCATTAGAAGTGGTGAACAATCTCATTAGAGAGTTCCACAGAAGAAGTGATTATGCCGGGAAGGTAATCTCTCACGCAAACCCTCATTATGATGTATGTGCTTAGTGGGAAGGGTTTGTAATCAAAATACTCATGTATTCTTAGTCTACTGGGTTGGAGCTTAGCAGACTTGTGGGTTGTAGCTTGTATTAGAGTTGCAGCTCGTCTTATCCTGGTGATGTGGCACCTTGTTGTTGTAACAGTTGAACTCCACCTATAATAGTTGCATATTGGGTATAATATGGAACCCTGGTTAGGGTATTACCCCGTGGACTAACCATCACAGTGCATGATTGGTAAACTACGTTACATCTTGTGTTGTGAATGTATATGTGTATGCATATGTGTGTGGAATAGAAATCTGTGTGCTGTAGGTCTGGGTGTACACACTTGGCAGGCCAAGCCCCTGGTATGGATACCTGTGGGTGTGTGGTTAATGTATGCACGAAATGTGTTTGACAAACTGGTTGTGAGAAAAATCCGTCTGACAGCTCAAGGCAGCACACAACGAACAACAGCTCTTGGCAACAGTGATCAAAGCAGTAAGCAAGTTCATCTCAGTGAAATTAATTTAGTGAGAACTGATTCACCCCCCCCCCCCCCCCCCACCCCCCTTCTCTCTCTAGTGACTACCTGGGATTAACAAAATTGATGGAGAGGTCCACTCTCAAAATTCATATTTCGGAACTTACATAGCTCTTCTCCCAGCTCCATCATCACTCCTTAATGTTCTAATAGCATCATATTCAACAATAAATAAGGGAACAAGTTAAGATAGCAATGATCAGAGTGGAACACTTAACTCTAGGCTTTCTTAGGGACTCATTCAATGCAAGTGTGAGACTCACTCACCACAGGGGCTCACATGGCATACCCATAAGTCCAAAAATACCAAATTATTCTTTTTTTCTTCAAAGTAAAATGCAAGTAGATAAAGAGGAGGATAAAAGAATCCTTGGAAATAGCCATTACAATATAGCCATTGGAATATGATTGTTTGTAGGAGAGCGTCTTGGAACTTGGGAAGTTTCTTGGAAATTGTGATAGTTGATGGAGAGATGTTGAAAGAAAGGAGAGAGTGGAATGGGCATTTTATGACTACATCAATCACTAAGAAACCTACAATATCAAGGGTAGTTGCAAAAGTTCAACTCCTTTGAATGCTAGATGGAAGCAAGTGTTGTGATACGTGCTTACGTATCTCAGGTTTGGATCAAAGAAGAAAGAGAGAAAATAGGGAAGAGAGAACAGATAAGAGTTAAAGAGTGAAGAGATTGGTTCTATCGAGGGAACCTCCTCTAGCTTATTGGAGGAAGCTACCTCTATCTCATAGGAGACAATTTAAGGATTCAATTTATATCTAGATTCCATATTAATCCAATAAATAAGGCATCTCTTCGTAGTTACATAACTTCTACAAACTACCCACTATAGACACACTACACATGTCATCCACTAAACATTTCCAGTTACATAACCACCCATATTATGTGCTTAACTCACCCTATAACTCTATAACTACTAAAATAACTAATTATGTTAATTCAGCACTTCAATAGCCATCCACGTGTATATAACATGTTGTGCCAATGAGACTTACTATAAACAAACTATCACTGACAATTCATTAGATTCGGGCTAACATGACATATAAATTCCATCAAAGAACTAAGAGAAGCAGCAAATAAAAATAGATAGAAAACCATGATTATCTGGTGAAAGAAGTGCCTCTCACGTATAGGCAGAACTGTTCCTGGTTCAAAGGAACAGAATGAAGTTAGGAAATAGAATGCATAGTTTGCCCATAACATGTTTAATTTTGTTTAGCAGTAAAAAAAGAAAAATTGCTCAGGCAGACAATTCCAATTGTGTTAGATCCACAAATAAAGCAATGGATCAGAAATTTCATGCAAGAAGATGTCTCAAGTTGTCACGACTTACAAGCAGCTAACTCTATCTGTGTTTGATAAATAAAATCCAAAACCGCAGCAATCTCTTGTTCAAATTGATGGAAAGGCCCACTCTCAAAATTCATCTTTCGTAGCT
This sequence comes from Protea cynaroides, assembly GCA_028583415.1. Classification (NCBI taxonomy): domain Eukaryota; kingdom Viridiplantae; phylum Streptophyta; class Magnoliopsida; order Proteales; family Proteaceae; genus Protea; species Protea cynaroides. Next base: position 48,439,518 of record CM053271.1, on the reverse strand, counting down.
TGCATAGCCCTTCTCCCAGCTCCATCATCGCTCCTCGATGGTTCTAATAACATCATATTTAACAATAAATTAAAGAAGAAGAAGAAGAATCTTAAAACATTACTAACCTCGATTTTACACCCAAAACAGATGAATTTTTTATGTTAATGAAACGAAAAAATCCCTATCATACCTTATTAAATAGGTGATGAAATCCAACGGCGCATTGTAGGATGCCATGGATTAGGGTTCTTCTGGGCTCTTCCGCTTTGTTCCATAAAGCTTCGAGGAAGTCATGACATCTGTGGTAATCCCTGTTGTTAAATAGAAAAGCCGCTCCATCGAAGCTACATTCCCCATCTTGGTCGTCACTATGGAAGGAATGTCTCCTAGAGAACCGATACTGAAGACGAGACGAATAAAAAACTCTTAGCTGATAAGATTCTTCATAAAACTTGCGAGCTTGAGTCTGTGAAGAGAAGGTTGTAGACGGTACGGTTAGAAGCTTTAATGGGGAGGATTGAAGAAGAAACGATGGAGAGAATGGCAGAGTGATTGATGTGAACGGGAATCCAGAGGAAATAGCCATAGCAGGGAGCAAACTCTACAACTTCGGCCATTATCTTTTTTCTTTTTTATTTTTATTCTTGTGGTCCATCGTTAGTGAGTCTGTAAGATATCGTCGAGTCTCGACAAATTGTCGCTACTCGACCAAGTTCTATGGGTCTTTGTGACGGACCTAGCGAATTGCGGGCGGGTAAACGCCTACGTGGCTCCATATGAGTGAGTCATTTCTATTTTTAAGAAAACATTCCCATATCTTAATCCAAAAGATCATCAATACTGTGGCCCGCCCAAAACCGCCTTGAACCCCGTCAGGGTTTAGTCCGACCCGTACCCTGATTGGACTCCTTGAACCCCGTCAGGGTTTAGTCCGACCCGTACCCTGATAGAGTCCAATTAGGGTACAGGGTAATTTTTACCCTGTCACTTTTACCCTGTCAGGGTAAGGGCGGGTTAGGGTTGAGGTATCGGGTAGAGCCCAGCCCGACCCTGACTTTTTTATTAACAATTTAACATTATCTTCTATGCTACTATTTTGAATTCTCATGAAATGTTTTTTACTTTTTATATTACTTTATATGTCTATTATGTTGTGCTTTATTTTGTTTTGATCCTCTCTATTAAATTATCATTAATCTTGTTACTGTATTCTTCTTTTTGATAATCATTCATGTCTTATACTTGTAAATATTTGACATTTATATGTTAAAATGTTGAGTTCAGGGTAAATTAGGCTAAACCCTACCCTGATTTAGGATCAATCAGGGTAAACCCGATCAGGGTAAATCAGGGTAGGGTAGGGTTTGGTAATACCCTGCCAGGGTCAGGTAAGGGTTGAAGTTATGTAATACCCTGACAGGGTAGAATAGGGTTTGGGTTAGCATGAAATTTTTTTGGGTAGGGTAGGGTTTGCAGATACTCGGCCCAACCCGACCCTGTTTCACCCCTAGTCAGGCACCCTCTATAATGGATCCAAATCGCCTCCTCCCTGAGATTCGGGAGGAGGGGCGGTGACCCCACTGGATAGTCACCATGTGGAGGTCGGATGAATCCTGTAAGAACCGTATTCTAAAATCGGGTCTAAACCATGGTTTTATATGATGACAGGTGTCCCAATTATAACCGGACCGGAGGGCGAAGCCGGGTGACGAGCCACTCAAATTTCAGGTAAGAAAAACTGTAAAAAATGCCTAAAATCTCATACCGGTCTCACTATACCGGTTGCAGTATAGTGCACTGCAACCGGTATGTGCCACTGGTATGGGCATAAAATGTCTAAAATTTCATACCGGTCTCACTATACCGGTTGCAGTATAGTGCAATCGGTATGTGCCACCGGTATGGGTATACCGGTTGGACTATACCGATTTTAGTGAATCTGTGGCACTCAGACCGGTATGTGCGACCGGTATGCCTGATTTCGGCTGGAGACAGACTCCAGTAAGCCTTTTTCTCAGAATGAAAACTTGGAAAGTTTCCAACTGAGGAAAAACTTTCCATGGATGGCATCCCTCTATTAATAGAGAAGGAGACACTCCATTGCTCCTTCTCAAAAACTCTAGTCATCTAGAGAAGAGCTGAGAAGGAGCAAGGAGGTGGAAGCCGCCCAGGAAGGAAGAACACGCCGCCAACCGACAAACACCGCCGGTAAGTGCTCTATACTATTACTAATGTTAGGATGTCGGATCGGAGCCGCGAAGCGGCGCAGCGATCCAAAAAGCCTAGGATTTCTATTAGTTTCTCATTCGAATCTAACTTAGATTTGAAACGGCATTCTAGTCGAAATCAAAAGACCAACACAATATTTGAACCTTAGAATGGGTTAGGAGAAACCCTAGAAAACTTAACCGATTCCAACAAAGAAGGGAGATCCGAGATCTTGCTCTCGGATCCAGACTACGGACTATACTGGTGGGACACAAGGTCATGCGGTATGGGCCTGCGGTGTATACCGGAGGCACATACCGGTCTCACCTATGTGCAACCGGTATAGTGCAACCTGTATACATACCGGTGGCACATACCGGTCTCACCTCTGTGCAACCAGTATAGTGGAACCGGTATACATACCGGTGGCACATACCGGTCTCACCTATGTGCAACCGGTATAATGCAACCGGTATACATACCGGTGGCACATACCGGTCTCACCTATGTGCAACCGGTATAGTGCAACCGGTATACATACCGGTGGCACATACCGGTCTCACCTATATGCAACCGGTATAGTGCAACCGGTATACATACCGGTGGCACATACCAGTCTCACTATACTGAGACCGGTACCTGCAACCGGTATGGTTTCCGAACCTGGTTTGCTTGGTCAAACCTGGTTCTGACCTCTGTAACCTAAATAAAGTAATTCTAACTTAATGATGTGATTATGTAGGACCTGTAGATAGCGTGAGTGAACCCTGTGACGCAGTATGGGATCGATATCACGCGTCAGGTAAGGAACAAGACCCCAAACCTAAATAACTAAATAACAGTAAACCTTTGTGAAATAGTTTGTATCTGGAAACATATATTGCTTGATGTCTGTGCATTTCACATGCCATGTAGTCGTTTCATTTATCTTATTATAATCATGCATTTCATATGCTAGGATTGTTGTATGTTTAGGCATGTGTATGTTTTGGTTAGTGTGTGGAATGTGAAGGGGATGTGCCCTGGATATATCCACAGCTAACACTTTTCTCGTATCGCCTTTACCTTAGCAAACTCAGTGCGAATAGGGTATCAGGGGGAGGACGTGGGATTGTGGTTCTTCCTGCCCACCAGACTCGAGCCCTATCTCTATGTCGTAGGGGGTTGTGTTGGGGTAGGTTATATAGTCTTTACCTTAGCAGACTTGGTGCGAATAGGGTATCAGGAGGAGGACGCGGGATTGTGGTTCTTCCTGCCCGCCAGACTCGAGCCCTATCTCTATGTCGTAGGGAGCCGTGCTGGGGTAGGGACATTGATACTGTATTGACATCTAGGACTGGTTAGAAACGGAACCCACTTGCAAGCCCTTGCCAATAGGGGTTTAGGTATTGGTACGATATGGGGTATCAGGGGGAGGACGTGGGATTGTGGTTCTTCCTGCCCGCCAGACTCGAGTCCTATCTCCATACCGGAGTGAGTGTTGTGGGGCAACAGCGTGAGTGTGGTAGGTGCCCGACTGTTGGGTGTGCTCACACTCTCGTGCATGGAGGTGCGGTGGCCGCCATACCTTACCATAGCATATTTGCAAGTTATACCTGGCCCAAATTGTAATGTTATCTCATGCATATTGTACTGTTGCATTGGTCTTGTACTTACTGAGCTATGTTGTGAGCTCACCAGATATATATATATATATATATTATTTTTCAAATTTGGATGCAGGGTACACTGTTGACGACTTCGTGGCTGCTCCAGCATACGGTACTGTTGCTGCCATTGATACCCAGGCAGAAGAGGACGAGCATGATGCGTCATGCGAGTGCTCGTTCTGTGTCTACTCTTAATGACTTGGATTATTTTCGGTTAAGCTTTGTAATAATTATATATAAATTTGATGGATGATGGAATAAATTGGGTATTTATTTAAAGTACAAATTAGTTCTCGGCTCATTTATTTATTTCCGCTGCTATGTATTATATCTCTGATTTTGTTAGACTGCTTGAGAATGATTGGTTGACACGGTCTATTGAGATCCTGGTGTGATCCGTGGCTTAGAACAGGTTTACTCACACTTCTGGTTCATCCGGAATTGGGGTGTGACAACTTGGTATCAGAGCACTAGGCTCTGTCCAGCTAATCATTCTGCATCTAACTGTGTCCAATGAGCTGAGTTAGGAAAATTAAAAACTTTAATAAGAACACACCATAAGCTTGTTTGATGCCTGAGACTTAAAGGAGAAAGCATAACGTACTATTAATAAAGAGAAATTTTAAGCACTGAAGTTTTAGAAGAAAACCAATTAACTCTTTAACAATAGAAACATAAATAAATACAAAGTGTACGACAGATTACAGTCCACAAGTTGGACAGTTACTCTGTTAACAAAATGAATCACACATAAATAAATAAAAAATGAACCTAGATCAGACTAGGGTGGAGTTGCGGTACTAGTGGGGGTTAGTACAGCTACTGAGGGACCACAACAACAGAATCAACCCAACACGGTTCCCCACACAGTTACAAGAACGGCCATCCCTAACTAGGATCAGGGGGGATATCAAGGTCCATAACAGGATGCATACTATGGTGGAAATCAGGGAATAAATCAGAGTGGCTACTCTTACCAGGCACAATGGTATGGTCAGACAGGGTATGGACCAGCACCACATGGACAGGTCCCATTTGCACAGAGTAGTCTTTCCTAACCGGTGGATGGATTCTTAAAGCTCAAGCCACCAACTTTTACAAGAAAGCCAGGGAAAACACTGTGACCAGCACAGTGGATAGCTGAAATGGAGAAGAACTACCGCCTAATGGAGTGTCATGATAGGGAAAAAGTATTATATGCGACCCACATGCTGAAGGAGGAAGCCAATGGATGGTGGAACTCAACTAGGGCGTATCTGGAGATAAAGCACCAGATAATCACTTGGCCCATATTTAAGGAAGTCTTCTTTGACAAATATTTTCCCAGGAGTTTTTGCGATCAGATGGAAAGGGAGTTCCTTAACCTGCAGCAATCCCAAATGACCGTAGAAGCATACCAACAGAGGTATGAGGAGTTATTCTTCTTCGCTCCGACCAGTATGCAGGAGGAAGAAACAAAGACTCGCTGTTTCACTATGGGTCTTCGGGGTGTTATAAGAGAGCATGTGCTGGGACGAGGATTGAAGATATATAATGAAGCTGTACAGGTGGCTCGAGTCATCGAAGCAAGCCAGAGAGATAGCTTCTTTGCACAAAATAGGGGTCTGAAGAGGACTAACCCTGAGTCCCAAGGTGGAAGAAACAACAGGCCATACCGTCCATTCAGGCCACCAGCTAACACAGTGCCTCCCAGACTTGCTCTTACAATGACACCACAGGCAACGGGGCAGAACCCTAACGTAAAGTGTTTTAATTGCCAACAGGTGGGACATTATGCCAGAACATGCCCACAACCAAAGAGGGAGCAGCAGCAAGGCAAGGTATATGCTGTTACTATAGGGGAAGCAGCCGCATCACCAGATGTGGTTACAGGTATAGTAAATATAGCAGGATTACCCGCCAAGGTCCTGTTTGACTCAGGGGCCACCCATTCTTTTGTGTCGGTATCATTCGGAAAAGGACTAGATCAACCCATCAAGACTTTGGAATCAAGTCTGTTAGTTCGGTCCCCCATGGGAATGGAGGTAGTATTAGAAGAATATTATGGTCTTTGCCCAGTGCTTATTGAAGGACGAGAGTTGGAAGCCAATCTAGTCTAGCTGGAGATATCAGATTTCGATGTCATTCTTGGCATGGACTGGTTATCGAAACATTCAGCAAACCTGTTAGGTGCTGAGAAGAAGTTGGTGTTCAAGGACAGTGAAGGGTCGGAGTTCAACTTTAAAGGGGCTAGGCTGCCTAGAAAAAGAAAGCTTATACTCTCAGCCCTAAAAGCAAAGAAGTGTTTAGAGAAAGGGGGGATAGGTATCCTCATATCAGTGGTGGATGCGACCGCTGACTTGCCAAAAATAGAGGACATCAAAGTAGTACAGGAATTTCCTTATGTATTTCCAGAAGACCTACCTGGGTTGCCACCAGACAGAGCTACTGAGTTTGTAATAGACCTCCTACCAGGGGTAGCACCGGTGTCTAAAGCACCTTACAGGATGGCTCCTACCTAGTTGAAAGAGTTAAAAACTCAACTGCAAGAACTGTTAGATAAGGCATTTATAAGGCCTAGTATCTCACCTTGGGGAACACCTGTGCTCTTTGTCAAGAAAAAAGACGATAGCGTACATCTCTGTATGGACTATCGTGAATTGAACAAGCTCACTATCAAGAACAGGTACCCACTACCAAGGATAGATGATTTGTTCGATCAATTACAAAGTTCAAGTGTATTCTCGAAGATTGATCTGAGATCAGAGTATCATCAGCTCAAGATTAAGGAAGCAGACATCCCCAAAACAGCTTTTAGGACGCGTTATGGACACTATGAATTCCTAGTGATGTCCTTTGGGTTGACTAATGCACCTGCATCCTTTATGGAGTTAATGAACCGGGTATTCCATGACATGCTTGATACGTCGGTTATCGTATTCATCGATGATATTTTAGTATACTCTAAGGTCCAGGAGACGCATGCAGTGCATCTAAGAGCAGCGTTACAAAGACTGAGAAGAGAAAAACTATATGCAAAATTCAAGAAATGTGAATTTTGGTTAAAGGAAGTGACCTTCCTTGGTCACATGGTTTTTTCTGAAGGAATTAAGGTAGACCCCAGTAAAATTTCAGCCATTGTAGGATGGGAGGTGCCGAAGACAGTTGTTGAAATTCGTAGTTTCCTGGGCTTAGCTGGATACTACAGAAGGTTTGTGGAAATTTATTCCAAGATTGCTGTTCCACTCACCAGATTGACCAAAAAGGGGGAGAAGTTCATATGGACTGATGAATGTGAGAAATGCTTCCAGACGTTGAAGTCAAAACTGGTGTCAGCACCTATATTGACTATTCCAGCCCCAGACCATCCATTTACAGTATATACAGATGCTTCAGGTCTAAGACTGGGTTGTGTGCTGATGCAAGGAGAACAAGTGATAGCCTATGCCTCAAGACAGCTGAAAGAGCATGAGAAGAACTACCCTACACATGACCTAGAATTGACAGCGGTCATTCATGCTATCAAGACTTGGAGGCACTACCTGTATGGCGAGGAATTTCAGATTAAGTCTGATCACAAAAGCCTGACATATTTGTTCACCCAGAAAGACCTGAACATGAGGCCGAGGAGGTGGCTTGAACTACTCAAGGACTATGACTGTGACATTCAGTATCACCCTGGCAAAGCTAACATTGTAGCTGATGCACTGAGCAGGAAATGGGCATCGAACCCTGAAGCAGGACCAAGTACAAATGCAGCGTTGTGCGCTGCTGTTTCTGGTTCATCAGATGATGAAGAACAACTCTTAATAAAGTCAGCAGATGATCCTATTGAGCAAAGGTTGATACACCAGTTTACCTTAATGTTTGCAGCATTGAAGATTTTGCCCGACCTGAAAGAAGAATTAAAGGCAGCAGTCTTACAGGACCCATACCTTAGGACAGTTCAAGAGGATTTGGAAAAGGGTCGAGCCAATCCTGATTTTACTCTAGATGCAGACAAGGTACTCAGATATCGTGGGCGTTTGTGCATACCTGAGGATGAAGATCTGGAAATCTGAAATTGAATTATGTTGGAAGCTCACTCCACCCAATATTCAGTACACCCTGGAAGCACGAAAATGTACCACGACTTGAAAAGGTTGTACTGGTGGAGGGGTATGAAAGCTGATGTGGCCCGACATGTATTTCAATGTTTAAACTGTCAACAAGTCAAGCAGAAAGACAGAGGCCTGCGGGATTACTACAACCATTACCTGAGCCAGCATGGAAATGGGATTGTATAACCATGGATTTCGTCACTGGCCTACCTATGACTCCGAGGTCAGTGAATGCAGTATGGGTAATTGTAGATCGCCTCACCAAGACAGCCAGATTTATCCCTGTCAGACCACAATATACTATGGACAGGTTGGCAAGGTTGTACGTGGACAATATAGTCAGGCTCCACGGGGTTCCAGAGAGTATTGTGTCTGATCGAGATCCACGCTTCACATCTAAGTTCTGGGAAGGACTTCAGAAGGCAATGGGGACGAAACTAAAGTTTAGCACAGCTTTCCACCCTCAAACTGATGGTCAGTCGGAGATGACCATTCAGATTCTAGAAGACATGCTTCGGGCATGTGCTATCGACTTCAAGGGGGCTTGGGATGAGAAACTGTCACTCATTGAGTTTGCCTACAACAACAGTTACTAGTCTACGATCCAGATGGCTCCATACGAGGCCTTATATGGCAAGAAATGTCGAACACCATTATTATGGGATGAAGTTGGAGAAAGGCGGATCGTAGGACCAGAATTCGTGGAAGAAACCTGAAAAGCAATAGATCTAATCAAGAACCGAGTAAAGACAGCTCAGGTGCATCAAAAGCACTATGCTGATAACAGACGACGGGATCTTGAATTCATGGTTGGTGACAAGGTGTTCTTGAAGGTGTCACCAGTCAGAGGCTTGAAGCGGTTTGGCAGAAAAGGAAAATTATGTCCTAGATATGTGGGACCATATGAAATCCTCTCCCAGTGCGGCAAAGTAGCCTATCAACTAGCATTGCCACCAGCGATGTCTAGTGTTTACGACGTCTTCCACGTGTCCTTACTGAAGAAGTACGTGAGAAACCCCTCACATATTCTTGTTGCAGACCCCCCAGATTTGACAGAAGACTTAACCTTCGAGGTGGTGCCAATCCAGCTCATTAGTAAAAAGGTACAACAACTTCGAAGGCGAGCTATCCATTATGTCAAGGTAGTTTGGAAAAGTCAGGACGTAGAAGAAATTACTTGGGAAGAAGAGGATGCCATGCGACAAGAGTATCCCCATCTTTTCGACTCTGAAGGTACGTACAATTTCGGGGACAAAATTCTTTTAAGGGTGGGGGAATTGTGAGACCTAAATGCAAATTTCGGGGACGAAATTTTTTTTAAGGGTGGTAGAGTTGTAAGAACCGTATTCTAAAATCGGGTCTAAACCATGGTTTTATATGATGACAGGTGTCCCAATTATAACCGGACCGGAGGGCGAAGCTGGGTGACGAGCCACTCAAATTTCAGGTAAGAAAAACTGTAAAAAATGCCTAAAATCTCATACCGGTCTCACTATACCGGTTGCAGTATAGTGCAACCGGTATGTGCCACTGGTATGGGCATAAAATGCCTAAAATTTCATACCGGTCTCACTATACCGGTTGCAGTATAGTGCAACCGGTATGTGCCACCGGTATGGGTATACCGGTTGGACTATACCGGTTTTAGTGAATCTGTGGCACTCAGACCGGTATGTGCGACCGGTATGCCTGATTCCGACTGGAGACAGACTCCAGTAAGCCTTTCTCTTAGAATGGAAACTTTCAAACTTGGAAAGTTTCCAACTGAGGAAAAACTTTCCATGGATGGCCTCCCTCTATTAATAGAGAAGGAGACACTCCATTGCTCCTTCTCAAAAACTCTAGCCATCTGGAGAAGAGCTGAGAAGGAACAAGGAGGTGGAAGCCGCTCAAGAAGGAAGAACACGCCGCAAACCGACAAACACCGCCGGTAAGTGCTCTATACTATTAGTAATGTTAGGATGTCGGATCGGAGCCGTGAAGCGGCGCAGCGATCCAAAAAGCCTAGGATTTCTATTAGTTTCTCATTCGAATCTAACTTAGATTTGAAACGGCATTCTAGTCGAAATCAAAAGACCAACACAGTATTTGAACCTTAGAATGGGTTAGGAGAAACCCTAGAAAACTTAACCGATTCCAACAAAGAAGAGAGATCCGAGATCTTGCTCTCGGATCCAGACTACGGACTATACCGGTGGGACACAAGGTCAGGCGGTATGGGCCTGCGGTGTATACCGGAGGCACATACCGGTCTCACCTATGTGCAACCGGTATAGTGCAACCGGTATACATACCGGTGGTACCGGTGGCACATACCGGTCTCACCTATGTGCAACCGGTATAGTGCAACCGGTATACATACCGGTGGCACATACCGATCTCACTATACTGAGACCGGTACCTGCGACCGGTATGGTTTCCGAGCCTGGTTTGCTTGGCCAAACCTGGTTCTGACCTGTGTAACCTAAATAAAGTAATTCTAACTTAATGATGTGATTATGTAGGACCTGTAGATAGCGTGAGTGAACCCTGTGACGCAGTACGGGATCGATATCACGCGTCAGGTAAGGAACAAGACCCCAAACCTAAATAACTAAATAACAGTAAACCTTTGTGAAATAGTTTGTATCTGGAAACATATATTGCTTGATGTCTGTGCATTTCACATGCCATGTAGTCGTTTCATTTATCTTATTATAATCATGCATTTCATATGCTAGGATTGTTGTATGTTTAGGCATGTGTATGTTTTGGTTAGTGTGTGGAATGTGAAGGGGATGTGCCCTGGATATATCCACAGCTAACACTTTTCTCGTATCGCCTTTACCTTAGCAAACTCAGTGCGAATAGGGTATCAGGGGGAGGACATGGGATTGTGGTTCTTCCTGCCCACCAGACTCGAGCCCTATCTCTATGTCGTAGGGGGTTGTGCTGGGGTAGGGTTATATAGTTTTTACCTTAGCAGACTTGGTGCGAATAGGGTATCAGGGGGAGGACGCGGGATTGTGGTTCTTCCTGCCCGCCAGACTCGAGCCCTATCTCTATGTCGCAGGGAGCCGTGCTGGGGTAGGGACATTGATACTGTATTGACATCTAGGACTGGTTAGAAACGGAACCCACTTGCAAGCCCTTGCCAATAGGGGTTTAGGTATTGGTACGATATGGGGTATCAGGGGGAGGACGTGGGATTGTGGTTCTTCCTGCCCGCCAGACTCGAGTCCTATCTCCATACCGGAGTGAGTGTTGTGGGGCAACAACAGTAGTGTGGTAGGTGCCTGACTGTTGGGTATGCTCACACTCTCGTGCATGGAGATGCGGTGGCGGCCAAACCTTACCATAGCGTATTTGCAAGTTATACCTGGCCCAAATTGTAATGTTATCTCATGCATATTGTACTGTTGCATTGGTCTTGTACTTACTGAGCTATGTTGTGAGCTCACCAGATATATATATATATATATATATATATATATATTTATATATAGATTTGGATATATATATATATAATATATATAAAATATTTCGAGTTGGATGCGGGGTACCTGGCTTCGTGGCCGCTCCATTGATACGGTACTATTGCTGCCATTGATACCCAGGCAGAAGAGGACGAGCATGTTGCGTCATGCGAGTGCTCGTTCTGTGTCTACTCTTAGTGACTTGGATTATTTTCGGTTAAGCTTTGTAATAATTATATATAAATTTGATGGATGATGGAATAAATTGGGTATTTATTTAAAGTACGAATTAGTTCTCGGCTCCTTTATTTATTTCCGCTGCTATGTATTATATCTCTGATTTTGTTAGACTGCATGAGAATGATTGGTTGACACGGTCTATTGAGATCCTGGTGTGAACCATGGCTTAGAACAGGTTCACTCACACTTCTGGTTCATCCGGAATTGGGGTGTGACAAATCCGACCCCTCCATTCGAGCCGACAAGCCAAGCCGGCAAGGGAGTGTCGGCTCGAACGGAGAGGTCGATTTCATCCGACCTCCACGTGGCGACCATCCAGTGGGGTCGCCGCGTCTCCTCCCTGAAGTACAGGGAGGAGACGATTTGAATCCCCCTATAATGAGGATCCTCACTACAGTGGTGGCCTCACTACAAAAGGTTCCAATCGTATCTTAATCACCTGAGCATTACCAATGAGCATTGTTTAGTGCATGGTTCCTTTGGCCTATGGCCTCTCCACATTGTGGGGGTAAGACTGCATAGGTTCTATCCTCCCCAAACTCTGCAGTAGCGGGAGTCTCGTGCATTAGGACGTCTTTTTTAATCAGTAGTTTCTCACAATTACATCTCTTTCTTTTTAGTTAACTTGTTAAGCATAAATTTTAAAAATAACTTTAACTTTATTGGGTTTACACTCAATAAACGTTTTTTTTTTTTTTTTTTTTTTTTTTGTAAAAAGCAAGTCTATTCATTTGAAGAACAAGAGGCACACACAGGGTCATACAACCATGGAGTGGATAAAGGCCATCTAACCCCCCCCCCTGATTTGGTTAGGGCCCTCCTAGCAAGGATATGGGCAACACCATTCGCCCCCCTTGAAACATAAGAGAAAAGAACAGAAAGATCATATGTAATAAGAGATCGAATATCATGAATGACTGACATCGCATGAACATCTGCTTCATTAGACTGACCAATAAGCACATTGACTATTGGCAAACAATCAGATTCCACATGAATCTTTTAGCAACCTAGTTGAATGGCCTCATAGAGTCCTTCTCTAACAACCATAGCCTCCTCCAGTCTGAACAGTTGGAAACACACACTGTTTAGATATGGCCATAATAGGATTACCATTAGGAATCCTCAACACCAATCCCAGTCCTCCAATTTGCACAGGACCTGTTGCAGCATTAGTGTTAAGTTTTACATAGTCCTCTGATGGCGGTTGCCAAGTATTTGAAGTAGTCGTTGAATTAGCTGAGTTACCATGATCCATAGCAACCGAAAGAGCCTCCATAGAGGTCCAATATTCCTGCCATGCTCGTTCAGCTCTTCTATTAATAGAAATAGGAGAATTGTGAACATGATCAAAGTACAACTCATTCTTACTTTTCCAAATAAACCAACAAAAGAAGAAAATATAAGAAGCTAATCTGTTTTGTTCCTTATTAGACAAAAAAAAAAACTCCTTCTAACAGTATTAATCAACCAGTCATACAGCTTAACAGACTCCATCATAGGAACCCGAATGGAAAAAGAAGAGCCCAGCCAAACAGCCTTTGAGAAAGGACAAAAGAGCAAAAGATGCTCCACTGATTCCGGAGCTAATCCGCACCTTCTACAAAACAGGTCAACATGCATATTCCTTTTTGAGAGAGCTTCAGCAATAGCAAGCCCACATGCACAACATCTCCACATAAATTCCTTTATCCTAGGGAGAGCCTTACACTTCCAAATAAGGGACCAAACCTCTTTGGGAATGGATCTCCAATTACGATAGTTTGAAGTTGAAGGCTGATCCCACATAGCATTCTGATGCAATTTTAAAAGAAAATGATAAACTTGCTTAACAGATACTTTACCATCAAGAGCATTCTTCCAAACCAACTTGTCATCACTAGGAAAGCATGAAATAGGAATTTTCTGAATAACTTCCACTTCAATTGGCTGAAACAAAGTATATAGTAAATCAACTTTCCATGACCGAGAAGCATTGTCGATAAGCACAGAAACAAAACTCAAATTAACAAAATCTGGTTTGGGAGAAAAAACTTTATTATCCTTTAGTGTAGGTACCCAACAATCCTCCCAAATCCAAATGCAATTACCTGTACCAACAATCCAAATTAACCCCTTTTTAAGAACATCACGACCCAAAATAATACCTCTCCAAGCCCAAGATGGATTATGGCCTATCTTTGCATGCTTGAAGTCCGAATAAGGGAAATAAATGGCCTTGAGAAGTTTTACCCAATGAGTATCTAGATCACATAAAATTCTCCCAGCTAACTTTGCCAGAAGAGCATGATTTTGTAAAGTAGGATCCCTTAAACCCAGACCACCTTCTGTCTTACACGTCTAAATGACAAATTTAGTTTTTCTTACATTTTCCAAATGCTTATATTTCAAATATCTCGTTCCCAAACCATTTCTTCCAATGTTCATATCTCTACCTCTATTTGGTCTGACAAATGTCAACTCCGGCCATCTTCCTCCTCCGGTCAAAAATACCCTATTGTCATGGTTCTCCCACTGATCGATTCCAACCACAAAACTGAATTCATCTGAGTAATTTTAACAAACATCCTCATCTTCCTCCGTTTCTTATCCCTTCTCTTTATGAACCAGAAGGCCCAAAATTGTTCTCTCCGCCGTTATGGATTCCTACAAATTCATAACCATCGAAATTCACTCCTTTCACCCATTCTCCATCCTTGAAGACCACCCATGTATCAAAAAAGACTAATAAATAATAAAAGAATAATAATAACGAAAAAAAGAAGATTGAAAGCGAAGAACAAAAGGATAGAAGAAACCTCGTAAACTCCTTCAAGAACAACAACTCTACCTTTGATTCAAAGAACAGATGGACAAAAAGAAAATGGCAACGTTCCTCATTTAAGGAAGAGTTCCCCATTTGTCAAGCTAGGGTTTTTGGAGGGTTAGCAAACATGAACAAAATTAAGGTTTTTAAGTTCAAATGGGTGGATTCGGCTTGGAACAGGAGGGGAGAGCACCTCATGCCTCGACAAAGAGGTGTACCAGGCCCACCGAAGCAGGCATCAGTAGCAGATGAACTGTTGCAGAGCTTCATTTCCCAGCAATGGATGTTCTCAAGTTAGAGAAGTTTCTTCTGCAATGGTCAATATCAATGGGCACAAAGTTAAAGCAGAGCATATATCATGAAATCCAGAGAAATAGTTTATAATGAACAACGGTGGGTAAGTGAAAGACGATGCTGCACTTTCGGCCACCGGTAGAGGCCGAGGAATCGATAATTAGAGAAAAAATAAAAAATTAATTTAACCCAAAATTTTAATTTGAATACCCAAATGGACGCTTAAGATTAGTAGCTTCTTCTTCTCTTTCTTCTTCTTGTAATCTTTTCTATTTCTCGATCTCGTCATCATTTGGTTTTGGTTGCACATCACTTGTGTTGCTGCTGAAACTGGGCTAGCCGACGTATCCCATTTCTTGCAAGATAAGATGAAAATTATCGAAGCCAGACAGGGTTGTCCAGCATCACTTCAACGATTAGGTTAGTGACAGAGCAATCAGTACGGAGCTTGCAAGAAGACAACAAACTCCTTAGAGAGATGGATTCCCTGAGTATTCTCAGAAGCGTTTTGATTTTAGATGCTCTTACATGTGATCGCCGAGTGGATTTATAAACGCACCTATTGTTCAAGCGGATAAGATGTCCGGTGATGGAGTGAGTATGACTAAGACCGTGATTTGGTAGGGGCCGGACTTGGCAGGTGTGATTATTAGATTTGATCGAGACATTGTAGATGATCATAGGATGTGGATCCTATGGGCAGGCGAGGTCGGCACTTCTGCCCTTGTTGACCGTCACACACGTTCTTTGTGGGTGTGGAATCCTAGCTAGATCTAGGGATGTAAATGGATAACCAAAAAGAATCAAATCCGCACTCGTTTAGGGGAATCTGAATCCGATTGTTCAGATTCAGATGTGAATTTGGATAGAAAGTGCCATATTCGGAGACGGATTCTGATATAACTCAAAACCGGTGGATATAATCCGCTCCGAATCCAGTCACATACAAAAGATTAAAAACTCTTGAAAATAAGAAGATGAACATTAAAATAGTTTGAAAGATAAAAGTTTGGATACCGCTGGATACTTTTACTATCCTAAAAATGAGAAGATAAACATTGAAAATGTGAAAGACTCACGAGTGTTCTAGACTTTATGTTTTCTACATTTTCGTATCACTTGTCACAGAATCTCCATGGATGGAGGTTCTGACCTTCTGGTTTTCTAATCCTGCGTAGGGAAATCTTGTTGGACTGGTTTTCTAATCGCGAGCAGGGGAATATAGACGGATGGAGGATGGGGGAAGACGGAAGGACAAACAGGGACCGACGATGCTTTTTTTTTTTTTTTGGTAAAAGACAATGCTGCCCTTGATTCAAACTCAAAGTTGAGTTGGTGCAAGGCAATCGAGGGGACTCCAATTCTTCTTTCCGCTAGTCTAATGAAAGCACTAGCTTCATCTCCTCTTCCTCACAATATCCATAGAAGGTACTTAAACTCTCTTCTCTCTCTCTATTGAACTCTTTCTATTTTTTTTTTCTTTCTGGTTTGTCACAATGGGACAATGGCGGTCTACAATCCGATTTTCTGAAACCCTAAGTTAAAAAGAAATGGTTTTCCCCAAAATAGGACTTCCTTCTTTTGAATTACTTTCTTCATTACATGCTGATTTTGGAAACCCTAGCTTCTCTAAAACCCAATTTCCCTAGCTTCCAATTTCATCCAATAGCAAAAGCCCCACTTTGAAGGTGGATGGTATTATAAGCCTAAAGAAGTTCTGCTTCACAACTGTGCAAAAGTGACTTGAATGACCACTTCCCCTAAAAAAATTCACTAAACTGTAATCTGCAGTAATGTTAGATGTAGATTGCAAACCATTTTTCATTCTAATCTGTAGTAGCTTTGAGTGTCCATTCCCTTCTCTTCTGGAATCTCCCCTGTAAAGAGTTTCCATTCCCTTCTCTTCTGGGAGTAAACAGAGTAAAATGATGTGTCAGTTCAGCTCAGATTTGAATCGAATTTTAACGAAAATATGGTTAAAATTCGAATACGAATTCAAATTTAAGTTTTAGAAATCCGTCGAATGCGGAGATGGATTCAGATAGGTTGATTTGGATTTGGATTCGAATTCGGATAATAGCTTATCCATGCCAAATCCGATCCGTTTACATCTCTATCTAGATCCACTCTCCGAGATCAGTCCTTAGTCATGATCCCCTTGATACGCCCGAGATAGATCCAGAGATTCGGCTCGTATGGATACCCACGTGCTCCTTTTCATTATTGATAAGACGTCTACTGGGTGACATCTGTCAGGACACATGTTATCTCTCTAGCATGATTCATAGGTAGACATGTGTCATGACCGACAGTTCAGGAGAAATATGCTATCAACAGTTGCCCCTTGCTTTTTCGGGCTTACTGAGTTCGAAGAAGCAATCTTCCACGGTATATTTCGTTCCAAATCGTCATAGTAGATTGTAAGGTATGTGGAACTGTTGTGCCTGAATCATTTGGGTTGCGCTTCTTAAGTCGTTTCCTTTTTGGTGGATGCGACATTGACTTAGAAGAAGCGACGATGATTCAACGAGTTAAACATCGTAGTGATGATCTTGAAGTTGTAGTGATGACCTTGGAAAGTATCACTAACCTTGAAATGTAATGACGTCCTTGAAGTGTATTGCTGACCTTGAAATGTAGTGACGACCTTGAAGTGTAGCGACGACCTTGAAGTGTAGCGACGACCTTGAAGTGTATCGCCGACCTTGAAATGTAGCGACGACCTTGAAATGTAGTGACGACCTTGGAATGTATCACTTGGTCATTCTTGTTTGAGCTCGAAGTTTTGTAAGTTGTTGCAAAGCTTCTGATATTTTGGTCAGCACAAAACTGTTCCTGCTCAATTTCGAAGTTGTCGAAGGTGTACGATTGTCATAAGGAAATTTAAAATATAACATTTTGGGCAACTTCCCAAAAAGTGTTCCGATTGTCCCGCCCATCATGATCACATGATGATTCGATGTATGGGGTTACAGAGTGGTAAGCTCTAGGGATGAAGCCCATGCCATTGGTAAACGTGTGGAGCTTTTCAGAAGTGGGTGAACTGAATGTACTTCCAACCTTGGGTGAGGAGGATAAACATAGCCTTTCCATGGTGGAGTCGGGTACCACAATTGATCACGAGGATCTTACTTCCCCCTTTCTTTCCTGCCTCAGAGACTTCGGAAAGGGAGACAATGTCTTTGATGATATGGCTCCCCCAGGATTCCATTTCGTCACAGAGAGTTCAAGTAAGCCAAAAGTGTGCAGCTTAATGTGTCGACTTGATGTCTGGTTTCTTTTGTCGCTAGTCGATTTTTCTTTGATGATTTTGTAGTGGGAAAATCTTCTCTTGATCACGAAGCAGTCATTAAATTACATGAGTAGCAGTTGGCATCACAAGGTGGGGGTGAAGGTTCTTCCAAGAAAATGGAGAAGAAGAAAAAAGCATCCCGCTCCAAAGCTAAAAAATCTCAGGAGGAGTGGTTTGATGATGAGGGCGCCGCTGTTCAATCCCGAAAGAAGGAGAGAACCGACGTCAGATATCTACCTTCGGTTCAGTAGGGGGTCTCCTCCCGCCATTCCCCTTCTGAAACTGAGGTAGTTTTTTCGACACCCCTTCAGTTTCTCAAGAGGTCGCTGAGATTTTTACCCGCATCCCCCTTGCACCATCATCGCGCGAGCCCAAGGGGAAACTTTCGAGGTCTCCTTCGCAGGTGCCTTCCGAGCTTGTCGCTACTGGGGCGATAGTAGAGTCCGTGAGGTAGGCATCGAGCTCATCGCTTGTGTCACACCCCAACTCCGATTGAACCAGAAGTATGAGTGAACCGGCTCTAAACCACGGTTCACACCAGGATCTCAATAGACCGTGTCAACCAATCATTCCCAAGCAGTCTAACAAAATTAGAGATATAATACATAGCAGCGGAAATAAATAAATGAGCCGAGATCTAAATTGTAATTTAAATAAATATTCAACTTATTCCATCATCCATTAAAATTTAAATAGTAATTATTACAAAGCTTTAACTGAAAATAAACCTATCACTGAGAAAAGACACAGAACGAGCACTCGCATGACGCATCACGCTCGTCCTCCACTGACTGAGAGTCCAGGGCAGCCACTGTGCTGTAAGCTGGAGCAGTCATGAAGTCGTCAACAGTGTACCCTGCATCCAAATCAGAAAAAGAATATATATATATATATATCTGGTGAGCTCACAACATAGCTCAATAAGTACAAGACCAATGCAACAGTACAATATGCATGAGATAACATTACAATTTGGGCCAGGTATAACTTGCAAATGTGCTATGGTAAGGTTTGGCGGCCACCTCACCTCCATGCACGAGAGTGTGAGCACACCCAACAGTCAGGCACCTACCACACTACTGCTGTTGCCCCACGTCACTCACTCCGGTATGGAGATAGGACTCGAGTCTTGTGGGCAGGAAGAACCACAATCCCACGTCCTCCCCCTGATACCCCATATCGTACCAATACCTAAACCCCTATTGGCAAGGGCTTGCAAGTGGGTTCCGTTTCTAACCAGTCCTAGATGTCAATACAGTATCCAAGGTCCTACCCCAGCACGGCTCCCTGCGACATAGAGATAGGGCTCGAGTCTGACGGGCAGGAAGAACCACAATCCCACGTCCTCCCCCTGATACCCTATTCGCACCAAGTCCGCTAAGGTAAAGACTATATAACCCTACCCCAACACAACCCCCTACGGGCGATACAAGAAAAGTGTTAGCTGTGGATATATCCAGGGCACATCCCCTTCACATTCCACACACTAACGAAAACATACACATGCCTAAACATACAACAATCCTAGCATATGAAATGCCTGATTATAATAAGATAAAAGAAAGCAACTACATGGCATGTGAATTGCACAGACATCAAGCAATATGTATTTACAAATACAAAAATATTTCACAAAGGTTTACTATTATTTAGTTATTTAGGTTTGGGGTCTTGTTCCTTACCTGACGCATGATAATGATCTCGTTCTGCGTCAGAGAGCTTACTCCCAGTGTCTACAGGTCCTACATAATCATATTATTATATTAGAAATCATTTATTAAAGTTTCAGGGGTCGGAACCAGGTTTGGCCAAGCAAACCAGGCTCGAAAACCTATACCGGTTGCAGGTACCGGTCTCACCATAGTGAGACCGGTATGTGCCACCGGTATGCATACCGGTGGCACCATACCGGTTGCACATACCGGTTGCACATACCGGTCTCACTCAGATCTCACTGAGTGAGACCTGTATGTGCCTGCGGTATATACCGCGAGGTCATACCGCTGGACCTAAAGTCCATCCGGTGTACCCTGTGGTTGGATCCGAGAACGAGATCTCGGATCTCCCCTCCTTGTCCGCTAACAGTTAGGTCTCTAAGGTTTTCCGCTACCTTTTTCCTAAGTTCCAAGCCCTCTAGTGGCTTTCGGATCTCGGCTATATTGCCGTATCAAATGAAAACTCTAAACCTTTGTATCTCTAGTGGCTTTAGGTTCGAATGAGGAAGAACCATGGAAATTTTTATCCTTTTGGATCGTTGCGCCGCTTCGCGGCTCCGATCTGTTCTCTAAACAACAATACAATATGGAGCACTTACTGGCTGTGGTTGTCGGTTGGCGGTGTGCTCCTCCTTCCTGGGCGTCTGCCTCCTCCTTGGTCCTTCTCAATTCTTCTCCAGACGGCGAGAGTGTTTGAGAAAGAGCAATGGAGTGTCTCCTTCTCTATTAATAGAGGGAGACCACCCATGGAAGGTTTTCCCTCAGAATGGAAAATTTCCAAGTTTCCATTATGAGAGACAGAGCCAGAGTCAGGCATACCGGTTGGACATACCGGTTGGAGACCCCAGACTCACTCAAACCGGTATACCATACCGGTGGCACATACCGGTTGCACCATAGTGCAACCGGTATGGTGAAGCCGGTATGGCATTATGGGCATTATATGCCCATACCGGTTGCACATACCGGTTGCACTATACTGCAACCGGTATAGTGAGACCGGTATGAGTTTTTTAGTTATAGTTTTTCTTACCTGAACTTTGAGTGGTTTGTCACCCGGCTTCGCCCTCTGGTCCGGTTATAATTGAAACACCTGTCATCACATAAAACCATGGTTTAGACCCGGTTTTAGAACATGGTTCTTACAGCTTGCAACCATTCGCACCTCACAACCCCAAGGTAGGATAAACTTGCTCGCACCTGCTTTTCCTTTGATGAGGTCACTTCCCAGTGGGTTTGAAAAGCGTGTCCCGAAGAAGGGGCACGAGGGTCCTTACTGGTTGACTTGGCAATTCGATCATGAGAACAGTGCGATGGTCAGACCAGATGTTGCCCATCAGGTGGTGGAGGGTATGTGTCTTCTCGTGGACAGGAAGGCTTTTGACAAGATGACAGAGGATGCCCTTCATTAGGTAGAGGAGCGGCACCATACTGGTGTGAGTATTCATTTCCTTGAATTTCCTGTATTTTACTATTTTCTCTTTTTCTTTCTGATTTCTTGCGTTTCTTCTACAGCTTGTGAACATATCGCGGTCTTGCCACATCCGCAACCTCACCAAGTCTGGCAGGTTGGAGACGGCAGAGTTAAAGCTTGCATCTACCAAGAGGGTGCTGGAGGAGGCTCAAAGAGTGGGTCGAAAGTACTCTAAGGAGGAAGAGGCTCTAGCCAAGAAACTCGAGGCCACCGAGGGTCAGCTTGCAGCAGCAAACTCGGGCAAGGATGAAGCAGAATCTGAAGTAACAAGGTTGAAGGCGCTGATTGGGGAAAAAGAGAGGACCGAGCTAGACAACATAAAGCAACAAGAGGTTGCTGGTAAAACCATTAAAGATCTCCAACCTAAGCTCAAGGAGATTGAAATGGGGGTTCCTAAAAAGATCGATCAGGCCATCGTTAAGTTTAAAACTTATGGGGAGTTGGATACTTTCGTCCGAGAGGCATTGGAGAAGAAAGCCCTTCATACTGCTATCGACGGAGCTTCATTTTTGGGAGGGGCTTACAACTTGTGCAAATTTGTGCGAAAGAAAATGCCCACCTTTGATTTCTTCGAATATCATTTGAGATTGGATAAGGTTCCCTCTTCTTCTTCTGAAGGGGAAAACGAAGACAATGGTGCTGAAGATGAGGGTTCTGAAGATGAGTCCCAAGGTGAACTACATGCCCTGGCGATGATCCATCCTTCTGCCCCCATTGCTGATGTGATCGATTCCTGGGATTCCCAAGTTGCAGACGAATAGCCCCAACTCGGTTGAGGAGGTTCTACTAAGGACGTCAGGACGAATACAGAGGTTGTTTGGCAGACATCTTAATTTAGTTTTAGTTTTTTTTTTTTTTCTTGTGATCTTCTGTTTCTCATAGGTCGTAACTTGTAATTTGCCCCTGGAATTTAATGAAAAATTTGGCAATTTTTGATTTTCCAGTTGATGTCGTGTGTGGACTTTCCTCACCTTTCAGTTTAATTATTGTAATTTTCTCATAGGATCTCTCGGATGTTCTCTTGGACACCCTTGTGGAGGTTGAAGTCTTTCGCAATCAACTTTGGGTGGCTAAAGCAGCATTGGGAAAAGTTGACATAGCAATTGCCAATCTTAAAGAGTCTCAGAAGATTGAATGTAAGAAGGTGTGATTACGAGTGGAAAAGGCAGAAAAACAGTATGCGGTCGCTCGTAGGTTACATGCCGAGTGCTATAGGGAGCTCCAATTAGTAAAGATTGACCGAGATGATCTTTTTAAAGAGGGCGCTATTGCCCAACGACCGTATTAGTGCCGAACGTCGATTAGATTTACTTGCAGAGAGACTCACAAAAGTAGAGGAGGTTTTGGCTGACTTCATGGGGTGTCCTAGACGTGAGGGTTATTACTACAATCCTCATCCTTCTCTAGATGTTATTTATCAAACGATGTCGTGGCAGCGGGTCAAGGTCGGCAAAGGATTTGGTCGAAGCCATAGATCACCATAGGGAACTTTCTACTTATGGTCAGGAGCAGGTCATCTTGACTGTGCAATGCCTTTGCCCCTGGCTCCAAGACAGCTTGACCAGATAAGTTGTGGTGAGGTCTATTTGTAAACTTGTTCCCACGTAATGAGATTCTTGGTGTTTTCTCATGCACCGAGCTTGCAAATCATTGCTTCGTGCTTTTTATTGCTTACTACCATTTTGGGAGTGTATTCCATGTGGCATTTTCTTCGTGCATTGCATCTTGGATTTTGAAAATCTCTTTTTCATAGGTCCCTAGGGACATTAATTTGATAGTTACCCTTTGGCTAGCGGGGTGTTACCACGTGTAAAGCGGCCTCCCTTGTGAACCGTCACCTCCTTTTTAAACCATTGCCTCTTTTTGAATCATTGCAACGATTGACGTTTGATTTTGACAATAGTTTGAAATCTAGGAGAACCGTTTTTGGTAGCTTTTATATATTCTTTCAGGGAAGGATATTTTGGGATCAATTTCCTTTTAGAGCTGCATCATTTTCAAAAGATCCTTCCTTCTTTACTTTTCCAAGTTCCTTTCTATTGTCTTTTTCCCAGATATTGTTCCTTCATTATTCTTTGCTCTCTTGAACAATGTCTTCTTCATGTCCCCATTTTGGGAATGCTACTTCCGTAAGTCCATCCCCTCCTTCAAGGGAGCGATTAGTTTGTAGTGACTATCGCTCTGTTATGAGTTAACGTGAGGTGTTCATCGTTTCTTCTACCTTCGTCATTCCCGGGGAGTTTCAATGTAGGGCGATTGAATAGGATAAAGCCCCTAACACTGAAAGTCTTCATGAGTTTTGCGTTTTCAAGGAGATGTTTGGTTCTAGTTTCTACCTACCTCTTCCGGATGAGATTTTCTCCATACTAAAGTACTATCGACTTGCCCCTGGGCAAGTTCCATTGAATTCCTGGTGTCATTTAATCTCTTTTGTTCTGTTCTTCCACCGTCTTGGTTGTACCCCTCTGTAGAGTTGTTAAGGGCAATTTATAGCCTTAATGTGGAGAAAGAATCTTATTTTGATTCTCCTGCACCCACAGGGTGGTATTTCTTCAAGACAAGGTCCCACGTCTCGAAGCTGTTGGGTTCTTAGAGGGGTTCTCTTCAAAGCTGGCATACCTCTTTTCTATTCATTGGGTGTGTGGATGAGTCTCCTTTTCTTGTGAGCAATGTTTGGAGCTTTCTTGACAACGATGAGGCGAAAAGGTTGAACGGGAAACCCGACTTGTCCCATGATGATTCTGAGTCGTACAAACTCGCCAAGAAGCATGTTCGTAAGTTCCAGTATTTTCACACTGAATTTGCGAAGCCAAGATTTCATCCCTTTGTTGAGATTCAACTCCCTCCTGGCGCAGTAGATGAGAGGGGTGAGGAAGCCATAGCTTTTACTCGGGAGGAAAGTTTAGACCATCATGCTGATGAAGTTTTATCTAAGCCCGATAATTTTTCTTACATGCTTGTGCCTTTCCCTATTGCGACGTGTTCTTCCTTTCTGTTTATACAGGTTTGTTTTTAGGAATTCGGATCACTGGAGAACGTCTGGGTTCAGGCTGGGCTGCTAGGGCTTCGTGGAGTTTGAAAGGGAAGATGGTGTAGGAACATGGGTCTTCTTCCAAGCAAAAAAGGGAACCTTCTCCTTTAAAAGTTTCCAATTCTCCCAGTGATGATGACTTTTCGATGGATTGGTTAGAGGGACCTGTGACTCAGGTGCCTTCTTCAGGGGAGTTCAAATGATTTTCTAAAGGGGAAATTTTTTATCCCGAACTGGTCTATGATGACCTCTAATAGGGGTTTACGCGATACTTGAATAGCCAAGGAGCTCATCCGCGGAATTTACCTTCTTGGTGATCAGCAATTTATTAGAGAGCAGTCTCCCGCGTGGTGGATGCAAGATTTCCTCGTCTTTGTGCAGTGTAAGTGTTCTTCGCTCCCTATGTTTCCATATTTTTCTGCTTGGTCTCTTGATTTGTTTTTCTTTTTGTCTACAGCTCACTAATTGTTTCCGTGTGGTTTCCACAAGATTTGAATCTCTGGAGGGCAAGCACACGGAGATTGAACAGAAGTTGAAGACAATGAAGGAATCTCTCATGAGGGAGAGAGAAAGTAGGATATATGAAATCGACTCACTGGGGACCAGGACGTGGAGGGCCATGGAGAGAGCAGACACATTGGTGAAGGAGAAAGCCACGCCGTTTGAGGAGAAATCTATTCTGGAGAGGAACTTTTGCGAGATGTTGGATGGCTTTGTGGACCAGTTTAAAAAAATCTGAGGACTTGAAGGTGTTGATCTGTGATGGGGATGAGTTTGCCTCCCTTCACGAAGAAATTGGTAAGGCAGCCTCCAGGCTGAAGCTTCGTTTCTTGCACGACTTTGTGCTGTCTAAGAATCCAAATTTCAACTTTTCTGAATTTGGTGAGATGTTGTCTTCTTCAGAGTCTGAGGAAGAAACATTTGAGTCCTATAAAGACTCATGCGAGTCTGATGTTTGACGTATCGTGGTGCCTCCTTTTGATATTGCGAGCTTCGGAGGAAATTTTTTTTTCTTTTTTTTTTTAGATTATACTTAGAACTTTTTGTTTGAATGTTTTGTTTGAGTGCGGAGATTGCACATTCTATTGCCTTTTATTTTCATGAACTTGGGATCATTTCTTTTCCTTTGAGTTCATAGTTGGTGCATAGTCCATGCACATGAATCTGAGTAATATAGGCAGTCGTTGGACCCCGTATTATGTTCGTCGCTCTTCAGTGAGTTGTATTGACCCATAAATAACGTGGGTCGCTATGTAATTATCTTGTGTGATGGTCGTGAGCGTACAACCCAAGCATGTCACAAGTCATTATCGTAGAGACTTGCACCGGGATATTACTTAGGATTTCGTGAGGCAATAGATTGAGGTGTAAGACATTTCATTGTAGTTTCCTCATGCCCTTTACATCAATGGTAGAATTTTCATAGATTTTTTGAGTGCCAGGGTTTCTAGATATATTTTCCCTCCCTCGTTTGGAGGTAGCAAGTCCCTGGCCTTGTAACATAGACAACTCTATATGGTCCCTCCCAGGTCGGCATTACTTGCCTTGTTTGGAAGGTTTGGATACAGCGGAATGGTGGAGCACCCAATCGCCGACCTTGATTTGTCTAGCTCGGACCAGTAAATTGTAGTATCTAGCTATCCTTTGATGATATGCCAGCATTCTGTTCAAAGTATTGTCACGGACCTCTTCCAGCATGTCTAAGTTTATCCTTAGATCCTCATTATTCTGGATCTCATCGTAGTTGAAGATCCTAATGGTGGGGTGAGTGATCTCAACTGGTGTGACCGCTTTTGCTCCATATACTAGCATAAATGGTGTTTCTCCAGTAGGCATCCGACTTATAGTACGATAAGATTGAAGGACGCTCGGTAGCTCATCTGCCCATTTTCTTTTGGTTTTACCGAGTCGGTGAGTTATTCCTTGGGAGATGGTTTTGTTTGTGGCTTCTACTTGGCCGTTGGCCTCTGGGTGATATACAGTAGCGAACCTGTGCTTGATGTTAAAACCTTGGCAAAAGGATCAGAATTGATCTCAATCAAACTGAGGTCCATTATCTATTATCAATATTCTTGGGATGCTGAATCGGTATATGACGTTTGACAGTAGGAAAGTTCAATTAGGTCCGTCTCGGTTGACACTACATCTTCAACCTCGGCCCATTTAGTAAAATAGTCCACCGCAACGATTAGGAATCTTTCAGATGATCTGGCTCCCGACATTGGGCCAACTATGTCTAGCCCCCACATTGCAAATGGTAGGGGGCTGCCGATGGACTGGAGTTCTTGTGCAGTGAATGGTTGACTGTGGCGTATTGTTGGCATTTTTCACATTTTGTGGCAAAATTCGTATAATCGGCCATCATCTTTGGCCCATAATATCCTTGACGTAGGAGCCTTTGACAGAGAGTGCAGCCGCCTATGTGGCTATTGCAAATTCCTTCATGAACTTCCCACATTACATCGTGAGCTTCCGTTGGCGTAAGGCATAGTAAAAGGGTCGAGTAAAGGACTTGCAATATAGCTTTCCGTCCATAACTGTGTATTGGCGGAACTTTGCTTGAACTCGACGCCTCTCTAACCTGTCTTCCGATAGCTCACTGGTTTCAATGTAGGTCCTTATAAAATCAGTCCAAGTTGCTTCGCTCTCGATCTGTTGTATGTCGGCTCCTTTGGCAATGCTTTTCTATTTGAGTACATTGATATATACTGATTTGTCACAGGCGGAGAGGTCTTCTGCCAGGAGTCAAGACAGGGCGTCTACTTCTGTATTGTTTTCTCTGTCCACATTGCTTATCTGGTATCCTTCGAACAAAACGAGCTATGACTTTGCTTTTTCAAGGTATGCCAGCATGTGGGGTTGTTTGGCTTTGTATTCTCCATTGATTTTCCTTACCATGACTTGTGAGTCGCTATAAATGTCCAGTCTCCTTGCTAGCAGGAATTTTGCCAATCAAAGTCCTACTAGTAGGGCCTCATATTCAGCTACATTGTTTGTAGCGTAGAACTCGAACCAAAGAGCGACTTGCACTTTGAAGTTTTCAAGACCGGTTAGTAGTACCCCAGCCCCCGAGTGCTTGTCGTTCAAGGATCCATCCACGTACAAAGTCCACGTCAACGAATGTTCTATCTTTTGCTTTTTTCTTTTTCTGCCAGACATCGCCCTTCATCATGGTGTTTTCTATGTTGGTGTTATCTTCCACAGTTGTTTCTATCATGAAGTCGACGAGTACTTGTGCTTTGATTTTAGTTCTTGGGTGAAATTATACGTCGAATTCGTCGAGCTCAATTGCCAATTCACTAGTCGTCCAGATATGTCCGGGCGGGCTAGGATTTTCTTCAGAGGCTTGTCTGTTAAGACAAGGATTGTATGTGCCTGAAAATACGGTCGTAGTTTCCTTGCCGTAGTGACCAAAGCTAAGGCTAGTTTTTCCATTGTCTTATATCTTGTTTTTGTATCCAGAAGAATTTTGCTTACATAATAAACTGGTCTTTGAATGTTGTTGACCTCCTTTATCAGTATTGAGTTAACAGTTACTGTAGAGATAGCGAGGTAAAGTTGTAATTGGTCACCGACTTCTGGATACGCTAGAAGGGGAGGTGAGGTCAAGAAGATTTTAAAATCGTCGAAGGCCTTCTGACACTATTCTATCAATTCTAAGGGCTTAGCTCCTTCTAAAGTTTTGAAGAATGGTAGGCACATGTCAGCCGATCTGGACATGAATCATCCTAGGGTGGCTACTCGTCCCTTCAATTCTTAGACCTGCTTTAGTTTTGTTGGGGCCGGCATCTGCATAATGGCATCTATCTTTGCTGGGTTGGCCTCTATTCCCCTGTTTGAGACCATAAAGCCCAGAAATTTTTCAGAGCTGACTCCAAATGCGCACTTGTGGGATTAAGTTGCATCTGATTGCTATGAATGACTTCAAATGCTTTTTTTAAGTCAGCTATGTGGCTAGTGTCCTTCCTATTTTTTACTAAAAATTCGTTCACATAGACTTCCATGTTTCTTCTGATTTGATTCCCGAAGACCTTGTTTACCAGCCTCTGATAGGTTGCTCCTGCATTATTTAAGTCGAACGACATTGCCTTGTAACAGTACAGTCCGTTGCTGGTGATATAGCTGTATTGATTTCGTCTGGCTCGTACATCCTTATCTAATTATACCCTGAGTAGGCATGAAAGTTAACATTTCATGGTATGCTGTCGCATCAATTAGCCTATCAATTTTAGGGAGAGGGTAGTAGTCCTTAGGGCAAGCTTTATTCAAATCTGAGTAGTCAATACAAATGCACCATTTCCCATTGGACTTTTTTACCATCACAATATTTGAAACCCATGGAGGGTACTTAACTTCTTTGATGAAACCATCAGCAAACATTTTATCTACTTCTTCTTTGATAGCAGCTTTGTGGTCAAGTACAAAGTTTCTCTTTTTTTGGTGAACCGGCTTGAATTTAGGGTCAATTGCAAGTCAGTGCTCCATTAGGTTCCTTAGTATCCCTGGCATGTTGGATGTTGACTAAGCGAATACGTTAAGGTTCAAAAATTTGATTAAGTTCTTCCTTTGCTCACCTTGCAGGGAGGACCTGATTTGGAAATATTTTTGCGATTCTTCCTTCGAAATGGGTATCTAATCCATTTCTTCAACAAGAGTTCCTCTCCTAGGTGAAGTCATCTCGGAGGTCTTCGATCTCAATTGATTGAGTCAGTAGCTTGTCATCGCTGTTGTCAAGGTTGGTCTTGTAACATCTATGCGAAAGCCTTTGATCAACCTTACAAAATCCTGTTCCATTCTCGGTGGGGAATTTCATGATGAAATAGTAGGTTGACACGTAGGCTCTCAAAAGGTTGAGTCCTGGTGGACCCAAAATCACATTATGGATAGAAGGCACATCCACCACTAGGTAGGACGACAGATAAATCCTTCTTTGGGGCTTGGTTCTAACACGGGTTTCAAGTATAATTCTGCCTTTTACCTGCATTGTGTCTCCAGAGAAACTGACTAGGGAATAGACGATGGGCAATAGGCGCCTCTCATCCAAGTCTGTGGCCTTGAACGCATGGTAGTATAGAATATCTACTGAACTCCCAGTGTCGACCAGGACCCGTTCTACTTTGTTGACTTTGTCAATCACCATTGTGATTACTACCGCATCCTCGTGCGGAACTTTGATGTCAATTAGGTCTTCGTCAGATAACATAATGACATCCCCTGTATGATAGGGTGCAGCTATTGAAGATGCACTGCAAACGTTCTTGGCATATGCGGCATGTCTATTCTTAGAGGTATTTCCTGCAACGGGCCCTCCTATGATTGCTTTTGCGTAGTGTTCCGAGATCACCATTTGTGTGGTGTGGGGATCCCAGCTTTCAACTTCTGTGGGTAGTTTACCCTTTCTTTTTGGTAAGCCGATGCATTTGAGCAGTGGACTTTTGCTTCTATGTCGAGCTTGTTGTTGTGTTGATTCTTCTAGGCTGAGTTTTTTAAAGCTTTCTATCAGATCTGCTATCACTTCCTCAGGCTCATAGTCGGTCTTCAGAGTGGCCCCTGACTTCTGGCCTAGGTAAAATACTGAGAATTGCCTCATTAGTTCGGACACTATGTCTTCAACCTGAGATGCACTCAAGTTTCTACTTTGATGCCGAGTTAGGTTCGTCCACAAGTTCGTAATCGACCCGTAGTACTGTTTTCATTTGACCTTAATATTACTCCAATCTTTCCTCCTCTGGTTTCACTGATCTTCTTTTTTGGTGGCGACTTTGATCCATCATCGGAGTCATCATCTTTGCAATGGTACTTTAGATCCACGTCCTCCTGATCTTTGGCGGTTTGCTTTCCGTGTTGATCTACAGTTTTTCGCTTTCCTATGTACTCTTTAGCATGACCGTGCTTTATTAGATACTCTATGGGATACCTGAGCACCCAGCAATGCTCCGTGTTGTGCCCGTGGTCCTAATGGTACTTGCAATTTTTTTTCCCCGATCTACGCTTTGGGTCAGCCTTCAGCTTCGGTGGATCCTTCAGTTCTAAGGGAGTGTCTTTCAACTCGTATATTACCTCTGTCACACCCCAATTCTGCACTGTTCAGAATGGTGTGATGAACCGCTAGCAAACCAATGGTTCAACCAGGATCTCGAATAGGCTATATCCGTGTTATCTAAACCCCATACATCCACAGTCATAATCAGAGTAAATACACAATAGCGAAAGTCTTATAATAAAATGAACTGAGAATCTATGTGATATTAAAATTTAAATAACAAATTATTCTGTATCAACTGAGACATAATTAATTAAATACCAAATACATGTCTTTAATAAATCAAAATAAATAAACCAAAATCTAATTGAATACACATGAGTTGCACTTGCAAGTGACATCATGTGTATCCACTTCATCTTCCACTTCCATCGCCGCTACATTCCCGTACGCTGGAGCATTTAAATAGTTTTCAATGGTATAACCTGCATCATCAACTAAAAATATTTGACGTCGAGGGGTGAGCACACATCATGGCTCAGTGAGCAAACAAAACAACGCAACAATACATATGCATGCAATCAATTTATATCT
The DNA here is from genome assembly GCA_028583415.1 of Protea cynaroides. NCBI lineage: Eukaryota > Viridiplantae > Streptophyta > Magnoliopsida > Proteales > Proteaceae > Protea > Protea cynaroides. Next base: position 48,408,716 of record CM053271.1, on the reverse strand, counting down.
TTGGTCTGGTTTATAGTTTGCAATGCGCAATAGAAAGGTTGGGTGGTCAAAGGTTAACGTTTATTGACCCCGCCTCTATACACAGGGTGTGGAAGTCCGCCCGAAGGTTAACGTTTATCGTCGTCCCCATCCACCCTAATCATGATCATTATATAACAAATGTTAACGTTTATTGCTATATAGTGCCATACCAACACGTAAACCCCTGTTGGCGAGGGCTTGCAAACTGGGCTCGCAAGTAACCAATCCTAATGCCAAACAGTGTATCCAAGGCCTCACCCCAGCATCCCTCAGAATGTCCATAGAGATAGAGCTAAGGCCCCCCGATAGAGTCAGAGACTACAAGGACCGAGACCACCTCCCCTGATACTCTACGACATAATAGTTCTGCTAAAGTAATGGCGATACGACGATGCTAATGCACAAGACTTGAGTTAGAGATAGAGCTAAAGTGTTGAGACCCGCCAAAGGTTAACGTTTATTGACGTTCTCATCACACCTCCCCTGATACTCGCTCGCATCAAGTACACCATCCACACACATACAATCACATGCCTATTCCTATCATCATCATCATCATCATGTTATAAACAACAAAGTAAATATGCATGAACAAATAATAGAAATATTGGATGACATGTTGTATGCACATTACAAACATATTCGCATAGAATCAAGCACGGCATTGGACTCAAGAAAAAAGAAAACAGTTTGTTATTAACCAATTAGTTTAAAGTTCCGTTTCCTCACCTTAGCTTACTAATAGATACTTTTCCAAGCTTTATAATCACCTTTATATTGTTATTGTATTGCTGTAAGACCTAACAAAGTCGACAGAATTTAATTAGAATTAATTCTGAATTTAAAAACCATTCTGTTAACTGAGGGTCGGAGGTAGGGTCGGAGTCCTGATCGACCCTGGGTGCGACCCTCCCCAAAATCTGAACTTTTCGAACACTGAGGGTCGATACTCAGGATCACCTAGGGTCGGATGGTCATCGACCCTCGGTTCGACCCTCGGTGTACTTTGGTCAATTTTCCTCTTTTTAGTTCATTCTTCATGCTTAGGATCCTATGGCTTGCTCCTACATTCCATTCAACATTCATTCCATGATCTGGAATAGTGAATCATCCACCTAAATAGCTTTCATACATTCTCCTATGGTTTTCCATGAAACCTAACCAAGGGTTGATGGTTTGGGTTTCTCCGAGATCACACTCTCATCAATATCTATCCTAAGGTCTGTAGAAACTCATGAAATTAGTATCCATACCTGAGAAGAACACTCCTTCTCTGCAACACTTCTCTTTTGGCTAAATTCTCTTCCTTGCTTTTCTTCTTCTGCTTTTCCTTCTCTTCTCTTTCTCTCAATTCAATTAGGGTTGTGAAAGGAGTGAAAGAGGCTTAGGGATGTCCTTTAAATAGAGTAGGAACATCCTAAAATAAGTCCCTTTAAGATTAGGAAAGAATCCCAATCGAAAATTAAGAAATTTCCTAATTTTAGTTTCGACGGCAACTGAGGGTCGATGGGAGGGTCGATGATCCCGTCGACCCTAGGTTTTCTAAGTAGTCCGACCCTCCCTTCAAAACTGAGGGTCTGACTTTCTGTCTTGGGGGGTCCGACCCTCCTTGGCTGGGTATGCGACCCTCCCCTTAAATTAAGTGTTTTTGGGTCGATTTGATACCTGGGATCTCGATCTCCTTCACGCCCTTGGTCCATTTGACTCGACCATGATGGGTAAACCTGGTTCAAGGTGGTAAGACCAAGTTAGATTGACACGGGTCTTACAACTCCCCCCTACTTATAAAAATTTCGTCCTCAAAATTGTACGTACCTTCATCATCAAATAAGTGAGGGTATTGCTTTCGCATAGCATTTTCTTCTTCCCATGTAATTTCTTCCATGTCTCTACTTTTTCATGTGACCTTAACATAATAGATATCTCGGTTGTGTAGACGTTGAACCTTTCGGCTGGTGATTTCAGTTGGTGTTACTTCAAATGTCAAATCATCAGTCAAATCTGGTAAATCTACTATCAAGACATGCGTTGGATCCTTGACATACTTCTTTAATAGGGAAATGTGAAATACGTCATGCACACTTGACATAGATGGTGGTAGTGCTAACTGATAAGCCACTTTACCACGTTTAGCTAGAATTTCATACGGCCCGACATATCTTGGACTTAGTTCCCTCTTCTGTCCGAACCTTTTCAATCCTTGCATAAGCGAAACCTTCAAAAATACTTTATCACCTACAGCAAACTCCAGATCTCTGTGTCGAGTATCTGCATATTGCTTCTGACGGTTCTGATCCGTTCTCACTCTTTCCTTGATAATGTTGACCACTCGGAAAGTCTTTTCAACAAATTCCGGTCCAACAATACTACATTCTCCAACTTCATTCCAAAATAAAGGAGTTCGACACTTTCTGCCATACAGTGCTTCATAAGGTGACATCTGTATAGTAGCCTGATAGCTATTGTTATACGCGAACTCGATCAATGGTAACTGTTCATCCCATGATCCTTTTAAATCAATTACACATGATCGTAGCATATCTTCTAGAATCTAAATTGTACGCTCTGACTGTCCGTCTGTCTGTGGGTGGAATGCGGTACTGAACTTCAATGTTGTACCCATAGCCTTTTACAATCCTTCCCAAAACTTGGAAGTAAATCGTGGATCTCTATCAGATACAATGCTCTCTGGTACACCGTGTAATCGAATGATATTATCTACATACAGCTTTGCTAACCTTTCTAGTGTATACTGAGGTCGTATAGGTATGAAGCGAGCTGTTTTTGTCAGACGATCTACAATCACCCAAACTGCGTCAATTACTCGAGGAGTCAGTGGTAGTCCCGTGACGAAGTCCATAGTGATGCAGTCCCATTTCCATGCTGGTTTCGGTAATGGTTGTAACAGTTATGCGGGTCTTTGTCATTCAGCCTTTACTTTCTAACAATTTAGGCATTGAGACACGAACTTGGCTACATATGCTTTCATTCCTCTCCACCAATATAGTTTATTTAGATCATGATACATTTTTTTACTTCCAGGATGTATCGAATAGATGGTGGTATGGGCTTCTTTCATCAGTCGGTGTCTAATGTCCATACTTTCTGTTTCAGGTACACATATTCTTCCTTTGTATTTCAGTACTCTCTCTTCGTCCAGGGTGAACTCAGGATTAGTCCTACCTTTCTCGATATCTTCTTGTACTGTTCTCAGATAAGGATCTGATTTAATTGCTGTCTTCACTTCATCCATTATATCCGGTATAATCTTCAAAGCGGCAAGCATATTTGAAAACCGATGAATGAACCCTTGGTTGGCTGATTCATCCGTTGCGTCTATCACATATTGCTCATTGCCGTGATTGAATACCATTCCGATAGTACACATTGCTGCAGTTGTGCTAACCTCTCCTTGCGATTTTATCATTGCCTTTCTACTTAACGCATCCGCTACTACGTTCGCTTTTCCCGGATGATATTGGATATCACAATCATAGTCTTTCAATAGTTCCAGCCATCTTCTTTGTCTCATATTCAACTCCTTCTGATTAAATAAATAAGTAAGACTCTTATGGTCCGACTTAATCTGAAATTTCTCTCCGTATAGGTAATGTCTCCATATCTTGACAGCATGTACTACTGCCGCTAACTCCAAATCATGAGTGGGGTAATTTTTCTCATGTATCTTCAACTGTCTCGAGGCATAAGCAATTACTTATTCTCCTTGCATAAGTACACATCCTAATCCTAGTCCTGACGCATCAGTGTATAGGGTAAATGGCTGTCTGGGAATGGGAATAGTCAAAATCGGAGCGGATATCAACCTGGTATTCAAAGTTTGGAAGCTCTTCTCACATTTATCAGTCCACATAAATTTTTCACCTTTCTTAATCAGACTGGTGAGAGGTACGGCAATCCGGGAATAGTCTTCCACAAATCTCCAATAATAACCAGCGAGACCCAGAAAACTTCTAATTTCTGCAACGCACTTTGGTGCTTCCCACTTTACAATAGCCTCGATCTTGCTGGGGTCTACTTTAATTCCTTCAGCGGATACTACATGGCCTAGGAAGGCGACTTCACTTAGCCAAAACTTACACTTTGAAAATTTGGCATATAACTTCTCTTTCCTTAAACGCTGTAGGGCGGCGTTTAGGTTCTTGATATGGGTTTCTTCGTCCTTGGAGTATACCAATATATCATCAATAAATACTATAACCGATGTATCCAACATATCGTGGAAGACCCGGTTCATAAGCTCCATAAAAGTTACTGGTGCGTTTGTTAATCCAAAAGACATGACCAAGAACTCATAATGTCCATATCTGGTCCTGAAAGTTGTATTAAAGTTGCATCCAAGGTTTTCTCTCCAATGAGAACTGGACATGGTCCATAACCTTTCTCTAATTCCACTTCTAATCCCATCGGTGACCGTACAAGTAATTTATAGTCTAATGTTTTGATGGGCAGATTGGTCTTCTTTCCAAACGACACAGATATAAATGAATGAGTAGCTTCTGAATCAAAGAGTACTCTGGCGGGTACGCCATTGATAGGTACAATACCTGTGATCCGTTTTTACTTAGTCTACATACTCAATCAGTGTAATTATAATCTTAAAAGTTCCGGTCATACCTGTGACCACATCGGGCGATGCGGCTGCATCCTCTGATGTAACAGCATATACCCGTCCTTGATGTAACTGCTTCTTGGGTTTTGGGCACCCTCTTGCCATATGCCCTGGTTGGTTGCAGTTATAACACTTCGGGGCTTCAAAATTTGGCTTTGGCTGTGGTTGACCTGCTGCAGTAGACTTTGGTGCAGTTGCAAAATTCTGAGGACGGAAAGGTTTATACGTCCTATTATTGCCTCCATTGTAGGAGTTTTCGGCTGGTCTCTTGATTCCTCTGCTCTGGGAGAAATAACTCTCCTTCTGGCTCGATTCGATCACTCGAGCAATCTGGACGGCTTCATTATATATGGTCTTTTCTAATCCCAGAACATGTTCCCTTATACTTCCTCTTAGTCCCGCGACGAATCTACGGGTTTTTGTATCTTCTTCTTGCATACTCAGTGGTGCGAAGAAAAACAGCTCTTTATAACGCTGTTGGTACACATCCACCGACATCTGTCCCTGATAAAGACTCAGGAACTCCTCCTCCATCGAATCTCTGAAGCTTCGTGGAAAATATTTCTCAAAGAAAGCTTCTTTATATATAGCCCAAGTCAGTAGGGCGTGCTTAGTCAATAGATAGGCTCTGGTCGATTTCCACCAATGATGTGCGTCGCCTTTGAGCATGAAGGTGGCACACAATACTTTCTCCTCTTTAGTAATAGTCATCATAAGAAAATTTCTTTCCATCTCGTCTATCCGTGTGTGCCGGCCACGATGGATCGGATGGCTTGCCATTGAATTCTCTTGGCTTCATTTTCAAAAATCTCTCTACTAGTCGGGAGTGATCCAGTTGATTTTGGTATACCCCAAACATAGGGGGTGGATACTGATAGTTCCCTAGGGCTGCTTCTGGGACTTGCACTGGAATTGGTGCAGCCGATTGTTGAGGTGTCTGTTGAGCTGGGTGGTTACCCACTAGTGCTGCACTAGCTTGCCCAGTGTGCATGGCTGTAGCCTGAGTGGCTTGAAACATAACTCCCATCGCAACCTGCATTTGAGTTTGTGCATGTTGCATTTGTTGTAGTTGTTGTGCCAAATTCATGACCACTGTTGTTAGCTCTGGTGGTGGTGGTGGCAAATTTGTAGGGTTTGTCGGCTCGGGATTACCCTGTGCGTAATTGTTCTCTGGACTAGTCTCATCCGCCGGTGGTGGTGGTGGGACTGTGTTTCGGGTCTGTCGGGTAACCCTACGGCCAGACATATTTACTTTTGAGATGGGTGGTGCCTGAAAATCATCAAAATCAGTGAGAAATCATTTATACTTCATGTAGGCACGCTAACCGATATAAAATTTGAATCCTCAATTCATTTTGAAAAAAAATACTGTCTTTTCTATGTAGGGTCAATGGTGAGGGTCGATGGTATGTCCGACCCTGGGAATGTCCTGTTCTTCCCGAGAGCCGAGGGTCGATTGGAGGGTCGATCCGAGGGTCGATGGTGTCAGTCGATTTGTCCGACCCTCGGACCAAAAATCAGATTTTTAAGATCCGATTCTGGGTCAATTCTCACTATTCCTCCTCCGTTTCGACTCGTCTCCACTCTCCGAGTTGCTACAGTGTTACTTCACTATTGTGGATCGTTCTTACTCCAAGTTTCGACATCCACATCACCTCTACAGGTATAATTTCCCAACTTTCCCTGTTTTTAGGTTTTTATTTCTAGGTTTTTACTCATTTAGCTCGTCTTTTCCAAATTAAACTTTTTCCAACCGTAAAAATTCGATTTTTATTGGGGGCTTTTGTTATTGGGGTCTTGAGGAACGAAAGCCCTCAAAAAGTTTTCAGTTTCATCGGTTGGTTATCGAGAAACTTAAATTTTTCTCTTTTTGCCATAATTTATCGAAATTTTGATTTTTCTTGAATTTCTTCAAATTGGACCTTATCCGTTAAAATTTTCTACTGCATGTAGATTGTAGGATATGTTTAAACCTTCATAAGTCCTTATGCCCACTTGTATGGTAAGAAATGGGGCTTTATGGTCAACTTACGTCGTTATTTACACAATTTTTAGATTTTTATCCTACTAACTCCTTGTTTCCTTTCTCTTTCTTATTTTTGCAGATACTATGGCCCGTACCAAAGTGCCAAGACTGCATGATCCACTTCGCTTTCGTTCAAATGAAGCTGAGGCACAGTATGCTGACTATGCCCGTAAGAAAGTGGAAGGGGGTCGCATGGTGAACTTGGCTCAGCTAGCCTTGTTCAATGTAGAGGGAGCATTCGGTGACATGGGGTGGCTCCCTGTCATCACATACGACGCGTGCACATGTCCGCACTTGGTGCGCCCGGTTCTATTGTAATCTCCGTGGGTGGGGGATTACAATGATGTCGGCGTGGTCGGGAGTTGCGCATCACTAGCTACGTCAAAGGGGTGCACATCTCCTTTAATTATCGGCAACCGGCCGATCTATTGGGCATTGCCTATGATGGCCCTATGGTGTACTTGTGCGCCGGGAGAGCCACACTTTGTTGAGATGGAGATGAGAGCTGAGATCGACAATCAGTTGCTCCGTCCCGATAGATGGCAGATGAGAGATTGCTACTTGCGTCCATCTCCACGAGTCTTCTGCAAGATTATCCAGCATAATCTGATTCCGCAGAGTGGGTACTATGAGAGGGTGTATCAGCTGACCCAGTTCTTGATCTATAGCATATGCACTCGACAAACGCGGCCCGCCTTCCTTACATCATCATGCGGGCGATGATCGGTGCCACATTGTCCGGTCATAGGGGTAATCTACCCTATGGACGCATGATTACAGTGCTACCGACCCGTTTGGGGGTGGATCCGGTTGATGAGAAGATCCAGGAGAAGACCTTCTCATCGCCTCTAGATTGGGAGGCTATCTGCAAGATGGGGCTACGAGATGCGGAGGTTAGTGATGAGGAGAGAAACGCGATGGTGTGCCCTCACACTCGGGTTGAGATGGCTGATGCAGAGGCTGCTGCTAGGGCTCGTGGGGATCCAGTCGACGATGATCGCTTATATATGGATGTCGATGCGATACCACCGCCATCACCTATGCATGCGGATCGGGCTGGTACTTCTGCTGCGGCGGCTTCGGTACCCGAGACCAGTCCTTCTCATGATGCTGATCCTTCACGCCCACCTTCTGATATGATGGAGATGTTGCGCGAGATCAGAGAGACTCAGCGCAGATCGGACCTGAGGATAGAGGATTTGCTAGATGCTCAGCGCATGAGAGTGGGTGAGCTGTTGGCTGCTCGGCACACATCCGACGCGCCGGATAGGTGAGCTCATGGAGATCCGGCGTGCGGCGACGACAGAGAGTAGCCGATCTCACGACTAGTTCTGAGACGACCCGGACTCAGATAGCCTGGTTGACTAGAGTCTATGCTGAGGACTACGACAGAGATCGTGAGGCACCGCCTCCTCCTTCGCCTCCAGCTTCCTGATTGTACTTTACTTTTCTTGTACTACAGAGTAACTGTCCGGGTTGTGGACTGTACTCTACTTTAGCGATGTATATACGTTTGGTTCTCTTATTCTCTTTTTAATTCGGTTTCAATCATCACTTGTGCTTACAATGCGTTTGTATTAAAGCTTTTAATTTATCCTATCTCAGTCCACAATGGTCTTGAATGTGTGTCAGTTCGGCGGGCAAGGCCTGAGATGCTCTGATACCAAGTTGTCACACCCCAATTCCGCATTGTTCAGAATGGTGTGATGAACCGCCAAATAACCAACGGTTCAACCAGGATCTCTAGTAGGCTATCCCCGCGTTATCCAAACTTTACACGCATCCACAATCATAATCAGAGTAATACACAATAGCGGAAAATTTATAAATAATATGAACTGAGGACTAGAATGATACCCATAAATAATATCAAATTATTCTGTGTTTAACTAAGACATAAATATTTAAATACCAAATACATGTCTTATAAATCCAATAAAAAAACCTACAAAAATATCTAATCGAATACACACGAGTTGCACTCGCAAGAAGAGTCGTGTGTATCGTCTTCAGCTCCAACTTCCATAGCTGCCACATTTCCATACGCCGACAGGTTCATATAATCTTCAACTGTATATCCTGCAACATCAACTAAAAATATTCGACGTCGACGGGTGAGCACACAACACGGCTCAGTGAGTAGCCAAAACAATGCAACATTACATATGCATGAAAAAAGTCAATTCATATCTTTGGTCTTGGTTTATAGTTTGCAATGTGAAATAGAAAGGTTGGGTGGTCAAAGGTTAACGTTTATTGACACCGCCTCTATACATAGGGTGTGGAAGCCCGCCCGAAAGTTAACGTTTATCGTTGTCCCCATCCACCCTACCATAACATTATACAACAAAGGTTAACGTTTATTGCTATATAATGCTATACCAATACGTAAGCCCCTATTATCGAGGGCTTGCAAACTGGGCTCCCTGCTAACCAATCCTAATGCCAAACAGTGTATCCAAGGCCTCACCCCAGCATCCCTCAGAACATCCATAGAGATAGAGCTAAGGCCCCCCGGTAGAGTCAGAGACTACAAGGACCGAGACCACCTCCCCTGATATCGCTAAGGTAATGGCGATACGACGATGCCAATGCACAAGACTTGAGTTAGAGATAGAGCTAAAGTGCTGAGACCCGCCAAAGGTTAACGTTTATTGACGTTCTCATCACACCTCCCCTGATACTCGCTCGCATCAAGCACATCAACCACACACATACAAGCACATGCCTATTCCTATCATCATCATGTTATAAACAATAAAGTAAATATGCATGAACAAGTAATAGAAATATTGGATGGCATGCTGTATGCACATTACAACATATTCACATAGAATCACACATGGCATAGGACTCAAGAAATAGAAAACAGTTTATTATTAACCAATTTAGTTTGGGGTTAAGGTTCCTCACCTTAGCTTGCTAATAGATATTTTTCCAAGCTTTCGATTCACTGTTGTAACGGTATTATATTGCTAGTAAACCTAACAAAGTCGATAGAATTTAATTAGAATTAATTCAGAATTTAAAAACCATTCTGTCAACTGAGGGTCGATGCTAGGGTCGATGCTAGGGTCGATGGGTCTATCGACCCTCCCTCCATTCTGAACTTCCCGAATGCTGAGGGTCGATGGTCAGAAACACCTAGGGTCGGATGGTCTATCGACCATCGGTGCGACCCTTGGTGCACTCTGGTCCAATTTCCACTTTTAACCCATTCTTCGTGTTTGGGGTCCTATGGCTTGCTTCCTACATTCATTCAACAGTCATTCCATGGTCTAGAACCATGTATAATCCATCTAGATAGTTTTCGTGCATCCTCCTATGGTTTCCCATGAAAGCCTAACCATGGATGGATGGTTTGGGTTTCTCCAAAATCCTACACTCAACCATATCTAACCTAAGGTCTGTAGAAACTCATGGAATTAGTATCCATACCTGAGAAGATTACTTTTCTCTGCAATTTCTTCTCCTTTTTGCTGAGCCTTCTTCCTAGCCTCCTTTCTTCCTCTTTTCCTTCTTCTCTCTTTCTCTCAATTCAATTAGGGTTGTGAAAGGAGTGAAAGTGGCTTAGGAACGTCCTTTAAATAGACTAGGAATGTCCTATAATAATCCCATTGAGATTTGGAAAGAATCCCAACCGAAAATTAGGAAATTTCCTAATTTCAGTTTTCGTCAGAAACCGAGGGTCGATGGGAGGGTCGATGATCCCGTCGACCCTAAGGTCTTAAGCTGTCCGACCCTCCCTTCAAAACTGAGGGTTTGACTTTCTGTTTTGGGAGGTCCGACCCTGCTTCACTGGGTGTGCGACCCTCCCCTAAAATTAAGTGTTTTTGGGTCGATTTGATACCTGGGATCTCGATCTCCTTCATGCCCTTGGTCCATTTGACTCGACCATGATGGGTAAACCTGGTTCAAGGTGGTAAGACCGGGTTAAATTGACACGGGTCTTACATCATCGTTCTGAGGTAGTGGATATCGATTCTTGATTGTCAGTTTATTTAACTCCCGATAGTCGATGCATAATCGAACGCTACCGTCCTTCTTCTTTTCGAATAATACCGGTGCTCCCCATGGTGATATACTGGGTCGAATATAACCCTTGTCCAGCAGTTCCTGTAGTTGCATTTTCAGTTCTTTCAGTTTAGTAGGAGCCATTCTGTAAGGTGCTTTTGATACTGGTGCGGCTCCAGGTACATGATCTATCACAAACTCTGTGGCTCGGTTGGGTGGTAATCCTGGTAATTCCTCCAGAAATATGTCGGGATAGTCCCGCACGACATCCATATCTTCCATTCGTGGTGCTTCCTTGGTTAGGTCAACCACTGATACTAGATACCTGACTGCCCCCTTCTCAAGGCACTTCTTAGCCTTTATTGCTGAGAGTATGAGCTTGCGTTTACGGGGAAGTTTGGTTCCCGCAAAACTGAATTCTGCTCCTTCTTTGTCTTTAAATGTTAGCTTCTTTTCGGCACATAATAGGTTCGCAAAATGCCGAGCTAACCAGTCCATTCCCAAGACGACGTCAAAGTCTGCCATCTCCAGTTGGATCAAAACTGCATCTAAGGTTTTCTCGCCAATGAGAACTGGACATGGTCCATAACCTTTCTCTAATTCCACTTTTAATCCCATCGGTGACCGTACAAGTAATTTGTAATCTAATGTTTTGATGGGTAAATTTATCTTCTTTCTGAATGACACAGATATAAAGGAATGAATAACTCCTGAATCAAAGAGTACTCTGGCGGGTACGCCATTTATCGGTATGATACCTGTGATTTATTTTACTTAGTCTACATGCTCATACAATGTAATTACAATTTTATAAGGTTTCAGTCATACCTGTGACCACATCGGGTGATGCGACAGCATCCTCGGATGTAACAGCATATACCCGTCCCTGATGTAACTACTTCTTGGGCCTAGGGCACTCCCTTGCCATATGTCCCGGTTGGTTGCAGTTATAACACTTCGGGCTTTCAGAATTTGGCTTTTTTTGAGGTTGAGCTACTGGGATAGTCTTGGTTGCAGCAGTAAAATTCTGAGGGCGGAAAGGCTTATATGTCCTGTTATTGCCTCTGTTGTATGAATTTCCAGCTAGCCTTTTTATACCTCTGTTCTGTGTGAAATAACTCTCATTCTGGCTCGATTCTATGACTCGAGCAATTTGGACAGCTTCATTGTATACCTTCTTTTCCAAGCCCAGAACGTGCTCTCTGATGCTTCCTCTCAGTCCCGTGACAAACCTATGGGTTTTTGTGTCTTCTTCCTGCATACTAAGTGGTGCAAAGAAAAACAGCTCTTCATAACGCTGTTGATATGCATCCACTGACATCTGTCCATGATATAAACTCAGGAACTCCTTCTCCATAGAATCTCTGAAGCTTTGTGGAAAATACTTCTCAAAGAAAGCTTCTTTATATATAGCCCAAGTCAATAGAGCGTGCTTGGTCAATAAGTAAGCCCTAGCAGATTTCCACCAATGATGTGTGCCACCCTTTAGCATGAAGGTGGCACATAGTACTTTCTCTTCTTCGGTGATAGTCATCATAAGAAAATTTCTCTCCATCTCGTCTATCCAGTGTGCTGGCCATAAAGGATTAGACGGTTTGCCATTAAACTCCTTGGGCTTCATCTTCAAGAATCTCTCAACCAGTCGAGAGTGATCCAACTGATTTTGGGGGTATGCCCCAAACATAGGTGGTGGATACTGATAATTAACCTGAGCTGCTTCCAGACCTAGTACTAGAATCTGTGCAGCAGGTTGTTGAGGTGTTTGAGGTGCTGGGTGGTTACCCACCGGTGCTGCACTGGCTTGTCCCGTCTGCATGGGTGTAGCATGAGCAGCTTGGAACATGATTCCCATTGCAACTTGCATTTGAGCCTACGCATGTTGCATCTGTTGTAGTTATTGCGCCAAATTCATTACCACAGTTGCTAACTCTGGGGGTGGAGGTGGCAAGTTGGTAGGATTTGCCTGGTCTGGGTTCTCTAGTACATTCATATTTTCCTGACTGGTCTCCTCCACAGGTGGTGGTGGTGGAACTGCATTTCGACTCTGCCTAGTCACTCTTCGTCCAGACATATTTTTCTCTGATATTGGTGGTGCCTGAAAATCATCAAAAAGGTGAGAAAGTCATTTATACTTCATGTAGGCACGCTAACCGATGTAAAATTTCAAATTTTGACTCATTTTATAACAAATTTACTATCTTTCCTATGCAGGGTCGATGGTATGTCCGACCCTTAGTATCAGACCCTGGGAATGACCTGTTCTTCTCGAGAGCTAAGGGTCGATGTGAGGGTCGATGGGTGTCCGACCCTCAATTCCGACCCTTAGTTTTCTGTCAGATTCCCGAGAGCCGAGGGTCGATGGGAGGGTCGATCCGAGGGTCGATGGTTCTGATCGAATTGTCCGACCCTCAGACCAAAAATCAAATTTTTAAGATCCGATTTTGGGTCATTTTTTTATTATTTCCCTCCCGTTTCGACTCGTCTCTCCCTTCTGAGTTGCTACAGTGCCACTCCACTATTCTTGGTTTGTTTGAGTCCGGGTTTCGACGTCCACCTCATCTCTACAGGTATGTTTTCTCATTTTTACCTGTTTTTAGGTTTACATTTCTAGGTTTTTGCCCATTTAACGTGTATTTTTCAAATTAAACTTTTTCCAACCGTAAAAATTTGATTTTTATTGGGGGCTTTTGTTATTGGTGTATCGAGGAACGAAAGCCCTCAAAAATTTTCGAGTTTCATCGGTTGGTTATCGAGAAACTTGGATTTTTGCTCTTTTTGCCCTAATTTGTCGAAATTTTTCGATTTCTTGAAATTCCTTCAGATTAGACTCCATTAGTTCTAAATTCCTACTTTGTGAGTGTTGTAGGATATGTTGGAACCTACATAAGTCCTCCTGCCCGCGTGTACGGGTGAAAAGTGAGGCTTTTGGCCAATTTACGTCGTTATAATGTCAACTTTTAGATTTTTATCCTATTAACTCTTTGTCTCCCTTTTTCTTTCTTATCTGCAGATACCATGGCTCGTACCAAGGTACCCAGAGTTCGTGATCCGCTTCGCTTCCGCTCCAATAAAGCCGAGGCACAGTATGCTGACTATGCTCGTAAGAAAGTGGAGGGTGGTCGTATGGTGAACTTGGCTGAGCTAGCCTTGTTTAACGTAGAGAGAGCATTCGGTGACATGGGGTGGCTCCCTGTCATCACTTACGACGCGTGCACATGTTCGGATTTGGTGCGCCAGTTCTATTGTAATCTCCAGGTGGTGGGGAATTACAATGATATCGAGAGGGGTCAAGAGTTGCGCATCACCAGCTACGTCAAAGGGGTGAATATCTCATTTGACTATCGGTAACTGGCTGACCTACTGGGCATTCCTTTTGATGGCCCCATGGATTATTGTGCGCCTAGAGAGCCCCAGTTTGTTTCCATGGAGATGAGGGCAGAGATCGACAATCAGCTACTACGACCTAATCACTGGCAGATGAGAGCTTGTTACCTGCGTCCAGCTTCACGGGTCTTCTGCAAGATTATCCAGCATAATCTGATTCCGCAGAGTGGGCACTATGAGAGGGTTTCTCAGCTGACCCAGTTTCTGATATATAGTATCTACACCAGACAGTCAGTCTGCCTTCCCTACATCATCATGCGGACCATAATTAGTGCTACATTGTCCGGTCATAGGGGTAATCTACCCTATGGACGTATGATTACTGTTCTACTGACCCGCCTGGGGGTTGACTTAGTAGATGAGAAGATTCAGGAGAAAACCTTCTCGTCGCCTCTAGATTGGGAGGCTTTCTGCAAGATGGGTATGCGGGATGCCCAAGTCAGTGATGAGGAGAGGAACGAGATGGTACACCCTCACACTTGCATTGAGATGGCTGACGCTGAGGCCGCTGTTGCCGCTGCTAGAGCTCATGTGGATCCTATCGATGATGAAGATCATATGAATATGGATGTCGACTCGATACCACCGTCTTCACCTACGCATGCGGCTGGAGTTGGTACTTCTTCTGTGGCGGATCTTGTACCTGAGACTGGTCCTTCTTATGCGGCCGGTCCTTCACGCCCATCTTCTGACATGATGGAGATGTTGCAGGAGATCAGGGAGGCTCAGCGCAGATCTGACTTGAGGATGGGGGAGTTACTAGACGCTCAGCGTGTGAGAGTGGATGAGCTGCTAGCCGTCCAGCGCATATCAGACACGCGGATGGGAGAGCTCATAGAGGTTCAGCGTGCGACTGATAAGAGGGTAGCCGATCTTACGACTAGTCTACAGATGACCCAGACTCAGATAGCCTGGTTGACTAGAGTCTATGCCGAGGACTACAACAGAGACCGTGAGGAGCCGCCTCCTCCTTCACCTCCAGCTTCTTGATTGTATTTATTTTTCTTTGTACTACAGAGTAACTGTCCGAGTTGTGGACTGTACTCTGCTTTTGATATGTATAAACGTTTGTTTCTCTCTCATTGAATGTAAAATTGTTTCCCCTTCAATAGATGCATTATCCTCTTTTTAAATTTGGTCTCAACCATCACTTGTGCTTATAATGTGTTAATATTACTGTTTTTACTTTTATCCTATCTCAGTTCACAATTGTCTTGAATGTATGTTAGTTCAGCGGACAAGGCCTGAGACGCTCTGATACCAAGTTGTCACACCCCAATTCCACACTGTTCAGAATGGTGTGATGAACCGCTAGCAAACCAATGGTTCAACCAGGATCTCGAATAGGCTATATCCATGTTATCTAAACCCCATACATCCACAGTCATAATCAGAGTAAATACACAATAGCAGAAGTCTTATAATAAAATGAACTGAGAATCTATGTGATATTAAAATTTTTATAACAAATTATTCTGTATCAACTGAGACATAATTAATTAAATACCAAATACATGTCTTTAATAAATCAAAATAAATAAACCACAATCTAATTGAATACACATGAGTTGTACTCGCAGGTGATATCATGTGTATCCACTTCATCTTCCACTTCCATCGCCGCTACATTGCTGTATGCTGGAGTATTTAAATAGTCTTCAACGGTATAACCTGCATCATCAACTAAAAATATTCGACATCGAGGGGTGAGCACACATCATGGCTCAGTGAGCAAATAAAACAACGCAACAATACATATGCATGCAATCAATTTATATCTTTGGTCTGGTTTATAGTTTGCAATGCGCAATAGAAAGGTTCGGTGGTCAAAGGTTAACGTTTATTGACCCCGCCTCTATATACAGGTTGTGAAAGTCAGCCCGAAGGTTAACGTTTATCGTCGTCCCCATCCACCCTAATCATGATCATTATATAACAAAGGTTAACGTTTATTGCTATATAGTGCCTTACCAACACGTAAACCCCTGTTGGCGAGGGCTTGCAAACTGGGCTCGCAACTAACCAATCCTAATGCCAAACAGTGTATCCAAGGCCTCACCCCAGCATCCCTCAGAATGTCCATAGAGATAGAGCTAAGGCCCCCCGGTAGAGTCAGAGACTACAAGGACCGAGACCACCTCCCCTGATACTCTACGACATAATAGTTCTGCTAAAGTAATGGCGATACGACGATGCTAATGCACAAGACTTGAGTTAGAGATAGAGCTAAAGTGCTGAGACCCGCCAAAGATTAACGTTTATTGATGTTCTCATCACACCTCCCCTGATACTCACTCGCATCAAGTACACCAACCACACACATACAATCACATGCCTATTCCTATCATCATCATCATCATCATGTTATAAACAATAAAGTAAATATGCATGAACAAATAATAGAAATATTGGATGACATGTTGTATGCACATTACAAACATATTCGCATAGAATCAAGCACGACATTGGACTCAAGAAAAAAGAAAACAGTTTGTTATTAACCAATTAGTTTAGAGTTCCGTTTCCTCACCTTAGCTTGCTAATAGATACTTTTCCAAGCTTTATAATCACCTTTATATTGTTATTGTATTGCTAGAAGACCTAACAAAGTCGACATAATTTAATTAGAATTAATTCTGAATTTAAAAACCATTCTGTTAACTGAGGGTCGGAGGTAGGGTCGGAGTCCTGATCGACCCTGGGTGCGACCCTCCCCAAAATCTGAACTTTTCGAACACTGAGGGTCGATACTCAGGATCACCTAGGGTCGGATGGTCATCGACCCTCGGTGCGACCCTCAGTGTACTTTGGTCAATTTTCCGCTTTTTAGTTCATTCTTCGTGCTTGCGATCTTATGGCTTGCTCCTAAATTCCATTCAACATTCATTCCATGATCTGGAACAGTGAATCATCCACCTAAATAGCTTTCATACATTCTCCTATGGTTTTCCATGAAACCTAACCATGGGATAATGGTTTGGGTTTCTCCGAGATTACACTCTCATCAATATCTATCCTAAGGTCTGTAGAAACTCATGGAATTAGTATTCATACCTGAGAAGAACACTCCTTCTCTGCAACACTTCTCTTTTGGCTAAATTTTCTTCCTTGCTTTTCTTCTTCTTCTTTTCCTTCTCTTCTCTTTCTCTCAATTAAATTAGGGTTGTGAAAGGAGTGAAAGAGGCTTAGGGACGTCCTTTAAATAGAGTAGGAACATCCTAAAATAAGTCCCTTTGAGATTAGGAAAGAATCCCAATCGAAAATTAGGAAATTTCTTAATTTTAGTTTCGGCGGCAACTGAGGTTCGATGGGAGGGTCGATGATCCCGTCGACCCTAGGTTTTCTAAGTAGTCCGACCCTCCCTTCAAAACTGAGGGTCTGACTTTCTGTCTTGGGGGGTCCGACCCTCCTTGGCTGGGTATGCGACCCTCCCCTTAAATTAAGTGTTTTTGGGTCGATTTGGTACCTGGGATCTCGATCTCCTTCACGCCCTTGGTCCATTTGACTCGACCATGATGGGTAAACCTGGTTCAAGGTGGTAAGACCAAGTTAGATTGACACGGGTCTTACAACCTCAGCCATAGGTAAGTTTAGGGGAGTGAAAGCATCCCAATCAAATTCTACCCTTGCCACCTTCTTGCCAGGAAAGCCATTTTTTCTTGATTTCTACTTCTTTGAGGGTTGTGTCGATGTCTCTACGTCCACCTGAGAGTCAGTTCTCTTGTTTTCCTCTACCGCCTTCTGTTTGGCTTGTTTCAAAAGCAAGGCATCATTAGTCGCAGTGTATTTATCGCACTGGGCTCTCAGGTCATTCAAATCGGTTGGAGGTCTTTTGGCCAAGGATTTCAATAGGTCAGGGTCAGTCAACCCGTCGTATAGAGTGGTCATTCTTACATCCAGGCTAAGATTCTTTATCTTCAGTGGCTCATTATTGAATCTGGCCAAAAAGTTTCTTAAAGACTCACCCGGATTTTGCTTGATACGCATCAGGTATTTGGAATCCTTCCTCAGCGTAGCTTGGGCTTGAAAATGCTCGAAGAAGTGATCGCTTAACTCGTCGAAGCTATGGATTGAGTCAACGGGAAGGTTGTTAAATCATAGTTGACCCGATCCCTTCAATGTCGATGGAAATGCTCTGCAAAGTACTGCTTCATTGTATTGGTATAAGAGCATCATTGCGGAGTAATTATCAAGATCGAATTAGGGGCCTGTAGTTCCATCGTAAGGGTCGACCTTTGGCATTCTAAAATTATCTGGCCTTGGGGCCTCCATCTCTCTGGAGAAAGCCATGTTAGCATGGTATTCTCGTTTTCGGTTGGCATTCATCCTTGCTTTTCCATATCGTCAAGCTTTGTCTGCATGGCCCGAATCTGTTGTTCAAGGGTGCCTAGGTTAGCAGCATTGTCACGTTCTGTAGTGATTTAGCGGTGTCTTGGAGTTTGGCAACTCTGCGGCTGGCTCTAGTGTTATCAACTCGACTTTGTACTTGATCTACATTGCCATTGACCCTGGGCCCCAGGAGATTATGTACTGATAAGCTTCTCCGGTGGCTGGATGATGATTCGTCTTCCATTACGTAATCAGCATCATCTTTTTCTGATATAAGGGGTGGTAATTCTTCCTGTTGGTGACTAGAATATTGATGGACCGATCTATGAGATCCGGCTGATCCAATTTGTTTGGATCCCCTAGACCCCACTCTTGGTTCTCGAGCTCTCCTATTTGGGTTTTGTCGTGGCGGAGCAAGTGGTGGTGGCGTGAGTGTCCTTGTAAGCGTTGCGATTTGCTCTGTAAGGGCATTGAATTGCTCCATTGTACATATTGGTCGGTTGCTGGCGAAGGAATGTTCGGGTGAGGATTTCCACCTTGGCCTTCGCCATTGCCATTGTTTGGAGGAAGATTTCCATCTGCTCTCCTGGCATTATTTCTTGTGGTCACCATTTTTGGACGTCGTAGACCATGTTTTGGACGTTTTATGTTTGAGAATAATCAGGGCCCCAGGGTGGGCGCCAAACTATTGCTACTGAAACTGGGCTAGCTAATGTGTCCCCTATCCTGCAAGATAAGATGAAAGTTATCGGAGCCAGATAGGGTTGTCCGATGTCTACTCTGACGATCAAGTTAGTGGCAGAGCAATCAGTATGGAGCTTGCAAGAAGACAGTAAGCTCCTTAGAGAGATGGATTCCCAGAGTATTCTCAGAAGTGTTTTGATTTCAGATGCCCTTACCTGTGATCGCCTAGTGGATTTATAGTAGACACACCTATTGTTCGAGCTGACAAGATGTCTGGTGATGGAGCGAGTATGACTAAGACTATGATTTGGCAGGGGCCAAACTTGGTAGGTTTGATTATTAGATTTGATCATGACATTGTAGATGACTATAGGATGTGGATCCTACGGGCAAGCGAGGTCGGTGCTTCCACCCTTGTTGACCATCACACACCGTCCTTTGTGGGTATGGAATCCTATCTAGATCTAATCTCCAAGATCATTCCTTAGTCATGATCCCCTTGATATGCCCGAGATCGATCCAGAGATTCGGCTCGTATGGATACCCACGTACTCCTTTTCATTACTGCTAAGACGTCCACTAGGTGACATCTATCAGGACACGTGTCACGATCTGATAAGTTAGGAGAAATATGCTATCAACAACATGGTTCTTTTTTTTTTTTTTCTTTTCAAATTGCCATAGAACTCATCATATGCTTCCCAAACGGATTCGATATGTCAGCCATTGAATTCCCATTATCAAGCACAACCGCCCACATCAAGCGACGATGAATAGACCTGAACAAACATAATAAAAATAAAGACCCAAATCAGTAAACCTTAAATAAATTTAATCAAATTACTTTAAGCAAAAGAGTAGAAATTTATTCTCTAGTTGAGAGATAGAGTGGTGTAGCGGTAAAAAGGCTTGGATCAACCGAAATCAATGTCGTAGTAGTTGTCAAAAGAAGGATTGATGAATGGCGGAGGAAGGGGTTTGGTCTGGAGACTTTGGACAGGAACTACACTATCAATTGCAATGGCCTTGCATAGTCGAGATCCAGGTAAAGATCCTTGTCTGAGAAGAAATAGTCTCCAAATTTCAAGTCCTAAGCTTCAATGAGGTTATTTGGGTTAGGATTTGGTAACAGCTAGGAAGCAGCCTCGGCTTCTTCTCTATCATCGTCGTCATCATCTTTGCCACTGTTTGTTGGAAGAGCGGAGGTTGACTGCATTGGACTTAAAAAGAGAAGGGAAGAATATAGAGTTATCAATAAGGGCAAAGATGAACTTACCCAAAATAAAAAAAGGGCAAAGATGACATTTCATGTTCTAATACGGGCAACAGTGACACTCCACCGTCCCATTAAAGATATTGCTGTCCTTAAAAGTCTGAGGATGAGATGACTTCAGCAACTAACAAATTTCAGCTAACAGATTAGAGCTGTTTGCAACAAGGTTTTGAAATTAGGGATAGTACGTATAATTGTTAGCAACTTCAGGGTAGGGGTTGTCTTTAGGCCATAGTCTAAGGGAGGTACGAGTAAATTTCTCATTTTTTCTTTGCATAAGGAGTAACTTTATTGACCTAATCTTTTTGTGTTGCACAACAGCGCCAGCCGTCCGTCGCATGCCGATGCATCCCATCCGGTCCAATGGACGACAAATGGGCTGGGGATAGGAGATGATCATTTTCCAATTTTATTCACGATAACGTGCATGAGCCAAAGTTTCATAATCACAATAAGATAGAAGCCAATGAGAGGTTAATGGCCATACTGTCCTACATGTTTGAGACAAGGCTTCGAGAAAGTGTTAGCTTGGCCATTGAAAACTCTTGGAATGGGTGCATGGTGTAAATATGGAGGCGGCAATTATGAAACTTCATATATAGTAATCGGGATTTATACGCTTTTGAGTGTGAGTGATTCTAGAATATGGTGTTCCTTAGTGATGGCAGATCTGGAGACGACTGTTGTCTTTAACATATAAAATTCATCAATTTCCTATTCTCATTGATCATTTATTTTTAGAAAAAATTCACACACCTCCCCTGTACTTTGCCTTTAGAACACCCAATCCCAAGTTCCCAATTAACACACTAACCTCCCCTTAATTGTTAAGTATGTATCATACTGACTCTGTCCATTATGACATGTCTATTAGCCAATAATGTGGCTTCCTCTAAAATATCTTAATGCCTAGAATACCATTAAGTACTTGTTGCAGGGATGGAAAAGGAAACAAAGAATCAGAGAGCAGGTAAACCTTCGAAAACCGATTTCATATTACAGTGAGGGAACCGAAAGAGACTACGATGTGTGAAGTTAAGAGAAGAAGTACCATCAGAGAAATCCGACTAAATGATTAGGAAGAAAATCACCACTCAAGTTGATCTGGTGGTGTTGTGTGATGATGAAGCTGTTGGATGCACCGCCGCCAAAAACTGCCAAAGTAGATTGATGAGGAAGCTATTGACATCGCCTTAGTGATGGTAGATCTAGAGACGACATTGCCAACCTAGCCTTCTATAGGCTTTCTTGAATGATGGCAGCCCCTATTCATGTGCCGCTCATAGTACTTTTGGTCAGCAACTGCATCTATAGAAACTGCCATTTCATCCCATCCATCCGACAACACCACTTTGGCTCGGGACCAATATTGCCAGGAAAATCCGAATGGAAAGAACCCCATACCACTACAACATATGAAACACATAAAGTACATAGATTATGCAATAAGAAAAGAAAATAAAAAAATTGGTTTGGTGCGAAGAACAAAGCATCATTTTTACATCCACCGAAACGCATATAGAATTGGATCCCTCGTCTCAATCTACTTGGAAATCGCAGACTGGTGCCTGCAACGAGACCCACTATATCTCCACGCGAGACGTCGTCTAGTAACTCACCGAAAATGAACAGTCTAATTCACAAAGTTCCGATATGCCATGCACTCCTCCACCGCTGATGTCGCGTTTATGTAGATGTGCCACAAAAATTGAAGGATGGGGAGAATATACATGGTTTCAGTAGAAACACATGCACGCACAAACAACTAAGCAAGGAGATCTCTAATGCTGGAACATGAAATGAAAGAGACTACCGAATAGAGATTCGAAGGGGAGGAAAAGGGTAGGATTAGGGTTTTGTTGAGTGAAAGTCGGAGTGGCAAAGGAGGGCATACAAGAGAGGAAATATGAGTTTTACTGTAGCTCATTAGTGTTATTAATGGCAATCCAAGTTAGTTACTCCCTCTTATTCTTTTCCCCTACCCCAATTAAAAAAGAATATTCCATTTTTTCATATCGTTTTAATTTAATTTTTAGATCGCTGGTGTTGCTTTCCAGTTCGTTAGTGCTATCTCTTTTTCTCTGATTGGTAGTGTTGATGCCCCATGATGCCTGCTGCTTTCTCAAGAGCACAGAAACTGCAAAGAGAAGAAAATGGGTTGGGGGGGGGTCGGCTGATCCATAAACCACTCTAACACTTAAGTCAGTAAGGGATCAAGCAGTTATGAACTCGGATGGGGATGGGCTGAGTTCACAGATAGAGTATGGGGTGTGCAGTTTCTGAAAAGTAGAACTAGAAAGATTTAGAAACTTTTATGGGGGGAGGGTGAGAGTAAGCCAAAGAAAAGGATCTAGGAAATCTTGGCATCCAAGCCATGTAAAGGATCCTTCTTACTATTGAGTCTATCGGTATTTATAGCGGTTTAGGTAGAAGGATGACGTGGTGCAAATGAGCGAATGTGTCGCTGACTTAAAGAGCTTGCTTGTACAGTAGGTACAACACCTAATGCATACATTGTAGATCGTGTGCACATGGTTTGTGGAGGGCGGTACATTTTGACACGCCTTAGACACGATCCAACGATGTGGACAAGTGTCTGCTTTGTGTGAGATTAAGCATGCAAAAATGTTGCTTAATATTGTGCTTTAGCCCTAAAAATAGGCTTAGGCACTTGGGTCTACAGGTGGGACAAATTTTGCTGCCATAAGCATGTTTGCTTAGTAGAGGTGCATGTGCACATGATCCGCTCGCTTGACGCGTCGATCATTTGAGTAAAATCATTTGCAGTTGCTAGTTGAGGCTCAGTATTGTCTCCGAGTCAAAGAGCCCATAATTCTGAGTTGGCTTAACAATCATTCCTTAGACCTGGGCATTGTAGGACTCAGAGTTGGTAGTCGAAGGAGATTTGGGTCTCTTGATTGTGTTTCGACGTCGAGTTGGCAATCGGAGGAGAGCTGGGTTTCTTGATTGTGTTTGGATGCTGAGTTGGTAGTCGGAGAAGAGCTGGACCTCTTGATTGTGTTTGGATGTTGAGTTAACAGTCGGAGGAGAGCTGGTCTCTTGATTGTGTTTGGACACCAAATTGGCAGTTGGAGGAGAGTTGGGTCTCCTGATTGTATTTGGACATCAAGTTGGCAGTTGGAGGAGAGTTGGGTCTCTTGATTGTGTTTGGATGCTGAGTTGGCAATCGGAGGGTCTCTTGATTATGTTTGGACGCCGAATTAACAGTTGGAGGAGAGCTGGATCTCTTGATTATGTTTGGACACTGAGTTGGCAGTCAGAGGAAAGCTGCGTCTCTTAAATGTGTTTAGACACCAAGTTGGCAGTCGGAGGAGAGCTGGGTCTCTTTATTGTGTTTGGACGCCAAATTGGCAGCCAGAGGAGAGCTGGGTCTCTTGATTGTTGTTGGATTGATGCCACGTGTCGTTGATGCCATGGGTCACCTTGTGGCTTTATTCATACTCATCATATTGCCCCTCGTTGTTTTAAGTTCAAAGGAGTTGAAACAGAAAAATTGTGCTTCTTTGGTCGGCGTAGTAGTGACTTTTGAGATAAACTTGATTTTTTTTGTACTTCTACTTGGTTTTGTATGTATCTCTATTCTGAACCTTTTGCCTACCGAATCAGGCTACAAGATGAGGGAATTCGCGCTGTGATCATTTCCTTAGGCGGAGATCGAGGAGCTGCCTTTTTGTTGAATGTCGAGGATATGCCACTTGTATAGGCGCATCGATCACTTTCCATCAAGCATCACTTGTCATAATTTCTCCTTTGCTTCCGAAGCGATGGTGAGGTCTCAAGATGACGCCACGTAAAGCATCACTGCAGTGTCTTTCAAAATGACGGTTTTGCCTTTTGGAAAATGGTGATTTTCTCGATCACAACAAGGATAGGTATAAATACCTATTCTTTGCCTTTTACTAGTCTCCTTATGTTTTTCTTTCTATTCTGCTTCTCTACTTCCATTGTTGCTGAAGATTTTCCTTGTCTTTTTCTTGCCGTTGAAACTCTTCGTCGTCTTCTCTGATTCTGAAAGTAAGTATCTGTTTCTATCATGGGTAGATTCAAGAAGTTGTCTGGCCTTGGGGATGGGCGTAAGGACAAGAGTCCTCTACCAGAGATATCTTCAGGTGAGGTTTCTGATTCCAATTCGAAAGATGTCGTGGCGTTATCTCCACTAGTGATCTCTAAGGGCAAGTCTATCCGTGAGACTACGGGGAAATTGAGTAAGGCTCACAGGGTAAATCGCAGGCCTTTTGTGGCTTATTCTAAGCATTGGTTGGCCTTGGAGATCAAGAGTACGATCACAAGGCTGACCTATTGCTTCTTTGTAGGGCATACCAGATCCCTAAGCTCACAAAATTAAGGCACCGACTCCTATGGAGAGAGCCTATCTTTTGGTTGTACTTTGAGCTAGCACTTCACGAAGACACGTTCAAATCCAGTTTCCACCTTCTGATGCACACCGCCGTGGTGGAAATCTTGAAGCATTATGGGATTGCCCCTGTCCAGGTTGCTCTGAATGGTTGGAGCAACATTATGGCTTTTATAGCTTTTTTCTTGGACCTTGGTGTCAGGCCGATGGTTAATCTTTTCTGGTCGCTCTTTTTTATCAATGTGAAGAAGCACCAAAAGAGTGGTCCTTCTTCGTGCGCTAACTGTGGCTTTTACTACTTTGACCGTGGCCCTAGAGTAATTTCTCCATCATCTCTAGGAAACCTTCCTCCATACATGACTCATGACTGGAAGGATAAATTTTTCTTTGTGACGTCTGAGGGGTGTGAGCAGTTGTGTAAGACCCGCACTCCACGAACCAAGTTTAACATGGATTATAGTGTCGTGATAGGTCTTCCAATCATAACCGGGTCAGACGAGATGGTCTGATGATGAAGCCACGAGTTAAGGTACAAAATCTGTCCAATTTATACCTTGTCCAGTCATCGAGCAGTGCCTCTGGATAACCTGAATTCCAATATGAGAATAGGATTTGGTGGAACCCACTTTCTAAATCTTGTGTGGAATCCTTTACCATGCAAGAGATGGATCCACATAAGGATACTCTCCCTATATAAGAGTCTTTCCCTTCCATTCTCTCTCATTCCTTGATCGTCTGAAACCTTAGAGTTTGAGAGAGGGCTGAGAGAAAGCTGTGGAAAAGAAGGAGGCTGTACAGAGGAAGGATCGTCTCCCAAGCAAGAACTCTCCGTTGGTTTCCATCAATGTCGTCAAGAAACCAATGGTAAGTTCCTAATCACTGTAGAGAGGTTAAGAAGAACATGAAAGTTGGATCAATGCCGTGAAAGGCTATTGATTGATCCCAATACTGTAGTTGAACCTTGTCGTTTTAATGATTTACAAAGACCTCATATTGAAAGCAGCTTACTAAATCAGGTATCAGTTACAACCAGCCCTAACGTACCTTTGGCTATAGAATGGCATAGAATGAACCCTAAAAAGAGTTGAGAGTTTGACTCTAGAGAGAGAAGATCAGGGATTCACTCAAAGGAAGTTCAGAGTAATGTCCAATGTGATCTTCGAAGGCACATAAGGTGACTCCAGAGATGCCTCTGAACACATTCTGGAACTCTCTAGAATGCTAGCCGGAAGGATGTCCGGTGGCACCACTGTTAGACCGAACATGCCTCCAAAGACACTCACAGAAGGTTCCAAAGCTTATCTGGATGGATGTCCGAATGGACTATTCAGTACCTTCGGACAATGTCTACTGGGACTTTTCCCCATCCGAACAGTAAGTTCAGATAGGGTCTGTCAAACTGTAACCAGTTCAACAACCCATACTGAACCAGACTAGTTTAGACCCGACCAGTCCAATCCAGACCATTCTAGACCAAGTCAGCCCAACCTATGTACATGACTACATATACTATGTAATAATATATATTATATATATTATATTTTGTGTTATATTATATTATATTATATTTTATATATAGAGAGGGCTGAGAGAGATAATGAGGCAGATGAGAAGGCTGGTCGGGGAGGATCAATTGAAAGAAAGAAAAAAAAAGAAAAAGAAAATTCAAAAAAAATATCGAGAGATCAATGGAGATTAGGAAAGAGTGGAAGAAGAAGATCGGGGAGGGGATTTGAGAGGATCTAGAAAAAAAAAAAGGATCAGAAAAAAGAAAAAAAGAAGAAGAGGGGATCGAGAGGAGATACGGGGGAGCTTAACAAAAGGGAAAGACAGAGAGAGCCTGGGGGGACAAACTAAAGGGAGAGATGGGATGGGAGAAGAAAACCAATTCGAGAGAATGAAAAAAAAAAAAGAACGGCAAGAACTAAGATAGATTAGCAGAGAAAGGGAGAAGAGCTGAAACAAGAGAGGGACTGATCAGAGAGAAAGAGAAGAGAAGACCGAGAGAAAATTAAGAGAGGGGGAGAGAGATGAGTAATAGAGAAGAGGAAGAAACAGAAAAAGAACAGAAGAAGGGAGATGGAGAGCCGAGAGAAGAAGGGTGACAGAGAATAGAGATTTAGAAAAGAAGGAAGAATGAGGAAGCAAGAAGAGAGAGAGAGAGAGAGAGAGAGAGAAAGAGAGAGAGAGAGAGAAAGAGAAAGAGGGAAAGAGAGAGAAAGAGGTAAGTACCTCACCACCCTCACCATATATTACACCCTCACCTAATCACCTTGCTGCAGCACTGAACCTATAACCTTATCGTAGACCTGCACATAATCCCCCCACCATTACCCACGAACCCCTGCTGCAACCACGACAAACCCTTTTGTTCACCTATCAGTCTCGATTAACCCTTCTACTACACCTCAACACCAACCTGAACCCTACAACTCCTACTACCATTGAAACCCACTGACAGAAACCCACCCGATTCTCTATACCCACCTGCAGCCTCACCATCACCCCACCGAACCTCCTTCAACTTCCACCTCAAACGAGCTTGCACCCTCCATTAAACCTCCAAACCCTCCTTCATCAACCGACTCAACCTGACTGGTCATCAACCTACCTTAGACCCGTCTGCAATACCCAACTGCCATCGCTAACCCATCCACATGGAACCCTATCAATCCCTATCCATGCTCCACCACCATTCCATCAACAACCTCTCTTCACCACTCCATCGAAAGCCACCATCACTGCAACCACCTGTCTGAAGCCATTCAACAACCACTGACCCTATGATCCCTTAGCCTGCCACCCAACCATTTGTTTAGCCCCCTGTAATACCTGAACACAACCCCACCCACGACACTTGCACTACACCAACTCAACACCTGTCCACCCATAAACCTCCACCCTAAACTATTTCCCACAAAATCCTATGGCCATGCACCACCTTACCCAACTTCCTACTTCATAACCTGCGACATCTCTTACCCCCCTTTCACATCTATCACTAACCACCACCTGCAACAATCGACTACCTCACTCCTTGCAACACCCTACACAAACCTAACCATTAAACCCCACAAACCAATGCCACTACTCCACCGAAACCCTACTATAGCTCCACTTAAAACATCCATGCACTACTTGTGTCACCATCGACCGTGTACCATCCCCATCTCAGCTTAGTCCATATTATGTGCATATATTTTGGTTGTGTTATTTTATGTGTATATATTATTATTTTGAGTAAATTATAGGTACCTCCCTGTAGTTTGCCCTTAAATCAAGGACACCCCAAACCTTTCAAACAATTTCGAAGACACCCCCTTAAATCAAAATAAATTCTAAAAAAATCACTCCGTTAGTGAATTTCCATTAACTAACAATAAAAGCTAATAGTTATAATTTTAATACCTAAAATACCCTCCTGCATAAGTTAAATGACCATTTTACCCCATTTAAACCTCCCATTTAGACAAAACCCACTCCCATAAGTTACCAGAAATTCACTAACGGAGTGGGTATTAGGTAATGAGAGGTTTAAATGGAGATAAAATGGTCTTTTAACTTATACAGGAGGGTATTTTAGGTATTAAAATTATAAATTTTAGCTTTTTTTTGTCAGTTAACGGAAATTCACTAACGAAGTGGGGTTTTTTGGATTTTTTTTTATTAAAGGGAGTGTCTTAAACTGTTTAAAAGGTTTGGGGTGTACCTGATTTAAGGGCAAACTACAAAGGAGGTACCTATTATTTACTCTATTATTTTTAACAGTGTGTTATATTATTTTTTTATGTTTACATGTATGTTATTATTTTTTTTTTTTATCTCTTTATATGTATATGTGTATCATTTTGTTCTTAATATTTATATGTATATTACATTATTTTTTAATATTTATATGTATATTATTTTATGTTTATTTTGCATGTATATTTATTATATTATATTTATTTCTTCGCATGTATGTTTAATATATTATTTTTAATCTTTGACATGCATATTTTTTATATCTTTTAACATGCACATTGTTGGAAATATCACACTGCTATGTTTAGATTGCTTACATTGTTATGTCTGGACACACTACTATGTTTGGACTATTTACATGCTATGTTTGGAATAACTACTATGTTTGGATCTGCTTGCTACTACCATATTAGATCTGCTTGCTATTGTCATGTTTGGAATAAGATACATCGAAAAAAAACACAATAACTAGGGTAGGAACCCTAAAAATGGAAAGAACATAACAATATGGATAGGCACCCTGGTAAACCTAAAGAATAAAACAATAGGGATATGTAACCCTAAAAACCTAAAATAACAGAATAATAAAGACCATAATAGAATAATAAAGAACAAAACAAGTAAAGAACATAACAGAACAAATAAAGAACAAAACAAATGAAAGAAGAACAAAAATAGAAAGAACAGAAAGGGGAAGGAAACCCTAGAAACTTAAAGAACATAGCCAGTTTCGAACTACGTTGTATCTGATTTCTAGGACCTCTATAATATGTAGGCAATTTGGGAGAGTTTCCAAATACGGTACTACAGCCACATAGACCATCAGATTCGATCTGAACCATCCATCAAGCATAAACTTTAACTTAAACAAAAAATTTAATTGAAGCACATGCATAAGCTACATCCATAAACTTTAAACACACAAAACCCATTCGAACTACGTTTTTAGACCTGATTCTTAAGAGACAAAGTCTCAAGAGACACAGGCAATTTAGGAATATTCTCGAATTCGGTCCAAGACCAAACCATCATTTGATCCGGTTCACTATACAATGTACATTTGCTTGTTTATTTGCTTTAAGACATGTTTGGTTGAACCTTAGGTTAGTAGAATGTAACAACTTGATTTAAGACTCCCCCATGGACCCTAGTCATCCAGTGACCAAACACAGACAGAACATCAAAGTCTAAGGAAAGTATAGGAGACCGATCTTGATCGGGTGATTTGGGTGCCTAACACCTTCCCAAAACCATACCCTGAATACTTACTCGATCTTATGCTGACCAATGAACCAATCTTATGGGTTATGAGTCAATAGAAGTCTTACCTTATGGTGAGATTACATTTATAGGTTCTAGACCTTAATCTAGGTGGCGACGCCAAAACAGAAAGGAGGGTGAATCACCTCACCATATGTCCTCACACCCCACACCCCCAAGGATGAACAACTACACATGATCCTAGATTTATTGATCGTCATCCCCTAGTATAGACTCCTTCATGGCATCCTCAATCCCTGATTATCCGAACTCATCCCATCACCACTACATCGGTCCATAGGGGAAGTTCGTGCCCACATTCCCTGACCGTGACCCTCCCTCATTATCAAGCCTATGCCACTACATCACCCCCTATTGGCAAGGGTTCAGACCATGGTATGAAATCCTAACCACATACATTTAAATGCAAATACAAATGTAAAGGGAGCCGCACTCCATCATAGATTCCCGACCCTAGTCCCGTCAAGTGTCTTGCCTCCACTAGAGTGTTAGCTATGCAAAGTCCAGTCCATATGGCCCATGCATCACCAGTCCTTCAGTGCACGTACGCCACATAAACTAAACATCCAAACAAACGTCAATCATCATGTATTATAATGCAATGCATGAAATAGTTATATAAGCAGATATTCGTGGCATGCTATCCATTAGTCACATACATTCATACAATATGACCCTATTAGTTCTACAGACCCAACCCCTTACCTGATGGTAAGAGCGGCTATGAAATTGAAGTCGATAGAAGACTTCATACAGAAACCTACACAGGTTTACCTAAACATGTGCATAAGTTTTTATAAATAGATTAGAAGCTTATTAACCCCAAATGGCCATAACTACAAGTCCACTGTGTGGGTCCCAAGATAAGCCTGGAACCCTCCCGTCAAATCCCCCGACCAAGAGTAAAAACCTCGGGAGCAGGGAGAAGAGCAAAGGAAACAGATACCCAATCGGGCTATTTGCAGACTAATTGAGGGAAGGGAGCCCAGTGGAAGTATCTACCTATAAGTATCCACTGGTTAGCTCATAAGTTGCCTAGAGGTATGGTCATGTCTAACCAGCAGAAGAGAGCCCGATAAATTATTCTGCTAGTACACTTCTAACGGTTGAGCCCTAACCCTTAAGGGGCTTCTGGAAGTGAGTCGGCTGATCTAACTGACTAACCATTCAGCCACTTTTGTATCAGTCGATTGGTTACCAAGGCTACCAGCCAACCCAAGGGCAAGCCAGTGGATAGAAGCCAAGTGGATAATTCTGCCAGCTTGTATCCACCAACTTAGCCTAGAGCTAAATTGTATAAGTGTGGGGGTTAGCCAGTAGATAATAGCCTAGTGGATAATTCCATCGGCTACATCCGCTGACTTAAATTCCCATATAGCCAAGACAGAGCTGGATTCAAGGGCTTACTCTTACCACCGGCTCGCATCCACCAATTAGGCCAGGCTTAACCTTGTTTAGCCATACAAGAGGAGGGGGAGGTCCTTCCTACCTTACATTCTTTCATCTCAGGAGTAGGGGAACATCCCCCATCATTTGTTGGCATAACAACTGTACAAACACCTCCTATTGTGGTGTGCACCATTCTAGGGCAAAACCTAGGTTTCATTAATGAGTAGGGCTGCAACAGGTCCGGGATGGGCCGAGTTTTTCAAAACCCTAACCCAGCCCAACCCTGTCAGGGTCAGAAAATATACAACCCTAACCCTGACCCTGGCAGGGTTGGGCTTAACCCTAACCTACCCTGATTGACCCTGACAGGACCGGGTTGGGCTGGGTTAACCCTGATTAACCCTGATTTAGGGTTGGAATGACCCTGATTGGCCCATAAACATACAACAAATTGTCAAATAACATATATATAACAATTATAACTTAAAGATATAACAAACACAAATATATATATATATATAGGGTCGGGCTGGGTTGGGCTGAACCCAGGGGTCAACCCTAACCCAACCCAACCCTACCAGGGTTGATCAAAATTTGAACCCTAACCCAACCCTATCAGGGTTTGGCCGGGTTCAACCCTGCCAGGGTTCAAGGCAGGTTTGGGCGGGTTCGGATTGTCAGGGTAAAACTTGCACCCCTATTAATGAGGGCAAGATGTCAATGAGGAGAGGATTTCAAAGCACATACTTGGAGTTGGGAAGGAAAGAGCAAGAATGGGGTTGAATCTTTTAAAATCCTTCTGAAAGTCTTCCTTAGGACTAAAGCTCTTATTCTTCACCAAACTTCCCAAATGTGGGATTTTTTTTCCTTTTTATAGGAGAGGAAAGAGGGTCTATTGTCAGACCCGTGGGCTAAGCCAGAGGTAGTCAACCGGCCGCAACTGCCTCCAGCTTCTATCAACTGGTTGGTGTGAGGACATAGGGTTATTCCCTCCCAAAACATCCTCTCTCTCGTTGGTTACGAAAGAAAGTTTTTAAATGGAAATGAAGATGGGAAATATAAGGGGTTCCTAAAAAGAATAAATCATCGATTTTTGCCTTTAATCTTGTCCACCCGTGCCAATGGATGATAAATTATCCGAGTCGCAACCTAGAAGTAGGTCTAGGACCTCTAAAATCATCATTTCACTAAAAGAGACATCTAATGACTCATACCTAAAATTAGGCTTTATCTCCTCAAAGATCAGGCAAGCGTCGAGCTAACAATTTGGAAAGGTGTTAGGCACCCAAACGCCCGATCCAAAATTGGTCTCCCTTAATTTCCTTTCTTTCACAATACTGTTTTGACTATTCATGGTCAGGCTAACTAAGGCTTTTGGGGGTCCTAAACCAAAAGGCTAATCTAGCCTAAACTAATCTTAAGCAAAAAATGTTTGGAAGTAAATAAAGAAAAATAAGCCTAGTGTGGAGATTGAAATTATAATTGGACGATGGACCGATTAGCCAATCTGGCGAGATTGTTGAATCCTAAGGGTTTATCGAACCTCACACATACACATCATTGATGGGTTTAAAACACCCCCTCACACACGACGTAAAGAGAAGAGAAAAGAATAAAGCAAAAGAAAGAATAAAATAATAAGAAAATAATAGAAGAAAAATTGAAAAAGGAATGAAATAAGAAAGAATGAAACAAAAACAAATTTATTTGAAGATAGAACTGAATCTGGGTTTTGGGTCTCGGATCACCTACGTAATACCGAAAAATTTCCAAGAATCAGGTTCCCCACGTAATTTGAGGTAAACAAAACAGTTGATTTGGTCTTAAAACAAATTTGTGTGTTATTTGAAATGGATATAAGGTCCGGATTTGAAAATGAAATGCACTCCAATTTCCAAGTTTGAATTTGAAAACTCAAAAAATATTAAAAGAAATTAAATCAATGAAAGAATCAAGTCCAATGCGAGCGATTGGACTGAATTTGGGACACACATCCCCAGCTGCCTATGTATCCCGAAAGTTTCGGGAATCAAGTCCAACAACGTAGTTCAAAAAAACCAAAGTTTGAAAATCAGAAGGGGAAGGTCAAATGCCATCGCAAACGAACCAAGCCATACCGGTTTAGGAAAATCAACTAAACCTGGTCTAGAAGACAAAACCAGATAAACTGAGCCAAACAAACACTGGGACCGAATCTAGAACATATTCTAGATTGCCTACGTATCTCGGAGACATTGTGTCCCCCAAGAATCAGGTCCCTACGTAGTTCAGGCGAAGAGAGTGTCCGAAGTCAATTTACAGGCGACGAAAATAGTGGAAAAAAAACAAATGGGCCCTCTATCGAGATCGGGCCCATGCGCGGTCTAAGAGATGGGGGTTTCTCCTAACACTGACTCATTAGAGTCTTGCATTATTTCCACCAAATTCTTTACCGCACAAACAACATGGGGTCCGGTAAACCATGTGTGTTGTGGCTTTCAATATTACAATGATTAGCGAATGGGGATACATTTGGAGGGGATTGGAAGCATCCTATACTAACCTGGCCCACATCCTAATCTATGGTTGGGTGGCCGACCAACAGCACAAATTTGACTTTTTTCCTAACCTCGTGCAAGATATATATGTGGGAGCTCGATGGCATGTCCCCACTCATAGGCAATTGACATAAAGTTATCAATATAATAAGCTGCTAGTAAATCAAGCAAATTTACTACATAGTGACGTGATATCTCTAACTTTCAACATACCATTTAAAATAGTTAAGGCAAATTCGGCAAAGCACATGTCTAGTTGCAATCAAAGAGAACCATAGACATGCAAATAAATTGCACAAACATTATGGCAATGGGCCTAACCAAATATACCTGATTAACAAAAAGAGGGCCACAGTCAAAGACCAAAATGGGCTCTAGCGTAGTCGAGTCAAGGTAATGGGAGGAATTAGGTTGAAGTTTAAACTCATCCGTAAAGGGAGAAATATAAAATCATTTTTTAAACAGCAAATATAGCGGAAAGAGCAAAAGATAGATGGGTGACTTCTGATCTACTTAGTCCAAAGCCATTAGTCCACGGGCCGGAGTTATCAAAGATAAACAGAGGTCCAGTGAACTATTGGTAAGACTCAAGTAAACCAATCAAAATATTATAGAAGAGCAAACAATCAAGAAAAAAAAAAAACCATATACAAAAATTAAATTTAGAAAGGAACATATGAGCATAAATTGAAACGAGCAACTTCCTGAAATCAACGAAGAAATAAAGGAGCATTAATAACTAAAGAGCATATCATAAGAATATAAAAAATAATTGCGGATAGGATAAAAAAAACAGAAAAAGAAAGAAAAATAACACCTGATTATATTCACAGGGTGCCAAAAGGAAAAAAAAAAAAGGATTAACCGAAACATCTTTATACATGGGATAAACATGGTGATTTCTGACAATTCCGTTTGGTTGCAAGGGGAATTAAAAGGAAGGGAAGTAAAATTTTTAAAATTTAAAAGGAAACTTTTGTAATGTAACACATGCTATCACATTGTTATGTAACTAATTCCAAATCATTCCATATTTAGTTAATAGTTTACACTTCACTTTGCATCCAAATCCTTTACATTTAAAAAATAAAAAAATTTACATCTTATAACTATCATTACTAAATATTTTAATAAATTTAGATAGTTTATACAATCATCTTGTGTTACAATTGCAAAAGTTTCCTTTTTAAGTTTAAAAATTTCACTTCCCTTCCTTTTAATTCCCCTTGCAACCAAACGAAGCCGACATAAAAATCAATTTAAGAAAGGAAATCATGTTTTCATAGAAGTTCAAACTATGACACCAGGATAACAAGAAACACAAGCAAAATACTGACGAATCTGCACACAGACTCTATGGAAGGCAACTAACGTAAGAGAATAACAGTGGGTGGAGTGAACAAAATATGGGTAGAAACCTATCAAAGAAAGAAAAAAAATCGATTGAAGTGCTCTTAAAGCCCAAAAATCCAAACAAGTGAACAAACAGAAAAAAAATAAAGAGATAGTGACATGGAGTTTGCATAGAAGAAAACAAATGGAGAACAATAAGAATAAGCAATAAACAAATGCCATCCATTATAACCAGTAGGGCAAAATAAAAAATAAAATAAAAAAGAAGAGGGGTAAAATGACATACTTGGTTGCTGTGAAAGGGGAAAAATAACAATAATAGTTCTGAAAATTGGTTTAAAATGGGTTGCCAATTGCCAGGGAGTTTGGAGAAAAAAATAAACAAAACGCTACCACTAGCCACAACTCCTTCGATGAGACTCTATGAACTTCGCCGGTGAAGGTAAGGAGATCGGGGTTTATCCGGAAATATCGATGAGGTAACTTATATTCATGGAAGAATAGATGGCAACCTCGTCAAAACAAAATAAATCGTCCAACAGAAGGATCGCCAATAGAAAAAAGAACTTGGATGGATATGAAGCAAGGGCTATGGAGCTAACCAAAAGAAGGTAGGATGGTAGTAGTTAGGGTGGAACTGAGGCACGACGCTGCCATCGAGGTTCAAGAGTGTCCTACAAAACCCCTATTTCCTGTGGCTATCTCTTCATTACAGGGAACTCTCCTTCTCTTTTTCTCCAGCTAAAAAACCACAAGAAAGAAAACCCCTCTTTTTTTACATTTCCTCTCTCTTTTCCTTTAATAGCCCTAGGGTAGAAGGGTTTCTTTTTTACCCATTTCTTTAATTGCCCCCTCTTTTTTACCCTACCTACCCTCTTTACTAGTATAGAGTCTTAACCTTGTAAGATTCTCTCTCCAAAATGCCCTTGGCTTAACCCGAAAATCCACTCAAATGGCTCTCTTTCCTTTGCCATACATATAAACTTTCCCTCTCTCCATCTTCTCTTTTTTTTTCTCCCTCTTTAATGCTTATCCCCTTTTGTCTCTTAATGAATGACAAGATTCTTTTATTTTTTTGTTTTTATTAATTTTTCAGGGAAAATTTCACCCACCCTCTTGTATTTTCTCCTTAAGTTACCCAACCCCCAACATTACCAATAATATCACCTGCACCCTTGCCGTTCAGTTAGCTAATAGAAAAATGCAAAATTACCCAATTACCTTCCTAATAACTTAACAATCAAATAAATATTTTGCCATCACCTCTATTTAATTATAACCAAACATCTTCTCTAGCGACGGCAAGTAGGTAGACAAGCAACTCTCTCCAAAGCTGCTCCCACTCGATAGCCTCTGCATCCCATCGATGGAAACAAATTTTGATTTGTGTCCTCCACCTTGTTGCAATAATGATCCCCATTGTGACACCAAAAATTTACAATATGTAAACGTTTGGAACATGACCTGATCCTCACGACAATTATTTGCAGTCCAACCCAGAATTAATGCATCGATGAACATTAACCTCTAACAATCCCAATCCAAATGTCACATAAGCATAATTCAAAGTAATTACCATAGCAGAAGAAGTAAAGTAACACTGATCTCTAATGATAAATAAATATTTAATAACGTCTGATCAAGTGTCATTCTTGTTCTTCACACATAACATAGCCATTCTTAAATATATCCCATAATATTGGGTCCGAACGAATAAATAAATGATAACTGAAATAAAACTAATAGAAAGTTCTCTGGTTCTTCTGCTAATCCTTCACATCCACATCACTCCACTTCCATAGCTTGCTCTTCTAGTGGTACTAGGGTGGAAGCATCTGGAATGCTTGTCCAATCCATTATAAAAGTACCTGCAAGATTAATTAAAAAAATGGCAATCGTGATGGTGAGCTCTCCAACATGAGCTCATGAGAAACAGACAAGCAAACAAGTAAATGCATGATAGATTAAAATGCACACAAGGGTCTGGTATAATGCATACTACATGCTATGGTAAGGCTTGGCCACACTCACCGAAGCTGACAATAATCTTCATGCACAGGAGAGAATGGGCACTCACCAGCCTGCACCGACAGCCCTGGTGAAGCCATATGTCTCCCACTATGAATGGTGATAGGGCAGAAGCCCGACCAATGACTCTCCAATGACCACTATTGACCCTTTCCCCTCATCCCCCATCACATACCAGTACCTATCTCCCTACTGGCTAGGGTTGCATACATGGGTTCTATTACTAACCAATCTTATATGACATCATATGTACCCCCATAATACCCCAGCAGAAGTCCTAGTCCATCTATTTCCCGTAGATGTTGTCATCCCACTAGGACATTAGGGCAACGCATGGCAAAGGTTTGCTTGGCAAGTCGGATCCAATGGTCCTTGACCCTTTCACCACTTCCCACCAAACAACAATAACATACATTCACAATCATCATATAAACAAGAAATACAAATGCATGCAAAAGTGATAGTTATTAAATGATATGTTATTCACAGTAAGCATGTTACATAGACATACGCAATATCAGAAACACTCCAAAAATTAATTAGGGTTCTGTTCCTCACCTGAGGATTCGTAAATATGATTTATCACACTGCATGAATTAGTACCTCTTTCGTACGTAACACTTGTGTAGTGTGTGTAGGTATTAATTATTTACCTAAGCTATTACATAGTGATTTAGTCCTCTAACTCTGGCCGATTAGGAATTCGGACGCACAAGGTCGAGTTGGGCGTCACATCCGATTAGTCTGAAGCCCTCTACCAGTAGCCGATCGTGACCCCAGTCGATCAGTGTTGAGTCCGGTATCGCGTCTGGTAACTTACTGAGACTATTTTACGACTGGCCAGTCCAATGCCAGTTGCCCAATGACGAGTCTAGCTTTACATCCAGCTACTTCTCGAAGGGTTGGTCAAGGTTTATTGGCCTGGCCGGAGGCATGAACTTTGCCTCTGGGCTCCCCTCCGGTCATGCCTTTGGACTCCTTTGGTGGAAGTTCATCGGCAGTCCATTTTATTAGAATTTTCCCATTGCCTAATCTT
Organism: Protea cynaroides; assembly: GCA_028583415.1. Taxonomy (NCBI): domain Eukaryota; kingdom Viridiplantae; phylum Streptophyta; class Magnoliopsida; order Proteales; family Proteaceae; genus Protea; species Protea cynaroides. The sequence goes on along the minus strand of CM053271.1, from coordinate 48,370,612 downwards.
TAATTTTCTGGTTTAATCCGATCGATTACAAGCATTCCTCCTAGGTCTAGGCATTGCTATTCTGGGTTTAAACTCAACAATGAACTCAAGGTCTTCCTTGAATCGATCGAGAATGAAGGTCTTCTCGAGATTCAAAAGATGATTCTCTTAGCAGCTATTAATGGTGAGCGGAGTTCTGTCAAGGCATGTTAGTGTGAGTAGTTTGGAAATTAGATTAGTCTACATTACCATACTGAGATACAGCTCTTATGAGGGTTACCGGCAACAATTCAAGTGGTGGTGCAAAGTGATGAACGGCGTCGACGGTTCTTGATGCAGACATTCCTCTAAGCTTCTCTTCCTCCTTCACTCTTTCTCTATCTCTCTCTGAAAATGCTTCAGTGTTTTCTTGTGACTAATGGGACTCAGAAGAGAAAGGAGTCTGATGTGGTTGATCCTCTAGAGTCTCCCTTGGGAGTGGGACTCTTGGTTAGAGTGGGAAGCTGTGAGGTGGTGCCAAGTGGCATAACAGAATTTTTAATAGGAGTTGGACTCCCCAATCCTAATTCAATTGATTGGTTTGGAGGTGGAACCCATTGGGTTTGTTTGTGGGTCCAAGGGAATATCTCCGTCCTCCCCAACTGATCGTATTTGAATTTGAATTTCTAGGATGCCTGTCCAGACTTGTTCGATCGCAAGGTCAGTCGCACCTGGGTTGGGGCCTTCCGATCGGTAATCACGATCGGTGACTCTTTAGGTAGCACCTAGCACAGTCCTTAATCCACTTGGGGTTTCTTTTATTGTTTAGCTGTGTTGGTCCTCAGGCTAGCATTGGTTCGGGTTTATCAAAGGTGGAAAACCCTGGCATAGAAGAAAAACCGAGTTACGCTAGGTTTTCTAGGTGCAGGTTTTACAAATCCCCCTTAAAAGAATTTCGTCCCCAAAATTGATACTTCCTTATGGCCTTAATTTGATAGGGTATTTCTTCCTTACATTCCCGATGTACTTCCCCTTGTTGGTTTTCCCTCTCCACTAACCTTTACTTAATGGACGACTATATCCCTTAAGCATTGATCTTTCTTGCTTGAAACCACCTAGGTAATCAACTGGTTGGTGGTACTTCGACTCATCCTTATTCAATTGACTAAGTTCGATGTGGCTACCAATTCTCACCAACTCCCGTTAATGTAGTGGGGTATGTTTCTCATCTCATGCTTCCATGAATTTGCTAGTATGAGCATGGGTTATGTCTTCTAGACTGATTGTATGTCGTGCTCAATAACCTTGGTCACATTTGATACCTTTACTGCCGTGGCGACTCGGTGTCAGTGATAGACTAGTAATCAAGTCCACGGTGATATGGTTCTTTCTGTTATGTATGTTCCGAGTGGTCAAAGTAGTTCAATGGTTTTTAATGGGTTGCCCTCATGGGCTACAAGTCAAGCACATAGGCACAGTGTGTGCCACCTCTATCTACCCCCCATCTCTGCCTCAACATCTTCAAGTCATGGTACTCCATTGTACTCAACTGAATGAGCTGAGCAGGGTATCTAGGGAGCTTCTTTCAGGACTTTCATTAATGTTGTAGGCTATCCTAGGGATGCAAAACTCATCCTAATTTCCTAATGGTCTGACTCAAGAAAGAGCGAACTTAGGGTCTGATTTCTCTCTTTCTGAGTCTTCCCTAGAACTCGGAGGTAGGAGTCCGTTTGTAGTTTCCTTACTACTTCGATATTGCTTCTTGTGTTTCCAAGGTCCTTTCAATATCTTAAGTTCCTTTGTGATCTTCTTCTCATGTTGGCATCTAAGATTTTGTTGTATATGTTTGACCCAATATGTCAATTATCTTTGATCGGGTTAGTCAAAGACACTGCGATTCCAGGGGTAACCTACTATCATCCTAAGGTGATACCTCAACTAGGCTCAGAAGGTTTTTGAGTTTACATGATAGTCTTAACAAGATTGTTGGATAATGGAAATGAATTCATTTCTGATTCTAGATTCTATACTATATGCACTTATACGATGGTTACAAAGCATTGACCTCACATGCATATTAAAGTTCACCCTAAGTAAAATCTTAAGAGTTGTACTAAGTACCTGTTAGAGTTCCAGTGTTGTCATTTGTATCTTCAATCCTTGGGTCATCACCATACCACTGGTGAATTCCCACGTCTTTTGCTAACTGCAAACACATTTAGGTTAGAGTGGTTGGCATTCTTACAATAAGAGCATTGGAACCAAGGTTAAGGTTGGTTGTTAATTGGGCGATGGGTAACTTCTGTCCTACGGTTCATGTATGACCCGCACTTGGAATCCACTACTAATCCAGATTCCTTCTATGCCAAGTCTTAACACACCAACTAATGGAGTACCCAGTACAGACCCTATGGATGCATCCAATTCCTAGGTAAGTCACTATTCAAAACCTAGGGAATTGATTATCATGGTGGGCCAAAGATGGCCCATTGTGCATCCCAAATCATCCGGGCCAACTGGCTGAGCAAAAAGCCATATTTTGGCTTAACCAAAGGCTTTGTCAGATGATGCATCATCCAGGTGTCAGCATCCGATTGAGACTAAGAGAAACACTCTCTCCACGAGCTCTATAAATAAGGAGCCTTGCCTCCTTATTTCCCTCTTGACTATTTAGAGTATGTGTGGAAGAGAAGAAGAAGAAAAAGTAGAGAGGAAGAACTCCAAGCTCCCAAACCCTAGATTGGATCGCCATTGGAGGTAAGTCCATCCTTCTCCCTCTCTTTGGTTTGTGGAATGAATGCTAGACCAATGGTGGTTGTCCACCATCAATGGTCTCTATTAATGGAGACCAACTTAAACCTAGAAAATTAGGTTATGATCTCCCCTCCATGATTGGAGTTTAATGGAGCCATAAATGGCTCTCATTGGCCATATTAATGGTAGGTGAGTGATTCCCACCAACCAAATGAAGGTAGGTTAAGAGGGATCAAAATCCCTAAACTTGGAAACCAAGCTTGGTTCGTGCCTGGTTTCTGGGCATGAACCGAAGGCATTAATCGAAGGTTTAGTCATGACCTTGCCTTTGGGTGACCAAAACCATGCCTCCACCAAGGGAAATGCCTTGGCAGAACTGACCTGAGTATAATCGGAGGACCCTCCCGAGGGCACGAACCTCCGGGTGACCATCCCCTGGTTACCTCTGGGTCCGATTGAACTAGACCTCCAGATAGGCTTAATAGTAAGTCGGAAGTAGTGCCGGATGATACACCACCTAACAAAGCCTCCGGATAACCTTTTAAAAGCCCACTATTGTGATAGTGTGTATAGCCCAATGGTCTACCAAAAGCTTGACCATTCGATTGTACCCTCCGATTCTGGGTATTTAACAAATACTCTAAGTGTCAATCGGATGATGATTCCAGAATATGTACCACCCAGTTGGATCACCCGATTCTAGCTCTGTTGGCCAGTATGCCTAGTTAGGACCAATTAGGACCAACCATTGGGTTCTTGACTTATCTTGGGACCCATGTAAGGCTTGTCCATACTGATTAAAAGAAATAAAACCAACTAATGAACATTATCTACTTAAATAGGTAATAGACATGGACAAAGCGGAAGCCTTCTGTTAGGCTTCGCAGTTAACAACGCTTGTAGTGCTGTCAGGTAAGGGGTCCGGTCCGTAGACTTAGGGCATTAATAACATGTCTATATTATGCTTAGTAACATGTCTAGTTTATGCTTTATAACATGCCATCCAATACTTGTTATATCTAAGCATGCATTTGCATTATTACAACTATGTTTGTGGATTGTATGTTGTTTGGATATGATGGTCATGTGGAGTGTTGAAGCACAATACACAAGCCATGTTGTTTTATGCTACTACCTTAGTGGGGACACGGTGGTCCATTAGAGTGGTGTGGGGGATCACCGCTGGGGTATAACCTTTCATTATATGTGCATATGTTCACCCATGTATGATGGTATGTGTGGCATGTGGGAGCACGAGCACACGTATCATGTTGGATTTGCTAGCACTCTAGTGAGGGCACAGTGGTCCATGGTAGTGGTGCCAGGGATCTCTACTGGGTTTGTAGCTCTATTAAATTAATGTACATAATAGACATAGGTGGTGCCATTACCCTATTCTCTACACATTTGCCAGTAGGGGTTTAGGTGCTGGTATAAACTCACACTTCCTCGGTCCATGACCTAATGGAAGAATCAGATCAGCCTGGGGTTTCTAATGCTAAATGGGGTCTATGGTGAGAGGTGACGAGCTTGAAGGGTCCGGGACCTAGAAGGGGTTTTCTTGTAGATTTTGTTTAATGGTCCGGGGTCATATATTTCGCTTCTACCCTTGCCCGATATATGAAAGTTGGAGGCTTGGGGACCGTAGGCAGGACAAAAACCACTAGCTGAATCTCAATATGATACCAAGTAGAAACATTAGTCCGAGAAATTTCATTTCATTGTGTGGTGCATGCATGTGATACTGGATTTCTCATTGAGCTGGGATGGGAGCTCACCCTCGTATTGATATGTGAGACCTACACCCCGAATCCTCTACTAACTTGGATTCCTCATGTGCAAGGTCTCAACACCTAGATTGGCGGGGCACCCAATACGGATCAAATGAATACATCCAAACCTTAGGTGAGTCCTTCTATCCATACATGGAAATATATAAGCATTAGGATGGACCTAGAGTGGCCCCACCTACAATCCAATACATGGGTGCCATCATGCTGATCGGGGAGCTATAAAATAGCCTAAATGAAGGCATAATCAGATGGAACACTACCAGGCAGCTTCCCTCCTATTCGTGTGTGAGAACCACATGTGTGGGAACTGTCTCACCTCAGGATTCTATAAATAGGGGATCCCAATCCCTTATTTCACTCTCTTGACCTTGGGATTCATAGAGAGGGCTTTGGGATTGGTGAAGGAGCTCAAGTGGATGCCCTAGCTTATCTCTTGTGAGGTAAGTCCGCCTCACTCTTTCTTTCTCTCTCCTTCAGCTTTAATGGAAGACCTAATGTGGGTTAATCCTCTATTAGTGACCACCATTAATGGAGGTAAGCCCAAACCCTAGTGGTCTAGGTGGTTCACCCATGGAAGAGGGTTTATGTCACTCTCTCTCTTCCAGCAACCGAAATGGTTAATAGTGGGACATTCTACACTATTGGCCACCATTAATGAAGACCAAAGCACAAACCCTAGAAGGTAGATTGCTTACCCACATCATGGTTAAAATGGATGTGAGTTAATATGGACCCTAATCCCTTCCCCTAACTTGGGATGATGGTTTCCATCGACTATAAGACATGAAGTGAGCATTGGGAACGAAATGCCTCAAGAATGGAAAGTTCGATCTCTAGTCCGAGTGATTTTTGCACTCCTTCCGGAAGATGCTCTTGGGGCATATCCTTTGAAGACACCAGAGTCTTAGCCTCCGAAACCCATCGAAGGCTCCGGACATAATGTGTCTTGTGAGTAATAAGGCATCCGGAGGGTGTGCCGAAAGGAATACCACCCGGCATTGCCTCTTGAATACATCCATCTACTCTCGGTAATGATGGTCTGATCATAGACGATACATCCGAAGGATACCGGATGACATACCATCCGTGCATCCCTCTATTTCAATTAAGAAATTGTAGATTCTTCTAAGTGTTGTGGCGGAGGCGGAACCGGAGGGTATACCATCCGTGTCACACCTCGTTCTCGATGTATCGATACTATAGAATGCAACGGGATCTCTCCATCCTTTTAGGACACATGAAATCCCCTACCAGGATCACGTTTCATAGTATACACAAATATCAATCCATAATGCTACCCACAGAAGGTAATAATTAAACATGTTCAGAGTAATTAAAAAAACAATAAACATATTTTCAAATAAAAATTAGCAGAAGCCGTATCTCAATTCAAAGTAGCTGACGTTTATAATTTATGAAAGAAATATCACTCCAAGTAAAAGGTATTTCTAAGAGCTTAAGTATTATTTGAAAGATATGGACCATAAGTCCCCAATTAAATTATTTATTTAACACTAGTAATATTGTGAAAGAAAATTCACGTCTATCCATAGACAAGTCATCGCACTAGCAACTGAAGCTATGGACATCTTCGTTGTTATCACCATCAACAACCTCCACACCACCGGGATAGCATCTCGGAGTATCAATGTAGTCACCAAAGGTTACACCTGCATCAACTAAAATATTGCATGCACGCGGGGTAAGCTCAACTACTGAGCTTAGCAAGGAAATCAGACATGCAACATACAAATGCATGATATTACAAACTACAATCTGGTAAATAATTGTAAGTGTCAGCTCAAGACAATCCACACACGGAGTCTCCAGGCTATACAGGTCACCTCCATCAGAATGATACTGCCCCACACACGGAGCACAGCACACCCCCCAAGTATGGGTCCGTCATTATAGTACATGTTCGTTTTCTGTCGATCGTCTACACACAACTCATCCCAAGTCCACAGTCCATCAGGCACTTGAGGAGATGGCAATACCACTAGTCGACTCGCCAGTCCATCCACACTATGTGGGGTATGGGGAGCATCACAGCTATGTTCATACCACCTTTTTAATGAACCCATGCCATTACATAACCCCCCAATCGCTAGGGATACAATTATAGGGATAAATATATTCGACTAGCCATGTCTACCTAATTAGTTATATTACTAGACCATAACTTCGCTAAGCTTCCGACCCGTTCGAGCCCCTACATAGGACATCGTGACTTAGCTAGGTTACATATGGTCAGTGTAAAGCAGTGTCAGTAAGAAGTGGTGTAAGCATCCCATTCCACCCACCTTGCTCCTTACCAACTTAACTAGACATCAAGAATCATCAAGACCAACTCTACCTTTCATGGAGAGGTCACGAGGCATCTTATTCCACCCAACTTCCAAACCATTACGAGTATCACTGATCACACACAGGATAAATGCATATGCATGAGCAAACAATACAGTTTATTAAATGGCATGTTACCACACAAAAGCTTGTTATCAATCGCATAACATCACTCGACATGATCAATATAACTAATACTACCAAACAAAGGTCCAATCCCATACCTAATTGGTAAACAACAATTATTAAAAAAGCATGGCTTCGAACAACTTCACTAAGGTTCTCCTGTACCTTTAGCATCAACATAAATAATTGTTATTAATTATTTTGCTTACTGTTTGTCTCTATCATTGGTTCATCATAACATCCCATTGCGTTATTAACATTTTCAAGGGTCTGACAGTCTGGTTTTGACATGATATACTTACTGTCCAAAGGTTCAAAGTATTTCAAATAGTGAACAGCAAGTATAAAAATAGCTTCCATGGCTACCAATTGAAATAATAGAGAACATATATATATATATATATATATATATATATATATATATATATATATATATATATATATATATATATATATATATATATAAACCCTTAAATGGGCTTAATTAAATCCCAGAAAGCTTCTGGCCAAGCTTGGCCACGATTCGAAATCGAAACCTCCGGCGGCACATGACATGTCGCACCTCACGGCAGGTAGGCCATGTGACAAGTCATCGACCTTGTAAGACCCGTGCCAATCTAACCCGGTCTTACCACCTTGAACCAGGTTTACCCATTATGGTCGAGTCAAATGGACCAAGGGCGTGAAGGAGATCGAGATCCCAGGTATCAAATCGACCCAAAAACACTTAAAATAGGGAAAGGGTCGCATACCCAGCTAAGCAGGGTCGGACCTCCCAAAACAGAAAGTCAGACCCTCAGTTTTGAAGGGAGGGTCGGACAGCTTAAGACCCTAGGGTCGACGGGATCATCGACCCTCCCATCGACCCTCGGATTCTGCCGAATATGGAAATTAGGAAATTTCCTAATTTTCGATTGGGATTCTTTCCAAATCTCAGAGGGACTTATTTAGGATGTTCCTACTCTATTTAAAGGATGTCCCTAAGACACTTTCACTCATTTCACAACCCTAATCGAATTGAGAGAAAGAGAAGAGAAGGAAAAGAGGAAGAAGAAAGGCAAGGAAGAGAACTTAGCAAAAAGGAGAAGAATTTCAGAGAAAAAGTAATCTTCTCAGGTATGGATACTAATTCTATGAGTTTCTACAGACCTTAGGTTAGTTATTGTTGAGAGTGTGATCTCGGAGAAACCCAAACCATCAATCTATGGTTAGGTTTTCATGAAAAACCATAGGAGAATGCATGAAAACTATTTAGATGGATTATACAAGGTTCCAGACTATGGAATGAATGTTTAATGGAATGTAGAAGCAAGCCATAGGACCCCAAACACGAAGAATGGATCAAAGAGAGGGAATTGGACCAAAGTGCACAGAGGGTCGCACCGAGGGTCGATGACCATCCGACCCTAGGTGTTCCTGACCATCGACCCTCAGTGTTCGGGAAGTTCAAAATCTGGGGAGGGTCGCACCCAGGGTCGATCAGGACTCCGACCCTACCTCCGACCCTCAGTTAACAGAGTAGTTTTTAAATTCCGAATAAATTCTAATAATTCTATCGACTTTGTTAGGGCTTCTAGCAATACAATAACACTGTAAAGGTGATTCTAAAGCTTGGAAAAGTATCTATTAGCAAGCTAAGGTGAGGAACCAGAACTCCAAATTAAATTGGTTAATAACAAACTATTTTCTATTTTCTTGAGTCCTATGCCATGCTTGATTCTATGCGAATATGTTTGTAATGTGCATACAGCATGCCATCCAATATTTCTATTACTTGTTCATGCATATTTATTTTATTGTTTATAACATGATGATGATGATGATGATGATAGGAATAGGCATGTGCTTGTATGTATGTGGTTGATGTGCTTGATGAGAGCGAGTATCAGGGGAGGTGTGATGAGGACGTCAATAAACGTTAACCTTTGGCGGGTCTCAGCACTTTAGCCCTATCTCTAACTCAAGTCTTGTGCATTAGCATCGTCTTATCGCCATTACTTTAGCAGAACTATTATATCGTAGAGTATCAGGGGAGGTGGTCTCGGTCCTTGTAGTCTCTGACTCTATCGGGGGGCCTTAGCTCTATCTCTATGGACATTCTGAGGGATGCTGGGGTGAGGCCTTGGATACACTTTTTGGCATTAGGATTGGTTAGTTGCGAACCCAGTTTGCAGCCCTCGCTAACAGGGGCTTACGTGTTGGTGTGACACTATATAGCAATAAATGTAACCTTTGTTATATAATGTTCATGATTGGGTGCATGTGAGTTGACGATAAACGTGATCTTCGGGTAATGTCACACACTCGTGTATAGAGGCGGGGTCAATAAACGCGACCTTTGACTACCTAAACCTTTCTATTGCATACTGCAAACTTATATACCAGACCAAAGATATAAATTGATTTTTGCATGCATATGTATTGTTGCATTGTTTTGGCTACTCACTGAGCCGTGATGTGTGCTCACCCCTCGACGTCGAATATTTTTAGTTGATGATGCAGGTTATACCATTGAAGATTATATGAATGCGTCTGCGTACGGAAACGTGGCAGCGATGGAAGCTGAAGCTGAAGTGGATACACACGACTCCTCATGCGAGTGCAACTCGTGTGTATTTGATTAGATATTTTATAGGTTTCTTTATTGGATTTATTAAGACTTGTATTTGATAATTAATTATGTCTTAGTTGAAAACAGAATAATTTGCTACTAAATTATTAATATCATTGTAGTTTCTCAGTTCATGTTATTATAAGACTTCCGCTATTGTGTATTTACTCTGATTATGATTATGGATGTGTGTAAGTTTGGATAACGCGGGGATAGCCTATTTGAGATCCTGGTTGAACCGTTAGTTTGCTAGCGGTTCATCACACCATTCTGAACAGTGCGGAATTGGGGTGTGACAACTTGGTATCAGAGCATCTCAGGCCTTGCCCGCCGAACTAACATACATTCAAGACCATTATGAACTGAGATAGGATAAAAGTAAAAGTTTTAATATAAACACACTGTAAGCACAAGTGATGATTGTGACCAAATTTAAAAAGAGAATAATGCATCTATAAAAGGGGAAACAAGTTACATACAATGAGAAAGAGAAACAAAATGTATATACATAACCAAAACAGAGTACAGTCCACAACCCGGACAGTTACTCTGTAGTACAAGAAAAGAAATACAATCATGAAGCTGGAGGTGAAGGAGGAGACGGTGCCTCACGATCTAGGTCATAGTCCTCAGCATAGACCCTAGTCAACCAAGCCACCTGGGTCTGGGTCGTCTGGAGACTAGCTGAATGATCGGCTACTCTCTTATCAGTCGCCCGCTGGACCGATAACTGCTCATCCACCCTCATACGCTGGGCGTCTAGCAACTCCTCCATCCTCAGATCAGATCTGCGCTGAGCCTCCCTGATCTCCTGCAGCATCTCCATCATGTTAGAAGGTGGAAGTGAAGGACCAGCCGCATGCGAAGGACCAGCCTCAGGTACAGGGTCCGCCGCAGAAGAAGTGCCAACACCAGCCGCATGTGTAGGTGAAGGCGGTGGTATCGAGTCGACATCCATATACATACGATCATCATCATCGACAGGATCCACGCGAGCTCTAGCAGCGGCAACAGCAGCCTCGGCATCAGCCATCTCGATACGAGTGTGAGGGCGCACCATCGTGTTACTCTCCTCATCACTAACCTGGGCATCCCGCATACCCATCTTGCAGATTGCCTCCCAATCTAGAGGCGACGAGAAGGTCTTCTCCTGAATCTTCTCATCTACCAGGTCAACCCCCAAACGGGTCAGCAGGACTGTAATCATGCGTCCATAGGGTAGATTATCCCTATGACCGGACAATGTAGCACTAATCATAGTCCGCATGATAATGTATGGAAGATAGACGGGCTGGCGAGTGCAGATGCTATAGATCAAAAACTGGGTCAGCTGAGAAACCCTCTCATAGTGCCCACTCTGCGGAATCAGATTATGCTGGATAATCTTACAGAAGACCCGTGGAGCTGGACGCAAGTAACAAGCTCTCATCTGCCAACGATCAGGACGGAGCAATTGATTTTCGATCTCTGCTCTCATCTCCATCTCAACAAACTGTGGCTCTCCAGGCGCACAGTACACCATGGGGCCATCATAAGGAATGCCCAACAAGTTGGCCAGCTGCCGATAGTCGAAGGAGATATCTACCCCTTTGACGTAGCTGGTGATGCGCAACTCCTGACCATGCTCAACGTCATTGTAATTCCCCACCACCTGGAGATTACAATAGAACTGACGCACCAAATCCGGGCATGTGCACGCATCGTAGGTGATGACAGGAAGCCACCCCATGTCACCAAAGGCTCCCTCTACGTTGAACACGGCTAACTCAGCCAAGTTCACCATACGACCACCCTCAACCTTCTTACGGGCATAGTCAGCATACCGTGCCTCGGCTTCATTGGAACGGAAGCGAAGGGGATCACGAACTAGGGGTACCTTAGTACGAGCCATGGTATCTGCAAAATAAGAAAGAGAAGGAAAACAAGGAGTTAATAGGATAAAAACCCAAAACTTGATTTAATAACGACGTAAGTTGACCATAAAGCCCCATTCCTCACCATACAAGTGGGCATGAGAACTTACGTAGGTTAACATACATCCTACAACCCACATACAGTAGGAAATTTTAACTGACGATGTCCAATTTGAAGAAATTCAAGAAAAATCAAAAATGTCGACAAATTAGGGCAAAAAGAGAAAATTTCAAGTTTCTCGATAACCAACCGATGAAACTCAAAAATTTTTGAGGGCTTTTGTTCCTCGAGACACCAATAACAAAAGCCCCCAATAAAAATCGAATTTTTACGGTTGGAAAAAGTTTAATTTGAAAAATACGAGTTAAATGGATGAAAACCTAGAAAAGAAAACCTAAAAAACAGGTAAAAATGAGAGAACATACCTGTATGGATGACGTGGACGTCGAAACTCGGACTAAAATCGACCAACAACAGTGGAGTAGCACTGTAGCAACTCAGAGAGGAGAGATGAGTCGAAACGGAGGAGGAATAGTGAGAAATGACCCAAAATCGGATCTTAAAAATCTGATTTTTGGTCTGAGGGTCGGACAATTCGACTAGCACAATCGACCCTCGAATCGACCCTCCCATCGACCCTCGGCTCTCGGGAATCTGACAGAAAATCAAGGGTCGGAACTGAGGGTCGGACACCCATCAACCCTCGCATCGACCCTCAGCTCTCAGGAAGAATAGGTTATTCCCAGGGTCGGATACCAAGGGTCGGACATACCATCGACCTTCACCATCGACCCTGCATAGAAAAGACAGTATTTTTTTTATATAATGAGCTAAAATTGGAATGGATTATCGATTAGCGTGCCTACATGAAATATGAATGACTTCTTAACTATTTTGATAATTTTCAGGCACCACCAATCACCGAAAGGAATCATGTCTGGACGTAGAGTGACCCGACAGACCCGAAATGCAGTCCCACCACCACCACCCGTGGAGGAGACTAGTCAAGAAAATAACTATGCACCGGGTAATCCAGAACCGACAAACCCTATAAATTTGCCACCTCCACCACCAGAGCTAACAACCGTGGTGATGAACTTGGCACAGCAGCTGCAACAGATGCAACACGCGCAGGCTCAGATGCAGGTTGCCATGGGAATTATGTTTCAAGCCACTCAGGCTACACCCATGCACACAGGACAAGCCAGTGCAGCACCGGTACGTAACCACCCCGCTCATCAGACACCTCAGCAACCGGCTGCACAAATTCCAGTGCAGGTTCCAGAAGTAGCTCAGGGTGATTACCAGTATCCACACCACATGTTTGGGGCAAACGCCCAAAATCAGCTGGACCACTCCCGACTAGTGGAGAGATTTTTGAAGATGAAACCCAAGGAATTCAACGGCAAACCGTCTGATCCATTGTGGCCAGCACACTGGATAGACGAGATGGAGAGAAATTTCCTCATGATGACTATCACAGAGGAAGAGAAAGTACTATGCGCCACCTTCATGCTCAAGGGTGACGCACATCATTGGTGGAAATCAACGAAGGCATATCTACTGACCAAGCACGCCCTACTGACCTGGGCTATATATAAAGAAGCCTTCTTTGAGAAATATTTTCCACGGAGCTTCAGAGATTCGATGGAGAAGGAGTTCCTGAGCCTATATCAGGGACAGATGACTGTGGACTCATATCAACAGCGTTATGAAGAGCTGTTTTTCTTCGCACCACTGAGTATGCAAGAAGAAGATACCAAAACCCGTAGGTTCGTCACGGGACTGAGAGGAAGCATCAGGGAACATGTTCTGGGCTTAGAAAAGAGAATTTATAATGAAGCTGTCCAGATCGCTCGAGTTATAGAATCGAGCCAGAAGGAGAGTTATTTTACTCAGAACAGAGGCATCAAAAGGCCAGCCGGAAATTCTTACAACGGAGGCAATAACAAGACATATAAGCCTTTCAGTCCTCAGAATTTTAATGCTGCAACCAGGACTACTCCAGCAGCTCAACCACAGCCAAAGCCAAACTCTGAAGTCCTGAAGTGTTTTAACTGTAACCAGTCGGGACATATGGCAAGGGGGTGCCCTAAGCCCAAGAAGCAATTCCATCAGGGACGTGTATATGCTGTTACGTCCGAGGATGCGGCCGCATCACCCGATGTGGTCACAGGTATGACTGAAACTTTTAAAGTTGTAATTACATTGAATGAGCATGTAGACTAAGTAAAGATAAATCACAGGTATTGTACCTATAAATGGCGTACCCGCCAGAGTACTCTTCGATTCTGGAGCTACTCATTCATTTATATCTGTGTCATTTGGAAAGAAGACAAAATTACCCATCAAAACATTAGACTACAAATTACTTGTACGATCACCGATGGGGTTAGAAGTGGAACTAGAGAAAGGTTATGGACCATGTCCAGTTCTCATTGGAGAGAAGACTTTAGATGCAACCTTGATACAACTTGAGATGGCAGACCTTGATGTCATCTTGGGAATGGACTGGTTAGCTCGGCATTCTGCAAATCTATTATGCGCCGAAAAAAAGCTAACGTTCAAGGACAAAGAAGGAGCAGAATTCAGTTTCTCGGGAACCAAACTTCCCCGGAGGCGCAAGCTCATACTTTCAGCACTAAAGGCTAAGAAGTGCCTTGAGAAAGGGGCAATCGGGTATCTAGTATCCGTGGTCAACCTAACCAAGGAAGTGCCACGAATGGAAGATATTGATGTCATGCGGGACTATCCTGACGTATTTTCAGAGGAACTACCCGGATTACCACCCGATCGAGCCACGGAGTTTGTGATAGACCTTATACCTGGAGCCGCACCCGTATCAAAAGCACCCTATAGAATGGCTCCTACGGAACTGAAGGAACTGAAGGTGCAACTACAAGAACTACTGGACAAGGGTTATATTCGACCCAGTATATCTCCATGGGGTGAACTGGTGTTTTTCGTAAAGAAGAAAGATGGTAGTGTTCGATTATGCATCGACTATCGGGAGTTGAATAAACTGACAATCAAGAATCGATACCCACTTCCTCGGATCGATGACTTGTTCGATCAGTTACAAGGAGCGAAAGTATTTTCTAAGATCGATCTTCGATCAGGCTATCATCAGCTGAAGATTAAAGAAGGTGATATTCCAAAGACAGCATTCAGGACCAGATACGGACATTATGAATTTTTGGTTATGTCTTTCGGATTAACTAATGCACCGGCAACGTTCATGGAACTTATGAACCGAGTCTTCCACGATATGTTGGATACGTCGGTTATAGTATTTATTGATGACATATTGGTATATTCCAAGGACAAGGAAACTCATATCAAGAACCTAAACGCAGCCCTACATCGTTTAAGGAAAGAGAAGCTATATGTCAAATTTTCAAAGTGCGAGTTTTGGCTAAGTGAAGTCGCATTCCTAGGCCATGTTGTATCCGCTGAAGGAATCAAAGTGGATCCTAGCAAGATCGAGGCTATTGTAAAGTGGGAAACACCAAAGAGCGTTTCAGAAATCAGAAGTTTTCTGGGTCTAGCTGGTTATTATCGGAGATTCGTAGAAGATTATTCTCGGATTGCCGTACCTCTCACCAGTTTGACTAAGAAAGGTGAAAAGTTTGTATGGACCGATAAATGTGAGAAGAGTTTCCAAACACTGAAGACCAGATTGATATCTGCCCCAATTTTGACTATTCCTATTCCAGGACAGACGTTTACCTTATACACTGATGCGTTGGGACTGGGATTAGGATGTGTGCTTATGCAAGGAGAGCAACTAATTGCTTATGTTTCAAGACAGTTAAAGGTACATGAAAAAAATTATCCCACTCACGATCTGGAGTTAGCGGCAGTAGTACATGCGGTCAAGATATGGAGACATTACTTATACGGAGAGAAATTTCAGATTAAGTCGGACCATAAA
The DNA here is from genome assembly GCA_028583415.1 of Protea cynaroides. Lineage (NCBI taxonomy): Eukaryota > Viridiplantae > Streptophyta > Magnoliopsida > Proteales > Proteaceae > Protea > Protea cynaroides. The sequence goes on along the minus strand of CM053271.1, from coordinate 48,355,176 downwards.
AGTCTTACTTATTTATTTAATCAGAAGGAGTTGAATATGAGACAATGAAGATGGCTGAAACTACTGGAAGACTATGATTGTGATATCCAGTATCATCCGGGAAAAGCGAACATAGTAGCGGATGCATTAAGCAGAAAAGCAATGATAAAATCTCAAGGAGAAGTTAACACGACCGCAGCAATGTGTACCACCGAAATGGTATTCAATCACGGCAACGAGCAGTATGTGATAGATACAACGGATGAATCAGCCAACCAAGGGTTTATTCATCGGTTTTCGAATATGTTCGCGGTATTGAAGATTATACCGGATATAGTGGACGAAGTGAAGACAGCTATCAAAGCAGATCCTTATCTGAGAACGGTACAAGAAGATATTGAGAAAGGTAGGACTAACCCTGAGTTCACCTTGGATGACGAAAAAGTACTGAAATACAAAGGAAGAATATGTGTACCTGAAACAGAAAGTATGGACATTAGACACCGACTGATGAAAGAAGCCCATACCACCATCTATTCGATACTGGAAGTACAAAAATGTATCATGATCTGAAGAAACTATATTGGTGGAGGGGAATGAAAGCAGATGTAGCCAAGTTCGTGTCTCAATGCCTAAATTGTCAGAAAGTAAAGGCTGAACGACAAAGACCCACAAGACTGTTGCAGCCACTACCGGAACCAGCATGGAAATGGGACTGTATCACTATGGACTTCGTCACGGGACTACCATTGACTCCTCGAGTAGTTGACGCAGTTTGGGTGATTATGGACCGTCTGACTAAAACAGCTCGCTTCATACCTATACGACCTCAGTATACACTGGAAAGGTTAGCGAAGCTGTATGTGGATAACATTGTTCGATTACATGGTGTTCCAGAAAGCATTGTGTCCGATAGAGATCCACGATTTACTTCCAAATTTTGGGAAGGATTGCAAAAGGCTATGGGTACGATGCTAAAGTTTAGTACTGCATTCCACCCACAGAAAGATGGACAATCGGAGCGTACAATCCAGATTCTAGAAGATATGCTACAAGCATGTGTGAGTGATTTTAAAGGATCATGGGACGAAAAGTTACCATTGATCGAGTTCGCTTATAACAATAGCTATCAGGCCACTATATAGATGTCACCTTATGAAGCACTGTATGGCAGGAAGTGTCGAACTCCCTTGTTTTGGAATGAAGTTGGAGAACGTAGTATTGTTGGACCAAAATTTGTGGAAGAAACTTGCCAAGTGGTCGACATCATCAAGGAAAGAGTGAGAACAGCTCAGAACCGTCAGAAGCAATATGACGATACTCGACGAAAAGATCTAGAGTTCGCTGTAGGTGATAAAGTATTCTTGAAGGTATCGCCTATGCGAGGATTGAAGTGGTTCGGACAGAAAGGGAAACTAAGTCCAAGATATATCGGACCATATGAAATTATAGCTAAGCGTGGAAAAGTAGCTTATCAGTTAGAACTACCACCATCTATGTCAAGTGTGCATGATGTATTTCACATTTCCTTATTGAAGAAGTATGTCAAGGATCCAACGCATGTTTTGACTGATGATTTGACATTTGAAATAACACCAATAGAAATCACTAGTCGAAAGGTTCAATGTCTATGCAACAGAGATATCTACTATGTTAAGGTCACATGGAAAAGTAGAGACATGGAAGAAATTACATGGGAAGAAGAGAATGCTATGCGAAAGCAATACCCTCACTTATTTGATTCAGAAGGTACGTACAATTTCGAGGACGAAATTTTTATAAGTTGGGGGGAGTTGTAAGACCCATGCCAATCTAACCCGGTCTTACCACCTTGAACCAGGTTTACCCATTATGGTCGAGTCAAATGGACTAAGGGCGTGAAGGAGATCGAGATCTCAGGTATCAAATCGACCCAAAAACACTTAAAATAGGGGAGTGGTCGCATACCCAGCTAAGCAGGGTCGGACCTCCCAAAACAGAAAGTCAGACCCTCAGTTTTGAAGGGAGGGTTGGACAGCTTAAGACCCTAGGGTCGACGGGATCATCAACCCTCCCATCGACCCTCGGATTCTGCCGAATATGGAAATTAGGAAATTTCCTAATTTTTGATTGGGATTCTTCCCAAATCTCAAAGGGACTTATTTAGGATGTTCCTACTCTATTTAAAGGACATCCCTAAGCCACTTTCACTCCTTTCACAATCCTAATCGAATTGAAAGAAAGAGAAGAGAAGGAAAAGAGGAAGAAGAAAGGGAAGGAAGAGAACTTAGCAAAAAGGAGAAAAATTTCAGAGAAAAAGTAATCTTCTCAGGTATGGATACTAATTCCATGAGTTTCTACAGACCTTAGGTTAGTTATTGTTGAGAGTGTGATCTCGGAGAAGCCCAAACCATCAATCTATGGTTAGGTTTTCATGAAAAATCATAGGAGAATGCATGAAAACTATTTAGATGGATTATACAAGGTTCCAGACTATGGAATGAATGTTTAATGGAATGTAGAAGCAAGCCATAGGACCCCAAACACGAAGAATGGATCAAAGAGAGGGAATTGGACCAAAGTTCACAGAGGGTCGCACCGAGGGTCGATGACCATCCGACCCTAGGTGTTCCTGACCATCGACCCTCAGTGTTCAGGAAGTTCAGAATCTGGGGAGGGTCGCACCCAAGGTCGATCAGGACTCCGACCCTACCTCCGACCCTCAGTTAACAGAGTAGTTTTTAAATTTCAAATAAATTCTAATTAAATTCTATCGACTTTGTTAGGGCTTCTAGCAATACAATAACACTGTAAAGGTGATTCTAAAACTTGGAAAAGTATCTATTAGCAAGCTAAGGTGAGGAACCAGAACTCCAAATTAAATTGGTTAATAACAAACTGTTTTCTATTTTCTTGAGTCCTATGCCATGCTTGATTCTATGTGAATATATTTGTAATGTGCATACAACATGCCATCCAATATTTCTATTACTTGTTCATGCATATTTACTTTATTGTTTATAACATGATGATGATGATAGGAATAGGCATGTGCTTGTATGTGTGTGGTTGATGTGCTTGATGCGAGCGAGTATCAGGGGAGGTGTGATGAGGACGTCAATAAACGTTAACCTTTGGCGGGTCTCAGCACTTTAGCTCTATCTCTAACTCAAGTCTTGTGCATTAGCATCGTCGTATCGTCATTACTTTAGCAGAACTATTATGTCGTAGAGTATCAGAGGAGGTGGTCTCGGTCCTTGTAGTCTCTGACTCTACCGGGGGGCCTTAGCTCTTTCTCTATGGACATTCTGAGGGATGCTGGGGTGAGGCCTTGGATACACTTTTTGGCATTAAGATTGGTTAGTTGCAAAGCGAGTCCAGTTTGCAACCCTCGCTAACAGGGGCTTACGTGTTGGTATGACACTATATAGCAATAAACGTAACCTTTGTTATATAATGTTCATGATTGGGTGCATGTGAGTTGACGATAAACGTGATCTTCGGGTAACGTCACACACTCGTGTATAGAGGCGGGGTCAATAAACGCGACCTTTGACTACCTAAACTTTTCTATTGCATACTGCAAACTTATATACCAGACCAAAGATATAAATTGATTTTTGCATGCATATGTATTGTTGCATTGTTTTGGCTACTCACTGAGCCGTGATGTGTGCTCACCCCTCGACGTCGAATATTTTTAGTTGATGATGCAGGTTATACCGTTGAAGATTATATGAATGCGTCTGCGTACGAAAACGTGGCAGCGATGGAAGCTGAAGCTAAAGTGGATACACACGACTCCTCTTGCGAGTGCAACTCGTGTGTATTTGATTAGATATTTTATAGGTTTTTTTATTGGATTTATTAAGACATGTATTTGATAATTAATTATGTCTTAGATGAAAACAGAATAATTTGCTACTAAATTATTAATATCATTGTAGTTTCTCAGTTCATGTTATTATAAGACTTCTGCTATTGTGTATTTACTCTGATTATGATTATGGATGTGTGTAAGTTTGGATAACGCGGGGATAGCCTATTTGAGATCCTGGTTGAACCGTTGGTTTGCTAGCGGTTCATCACACCATTCTAAACAGTGCGGAATTGGGGTGTGACAGACCTCATGTCAAAACGTGGTCGAAATGACTCGATTTTGATATGGTGGATTTTTTGGAATTTTCTAAGCCAGAATATGAAGTTTGGGCTAAAAATTCTATTTCTACATCAAGTTATGGATACCGTTTGATTTCCTGGACAGTTGATATTGCTAGATCTGGCTTTAAACCTTTGATCCGATTCCAGAAACTCTTCTAAGGGAAATAAACACATAGACAAGTTCATAATAATCCCAGAAGAATGATGTCCAATAATAGCCATCAATAGAGGTCGTTTCCTAAATTTAGACATGGCAAAACATAAATTAGGTATCCCACCGCACGTCAAAACATGGCCAGATCATGCTGATTTTTAGACAATATTCTTCCTAAATTTTTATTTGTATAATCTATGAGTTTGAGTCCAAAAATCCCAATCAAACTCTTGCAAATGATACCGAATTCATTTCTCTATAAACCGATATTGCTGGATCTGGTTTCTGTTCCTTAAATCCTTTTTCCAGCAATACCAGGGATGACTTTCTTGGGTTAAAATCCATAATAATCCATTCAGATTTATCATTTGAGTTTGGAAGACTTGGATCCAATCAATAGTCTATTAAAATTCCATCTCCCAACATTTTAGAATTCCCAGTTCATTTTTTATTCAGATCCAACTCCAAGTTTAGTCTAAAGGTTTGGAAATTAATTAACAATCTAGATGAATCCCTTAGATAAAAACCATGTTAAACTTATTCATTCATCATCCTTATCCATCCTTTATCATTTATCCAGATCTTGGTTCTCTACGAATCTGATCCATACACCTTCAGGTATTTGGGTGTGTTTAGAAATGGAAAAGAGGAGTTCATGGCCAGGAGTTTGATTAATTCTCCATCCACAATTCACTGGTGTAAGCACCCCATTTTTGCCATCCCCAACTGAATAAAGTCTTACTGGAATGTAGACAACAAAATGAGAAAGATGAGAGAAAGTTTAGAAAGTACAGGGGAGGCGAGTGAAACTCTAAAAAATGATAGTCGATTAGTCCCGGCATGCTCTCTATAGTGTTTTGAGAATAACTGAGATGATTTCCAGTGTCCAGAAGCCTAAGTGAAATTATATGGTAAGTTGATGGATCCCAATGCAAGGTTTGAATTTTTGGTTGCTACTTCGATACCATTTCTGACGGATCCCACAGCAAGGTCATGGGCTGCAACCTGCATGGATGCATAGGCCATGAAAATACCTTCGAAATGAGACCTGAATCGCTCAATTCCGATGTCAAACGAAGAAGATATGACGATTTTAGTTCTGGAATAAGAATAAGGGTATTTTCTGAAAATTAATAATAAATATCCAAGGGCTTGCATGCAAATTATCATAAGTTTAATTATTTAAACTTCATCTTCTCATATCTTGCTCATCCAATGTCCAAATGAGATTATTCCAATGTTATTATGTTTCATTTTTAGTGCTCTACAAAGTGGACATGGAGAATTTGAGACAGATGTCTCCGAGAGATCCCATGTAGAACTGCAAGCTGATATGTCTGTGTAAACTTCAATTCCTCATAATTTTATTATCCGGCGTCCAAATCATGTGATTTAAGTCTCATAATGTTTTATTTTTTGTGCTCTACAAAGTGGACGTGAAAGATTTGAGGCAGAGGTCTCCAAAGCATCTCATGCAGAGTTGCTAGTCCAATTATCATAAATTGACATGTTTTAACTTCAAAAATTTATAAGTTGGTCATTTTACATCTAAAAATCAGGTGATTCAAGCTGTCAAAAGATTCCATGAGAAATGGCAACGAAAATGGTCTATGAAATGATAGAGAGAGGAAAACCAATCTTGGCCCAACCTAGCTCAATTCATATCAGTTTAACCCAGTCAACTCATGTCGGGCCAGCCCAGTCAATCTAGCCCAAACCCGATCAGTTCAAGTTGTGTGTACATGTGCAGGTATGTATATCATATATGTTGTATTTTATATATTGTATATTATATATATAATACTATATATTATATGTTATATTTTATTTATATGTGTATTTATGTATATATAATACATATGAAGAAAAATGGGCAAAGTGTCGAGATTGGAGAGAATCAGGTTGGTCTCAATGGAAAAAATAGAAAAAAAAAAAAAAGGAAAAAAGATGGCTTGGTTTTAGAAAAAAGGAAAGTTGGCCACGGATAGTATAGAAAGGAGGAGGTGGCTGCTCTACATTAAGGAAGGAAAATCTTATAGAGAGAAAAGAAAAAAAAATTAAGAAAAAGGAGAGAGAGAGATCCGATAAAAGGAAACAAAAGGAAAAAAAAGGAAAATCTAATATTAAAAAAAAAGGAGAGAGGGAGAAATAAAAAAATATAAAAAAGAAAGAATAGAGGGACCGAATAGAAAGGAGGATAGAAGGGAAATCTGAAAGTGGGAAAGAGTCGGTGGGGACAATTGAAGAAAACATGGAAAGGAAAAAAAAAGAAAAAAATAGAAAAGGAGAGACTTGGTGGAGAAGGAAAGAAATAAAAGAAAAAAAAGAAAGAAAGGGGAGAGAGTCTAAGAGATTGAGAAAGGGTGGAGAGAGTCTAAAAGAAAAAAAATCAGAAAAAGGAGGCACGAGAGAGAGAGTCTGAAGAAAAAAAAAAAGAGAAGAGAAGTGAGACGGCAGAGAGAAATCTGAGAGAGGAGGGAAGAGGATCCGAACAGAATAGGAGAGGAGAGTCAGTTGGAGACTAAGAGGGAAAAATAATTGAGTGAGAGAGAGTGAGATTAAGAGAGAAGGGGGTGATTTAGAAGCAGAGGAGATGAAGAAGATTGAAGAAGAACGTTGAAGAAGAAGTGGGAGTGGCCAAGGTAAGCCCAGCCTTCCCCTTGCATTAGCTTTTTCTTTATTTTTTTGTTTGCTGCCATTAATCCTCACAACTGAACACCTAACAGAGCCTTGCATACCTACTGTAACTGATAAATCTGAGCGGCACTCATACCACCAATATACCACTGACCACACCTTATCATACCCCATGGCTGAGAATCCTTTGCGAATCCAACTGCTATGAAACCTGAACCTAAGTCAATTCCATTGATCCAACCATGAATTATGAAATTATCCCACCGGATGCTTGGGATTATTTATTGAGCCCATCGGATGCATGAAATTTTGATGAAATTGAATTAATCCCATCGGATGCATGGAATTTTGATGAAATTGAATTGATCCCATCGGATGCATGAAATTTTGATGAAATTGAATTGATCCCATCGGATGCATGGAATTTTGATAAAATTGATTGATCCCATCGGATGCATGGAATTTTGATGAAATTGATTGATCCCATTGTGTGAAATTTTGATGAAATTGATCCAATTGTGAAATTTGAATGAAATTGATCCAATTGTGTTAATATGATGAAATTGATCCGATTATGGAATTTGAATGAAATTTATCCGATTATGTGGAATTTGAATGGAATTGATCCAATTATGGTAATTTTTTAAAATTGATCTGATTGTGAAAATCGAATGGAATTGATCCAATTGTGATGAAATTGAAATTAATCCTATTGTGGAAATATGATCCGACCATATATGGAATTGTGATGAAATTGATTGATCCGATTATATGAAAATATGATGAAATAAAATTGATTCGATCATATGCTTGGAATGATATGATTAAAATTGGATCATTAATCTTGGAATATTTTGATAAATAAAATTGGACCATTGATCATAGAATTTTGATAAATAAAATTGGACCATTGATCATGGAATTTTGATAAATAAAATTGGACCATTGATCTTTGATATGATGAGATTGGATTATGGCCATTGATCTAGATTTTAATGAGAATAAAACATGGCTTTTGATTTAGGATTTTTTATGTGAATGAAATCTAGACAATTGATGATTGAATTCAATGTGATTAAAAATATAACCATGTGATGTTGAATTTTCACACGATTAAATCTTGGTCATTGATCTTGAAATTTGATGTCATTAAAATCTAGCCATTGATCTAGAATTTCTAATATGATTAATTTTGAGTCATTGGAAGATTGATTTTTATTTGGATCATGAGACAATATTAATTGTGAACCTTTGGATGTTTAATTTTGATTTGGATCTTATAATGAAATGAATCTAGTTATTGATCATGAGTGATATGAAATATAGACCATTAGATCTTGATCATGAGCATCTTATTTGAATCTGAACCATTGGATTGACATCATGAGTGATGTAAATGAATCTGAACCATTAGATCTTGATCATGAACATCTTATTTGAATCTGGACCATCGGGTTGTCTTGATGATTGATGTGAGGAATTTGAATGGATATATTATCTTTATTATGAGTGATTTGGAGTGATCTGAACAATTGGATTACCATCTTGAGTGATTTGAACCGTTGGATTACCTTTTTGAGTGATTTAATTGAATTTGAACGGTTGGATTGACCTCGTGAATGTTTTAAGTGAATCTGAACATTCGATCAAATATGATCTTGATCACATTGATGATGATCGATTGTATCAAATCTGAGTAGTCGATCAAATATGATCTTGGTCACATTATTGATGATCGATGCTTGATCAATGTTCTCACATGTTTGCTGCTATATTGATTCACATGCTTTATTGCTATACTTGAGATGATATATGATGTTACTTGTTATATTTGAATGATATTTATTGTTGACAATAATTTAATTTCTATAAAATCCTAGTCGAATTGTCATATCTGTACACCTAAAAGACATATTAGGTATGGGGACGTGCATGTAGGCACCCACATTCACGGAAAGGGTAAGAATGAAAAAAATGATAAATCTTAATCAAGAATCAGAAAGCCTAGCCCAATACATGCCAAATTAGGGTTTTAGGTCAAGGGTAGCTTAGGACGACCCCTACCTCTCAACTCATCTCTTCTAGGATACAGAGAACTAGATAGGTGTGAAGTGAATCGAACCGTAAAGCATATAGGTTCTACACCCTAATCTTGAAAGAAAACATGAATGAATTGAATCCGCATTCCAAACTACGTGGATCCTGATTCTCAGGGCAGCACCCTAGATATGTAGGTAGTTTGGTGAGATTTTCAAACACAGTTCCACACCCTAATCTTGAAAGAAAACATGAATGAATTGAATCCACATTCCGAACTATGCGGATCCTAATTCTTAGGGCAGCACCCTAAGATACATAGGCAGTTTGGTTAGATTCCCAAACACGGTTTCCACACCTTGATCTTGAAAGAAAACATAAATGAATTGAATCCGCATTCCGAACTACTCGGATCCTAATTCTTAGGGTAGTACCCTAAGATACATAGGCAGTTTGGAGAGATTCCCAAATACGGACTTAAACCCTTTGCTCCTTGAGAGTTTCAACCCCTTGCTCCTTGAGAGTATCGAACCCTTGTTCCTTGAGAGTATTAAACCCTTTGCTCCTTGAGAGTATCAAACCCCTTTTCTACTTGAGAGTACCAAACCCCCTTGCTCCTTGAGAGTATTTACCCCTTTGCTCCTTAGGAGTATCTACCCCTTTGCTCCTTGAGATTATCATATTGTTGCTCTTTGAGAGTAGAGTATTTGTCCCTCTTTGCTCCTTGAAAGTATGTGTCACACCCCAATTCTGCATCATTCAGAACGGTGTGATGAACCACTAATAAACCAATCGTTTAACTAGGATATCTAATAGGCTGTGTGCGTTGAAAGTAAACCATACACATCCGCAACCATAATCAGAATAAATACACAATAGCGGAAGTCTTAATAATAAATGAACTGAAGAATTTAACTGTGATAATCATAAATAAAATATCAAGTTATGTTGTATCAACCTAGACATAAGTAAATAAAGTATCAATTACATTTCCTTAATAATTCAAATGAAAATCTAATAAAAAATGCATGCATTGCACTCGCATGAGGAGTTATGTGTCTCCACTAAGTCTTCAGCTTCCATCGCAGCAATGTCCCGTACACAGAAGCATTCATATAGTCTTCCACTGTGGTTACTGCATCATCAACTAAAAATATTCGACGTCGAAAGGGTGAGCACATATCATGGCTCAGTGAGCAAACAAAATAATGCAACAACCATATGCATGCATTCAATTCATATCTGTGGTCTGGTATATAAGTTTGCAATGTACTATAGAAAGGTTTGGTGGCCGCCTCACCTCTATACACGAGTGTGTGAATCCGCCCAAAGGTTAACGTTTATTGTCGTCCCCAATGCATCCACTATGGAATAGAGATAGAGCTAAAGTACTTAGGACCACACCGTATCACACTTCCCCTGATACTCTATCCATACCAACACGTAAGCCCCTGTGGCGAGGGCTTGCAAACTGGGCTTGCAACTAACCAATCCTAATGTCAAACAGTGTACCTATGGTCTCACCCCAGCATCCCTCAATACTTCCATAGAGATAGAGCTAAGGCCCCCCGATAGAATCGAAGACTACACGGTCCGAGACCACCTCCCCTGATACCCTACGACGTAATAGTTATGCTAAGGTAATGGCGATACGACGATGTTAGTGGACAAGACTTGAGTAGAGATAGAGCTACAGTCTAGTAACCAGGCTGAACCACAATGTCACATTCTCCCCCTGATACTCCACTCGCATCAAGCACACTAACCACACACATACATTCACATGTCTATTCCTATCATCATCATCATCATCATCATGTTATAAACAAAATAGAATTAAATATGCATGAACATTAATAGCAGGAATAGTGGATGACATGTTGAATGCACATTACAAGCATACATGCGTAGGATCAGTCATGGCATTGGACTCAAGAAATAAAACAGTTTATTATTAGCCAATTAGTTTAGGTCTTGTTCCCTCACCTTTGCTTGAGTGTTGATCCTATTTCAAGCTTTAAAATCACTTTTATATCAATAGGAAAACCTAATAAGTCGATAGATTTTGGTTAGAAGTCATTCCGACACTTTTAGACTTGTTTTTAAGCACAGGTCGCAGGGTGGGTCACAGGTAGGGTAGCAGTTTACTGCGACCCCCAGGGCAGGGTGGATGCCAGGGTCGGATGTTCCATCGACCCAGGGTGCGACCACCCCTTTCCTGGACTTCCTGAATACTGGGGGTTGATCCTGTGATCTGGTAGGGTCGACTCCCAATCGACCCACGTGCGACCCCCCGTGGGTTGAGTCGAAAATATCATTCTACAGTCCATTCTTTCATGTTTGGTTTCTATGGCTTATTTCCACAATCCATTCTAGGCTTGTTCTATGGCTTAGAACCCTAGATTTCTTCCTTACTTTGCCTACCATGATTTCTCCATGGATTTCCTTGAAATCTTCCCATGGATGTATGATTTGGGTTTCTCCTAGACCATACCCTCTTCATGAACTATTCTAAGGTCTTAGATCATCAATGGAAACGTGTCCATACCTTAGGTTTTGCTGAGATTCAGAGGTTTCTCTGAATTTCTTCACTTTGGTCTTCTTCTCCAACTTTCCTTCTCTTCTCCTTCTCTTCTCTTTCTCTCACTTTTAATTAGGGTTTCAAAAGGAGTGAAAGAGGTTTAGGGACGTCCTATTTATAGAGTACAATCTCCCAAAATAAGTCTCATTGAGATTAGTAAGGAATCCCATTGAAATTTGGAAAGTTTCCTATTTGCGGTTTCTGTCTGCAAACAGGGGGTCGATGAGGGGGTCGAAGATCCCGTCGACCCCCAGTTCTAAGTTGTCCGACCCTCAGTTAAAATATCAGGGGTCTGACTTCTTAGTGAGGTGGGATCGACCCTGCCTATCTAGGTATGCGACCCTGCCCTCCAATTAACTATTTTTGGGTCAATTTAGTACCTGGTTTCGCTATTTCCTTCACGCACTTGGTCCATTTGGCTCGACCATGATGGGTAGACCTGGTACAAGGTTGTAAGACCGGTTAGTTCGATACGGGTCTTACAACTCCCCCCTACTTATAAAAATTTTGTCCTAGAAATTGTACGTACCTTTCGAGTCGAATAGATGAGGGTATTGCTTTCGCATAATATTCTCTTCTTCCCATGTGATTTCTTCTATACCTTTGCTTCTCCAGGTGACTTTAACATAATAAATGTCACGGTTGTGTAGTCGTTGCACCTTTCGGCTGGTGATTTCAGTTGGTGCTACTTTAAATGTCAAATCATCAGTCAAATCAGGTAGATCTACTGTCAATACGTGCGTTGGATCTCTCACATACTTCTTCAATAAGGAGATATGAAATACATCATGCACACTTGACGTAGATGGTGGTAGTGCTAACTGGTAAGCCACTTTCCCACGCTTAGCTAGAATCTCATATGGTCCAACGAATCTCGGACTTAGTTTCCCTTTCTGTCCGAACCGTTTCAAACCTCGCATAGGTGACACTTTGAGGAATACCTTATCACTTACGGTGAATTCAAGGTCTCGTCATCTAGTATCTGCATATTTCTTCTGACGATTCTGAGCCGTTCTTACTCTTTCCTTGATAATGTCGACTACTCGACATGTCTCTTCAACAAATTCTGATTCAACAATACTATGTTCTCCAATTTCATTCCAAAACAAAGGAGTTAGACACTTCCTGCCATACAGTGCTTCATAGGGAGACATCTGTATAGTAGCCTGATAGCTATTGTTATAAGCGAACTCAATCAATGGTAACTTTTCATCCCATGATCCTTTAAAATCAATTACACAAGCTCGGAGCATGTCTTCTAGAATCTGAATGGTGCGCTCCGATTGTCCGTCTGTCTGAGGATGGAATGTAGTACTGAACTTCAATGTTGTACCCATAGCCTTCTGCAATCCTTCCCAAAACTTTGAAGTAAATCGTGGATCTCTGTCGGACACAATGCTTTCAGGTACACCGTGTAATCTGACAATGTTATCCACATACAGCTTAGCTAACCTCTCCAGTGTATACTGAGGTTGTATAGCTATAAATTGAGCCATTTTCGTCAGTCGGTCTACAATCACCCAAACTGCGTCAACTACTCGGGGAGTCAATGGTAACCCTGTGACGAAGTTCATAGTGATGTAGTCCCATTTCCATGCTGGTTCCGATAATGGCTGTAACAGTCCTGCTGGTCTTTGTCGTTCAGCTTTCCCCTTCTAACAATTTAGGCATTGAGACACGAACTTGGCTATATCTACTTTCATTCCTCTCTACCAATATAATTTCTTTAGGTCATGATACATTTTTGTACTTCCAGGGTGTATCGAATAGGCGGTGGTATGGGCTTCCTTCATTAGTCGATGTCTAATGTCCAAATTTTCTATTTCAGGTATACATATTCTTCCTTGGTACTTCAGTACTTTTTCATCATCTAAGGTGAACTCAGGAATAGTTCTACCTTTTTCGATGTCTTCTTGTACCGTCCTTAGGTAAGGGTCCGCTTTAATTGCTATTTTCACTTCCTCAAGTATATCGGGTACAATCTTCAATGTGGCAAACATATTTGAAAACTGATGGATAAACGCTTGGTTGGTTGATTCACCCGGTACATCTATCACAAACTGCTCGTTATCGTAATTGAATACTCTTCCAGTAGTACACATTGCGGCAGTTATGCTAACCTCTCCTTGAGATTTTATCATTGTCTTTCTACTCAGTGCGTCAGCAACCACATTTGCTTTCCCCGGATGATACTGGATATCACAATCATAGTCTTTTAATAGTTCCAGCCATCTTCTTTGTCTCATATTCAACTCCTTCTGATTAAAGAGGTAAGTAAGACTCTTATAATCTGATTTAATCTGAAATTTCTCTCCGTACAAGTAATGTCTCCATATTTTGACAGCATGTACTACCACCGCTAATTCCAAATCATGAGTGGGATAGTTCTTCTCATGTGTCTTCAATTGTCTTAAGGCATAAGCAATTACTTGTTCTCCTTGCATAAGTACACATCCCAATCCCAGTCCTGACGCATCAGTGTATAAAATAAATGGCTGTCTTGGAATCGGAATGGTCAAGATTGGAGCTGATATCAATCTAGCCTTCAATGTTTGGAAACTCTTCTTGCATTTATCAGTCCACACAAACTTTTCTCCCTTCTTAGTCAAACTGGTAAGAGGTACGGCAATTCGGAAATAGTCTTCCATAAATCATCGATAATACCCAGCTAGAACTAAGAAACTTCTAATTTCTGCAATGCTCTTCGGGGCTTCCCACTTTACAATAGCCTCGATCTTGCTAGGATCCACTTTAATTCCTTCGGCGGATACAACATGGCCTAGAAAAGCGACTTCCTTTAGCCAAAACTCACACTTTGTAAATTTGGCGTAGAGCTTCTACTTCCGTAATCGCTGCAGAGCGGCGTTTAGATTCTTTATATGTGTTTCCTCGTCTTTGGAGTAGACCAATATATCATCGATTAATACAATAATCGATGTATCCAACATATCATGGAATACCCGATTCATAAGTTCCATAAAGATTGCTGGTGCGTTCGTCAATCCAAAAGACATGACCAAAAATTCATAATGTCCATATCTGGTCCTGAATACTGTCTTGGGAATATCACCGTCCTTAATCTTCAACTGATGGTAGCCTGACCGAAGATCAATCTTGGAGAACACTTTGGCACCTTGCAACTGATCGAACAAGTCATCGATTCGAGGCAATGGATATCGATTCTTGATTGTCAGTTTATTCAGTTCTCGGTAGTCTATACACAATCGAACGCTACCGTCCTTCTTCTTCACGAATAATACTGGCGCTCCCCGTGGTGATATGCTAGGTCGGATGTAGCCCTTGTCTAGCAGTTCTTGTAGTTGTACTTTTAATTCCTTTAATTCAATAGGAGCCATTCGATAAGGTGCTTTAGATACTGGTGCGGCTCCAGGTATCAGATCTATAATGAACTCTGTAGCGCGGTCGGGTGGTAGTCCGGGTAGTTCTTTAGGAAATACATCTAGATAGTCACGTACAACATCAATATCCTCCATTCGTGGTGCTTCTTTGGTGAGATCGACCACAGATACTAGATACCCAACTACTCCTTTCTCGAGGCAGTTCCTAGCCTTTAATGCAGAGAGTATGAGATTTTGTTTATGGGGAAGTTTGGTTCCCAAAAAACTGAACTTTGCTCCTTCTTTGTCTTTAAATGTTAGCTTCTTTTCGGCACACAATAGGTTTGCAGAATACCGAGCTAACCAGTCCATTCCTAAAATGACGTCAAAGTCTGCCATCTCAAGTTGGATCAAGGTTGCATCCAGAGTCTTTTCATCAATAAGAACTGGACATGGTCCGTAACCTTTTTCTAATTCCACTTCTAATCCCATTGGCGATCGTACAAGCAGTTTGTAGTCTAAGGATTTGAGGGGTAGATTTAGCTTCTTTCCAAATGACATAGATATAAAAGAATGAGTAGCTCCTGAATCAAAGAGTACTCTGGCGAAAATGCCATTAATAGGTACAATACCTGTGATTTGTTTTGATTTAGTCTACATGCTCACATAATGTAACACAAAGTGAGAAGATTCAGGTCATACCTATAACCACATCAGGCGATGCGGTAGCATCCTTAGATGTAACCGCGTAAACTCTTCCTTGATGTAGTTGCTTCTTGGGCTTAGGACACTCCCTGGCCATATATCCCAATTGCTAGTAGTTATAGCATTTTAATCCTTCATTATTTGGCTTTTGTTGCTGTTGAGCTGCTGAAGTAGTCTTGGCTGCAGCATGGAAACCTTGAGTATGGAAGGGTTTGAATACCTTGGTGTTCCCTCCGTTGTAAGAATTTCCATTTGGCCTTTTTATTCCTCTATTTTGAGCAAGGTAGCTCTCTTTCTGGCTCGACTTTATCACTTGAGCAATTTGTACAGCTTCATTATAGATTTTCTTTTCAAGTCCAAGAACATGTTCACGTATGCTTCCCCTAAGTCCCATGACGAACCTTCGGGTCTTTGTATCTTCTACCCGCATACTGACTGGTGCAAAGAAAAATAGCTCCTCATAACGCTGTTGGTATGCATCGACAGTCATCTGTCCCTGATATAAACTCAGGAACTCCTTCTCCATGGAATCTCTGAAACTCCTAGGAAAATACTTCTCAAAGAATGCCTCCTTATATATATCCCAAGTCAATTGGGTGTGCTTTGTCATCAAATATGTCCATGTGGACTTCCACCAGTGGTGTGCATCGCCTTTCAGCATAAACGTTGCACATAATACCTTTTCTTCTTCATTTACTGTCATCATCGTGAAGTTTCTCTCCATCTCATCGATCTAGTGTGCTGGCCACAATGGATCAGCTGGCTTACCACTATACTCCTTGGGCTTCATCTTCAGAAAACGCTCCACCAGTCTGGAGTGGTCCTGTTGATGTGGAACATAAGCCTCATACATAGGTGGTTGGTATTGATATCCACTCGGAGCTACTTTAGGGTTTTGTACTTGAGCCTGCATAATGGGAGTCTGAGGTGCGTGGGATACTATGTTACTTCCCCCTGGTACTGTGCTTGCCTGTCCTGCTGGCATCGGTGTCGTCTGTGCAGCTGGAAAGGTCATGCCTATGGCAGCTTGCATAGTAGCTTGTGCCTGTTGTATTTGCTGCAGTTGTTGGGCCAAATTCATTACGACTGTAGCCAGGTTTGTAGGTGGAGCTTGCAGATTTGTAGGATTTGCCTGCCCATTAATTACGGACGGTGCTGTGTTCGTATTCTCCTGTGGTGGTGGAATAGAGTTACGGCTTTGTCTAGTCACTCTGCGTCCAACCATTATCTGTTCTGGTAGTGGGAATGCCTGAAAATCAGAGAATACGTGAGGCAATCATTATATACTTCATTTTCATAGTTTAAATCCACTAACCAATGAAAATTTCAAATTTTTCAGATAATTCTGTCAAAAATACTGTATTTTTCACTACAGGGTCGATGGTGGGGGTCGATGGATGTCCGACCCTCAGTATGTGACCCTGAAAATTACTGATTCTTACCGAGAGTCGGGGGTCGATGAGGGGGTCGATGGATGTCTGACCCAGGGTTCGACCCCTGGTTCTCTATCAGATCACCGAGAGCCGAGGGTCGATGAGGGGGTCGGAGGGGGGTCGGATGATTTGGTCAAATTCTCCGACCCTCAGACTAAAAATCAGGTTTTTATTCCCGATTTTTAATCCATTTCTCATTTTTCCTCCTCCTTTCCGACTCGCTCGTCCCTCTGAGTTGCTACAGTGCCAACTCGGACTCATTGGTGCTATTTGCTTCTTATTTCGACGTCTACTCCTCGTCTATAGGTATGTTCTCTACATTCTCATGTTTTTAGGTTTTCTTAACTAGGTTTTTGCTCATTTAACTCATTTTCTTCAAATTAAACTTTTTCCAACCGTAAAAATTCGATTTTTATTGGGATATTTTGTTGTTGGTGACTCAATGGATGAAAGCCCTCAAAAATATTTGAGTTTCATTGGTTGGTTATCGAGAAACTTGAAATTTCCCAATTTTGCCCTAATTTGTCGAATTTTTTGAATTTCTTGAAATTTCTTCAAATTCGATCTCTTTAAATGAAATTTCCAATTGTATGAGTCTTGCAGGATTGTTTAAAACCTTTATAAGTCCTCATGCCCACGTGTATGGGTGAAAAGTGAGGCTTTTGCCCAATTTACGTCGTTATACTGTCGAAATTTTCAGGTTTTATCATCCTTACTAAACCAATATTTGTTTTCCTTTGTTTTTGCAGATACTATGGCTCGTACCAAAGTACCCAGGGTTCATGACCCAGTCCGCTTCCATTCTAACGAGGCGAAGACACAGTATGCCCACTATTCTCATAAGAAGGTAGAGGGAGGTTGCCGGGTAGGCTTGGCTAGCCTGGCCTTATTCGATATGGAGAGGGCTTTTGGTGACATGGATTGGCTTCCTGTGATCACCTATGACGCCTACACTCAATCAGATTTGGTGAGACAGATTTACTGTAATCTCCGGGTGGTGGGAGATTACAATGATACCGAGAGGGGTAGAGAGCTTCGGATCACCAGCTACGTCAAGGGGGACGAGATTTCATTCGATTATCGGCAGCTAGCAAACTTGTTGGGCATTTCATATGACGTCCCCTTAGTATTCTGTGCCCCTGGAGAGCCCCAATTCTTTTCATTGGAGATGAGAACTGAGATTGACCGTCAGATCATCAGAGAGGATCGCTGGGAGATGAAAGCGATCTACCTTCGTCCAGAGCCCCGGGTGTACTGCAAGATTATTCAGCACAACCTGATACCTCAGAGTGGGCACTACGAGAGGATCTCCCAGTTGACCCAGTATCTGTTGTACTGTATCTGTACTAGGTAGCCCGTCTGCCTTCCTTACATCATCATGCGGACGATGATCAGTGCTATGTTGCCCGGTCATACTGGCAACCTGCCTTATGGACGCATGACTCTATGCTACTGACCCACCTGGGTGTTGACATGACGGATGAGAGGATTCAGAAGAAATCCTTCTCATTACCTTTGGATTGGGAGGCCATCTGCAAGATGGGCATGCGGGATGCCCAGGTCAGCTACGAGGAGAGGAACGCTCTAGTGCGTCCACGTACTCGAGTGGAGATGGATGACGCTGAGGCAGCAGCAGCAGCCGCTGGAGCAGGGGTCCATGGGGGTGATGATGATCGTTTATACATGGATGTGGATGCCATACCTCCTCCATCACCTACTCATGCTATAGGAGCTGGTTCTTCTTATGCGGCTGGTCCTTCACATGCAGCTGGTCCTTTGTATGCACCTTCTGATGACATTATGGGGATATTGCATGAGATACGAGAGGCTCAGCGCATGTCTGATTTAAGGATGGGAGAGCTTCTAGATGCTCAGCGCTTGTCCGATCAGCAAGTGGGAGAGCTTCTGGTTGCTCAGCGCATGTTAGATCAGCGGGTGGGAGAGCTTATGGATGCTCAGTGCTTGTTGGATCAGCGGGTGGGAGAGCTGAGGGATGCTCAGCGCGTGACTGACCAACGGGTGGCTGATCTTACAGCTAGTCTCCAGACGACCCAGTCTCAGATAGCTTGGTTGACTAGAGTCTATGCTGAGGATTATGACAGAGACCGCGAGGCACCGTCTCCCCCATCACCTCCAGCTTCTTAATGTATTATCCTTTTATCTTTCTTTTTGTACTTCAGAGTAACTGTCCGGGTTGTGGACCGTACACTGCTTTAGACTTGTATGTATATATGTTTGTTCTTCTTTCGAGTGTATATAAATTTGTTTCTCATTTAATAGATGCATTATTCTCTTTCAATTTTGTCTCAAACAACACAGATGCTTATGGTGTGTTATTATTAGAGCTTTTAAAATTTTATCTTATCTCAATTCACGAACTTTTGTAGAAGTATACTGGTTTAGCAGACAGGGCCTGAGAGCTCTGATACCAAGTTGTCACACCCCAATTCTGCACCATTCAGAACGGTGTGATGAACCTCTAATAAACCAACTGTTCAACCAGGATCTCTAATAGGCTGTGTCCGTTGAAAGTAAACCATACACATCTACAACCATAATCAGAATAAATACACAATAGCGGAAGTCTTAATAATAAATGAACTGAGGAATCTAACTGTGATAATCATAAATAAAATATCAAGTTATGTTGTATCAACCGAGACATAAGTAAATAAAGTATCAATTATATTTTCTTAATAATTCAAATGAAAATCTAATAAAAAACGCATGCATTGCACTCGCATGAGGAGTCATGCGTCTCCACTAAGTCTTCAGCTTCCATTGCAGCAATGTGCCCGTATGCAGAAGCATTCATATAGTCTTCCACTGTGGTACCTGCATCATCAACTAAAAATATTCGACGTCGAAAGGGTGAGCACACATCACGGCTCAGTGAGCAAACAAAACAATGCAACAACCATATGCATGCATTCAATTCATATCTATGGTCTGGTATATAAGTTTGCAATGTGCTATAGAAAGGTTCGGTGGCCGCCTCACCTCTATACACTAGTGTGTGAATCCGCCCAAAGGTTAACGTTTATTGTCGTCCCACATGCACCCACTATGGAATAGAGATAGAGCTAAAGTGCTTAGGACCATACCGTATCACACTTCCCATGATACTTTATCCATACCAACACGTAAGCCTCTGCAGGCGAGGGTTTGCAAACTGGGCTCGCAACTACAATCCTAATGTCAAACAGTGTACCTATGGCCTCACCCCAGCATCCCTCAATACGTCCATAGAGATAGTGCTAAGGCCCCCCGACAGAGTCGAAGACTACATGGTCCGAGACCACCTCCCCTGATACCCTACGACGTAATAGTTCTGCTAAGGTAATGTCGATACGATGATGTTAGTGGACAAGACTTGAGTAGAGATAGATCTAGAGTCTAGTAACCAGGCTAAACCACAATGTCACATTCCCCCCTGATACTCCACTCGCATCAAGCACACTAACCACACACATACATTCACATGTCTATTCATATCATCATCATCATCATCATGTTATAAACAAAATAGAATTAAATTTGCATGAACATTAATAACAGGAATATTGGATGACATGTTGAATGCACATTACAAGCATACACGCATAGGATCAGTCATGGCATTGGACTCAAGAAATAAAATAGTTTATTATTAGTCAATTAGTTTAGGTCTTGTTCCCTCACCTTTGCTTGAGTGTTGATCCTCTTTCAAGCTTTAAAATCACTTTTATATCAATAGGAAAACCTAACAAGTCGATAAATTTTGGTTAGAAGTCATTCCGATACTTTTAGACTTGTTTTTAAGCACGAGTCGCAGGGTGGGTCGCAGGTAGGGTAGCAGTTTACTGCGACCCCCAGGGTAGGGTCGATGTCAGGGTTGGATGTTCCATCGACCTTGGGTGCGACCACCCCTTTCCTGGACTTCCCGAATACTAGGGGTCGATCCTGTGATCTGGTAGGGTCGATTCCCAATCGACCCCACATGCGACCCCCCGTGGGTTGAGTCAAAAATATCATTCTACAGTCCATTCTTTCATGTTTGGGTCCTATGGCTTACTTCCACAATCCATTCTAGGCTTGTTCTATGGCTTAGAACCCTAGATTTCTTCCTTACTTTGCCTACCATGATTTCTCCATGGATTTTCTTGAAATCTTCCCATGGATGTATGATTTGGGTTTCTCCTAGACCAAACCCTCTTCATGAACTATTCTAAGGTCTTAGATCATCAATGGAAACGTGCCCATACCTTAGGTTTTGCTGAGATTCAGAGGTTTCTCTGAATTTCTTCACGTTGGTCTTCTTCTCCTACATTCCTTCTCTTCTCCTTCTCTTCTCTTTCTCTCACATTCAATTAGGGTTTCAAAAGGAGTGAAAGAGGTTTAGGGACGTCCTATTTATAGAGTTAAATCTCTCAAAATAATTCTCATTGTGATTAGGAAGGAATCCCATTGAAATTTGGAAAGTTTCCTATTTGCGGTTTCTGTCAGCAAACAGGGGGTCGATGAGGGGGTCGGAGATCCCGTCGACCCCCAGTTCTAAGTTGTCTGACCCCCAGTTAAAATATCAGGGGTCTGACTTCTTAGTGAGGGGGGGGTTGACCCTGCCTATCTAGGTATGCGGCCCTGCCCTCCAATTAACTATTTTTGGGTCAGTTTAGTACCTGGTTTCACTATTTCCTTCACGCACTTGGTCCATTTGGCTCGACCATGATGGGTAGACCTAGTACAAGGTGGTAAGACCGGTTAGTTCGATACGGGTCTTACAGTATGCTCCTTGAGAGTATTTGTCCCTCTTTGCTCCTTGAGAGTATCAAAACTTCACAACGAACTACGTTGTACCTGATTTTCAGGACCTCTGAAATACGTAGGCAACTTGGGCGACCTCTCCAAGTACAGTACCACAACTTAGTATCCTTAGGCCCTCCATATCCATTCCATATTCACTTCAATCCATATAGGCTATCTCTAGATTCAATATCAATCATCATCAAGCATAAATCTCAACTTGAACAATTGAATCTAAGAAAGCTTAAGCATAAATCACATCCATAAACCTTAATCACATTTCGATCGAACTACGTTATGGACTTAATTTCTAGGATTGGGATATGTAGGAAATTTGAGATGTCTTAGACATCTCAGATTCAATCCATCATCGAACCATCTTCGGTTCAGTTCACTGTATACTACTTTGCTTGTTTATTCATTTTTTAGAACATGTTTGGCTGAACCTAGGTTAAAAGAATTTAGCAACTTGGTATAGGATCCCCCATGAGCCCTAGTTATCATCCATTGATCATGAACAGTCAGAACCATAGAGTCTAAGGAAAGTAAAATCACATAGGAGGCTGATTTTTGGATCGGGCAGCTTTGGGTGCCTAACACCTTCCCAAACTGTACCTTGAACGCTTACCCATTCTCTGATAGATCAAAGCCAATATATTGGATCCAACGAGTCAATAGAAATCTTTTCTTATAATGAGACTACATTTTATAGGTCCTAGACCTTAATCTAGGTGGCGACTCCAAATCATTTTTACCGTCCATCGGAGATGGGTGGAAGAGAGACTATTTGTCCTCACAGCTGGTTTGAATGGATTTGAAAGAAAAATCAGAAAATAGAGTGATACCCATATTGGTTCTTTGTCGATGGAGGTATCGACTTTCCAATGGTTGAAGAGCTTTCTTCTTCTTCTTTTCTTCTAAATTTTCTTTTCCTTCTTCCTTCTGCAGCACCAGCAAGGCCTCTCTTTCTCTCTTAGTTTTGGTTATGCATAGAAAGACAATGTGAATGAAGAGAATTGGGAAGGAAAGAGGTAAACCAATCCCATCCCAATCACATTGGAGTGATTTGGGCTCCAATCAAGGGGAATTGGAGGATTCGCCCCTTCTTACCCATTTCAAAAAGGATAATGAACCTGGAAACATTTCTGAATGAGTCTAATTAGAGATCAAACCTGACCATTAGTCCAAATGGGTTGGTTTCTAAACTGGACCTGTTTTAGGAGGTATGGCACTAAGGTGTGGCACGTGTCCGACCGCACCTTACTAGTGTCATACTGGACCCTCTATTTAAGTCCTGATTGCATATTTTAGGTTCCAAGGTTTAGTCCGTTTACCTCCATTGGGCTTCATAGGTCTGGTCCACTTTGGTTTGAACCGTTTGTCGTGGTAAGACCTGCTATTAGCTGAAATTTCCAACTTCAGACTGAAATTTGGACACCGGTCTTACAACTCCACCCCTTTACAAAAATTTCATCCTTGAAATTTCGATGTTCCTACGTCCTCAACAAGTATGGTATCGCTTGCACATATCATCCATCCTTTCACCATTATATTCATTTATCTTTACTATCATTCCACAGGAGTCTTAACAAAATAAGTATTATGGTTTGAATCCTTTACCTTCTTGGTCTACAATGGTCAATGGTTCCACTGTATATAACAAATAGGCCTTTGCCTGGGTGGTTCCATGGTCAAAACTTGCGTCGGGCTCGATGTACTTATGGAACACAATGTGAACATCAAGTAGGGCTAATAATAAAGCCATTAGGTAAGATTGCTCCGCTTTGGCCCAATATTTCATAAGGTCCGATATAACGAGGACTTACATCTTACCAAATCTTTTTTATCCTTCGTATGAAAACACCTTCAAGATACCCACTTTTTCAGGGAGTAACGAAACTGAGCGGTCTTGACTTTTCCTCTAAACCCTTTGACTTTCTCACAAGTTTCTTGAATGATTTCATCCCAAAATTTTTCTTTCACCGACATCAGTCCAGTACAATAAAGTCTTGCACCTTCTACCATTCAAGGTCGTAATTTTACTAATAAGTCAGTCTCTTATAAAGATCTAGTCCCTTTGACCTTCAATCCTCTCCATCAATAATTTTTCCTCCATTCATGTATATCCTTGTACTCTTCAGGTGCATGGAGTAAAGAGTGGTGTGGGCATCCATCATGATGGTTTATCTCATAGTTTCCATTATTTTCCGTCACACAATTCATTCCTCGAAGTATAATAATGCATCATCTTTTTATGTAATCAGGTACTAACTTGCCTTTGTCAAGGACCTTGGTAACCATACGAAGGTAGGGGTTCTTAGGTACCGATTCCTTATACCAACTTCTGATAAATATGACTTGAGGCTCATAACTAAGGCATCAACCATTACATTAACCTCTTCGGGGTAGTACCATACATTGATCTCATAATCTTTCAATAACTCCAATCACCATCGTTATATCCTTTTAATTCCTTCTGGTTACATAGGTAAACCAAACTCATCTGGTTGGACATGATGTTGAATGCTCCACCATATAATTGGTGACTCCATGTCTTTAAGGTAAAAACCACTACTATCAACTCAAGGTAGTGAGTGGAGTAGTTTTCCTTGTACTCCTTCAGTTGTCGAGAGACATATGCAATGACCTTGTTATATTACGTCAGTACGCATCCAACCCTTCATTGGATGCATCAGTGTACATTGTGCAATCAGGCGTTCCATTTGATATGGTCAACGTCTAAAATCCTTCTTTCTACTGGTTAGTTCATCCAATTTTCTTGGCTTTTCTTAGTTAGTTGTGCTAAGGAGTAGTGAAAAGGACACAATCCTTGGTAAATCATCGGTAATATCCTGCTAAACCAAGAACTTTTAACTTCTAGTACTAACTTCTATGCTGGTCATTGGGGTTCTCAATTTAACATTTGCTTGGACTTTATTATAGTCCATAGAGGCTTCTTTTCACTTGAGACTATATGTCCGAAGGAAAATTTTCTCTCTCCGACTTAAATTTTATTTCACAATTTGTAATACCAACTTTTCATCCTTTAATCATTGCAACACTTCCTTTGGGTGCTCACTATAAGACCCGTATCAAACTAACCCGGTCTTACCACCTTGAACCAGGTCTACCCATCATGGTCGAGCCAAATGGATCAAGTGCGTAAGAGAGATCACGATCCTAGGTATTAAACTGACCCAAAAATACTAAAAATAGGGGGAGGGTCGCATACCCAGCAAGGCAGGGTCGGACCCCCCCAGTATAAAAGTCAGACCCTGAGTTTTTAACCGGGGGTCGGACATTTTAGAACCAGCGGTCGATGGGATCTCCGATCCCCTCATCGTCCCCCAGTCTGCCGACAGAAACCGTGATTTGGAAACTTTCCAAATTTTAATGGGATTCTTTCCTAATCTCAATGGGACTTATTTTTAGAGTTTCTACTCTATAAATTGGATGTCCCTAAGCCTCTTTCACTCCTTTTAGAACCTTAATTGGATTGAGAGAAAGAGAAGATAAGGAAAGTGGAGAAGAAGATCAAAGAGAAGGCTTCAGAGAGACAAGCCTAATTCTCAAGTATGGGTACTATCTCCATGTAATTCTACAGACCTTAGAATGGATAGTGAAGAGGGAATGATCTAGGAGAAACCCAAATCATCCATCCATGGTTAGGTTTCTCATGAAAAATCATGGAAGAAATCATAAAAACCATATAGGTGAATGAACTACGGTTCTAGACCATAGAACATGTGTGGAATGGATTGTAGAAGTAAGCCATAGGACCCCAAACACGAAGGAATGGACTGAAGGATGAAAATTTGACGAAACCCACAATGGGTCGCACGAGGGGTCGATGGCCAATCGACCCTACCAGACCCTAACAATCGACCCCCAGTGTTCGAGAAGTCCAGACTGTGGGTGGTCGCATCCAGGGTCGATGGAACCTCCGATCCTGGTATCGACCCCCAGTTAACAGCATGCTTTTTAAAATTAGAATTAATTCTAATTAAATTATATCGACTTGATTAGGTCTTTTAGTGATATAATATTGATATTTAGTTGATTCTTAAAGCTTGAAAGAGGACCTACGATCAAGCAAAGGTGAGGGAACAAGACCTAAACTAATTGGTTAATCATAAAATATTTTACTCTTGAGTCCAATGCCATGATTGATTCTATGCGTGTATGATTGTTATGTGCATTCAACATGTCATCCAATATTTCTGTTATTACTGTTCATGCATATTTAATTATTGTTTATAACATGATGATGATGATGATGATAGGAATAGGCATGTGGATGTATGTGTGTGGTTGGTGTGCTTGATGCGAGCGAGTATCAGGGGGAGGTGTCATAGGCAGGGCCTCAACACTCTAGCTCTATCTCTAACTCAAGTCTTGTCCACTGACATCGTCGTATCGCCATTACCTTAGCAGAACTATTACGTCATAGGGTATGAGGGGAAGTGGTCTCAGACCATGTAATCTCTGACTTTGCCGGGGGGCTTTAGCCCTATCTCTATGGATGTATTGAGGGATGCTAGGGTGAGGCCTTGGATACACTGATTGGTATTAGGATTGGTTAGTTGCGAGCCCAGTTTGTGAGGCCTCGCCAGCAGGGGCTTACGTGTTGGTAAGGGCAACGGATACAGCAATAAACGTGACCTTTGCGTGTACATTGTCTATGGTGGGTGCATATGGGTTGACAATAAATGTTACCTTTGGATGGCTTCACACACTCGTGTATAGAGGTGCGGCATCAATAAACGTGTCCTTTGGCCACCTATCCTTTCTATAGCACATTGCAAACTTAATTATCAGACCAAAGATATGAATTGAATGCATGCATATGTATATTGCATTGTTTTGTTTGTTCACTGAGCCATGATGTGTGCTCACCCTCTCGACGTTGAATATTTTTAGTTAATGATGCAGGTACTACAGTTGAATATTATATGAATGCTCCGGTGTATGCGCGTGTTGCTGCAATGGAAGCTGAAGACTTGGAGGATACGCATGGTGCCATATCGAATGGTGCCGGAAGAAAACTACCCTTGAAAAGTACCTTCGAGGATGTCTTCTAGTCAGGTATAGTCTGGTATGGCATTTTGACCACACTGTTATTAGTGACCACACTAGCTCGCTTGACTCCATTGAATACTTGCTTATCCCTCGGACTAGTTAGGTAACCATCCCTTTGACTGTTTTCTACCACCTTGGCAATTTGTACTACACTGGCATAGGTAGTATGACCCTAAGCCTTCACAATGACCCTTATGCCACCTCTCAGTCCATCCAAAAATCTCTTGGCCTTTTGTGCATCAGTACGCATGCTAGGGCTTGGAAAATAGTATAGTCTTTCAAAGTCTTGCTGATACTCAGCAACTGATTTCTTAACTTGACTAAAGGTCATACACTCAGCTTCCTTCTGATCTCTATAACTCTACGGAAAGTAGTTGCCAAAGAAGGCCTCCTTGAATATTGCCCAGGTAATATTACCATGTTGGGCCTCCAATATCGGTCGTGTGGATTCCTACTAGTTATCAGGCTTATATCCTCAAACATAAATGTGGCGCAGAGGATTTTCTAATCACCAGAGCATGGCATCATGCATAGAGTGTTCTCTATTGAATGCATTCAGATAGTAGGGCGTAATGGATAATTCTCCACACCTGTAAGCTTTAGGGGCTTCATCTTTTGAAATACCTTGACTATCCTTGCCATTGTCATTGCAGTGTGTAGTGGTGCTACAATGGCTTCTGGTATAACCACTGCTAGTATTGGGGCTGGTACAAATGTGGCAACAGGCTGCACTGGTACATGTGCATTGTTTGCAACAAATGCGACGGCTGGGGCTAGTATGTATGCATCCGTAGGAGGAATAGGTGTTGGTGCATACGCTGCGGCAGCTAGTGCGATTTGTCCCCGTTGTATGGCAGTAATCAACTGTGCCATAATTTCTTGTTGCTGGGAATTTATAGTGCTAGCGAAGTTACCCATGATCGTAATCATGTCTGCTACCGTAACCACATGAGGAGGTGGTGGTGCAGGAGGGTTGGCCTGGTCCTGGGCACCGGGAGTGTGCACTGAAGTTGCATCTTGATCATTTGTCATTGGCTCCAGAGGAAGGCAACCCTCAGTAGCACGAGGTACTTAGGCTCTTTTAGGTGTCCTTGGAGCCATCTGTTCTTAGAACTGCTTGGTACCTGTAAAGGTGAGCAAAAATCGACATTTTCTTAATCATGTAGACAGTTTACTGGCAAAACACTTGCCACAATAGATCCAGAATACTCATAAAATCTAATGGGAGTGTCTTGTATCTATGAGTATGCAAGTGTATAGACCATGCTTCTGTGCAAATGATGATGCAAGCATTTCAAAATGAAGCATATGGCTCAAAATAGAGTTGTGCAGTTGATGGGTGCGGTAGATGGGCACAAGTTCATCGACCTATTAAAGAAAGTACTCTTTTAACCCAAGCCATGGTTGTCACACCCCAATTCTGCACCAACCAGAATGGTGTGATGAACCGTCAATAAATCAACGGTTCAACCAAAATCTCGAATAGGCTATCCTCACCATGTTAAACCAAAACACATTTCACATTAATCAGAGATAATAAAGTAAATAGCGGAAGTCTTACAGATAATGAACTGAAGTCTAGTCATGATAAATAATTAATATTCCATTTATCTCCAAGTAACCAAAACATAATTTAATACATATTACAAATATCCTAATACGGAAGTTAAACATTAAGCGTATCCACAGTTGAAATGCTCGCTTAACGAATCACAATAGTCCTCCACAGCTTGCTCATCATAGCCGCCACATGTTCATATGTTGGCGTGTCGATATAATCTTTAACCGTAAAATCAGTAACCTCAGAAACTAAAAAAATTTGCACGTGCGAGGGTCAGCTCTCCAAC
The DNA here is from genome assembly GCA_028583415.1 of Protea cynaroides. Taxonomy (NCBI): domain Eukaryota; kingdom Viridiplantae; phylum Streptophyta; class Magnoliopsida; order Proteales; family Proteaceae; genus Protea; species Protea cynaroides. Next base: position 48,326,464 of record CM053271.1, on the reverse strand, counting down.
TTGAGCTCAGTGAGTAAACAAAACAATGCAACAAACATATGCATGCATTCAATTCATATCTTTGGTCTGGTTCATACGTTTGCAATGTGCAATGGAAAGGATAAGTGGCCGCCGCACCTCTATACACGAGTGTGTGAAGCCGTCCAATGGATCAAACACCATTTCCGTCCCACATGCACCCACCATGGAATAAGGATAGAGCTAAAGTGCTTAGGACCGCACGCATCACACTTCCCCTGATGCCCTACCCATACCAACATGTAAGCCCCTATTGGCGAGGGCTTGCAAACTGGGCTCGCAACCAACCAATCCTAATGTCAAACAGTGTATCCAAGGCCTCACCCCAGCATCCCTCAATACATCCATAGAGATAGAGCTAAGGCCCCCCGGTAGAGTCAGAGACTACACAGTTCGAGACCACCTCCCCTGATGCCCTACGACGTAATAGTTCTGCTAAGGTAATGGCGATACGATGATGTCAGTGGACAAGACTTTAGTAGAGATAGAGTTAGAGTCTGGTGACCAGGATGAACCACAGTGTCACGTCCTCCCCCTGATGCTCCACTCGCATCAAGTACACTAACCACACACATACATTCACATGCGTATTCCTAACATCATCATTATCATCATGTTATAAATAAACTGAATTAAATATGCATGAACAGTAATAACTGGAATATTGGATGACATGCGAAATGCACAATACACGCATACAAGCATAGAATCATTCATGGCATTGGACTCAATAAATCAAAATAGTTTATTATTAGCCAATTAATTTAGGTCTTGTTCCCTCACCATTGATCGCTAGTAGATCTTCGTTCAAGCTTTATAATTCACTTTTAAATCACTGAAAAAACCTAACAAGTCGATAGATTTTAATTAGAATTATTTCTAATATGTTTAGACTAACAGAAACTGAGGGGTCGCAGGTAGTGTAAGACCCATGTCAATCTAACCCGGTCTTACCACCTTGAACCAGGTTTACCTATCATGGTCGAGTGAAATGGACCAAAGGCGTGAAGGAGATCGAGATCCCAAGTATCAAATCGACCCAAAAACATTTAATTTTAGGGAAGGGTCGCATACCCAGCCAAGGAGGGTCGGACCCCCCAAGAACAGAAAGTCAGACCCTCAAATTTGAAGGGAGGGTCGGACATCTTGAATCCTAGGTTCGACGGGATCATCGACCCTCAGTTTCTACCGAAATTGAAATTAGGAAATTTCCTAATTTTCGATTGGGATTCTTTCCTAATCTCAAAGGGACTTATTTTAGGATGTTCCTACTCTATTTAAAGGACGTCCCTAAGCCTCTTCCACTCCTTTCACAACCCTAATTGAATTGAGAGAAAGAGAAGAGAAGGAAAAGAGGAAGAAGAGAAAGAGAAGAGAATTTAGCCAAAAGAGAAGAGTTGCAGAGAATGAGTATTCTTCTCAGGTATGGATACTAATTCCATGAGTTTCTACAGACCTTAGGTTAGATATTGATGAGAATGTGATCTCGAAGAAACCAAAACCATCAACCATGGTTAGGTTTTCCTGGAAAATCATAGGAGAATGCATAAAAGCTATCTAGGTGGATTATACATGATTTCAGACCATGGAATGAATATAGAATGGAATATAGGAGCAAGCCATAGGATCCCAAGCACGAAGAATGGACTAAAAGAGGGAAATTGACCAAGGTACACCGAGGGTCGCACCGAGGGTCGATGACCATCCGACCCTAGGTGATCCTGACCATCGACCCTCAGTGTTCGGGAAGTTCAGAGTTTGGGGAGGGTCGCACCCAGGGTCGATCATGACTCCGACCCTCAGTTGACAGAATGGTTTTTAAATTCAGAATTAATTCTAATTAAATTATATCGACTTTGTTAGGTCTTCTAGCAATATAATAACAATATAAGGGGATTTTAAAGCTTGAAAAAGTATCTATTAGCAAGCTAAGGTGAGGAAACAGAACTCTAAACTAATTGGTTAATAACAAACTGTTTTCTCTTTTCTTGAGTCCAATGCCATGCTTGATTCTATGCGAATATGTTTGTAATGTGCATACAACATGTCATCCAATATTTCTATTACTTGTTCATGCATATTTATTTTATTGTTTGTAACATGATGATGATGATGATGATGATGATAGGAATAGGCATGTGATTGTATGTGTGTGGTTGGTGTACTTGATGCGAGCGAGTATCAGGGGAGGTGTGATGAGGACGTCAATAAACGTTTACCTTTGGCGGGTCTCAGCACTTTAGCTCTATCTCTAACTCAAGTCTTGTGCATTGGCATCGTCGTATCGCCATTAATTTAGCAGAACTATTATGTCGTAGAGTATCAGGGGAGGTGGTCTCGGTCCTTGTAGTCTCTGACTCTACCGGGGGGCTTAGCTCTATCTCTATGGACATTTTGAGGGATGCTGGGGTGAGGCCTTGGATACACTGTTTGGCATTAGGATTGGTTAGATGCGAGCCCAGTTTGCAAGCCCTCGCTAACAGGGGCTTACGTGTTGGTATGGTATTATATAGCAATAAACGTTAACCTTTGTTGTATAATGTCATGATTAGGGTGGATGGGGACGACGATAAACGTTAACCTTCGGGTGGACTTCTACACCCTATGTATAGAGGCGGGGTCAATAAACGTTAACCTTTGACCACCCAACCTTTCTATTGCGCATTGTAAACTATAAACCAGACCAAAGATATGAATTGATTGCATGCATATGTATTGTTGCATTGTTTTGTCTACTCACTGAGCCGTGATGTGTGCTCACCCCTCGACGTGAATATTTTTAGTCGATGATGCAGGTTATACGGTTGAAGATTATATGAATGCTCCAGCATACGGGGACGTGGCGGCGATGGAAGCTGAAGCTGAAGTAGATACACATGACTCCTCTTGCGAGTGCAACTCATGTGTATTCGATTAGATTTTTCTTAGGTTTCTTTATTTGAATTTAATAAAGACATGTATTTGATAATTATTTATGTCCCAGTTGTTACAGAATAATTTGCTATTTAATATTTATATCACAGTAGATTCTCAGTTCATTTTACTATAAGATTTCCGCTATTGTGTATTTACTCTGATTATGATTACGGATGTATGTGAGTTTAGATAATGTGGGGATAGCCTACTCGAGATCCTGGTTGAATCATTGGTTTGCTAGCGGTTCATCACACCATTCTGTACAGTACGGAATTAGGGTGTGACAACTTGGTATTAGAGCATCTCAGGCCTTGTCCGCTAAACTAACATACATTCGAGACAATTGTGAACTGAGATAGGATAAAAGTAAAAACAGTAATATAAACACACTATAAGCACAAGTGATGATTGAGACCAAATTTAAAGAGATAATAATGCATCTATTAAAGGGGAAACAAGTTACATACAATGAGAGAGAGAAACAAAATGTATATACACAACTAAAGCAGAGTACAGTCCACAACCCGGACAGTTACTCTGTAGTACAAGAAAATAAAATACAATCAAGAAGCTGGAAGTGAAGGAGGAGGCGGGGCCTCACGATCTCTATCATAGTCCTCAGCGTAGACTCTAGTCAACCAGGCTATCTGAGTCTGGGTCGTCTGTAGACTAGCTGTGAGATCGGCTACCCTCCGATCAATCGCACGTTGTACTTCTATAAGCTCTCCCATCCGTGTGTCTGATATGCATTGGGCGGCTAACAGGTCATCCACTCTCACACGCTGAGCGTCTAGCAACTCCTCCATCCTCAGATCGGATCTACGCTGAGTCTCCCTGATCTCCTGCAACATCTCCATCATGTCAGAAGGTGGGAGTGAAGGACCAGCCGCATGAGAAGGACTAGCCTCAGGTGCAGGAGCCGCCTCAGAAGAAGTACCAACTCCAGCCGCATGTGTAGGGGAAGGCGGTGGTATCGAGTCGACATCCATATACATACGGTCGTCATCGTCGACAGGATCCACAAGAGCTCTAGCAGCGGCAACAGCGGCCTCGGCGTCAACCATCTCGATGCGAGTGTGAGGGCGCACCATCTCGTTCCTCTCCTCATCACTGACTTGGGCATCCCACATACCCATCTTGCAGATAGCCTCCCAATCTAGAGGTGACGAGAAGGTCTTCTCCTGGATCTTCTCATCTACCAAGTCAACCCCCAGACGGGTCAGTAGCACTGTAATCATGTGTCCATAGGGTAGATTACCCATATGACCGGACAATGTAGCACTAATCATGGTCCGCATGATGATGTAGGGAAGGCAGACTGGCTGTCTGGTGCAGATTCTATATATCAAAAACTGGGTCAGCTGAGAAACCCTCTCATAGTGCCCACTCTGTGGGATCAGATTATGTTGGATAATCTTGCAGAAGACCCGTGGAGCTGGATGCAGGTAACAGGCTCTCATCTGCCAACGATCAGGTCGTAACAGCTGATTGTCAATCTCTTCCCTCATCTCAATATAAACAAACTGTGGCTCTCCAGGCGCACAGTACACCATGGGGCCATCATAAGTATGCCCAACAGATCGGCCAGTTGTCGATAATCAAAAGAAATATGCACCCCTTTAACGTAACTGGTGATGCACAACTCTTGACCATGCTCGACGTCATTGTAATTCTCCACCACCTGGAGACTACAATAGAACTGGCGCACCAAATCCGGACATGTGCACGCATCGTAGGTGATGATAGGGAGCAACCCCATGTCACCAAATGCTCTCTCTACGTTGAACAAGGCTAGCTCAGCCAAGTTCACCATACGACCACCCTCCACTTTCTTACGGGCATAGTCGGCATACTGTGCCTCGGCTTCATTAGAGCGAAAGCAAAGCGGATCATGAACTCTGGGTATCTTGGTACGAGCCATGGTATCTGCAGATAAGAAAGAGAAAGGGAGACAAGGAGTTAATAGGGTAAAAATCTGAAATTAACGATGTAAGTTTCCCAAAAGACTCACTTTGCACCATACACGTGGGCGGGAGGACTTACTTAGGTTCCAACACACCCTACGACACTCACACAGTAGGAAATGGAAACCCACGAAGACCAATTTGAAGAAATTTCAAGAAATCAAAAATTTTGACAAATTAGGGCAAAAATAACCAATTTTCGAGTTTCTCGATAACCAACCGATGAAAATGAAAAATTTTTTAGGGCTTTCGTTCCTCGAGATACCAATAACAAAAGCCCCCAATAAAAATCGAATTTTTATGGTTGGAAAAAGTTTAATTTGAAAAATACAAGTTAAATGGACAAAAACCTAGAAACGAAAACCTAAAAACAGGTAAAAATGGGAGAACATACCTGTATGGATGACGTGGACGTCGAAACCCGGGCTCAAACCGACCAAAAACAGTGGAGTGGCACTGTAGCAACTCAGAGGGGAGAGACGAGTCGAAACGGGAGGGAAATAATAAGAAATTACCCAAAATTGGATCTTAAAAATCTGATTTTTAGTTTGAGGGTCGGACAATTCGACTAGAACCATCGACCCTTGAATCGACCCTCCCATCGACACTCGGCTCTAGGGAATCTGAGAAAAAACTAAGGGTTGGAACTGAGGGTCGGACACCCATCGACCCTCACATCGAACCTCAGCTCTCGGGAAGAACAGGTTATTCCCAGGGTCAGATACTAAGGGTCGGACATACCATCGACCCTCACCATCGACCCTGCATAGAAAAGACAATAATTTTTCTTTAAAAATGAGCTGGAATTGGAATTTTAAATCGGTTAGTGTGCCTACATGAAATATAAATGACTTCTCACCTATCTTGATAATTTTCAGGCACCACCAATCACAGAAGGAATTATGACTGGACGTAGGGTAACCCGACAGAATCGAAATGCAGTTCCACCACCACCACCCATGGAGGAGACGAGTCAGGAAAATAATTATGCACCGGGTAATCCAGAACAGGCAAACCCTACAAATTTGCCACCTCCACCACCAGAGCTAACAACCATGGTGATGAATCTGGCTCAGCAGCTGCAACAGATGCAACACGCACAGGCCCAGATGCAAGTTGCGATGGGTGTTATGTTCCAAGCCACTCAAGCTGCACCTATGCAGACAGGACAAGCCAGTGCAGCACCGGTGGGTAACCACCCAGCACCTCAGACACCTCAACAACCTGTTGCACAGATTCCAGTACAGGCTCCGGAAGCAGCTCAGGTTAATTACCAATATCCACCCCATATGTTTGGGGCATATCCCCAAAATCAGTTGGATCACTCTCGATTGGTGGAGAGATTTTTGAAGATGAAGCCTAGTGAATTTAATGGCAAGCCGTCTGATCCATTATGGCCAGCACACTGGATAGACGATATGGAGAGGAATTTCCTAATGATGACTATTACAGAGGATGAAAATGTATTATATGCCACCTTCATGCTCAAAGGTGATGCACATCACTGGTGGAAATCTACTCGGGACTTTCTATTGACCAAGCACGCCCAACTGACTTAGACTGTTTATAAAGAAGCTTTCTTTGAGAAATATTTTCCACCAAGCTTCAGAGATTCTATGGAGAAGGAGTTTCTGAGACTATATCAGGGACAGATGTCAGTGGATGCATACCAACAGCGTTATGAAGAGCTGTTTTTCTTCGCACCACTGAGTATGCAGGAAGAAGAAACCAAAACCCGTAGGTTCGTCACGGGACTGAGAGGAAGCATCAGAGAGAATGTTCTGGGCTTAGAAAAGAAGATTTATAATGAAGCTGTCCAAATAGCTCGAGTCATTGAATCGAGCTAGAAGGAGAGTTATTTCATACAGAACCGGGGTATCAAAAGGCCAGCTGGAAATTCTTATAACGGAGGCAATAACAAGACATATAAGCCTTTCCACCCTCAGAATTTTAATGCTGCAACTAAGACTACTCCAGGGACTCAACCTCAGCCAAAGCCGAATTCTAAAAGCCTGAAGTGTTACAACTGCAACCAACCGGGACATATGGCAAGGGAGGGCCCTAAGCCCAAGAAGCAGTTCCATCAGGGACGGGTATATGCTGTTACGTCCGAGGATGCGGCCGCATCACCCGATGTGGTCACAGGTATGATTGAAACTTTTTGAAGTTGAAATTACATTGTGTGAGCATGTAGACTAAGTTAAAATAAATCACAGGTATCGTACCTATAAATGGCGCACCCGCCAGAGTACTCTTTGATTCAGGAGCTACTCATTTATTTATATCTGTGTCATTCGGAAAGAAGATAAACTTACCCATCAAAATATTAAACTACAAATTACTTGTACGGTCACCGATGGGGTTAGAAGTGGAATTAAAAAAAGGTTATGGACCATGTCCAGTCCGCATTGGTGAGAAAATCTTAAATGCAACCTTGATACAACTTGAGATGACAGACTTTGACGTCATCTTAGGAATGGACTGGTTAGCTCGGCATTCTGCGAACCTACTATGCGCCAAAAAGAAGCTAACATTTAAAGACCAAGCAGGAGCAAAATTCTGTTTTACGGGAACCAAACTTCCCCGTAGACACAAGCTCATACTCTCAGCACTAAAGGCTAAGAAGTGCCTTGAGAAGGGGGCAGTCGGGTATCTAGTATCAGTGGTCGACCTAACCAAGGAAGCACCACAAATGGAAGATATTGAAGTCTTGCGGGACTATCCTAACGTATTTTCGAAGGAACTACTAGGTTTACCACCCGACCGAGCCACAGAGTTTGTGATAGATCTTGTACCTGGAGCCGCACCCGTATCAAAAGCACCTTATAGAATGGCTCCTACGGAACTGAAGGAACTGAAAGTGCAACTACAAGAACTACTGGACAATGGTTATATTCGACCCAGTATATCACCATGGGGAGCGTCGGTGTTATTCGTGAAGAAGAAGGACGGTAGTGTTCGATTATGCATCGACTATCGGGAGTTGAATAAACTGACAATCAAGAATCGATACCCACTACCACGGATCGATGACTTGTTCGATCAGTTGCAAGGAGCAAAGGTATTTTCTAAGATTGATCTTCGATCAGGCTATCATCAATTGAAGATTAAAGAGGGTGATATTCCTAAGACAGCTTTTAGGACCAGATACAGACATTATGAGTTCTTGGTCATGTCTTTTGGATTAACGAACGCACCAGCAACTTTTATGGAACTAATGAACCGGGTTTTCCACGACATGTTGGATACGTCGGTTATAGTATTTATTGATGATATATTGGTATACTCCAAGGACGAAGAAACTCATATCAAGAACCTAAATGCTGCCCTACAGCGTTTAAGGAAAGAAAAGCTATATGCCAAATTTTCAAAGTGTGAGTTTTGGCTAAGTGAAGTCGCCTTCGTAGACCATGTAGTATCCGCTGAGGGAATCAAAGTGGACCCCAGCAAGATCGAGGCTATTGTAAAGTGGGAAGCACCAAAGAGCGTTTCAAAAATCAAAAGTTTTCTGGGTCTAGCTGGTTATTATCGGAGGTTCGTAGAAGACTATTCCCGGATTGCCGTACCTCTCACCAGTTTGACTAAGAAAGGTGAAAAGTTCGTGTGGACCGATAAATGTGAGAAGAGTTTCCAAACGCTGAAGACCAGATTGATATCCGCTCTGATTTTGACTATTCTCATTTCAGGACAGACATTTACTCTATACACTGATGCGTCGGGACTGGGATTGGGATGTGTGCTTATGCAAGGAGAGCAAGTAGTTGCTTATGCTTCAAGACAGTTAAAGGTACATGAGAAAAATTATCCCACTCATGATCTGGAGCTAGCGGCAGTAGTGCATGCTGTTAAGATATGGAGACATTACTTATACGGAGAGAAATTCCATATTAAGTCAGACCATAAAAGTCTTACTTATCTATTTAATCAGAAGGAGTTGAATATGAGACAAAGAAGATGGCTGGAACTATTGAAAGACTATGATTGTGATATCCAGTATCATCCGAGAAAAGCGAACGTAGTAGCGGACGCGTTAAGCAAAAAAGCAATGATAAAATCGCAAGGAGAGGTTAGCACAACTGCAGCAATGTGTACTACCAGAATGGTATTCAATCACGAAAACGAGCAGTATGTGATAGACGCAACGGATGAATCAGCCAACCAAGGGTTCATTCATCGGTTTTCAAATATGTTCGCGGCATTGAAGATTATACCGGACATCATGGATGAAGTGAAGACAGCTATCAAATCGGATCCTTATCTGAGAACAGTACAAGAAGATATCGAGAAAGGTAGGACCAATCCTGAGTTCACCTTGGACGAAGAGAAAACTCTGAAATACAAAGGAAGAATATGTGTACCGGAAATAGAAAGTATGGACATTAGACACCGACTGATGAAGGAAGCCCATACCACCATTTATTCGATACATCCTGGAAGTACAAAAATGTATCATGATCTAAAGAAACTATATTAGTGGAGGGGAATGAAAGCAGATGTAGCCAAGTTCGTGTCTCAATGCCTAAATTGTCAGAAAGTAAAGGTTGAACGGCAAAGACCCGCAGGACTATTACAGCCATTACCGGAACCAGCATGGAAATGGGACTGCATCACTATGGACTTCGTCACGGGACTACCACTGACTCCTCGAGTAGTTGACGCAGTTTGGGTGATTGTGGACCGTCTGACTAAAACAGCTCACTTCATACCGATACGACCTCAGTATACACTGGAGAGGTTAGCAAAGTTGTATGTGGATAATATTGTCCGATTACATGGTGTTCCAGAAAGTATTGTGTCTGATAGAGATCCACGATTTACTTCCAAGTTTTGGGAAGGATTGCAAAAGGCTATGGGTACAACGTTGAAGTTCAGTACTGCATTCTACCCACAGATAGACGGACAGTCAGAGTGTACAATCCAGATTCTAAAAGATATGCTACGAGCATGTGTAATTGATTTCAAAGGATCATGGGATGAAAAGTTACCATTGATCGAGTTCGCTTATAACAATAGCTATCAGGCTACTGTACAGATGTCACCTTATGAAGCGTTGTATGGCAGAAAGTGTCGAACTCCTTTGTTTTGGAATGAAGTTGGAGAATGTAGTATTGTTGGGCCGGAGTTTGTTGAAGAAACCTGCCGAGTGGTCGACATTATCAAGGAAAGAGTAAGAACAGCTCATAATCGTCAGAAGCAATATGCAGATACTCGACGCAGAGATCTTGAGTTCGCCGTAGGTGATAAAGTATTCTTGAAAGTATCACCTATGCGAAGATTGAAAAGGTTCGGGCAGAAAGGGAAACTAAGTCCAAGATATGTCGGGCCATACGAAATTCTATCTAAGCGTGGAAAAGTGGCTTATCAGTTAGCACTACCACCATCTATGTCAAGTGTGCGTGATGTATTTCACATTTCCCTATTGAAGAAAAATATGTCAAGGATCCAACGCACGTTTTGACCGAAGACTTACCTGATTTGACTGAAGATTTGACCTTTGAAGTAACGCCAACTGAAATCACCAGTCGAAAGGTTCAACGACTACGGAACCGAGATATCAATTATGTTAAGGTCACATGGAAAAGTAGAGACATGCAAGAAATTACTTGGGATGAAGAAAATGCTATGCGAAGGCAATACCTTCACTTATTTGATTCAGAAGGTAAGTACAATTTTGAGGACGAAATTTTTATAAGTAGGGGGGAGTTGTAAGACCCGTGTCAATCTAACCCGATCTTACCACCTTGAACCAGGTTTACCTATCATGGTCGAGTCAAATGGACCAAGGGCGTGAAGGAGATCGAGATCCCAAGTATCAAATCGACCCAAAAACATTTAATTTTAGGGGAGGGTCGCATACCCAGCCAAGGAGGGTCGGACCCCCCAAGAACAGAAAGTCAGACCCTCAAATTTGAAGGGAGGGTCGGACATCTTGAATCCTAGGGTCGACGGGATCATCGACCCTCCCATCGACCCTCAGTTTCTGCCGAAATTGAAATTAGGAAATTTCCTAATTTTCGATTGGGATTCTTTCCTAATCTTAAAGGGACTTATTTTAGGATGTTCCTACTCTATTTAAAGGACATCCCTAAGCCTCTTCCACTTCTTTCACAACCCTAATTGAATTGAGAGAAAGAGAAGAGAAGGAAAAGAGGAAGAAGAGAAAGAGAAGAGAATTTAGCCAAAAGAGAAGAGTTGCAGAGAAGGAGTATTCTTCTCAGGTATGGATACTAATTCCATGAGTTTCTACAGACCTTAGGTTAGATATTGATGAGAATGTGATCTCGGAGAAACCCAAACCATCAACCATGGTTAGGTTTTCATGGAAAACCATAGGAGAATGCATAAAAGCTATCTAGGTGGATTATACATGGTTTCAGACCATGGAATGAATATAGAATGGAATGTAGGAGCAAGCCATAGGATCCCAAGCACGAAGAATGGACTAAAAGAGGGAAATTGACCAAGGTACACCGAGGGTCGCACCGAGGGTCGATGACCATCCGACCCTAGGTGATCCTGACCATCGACCCTCAGTGTTCGGGAAGTTCAGAGTTTGGGGAGGGTCGCACCCAGGGTCGATCATGACTCCGACCCTACCTCCGACCCTCAGTTGACAGAATGGTTTTTAAATTCAGAATTAATTCTAATTAAATTCTATCGACTTTGTTAGGTCTTCTAGCAATATAATAACAATATAAAGGTGATTTTAAAGCTTGGAAAAGTATCTATTAGCAAGCTAAGGTGAGGAAATAGAACTATAAACTAATTGGTTAATAACAAACTGTTTTCTCTTTTCTTGAGTCCAATGCCATGCTTGATTCTATGCGAATATGTTTGTAATGTGTATACAACATGTCATCCAATATTACTATTACTTGTTCATGCATATTTATTTTATTGTTTATAACATGATGATGATGATGATGATGATAGGAATAGGCATGTAATTGTATGTGTGTGGTTGGTGTACTTGATGCGAGCAAGTATCAGGGGAGGTGTGATGAGGACGTCAATAAACGTTAACCTTTGGCGGGTCTCAGCACTTTAGCTCTATCTCTAACTCAAGTCTTGTGCATTGGCATCGTCGTATAGCCATTACTTTAGCAGAACTATTATGTCGTAGAGTATCAGGGGAGGTGGTCTCGGTCCTTGTAGTCTCTAACTCTACCAGGGGGCCTTAGCTCTATCTCTATGGACATTCTATCTCTATGGACATTCTGAGGGATGCTGGGGTGAGGCCTTGGATACACTGTTTGGCATTAGGATTGGTTAGATGCGAGCCCAGTTTGCAACCCCTCGCTAACAGGGGCTTACGTGTTGGTATGGTATTATATAGCAATAAACGTTAACCTTTGTTATATAATGTCATGATTATGGTGGATGGGGACGATGATAAACGTTAACCTTCGGGCAGACTTCCACACCCTGTGTATAGAGGCGGGGTCAATAAACGTTAACCTTTGACCACCCAACTTTCTATTGTGCATTGCAAACTATAAACTAGACTAAAGATATGAATTGATTGCATGCATATGTATTGTTGCATTGTTTTGTCTACTCACTGAGCCGTGATGTGTGCTCACCCCTCGACGTCGAATATTTTTAGTCGATGATGCAGGTTATACGGTTGAAGATTATATGAATGCTCCGGCATACGGGGACGTGGCGGCGATGGAAGCTGAAGCTGAAGTAGATACACATGACTCCTCTTGCGAGTGCAACTCATGTGTATTCGATTAGATTTTTCTTAGGTTTCTTTATTTGAATTTAATAAAGACATGTATTTGATAATTATTTATGTCCCAGTTGTTACAGAATAATTTGTTATTTAATATTTATATCACAGTAGATTCTCAGTTCATTTTACTATAAGATTTCCGCTATTGTGTATTTACTCTGATTATGATTACGGATGTATGAGAGTTTAGATAACGCGGGGATAGCCTACTCGAGATCCTGGTTGAACCGTTGGTTTGCTAGCGGTTCATCACACCATTCTATACAGTGCGGAATTGGGGTGTGACAGGTAGGGTAGCACCTGGGTTCTCAGTTTCTGCGACCACAGGGCATAGGGTCGCAGGGTAGGGTAGCACTTGGGGTCTCAGTTTCTGTGACCCCAGGGTGTAGGGTCGCAGGTAGGGTTAGACATACTGTGATCCTACGTGCGACCACACCCTCCCTGAAACTTTCCGAGGGCACGTGGGCGATCATGTGGGTCTTGTGGGGTCGGATATCATTCGACCATACGTGCGACCACACGTGTTCTTGGTCGACCTTTCACTCTTAAGTCCATTCCTTCATGTTTGAATCCTTTGACTTACCATCATGGTCCTTCCTATGATCGTTCTATGGCTCAAACTACAATTTTTATACACTATCCGTTGTCCACAATGATTTTCTCCATGGATTCTCTTGGAATTTATCCATGGATGGATGATTTGGGTTTCTCCTAATCCTATCTTCTTCATGAACTATTCTAGGCTCTTAATTCATGTAAGTAATTAGGTTCATACCTTAGGTTTGCTGAGATTCAGAATTTTCTCTGTACTTTCCTCTTACTTGGTCTTCTTCTTCAATTTTCCTTCTCTTCTCCTTCTCTTCCTTCTCTTCTCTTTCTCTCTCTTCCAATTAGAGTTCTAAAGGAGTGAAAGAGACTAAGGGACCTCCTATTTATAGAGGAAAACCCTCCATAATAAGCCCCAATGAGTTTAGGAAAGACCCCCTTCGAATAAGGAAGGTTTCCAAATTTTCGATTTTGACTGGTTTCGTAAGGTTGCAAGTAGGGTCGCAAAATCCATGACCCTACGTTTTTAAAATGTGCGACCCCAAGACCAAAAAGTCATGGGTTGGACTCTTTTGAGGTGGGGTCAGTCACACCTGTTTAGGCATGCGACCACATACTCATATTTGACTGTTTTTGAGTTATATTTCATACCTAGTCTTGTGGTTTCTTCACGCACTTGGTCCGTTTGGCTCGACCATGATAGGTAGACTGGTCATGACACAAGAATGTAAGGTTAGACCGGGTTCGTGGCGTACGGGTCTTACAATTGTCCTTTTCTCATTTTTACTCTTCACTGTAGGCTTATGCAGTTGAAGGAGAAATGCATCCTTCCATACGATTCTCTTGAAGTCTCCTTTGGTGCTTCCAAGCTTCAAACTTGCATCACATAATTTTTACTCATTAATGAATTAGGTATCAGGTCTACTTCTATGAGTTTGTGACATACTGTGTCACAGTATGGCATCGGATCAGTCTTTCGTATCTAATCTTGAGTACATTGATCACCACTGCATCCGCCTTGGACTGGCAGTCTTCCTTATGGGTGGTTGCTTACATTTTTGCTCTTTCACTTGGGATTGACATCTCTACAGAGGAGGGTGTAGAGAATTCAGTCCATACTGATTCTGGCTGGAATTCCCAAGCCAAATTGATTCTTTATGATGCTGTCATCAGTGACGATGAGTTGGAGTAGATTCCTCAGCTTGATAGGCAGCCGAAATGACGACAGGTTAGGCGAGGTAGAACTCAGTGCATAGAGACAGAGTCATTGTCTGATGGTGAGCTAGCAAAGGCAGATATTAAAAGGTTATCGACATCGGTTCCTTCAGAGTATAGAGAGGTTTTGCCACCTACTGATGATAATGATGATGAGGTTTCGCCTGTAGTTGCTCCTCAGGCTGAGTTTTTTTCTTGAGATTCCTGAGTTGCGAGATATATTGGAAGAGACATATGTTACCAGGATATGTAGACAGGTATGGCAGCTTTCCAGAGACGTATGGCAAGATATGTAGACAGGTATGGCAGCTTTCCAGAGACGTATCGTTAGGATATGTAGACAGGTATGGCAGCTTTCCAAAGACGTATGCTGCAGAACATCGCTAGTGTGGAACAACGTGTGATGTCTATAGAGCGTACAATAATCAATCTACGAAGGTCTATGGAGGCTTCTAGACAGGAGACTGTATTCTATTGGATTGTGTTGGTTAACACAGGTATTGAATGTCCTATTCCTGCTAAGATGAAGGCCACATTAGTAGTTGAGCGTTCGAGAGCACATTGGCAGAGACCTAGGGTGGTGCCTTGAGTACAGCCCACATACTCTGTGGATAGCATTGGGCATCAGGAGAGGAGACAGATGCAATAGCCAAATTAGCAGACGCTTAAGTTTATTTTTATTTTTATTTGGTTAAGTTATCTTTCTTTGAGTTATGTATAACTATTATTTGTTGTTGTTTAATGGGTTGTACTCTCTCGTGTACTTACCCTTTCCTATCATATAGTGTTTCTATTTTGATTATGAAGCATATTTCTTTAGTTTATTCTTGTTTGTCTGTGGGTGTATTATGCTATTTACTTTCTTGTATTTGTTGCATAATTAGTACATGATTTATTCTCATTGTCTTTTAGTCCACCTATGTCAGCATACTTAATTTTTGTATGTAGGTAGAATTAGTAGTGTGTATAATATAAAATATACTCTGATACCAATTTTGTCACACCCCGTTCCTGACATATTGGTACTATGAAATGCAACGAGATCTCTCCATCCTTTTAGGGCACAAGAAATTCCCTACCAGGATCACCACAAGGTAATAATTAAACCTGTTCAAAGTAATTGAGGAAACAATACACATATTTCCAAATAAAAATTAGCGGAAGTCTTATCTCAATTCAAAGTAGCTGACATCTACAATTTATGAAAGAATAATAAAAAAATATCACTCCAAGTAAAAGGTACTTCTAAGAGCTTAAGTATTACTTGAAAGATATAGACCACACGTCTCCAATTAAATTTTTTATATAATACTAGAAATACTGTGAAAGAAAGTCCATGTCTATCCATAGATACAGTCGTCGCACTCATAACTAGAGCTATGGACATCATCGCCGCTATCACCATCAACAACCTCCACACCGCAGGGATAGCACCTTGGAGTATCAATGTAGTCACCAAAGTTTACACCTACATCAACTAAAATATTACGTACACGCGGGGTCAAGGTGTCAAAAATGGGGCCGGCCCAGTAGCACGGACCGAGCCGGCTCGATATAACTCGAACCCAGTCCGGACCGAACCTTAATAGACAGGTTTCGGTCTCGGCTTGTAAAGCCCGATACCGTTTCAGCCCAGACCGGATCGATCCGTCAAGAAGCCCAAACTAGCCCGAACCAATAATACTTAACCCGAACACCAGTAAGGTTCATCCAGGCTCAGTTTTTTAATTTTAATGGTTTTAAATTTTGATGGATTATATTACACTGTTATAGTTCACTTCTTGATCCGAAAGATTATATGAATCTATAGTTGAAAAAAGTATGTTAATTATTACAATTTATTGAATTATATACATATAGAAGGAATGATGCTAATTTTATAGATAGAAATAATAAAATAGGCTATATATCTTACATATAAAATAGGCCCGATAAGTTTGATAAGCCCGATCCATACCGAATCAGCCCGAAATTACCTCAATAAGCCCACCCCGATAACAAACCGACACCGGACCAGCCCGTTAGTTATTGTGTTCAGCGCAGCCCAACCCAGCCCGAATTCTTAATGGACATGTTTTGGGCTGGGCTTATAAAACTCGACACAGGTTCAGCCCGGACCGAAACTGGCCCAGACCGGCCCGTTGACACCCATAACGTGGGGTAAGCTCAACCACCGAGCTTAGCAAGGAAATCAGACATGCAACATATAAATGCATGATATTACAAACTACAGTCTAGTAAATAATTGTAAGTGCCAGCTCAAGACAATCTACACACGGAGTCTCCAAGCTACATGGGTCACCCCCATCAGAATGATAATGCCCTACACATAGAGCAGAGCATGCCTCCCAAGTATGGGTCTGTCATTGTAGTACAGGTTCATTTTCTACAGGCTGCCTGTACATAACTCATCCCAAGTCCATAGTCTGTCGGGCACTTGAGGTGATAGTAATCCCACTAGTCAACTCTCTAGCCCATTCACACTACGTCGGGTATAGGGAGCATTGCAGCTATGTTTATAACACTTTTTTATTGAACCCATGTCCATACATATCCCCCCAATGGCTAGCGGTACAGTTATAGGGATAAATATGTTCGACTAGCTATGTCTACCAAATTAGTTATATTACTAGACCATAACTTCGCTAAGCTTCCGACCCCGTCCGAGCCCCTACATAGGACATCGTGACTTAGCTAGGTTACATATGGTCAGTGTAAAGCAGCGTCAATAAGAAGTGGTGTAAGCATCCCATTCCACCCACCTTCCTCCTTACCAACTTAACCAGACATCAGGAATCATCAAGACCAACTCTACCTTTCATGGAGAGGTCACGAGGCATCTCATTCCACCCTTTCCAAACCACTACGAGTATCACTGATCGCACATAGGATAAATGCAAATGCATGAGCAAACAATACAGTTTATTGGATGGCATGTTACCACACAAAAGCTTGTTATCAATCACATAACATCACTCGACATGATCAATATAACTAATACTACCAAACAAAGGTCCAATCCCCATACCTAATTGGTAAACAAAAATTATTAAAGAAGCATGGCTTCAAACAACTTCACTAAGGTTCTCCTGTACCTTTAGCATCAACATAAATATTTGTTATTAATTATTTTGCTTATTGTTTGAATCTATCGTTGGTTCATCATAACATCCCATTGCGTTATTAACATTTTCAAGGGTCTGACAGTCTGGTTTTGACATGATATACTTACTGTCCAAAGGTTCAAAGTATTTCAAATAGTGAACAACAAGTATAAAAATAGCTTCCATGGCTAACAATTGTAATAATAGAGAATATATATATATATATATATATATATATATATATATATATATATATATATATATATATATATATATATATATATGGTTTTAGGGATCTAAACCCTTAAATGGGTTTAATTAAATCCTAGAAAGTTTCTGGCCAAGTTTGGCCACGATCTGAAATCAAAACCTCGGGCGGCACATCATTGACCTCATGTCAAAACGTGGCCGAAATTACTCAATTTTGATATGATAGTTTTCTTGGAATTTTTTAAGCCAGAATACAAAGTTTGGGCTAAAAATTCCATTTCTACATCAAGTTATGGATACCGTTTGATTTCCCAGGCAGCCGATATTGCTGGATCTGGTTTTAAACCTCTGATCCAATTCCAGCAACTCTTCTAAGGGATATAAATACATAGACAGGTTCATAAAAATCCCAGAAGAATGATGTCCAAGAATGGCCATCAGCAGAGGTCGTTTCACTATGCGGCATATGGTATCAATCGCACGGTCATTGGCCATAAGTGTGCAGCACGTATCCGATCGCACGTCAAAATGTAGCCAGATCATGCTAATTTTTAGACAGTGTTCTTCTTAAATTTTTATCAGTCTAATCTATGAGTTTGAGTCCAAAAATCCCAATCTAACTCATATAAATGATATCGAATTCATTTCTCTGTAAACCAATATTGCTGGATTTGGTTTCTGTTCCTTAATCCTTTTTCCAGCAATACCAGGGATGATTTCATTGGGTTAAAATCCATAATAATCCATTTAGATTTATCATTTGAGTTTGGGAGACTTGGATCCAATCAATAGTCTATTAAAATTCCATCTCCCAACATTTTAGAAATCCCAGTTCATCTCTGATTCAGATCCAACTCCAAGTTTAGTCTAAAGACTTGGAAATTAATTAACAATCTAGATGAATCCTTTAGACAAAAACCATGTTAAACTTATTCATTCATCATCCTTATCCATCCTATATCATTTATTCAGATCCTGGTTCTCTACAAATCTGATCCATACACCTATAGGTATTTAGAGGTGTATCAGAGATGGAGAAGAGGAGTTCATGGCCAGGAGTTTGATTAATTCTCCAGCCATGGTTCGCTGGTTTGAATGGATTCAAAAGAAAACTCACAAAATAAAGGAGTGATACCTGTATTGGTTCTCAATCGATGGAAGTATCAGCTTTCCAATGGTTGAAGAGCTTTCTCCTGCATCTTTCTTCTAAATCTTCTTTCCCTTCTTCCTTCTACAGCACCAGCAAGACCTCTCTTCCTCTCTCACGTTTTGGTTGTTTAGAGAAAGACAATGTGAATGAAAAGAATTGGGAAAGAGAGAGGTAAACCAATCCCATCCCAATCACATTGGAGTGATTTGGGCTCCAATCAAGGGAAATTGGAGGATTCCCTCCTTACCCATTTCAAAAAGGATAATAAACCTGGACACATTTCTCAATGAGTCCAATTCAAGATCAAACCTGACCATTGGTCCAAATGGGTTGGCTTTCTAAACCTGACCCGTTTCAGGAGGTGAGGCACGTGTCTAATCGAACCTTAGTGGTATCATGACAGACCCTCTATTTGAGTCCTGATTGTATATTTTAGGTTTCAGGGTTTAGTCTGTTTACCTCCATTGGGCTTCATAGGTCTGGTCCACCTTGGTTTGAACCGTTCATTGTGGTAAGACCTGCTACAAGCCAAAATTTCCAACTTAGGACTAAAATTTGGATACGGGTCTTATAATCCGTATCCTTCATCTGTTTCTGGTTCAGAACACCAGTTTACCTTAGTTAGGAATTATGAGACCAACTATTGGGTTCCTAGTTTATCTTGGGATCCATGTATAGACTTAGAAGATTGAACCATATGAGTTATATGTCACACCCCAATTCTGGACTAACCAGAATAATGTGATGAACCGTTAATAAACCAACGGTTCAACCAGGATCTCGTTTAGGTAGTACCCACCATATCAATAACACACACATTCCACAGTAATAATCAGAGATAACAAATAAATAAGCAGAAGTCTTTATAATTAATGAACTGAGTATCTAACAGTGATAAATAAATATTTAATCTAGTTATCTCTAAGTAATTTAAGACATAAAATAAAATAATCAATTACATGTCCCTTAACCAAAATAAAACTAAACTAATCAAAGACACATTGATTGCACTCGCATGAAGGATCATGCGCATCTTCAACAGCTTCTACGTCCATAGCCGCCATGTGTCCATATGTCAGCACATTCACGTACTCTTCAACAGTAGGACCTGCATCATCAACTAAAAATATTCGATGTCGAAAGGGTGAGCACACATCATGGCTCAGTAAACAAACAAAACAATGCAACAAGCATATACATGCATTCAATTCATATCTTTGGTCTGGTTTTTAAGTTTGCAATATGCTATAGAAAGGATTGGCGGCCACCGCACCTCTATACACGAGTGTATGAATCAGCCCAATGGATCAAACACCATTTCTGTCCCACATGCACCCACCATGGAATAGAGATAGAGCTAAAGTGTCTGGATCAAATACCGCCAACACTTCCCTGATGCCCTACCCATGCCAACACATAAGCCCCTATTGGCGAGGGCTTGCAAACTGGGCTCGCAATTAACCAATTCTAAATATCATCCAGTGTATCTAGGCCTCACCCCAGCATCCCTTAATATGTCCATAGAGATAGAGCTAAGGCCCCCCAGCAGAGTCAAAGATCACACGGTCCGAGACCATCTCCCCTGATGCCCTACGATGTAATAGTTCTACTAAGGTAATGGCGATACGACGATGTCAGTGGGCAAGACTTGAATAGAGATAGAGGTAGAGTCTGGGGACTAGGTCAAATACCATAATGCCACATCCTCCCCCTGATGCTCCACCAGCATCCAGCACACTAACCACATACACACAGTCACATGCCTATTCTTAGCATCACCAATTAACATGGTAGCAAATGGACAAAAGTAAATATGCATGAGCAGTAATAACAGTAATATTGGATGACATGTGACATGAACATTACAAGCATACAAGCATAGAATCAATCATGGCATTGGACTCAATAAACTAACAGTTTGTTATTATCCAATTAGTTTAGGTCTTGTTCCCTCACCTGTTAGCAAAATTTGATTTCCTTCCAAGCCTTGTAATTCTCTTTAAATCAATTTAATGACCTAAAAATTATATAAATTTAAGTTAGGATTCATGTGTAATGTGTTACAGTAGTCAAAAATCAAAACAAATCACTGATAGTTGTCTGATAGGCCCTATGGTCGCATGCTGTGTCGACCTTACCACGTACGATCGATACCCTATGGTAGCACTATATGCGACCATACCCTGCGACCATACGTTTCCTAAATTTTTCCTGAATAGTTATAATCGACACTATGGTCATCCTATGGTCGATTTATGGTCGACCGTAGTTGCGACCATACTATTACGGATCAGAACTTACTTTTAATCCGAACTCTTCCTCTTGGCTCCTCAGTAGGGTCCTTCCTAATGATCATTCTAAGGTCCATTCTCTTAGTTTAATCAACTGATTACTCTAATCCATTCTCTATGATCTCCTCTTGAGGTTTGCTCAGAGAATCCCATAGTTGAATCTTTACAATGGGTTTGGTATAATTTACACTAGTGACTTCTAATCTTGATGTTCTAAGGCTATGGAGATAAGGTTCATACCTTACTTGTTGCAGGGAATCAGTAGAACTCTTCTCTCTGCCTTCTCCTTAGTTTTCTCTCCTTCTCCTTCTCTTCATTCTCTTCCTCTAGGGTTTGTTAATATTCCAAAAGAGTGAAAAAGAGTTGAGAGACATCCTTTATATAGAGAGAAACCTTCCATGTAGAGTTCTCCAATATTAAGAAAGAGATCCCCCCCCCCTTAATTTGGAAAGTTTTCAACTCAGAGTCTGGTTTTGGGGTCGTACGGTCGGATGGTACGGTAGCATAATTCATCAACCATACGCTCAAAAACATCGATCGTACGGTCACTATTTGTATGATCTTTATTTCTTACCATATGGTCGACCATACCTACCTAGGTAGTCGACCATACACTTGATTCTAAGTGTTTTTGGAGTCGATTCTCATACCTGGTCTTGGGGTCCATCTTCACACGGTCGGTCCACTTGATCCAGCAATGATGGGAAGACCTAGCACGACATGGTTAGACCGGGTTAGTGGAGTGCAGGCCTTACATTATAGGTTATTCAACATCTAACAAATGACTATCTAATGAAATAGGTTACAGACTCAAACACGATGTTGGCCTACTATTTGGGATTAGCATTGGAACTGCACTATAAGTGCGATCAGGTGAGGGGTTTAGTCCGTAGTAATTAAGGCATTCTAACATGTCTACTTTTATGTCAATAACATGTTATGCCTGTGATGATAACATGCTATGTTTATGTTTATAACATACTATGCTTATGCTTATAACATGTCATCCAATAAACTGTTATATTGAGCATGCATTTGCATAACAACTATATATGTTTGTGTGATGATTAGTGGATGGGTATGATGGTCATGTGGCTTGTGAGAGTACAATACATGAGACATGTTATTTTATGCCATTACCTTAGCGGGGGACGGTGGTCCATGGGAGTGGTGCGGGGGTCCTTGATGAGGTAAGGCTTTGTTTCATCTTTTATATATATAATCACCATGTATGATGGTGCTTGTGTCATGTGGAAGCATGGGCATACGCATCATGTTGGAATTGCTAGCATTCTAGCGGGGACATAGTGATCCATGGGAGTGAAACCGAGCATCTCTATTGGGATGCAGTCCTATTTAAATTAATGCACATGATAGACATAGGTAATGACATTACCCTGTATCCTACGCCCTTCCAATAGGGGTTAAAATACTGGCATAGACTCATACTTCCAAAGGTTGGGTGACCCGAGGGAAGAGTCAGTGAAGTGTGGGTGCACTGTAGCTGGCATGAGACAAAACCAATAGTGGGAGGTGACGAGCCTGAAGGGTTTGGAGGACCTGGATGGGGGTTCACTTGTAGAAGGAGTTTAGTAATCTGGGATCTCGTATTCTTCTTCTACCTTGCCTGGTGTATGAGAGTTAGAGGCTTGCGGTCGTAGGCAAGACCGAAAGTGTTAGCTGAATCTCAATATGACACCATAGTAATACATTGCCTGAAATCTAATTAATGAACTCATTCCATTTCATTAGATGTTGGATGATGCATGCATGTGATACTGAACTTCTCACTGAGCTAGGATGGGAGCTCACCCTCATATCGATACTTCTTTTCTAGATGTTGATGCAGGTGATTATACTATGGCTGAGTTTATGGAGGACTCACTGGTCAGTGATGCTACCGGTGCTGACGATGTTGTGAGAGAGTATGGAGAGGGCTGTACTTGTAGTGATTGTGTCTATGCTTGATGCACCACTCTTTTTGTTTATCTTTTGATTATGATGTTGATAGGCAATGAGACCTATCCGGAACAATGATCTCAAATTATCTCGGGATAACTGTATATTGAGATATTATAGTATTGTGTGAAGACTATTGTGGTGGATTTCATAAAACTTGACTTTATTATGATATGATACACTTAGAGGTCATCTATCATGTACTATTGCTTCAGCTATTATTACTCTGATTTATATATTATTATTGTGGTTATTGCTTGTGTAAACTATAGGATTTATATGGTAGGTCATTGTAGTTGTCAATCGCTGAAAGATTTGGGTTGGCTACTGAATTAACCTGGATATCACGGTTGATTCCCTATAATGGGTTGTGACATGTTACTTCTTTTCAGATTCTGTTGCAGATGACTACTCTATTGTAGATTTTATGGAGTTTCCATTGGCGAGCGTTGTGGATGGGACTGATGAAGTTCGTGGGGAGAACAACGAGGGTTGCACTTGCAGCGACTGCTTCTATGCATGACGTAGCCCTCCCCTTACTCTTTCCCTTCTCTTATGATTCTTTTTGTTGATAGACGAAGATGTCTATTAAACAATATCACAGATTTACTCTTTTTGGTTTGGCTACACGTATATCGGATATTGTAATATTTTGGTAGAGAACAATGATATGTAATTCATAACAAACATATGTATGGTTATAATATCATTCAGTTGCATTTGTCAGTATAAATGCTTCTGCTATTGTTATTATTTGATTCTTGATTATTATGAATATTGTTTGTGTAGATTGTGGGATTCATATGGTAGAATACTGTGGTTAGCAATCTTGGACGGATTCAGTTTGCTATAAGTGTTGACCCAGATATCATGCTCGATTCCCCAGAATGGGCTATGACAACACTGGTATCAGAGCAAAACCACTCTGTCTCTACTTATGAATTCCTCCTACACATGTGCTTCCATGAATCGATGATAGATGCATAGGGTAAATTAAAACAAACCAACAATAATAAGTAGGGAAAACAATAACTTAGTCACACCACATTGCAAAAAATAAATAAGACGAATAATGCACAAGTATGAAGTAAAGAACCATATTTATATATAGGGGTGTGTATGTGTGTCAACAATAATTACAAAAAATTGGGTACAGTCTACAACCCAGATAGTTACCCTAAAATATGACATGTACAAAAAGAAATGTGATGCCATCTAGGTAATACGACTAATAAGCCGAGCCGTTAGTCCCTAGTACAGAAAGTAAAGAGATGAACTATAGAGACAAGTATAATGTAAAGAAAAAGGAAAAATAATAGCATGAGCACTATGGGTCAATAGTAGGTAGTGGGACCGATCCACTCTGTTGAACTGCTGGTGTAATAGACACGCGCCAACCATATCCTACTATTCGACCGAGCTCAGCGTCGAAGCCATCCTGATGCCTCTCAATGGTCTGCTGGTCACGCCGTATACTGGCTAGCTCCTCCATCACTACCCGTTTCCCCTCTGCAATCTAGGTCTGGATGGTGGAAAACATCTCCTTTATCCGAGCCATACATCCATGTGGCCTAGCAGCTGCTATAGAGGTGGAAGCCCTCTCTCCCTTTGGGATGTCCATTTCCTCATTGCTATCTGAGTTGGCAGCCACCTTGCATGCCACAAGATGCGTAGACGTGCCCTCCACTCGAGTTTATCTATTGCCTCGAGTTTCAGGTCGGACTTCACCACATTATGAAGGTCCATCTAGATGATGCTGGTCCAACCAAATGGGGAGGATTCCTTCCCATTCCTTTTCTCCTCGCCAGCAAGCTCCACCCCAAAGTGAATGGAGACATGTGTAAATAGATGATCATATGGCAGCTTTCCCTTGCCTAAGTGGTCTGCCATGAACAGTATGTGCCTAAAAATAATATATGGGAGACATAACTACTCTCCCTAGAATAAGCAGTGTGTAGCATACATGGCGAAGGTTCAACGTCTTTGCAACCGTGACATATATTATGTGAAGGTTACTTGGAGAAGCCAAGATGTAAAATAAATCACATGGGAAGAAGAGAATGCTATGCAGAAGCAATATCCTCACCTATTCGACTCGGAAGGTGTATGCAAATTTCGAGGATGACATTTATGTGAGGGGGAGTTGTAAGACCCGCAGTCTATGAACCCGGTTTAACCGTGTCATGCCAGGTCTTCCCATCATTTTTGGACCAAGTGGACCAACCGTGTGAAGTAGGATCACAAACCAGGTATGAAAATCGACCCAACACTCTAAAAAGTATACGTATGGTCGACCATATGGTAAGAAACAAATATTACAGACCATTGATACTATGGTTGATGTTTTCGACCCTACGGTCGATGGGTTCTGTGACCATAGGCCATCGACCGTAAGACCCCAAATCAGACTTCGAACTTGGAAACTTTTCTAAATTGAGGAGGCTCTCTTTCCTATTATTAAAGAACTCTATATGGAGAGTTTTTCTCTATATAAAGGACGTCCCTCAACCCTTTTTCACTCTTTTGGAACATTAGCAAACCCTTGAGGAAGAAAAAGAAGAGAAGGTGAAAGAGAAAAAGCTAAAGAGAAGGCTGAGAGAAGAGTTCTACTGATTCCATGCAACAAGTAAGGTATGAACCTTGTCTCTGAAACCTTAGAGCATCAAGAGTAGGAATTTTTAGTGTAAATTGTAATACCAAATCCAATGTAAGGAATCAGCTATGAGATTTTCTAAGCAAATCTCAAAGGGAAACCATAGAGAATGGATTGGAGTAATCAGTTGATTAAACTAAGATAATGGACTCTAGAATGATCATTAGGAAGGACCCTACTAAGGAGTCAAGAGGAAGATTTTGGATTGAAAATGGTTTCTGGATCAGACAAGCGTATGGTCGCAGCTACCGATCATAGATCGACTATAGGGTGACCATACCATCGACCATAGCCATTCGGGAAGAATTCAGGAAACATACGGTCGCAGGGTATGGTCACATATAGTGCGACCGTAGGGTATCGATTGTAAGTAGTAAGTTCGACACAGCATGTGACCATAGGGCCTATCAGACACCTATTAGTGATATGTTTTGATTTTCGACTATTGTAACACATTACACATGCTTAAATTTATACAATTTTTAGGTCATTAAATTGATTCAAAGAAAATTACAAGGCTTAGAAGGAGATCAAGTTTTGTTAACAAGTGAGGGAACAAGACCTAAACTAACTGGATAATAATAAACTGTTATTTTATTGAGTCCCATGCTATGATTGATTCTATGCCTGTATGCTTGTAATGTGCATCTCAATCTCATCCAACATTACTATTATTACTGCTCATGCATATTTACTTTTGTCTATTTGCTACCATGTTGATTGGTGTGCTAGGAACAGGCATGTAATTATGTGTGTGTGTGTGGTTAGTGTGTTGGATGCGAGTGGAGCATCAATGAGGAGGACATGGCATGGTGGTCTCTGACCTAGTCACCAAACTCTAGCTCTATCTCTACTCAAGTCTTACCCACTGACATCGTAGTATCGCCATTACCTTAGCAGAACTATTACGTCGTAGGGCATCAGGGGAGGTGGTCTCGAACCATGTGGTCTCTAACTCTGCTGGGGGTTCTTAGTTGTATCTCTATGGACGTATTGAGGGATGGGGTAAGGCCTTGGATACATTTGATGACATTTAAGAATGGTTGGTTGCGAGCCCAGTTTGCAAGCCCTTACCAATAGGGGCTTACATGTTGGTATGGGTAGGGCATCAGGGGAAGTGTTGGCGGTGTTTAATCCGGACACTTTAGCTCTATCTCTATTCCATGGTGGGTGTATGTGGGACGGTAATGGTGTTTGATCCATTGTGCAGATTCACACACGTGTATAGAGGTGCGGTGACGGCCAATCTTTGCTATAACGTATTGCAAACTTAAAAATCAGACCAAAGATATGAATTGAATGCATGCATATGTTTGTTGCATTGTTTTGTTTGCTCATTGAGTCGTTATGTGTGTTCACCTATTCAACGTCGTATATTTTTAGTTGATGATGCAGGTTTTATTGTAGAAGAGTACGTGAATGCACCAATATATGGACACACGATGGTTATGGACGTAGAAGCTGTTAAAGATGCACATGATCTTTCATGCGAGTGCAATCAATGCGTCTTTGATTAGTTTAGTTATATTTTGGTTAACGGACATGTAATTGATTATTTTATTTTCTGTCTTAAGTTACTTGGAGATAACTAGATTAACTATTTATTTAGCACTGTTAGATACTCAATTCATTAATTATAAAGACTTCTGCTTATTTGTTTATTATCTCTGATTACTTCTGTGGAAGGTGTGTGTGGTTGATATGGTGGGTACTACCTAACGGAGATCCTGGTTGAACCATTGGTTTATTTATAGTTCATCACACTATTATAGTTAGTCTAGAATTAGGGTGTGACAACATGCCATAGAACCTACAAGAGACAAAAAAAAAGGAGGTATAAAGGATTAGTTACCCATTCATGCAAAACCATCACCCAAGTAGGGGTGCATACAGCATGGTCTCTATAATTCCCGTATCAAACTAACCGGTCTTACCACCTTGTATTAGGTCTACCTATCATGGTCGAGCCAAGTGGACTAAGTGCGTGAAGAAAATCACAAGACCAGTAAATGTGAGGGTAGGGTCGCATGCCTAAACAGGTAGGGTCGACCCCACCTCAACAGAAGTCCAACCTATGATTTTCTAGTCATAGGGTCGCATGACTAGAAAAACGTAGGGTCGACGGATTCTATGACCCTACGTTCGACCCTACGATGACAGACAGAAACCATAAAATAGGAAACTTTCCTAATTCCAAGAGGTTCTTTCCTAAACTCAATGGGACTTATTTTGGAGGGTTTTTCTCTATAAATAGGACGTCCCTTAGCCTCTTTCACTCCTTTTAGAACCCTGAGTGAATGTGAGAAAAGAGAAAGAGAAGGAAAAGAAGAAGATAAGGAAAATTGAAGAAAAGACTAAGGAAGAGGAGGAAGTTCAGAGAAACCTCTGAATCTCAGCCAACTTCAGGTATGAATCTAAGTCCCTTCATAAAGTAAGAGCCTAGAATAGATTAGGAAGAAGTTAGGATTAAGAGAAACCCAAATGATCCATTCATGGACTAGTTCCAAAGGAATCCATGGAAGTAATCATCATGGGCGATAGAAAGTGTGTAAAAATCATAGTTATGTGCCATAGAACAATCTTAGAATGGACCTATAAGACCACAGGATCGACCACATGCCCTCGGGAAGTCCCAGGGAGGGTGTGGTCGCACGTAGGGTCGATTGGTAACCGGCCCCACGTCCGACCCTACACCCTAGGGTCGATTGGTAACCGACCCTAGGTGTTGCCCTACCTACGACCGTACAACTTCAACTAGTCTAAATTTGTTAGAATTAATTATAATTAAAATCTATCGACTTGTTAGGCCTTTCTAGTGATTTAAAGGTGATTCATAAAGCTTGAACGAGGATCTACACTCAATCAAAGGTGAGGGAACAAGACCTAAACTAATTGGCTAATAATAAATTGTTTCCGTTTATTGAGTCCAATACCATGTATGATTCTATGATTGTATGATTGTAATGTGCATATCACATATCATCTACTATTCCTATTATTACTGTTCATGCATATTTAATTCAGTTTATTTATAACATGATGATGATGATGATGCTAAGAATAGGCATGTGAATTTTTGTGTGTGGTTAGTGTACTTGATGTGAGTGGGGCATCAAGGGAAGTGTGATGCTGTGCGGTCCTAAGCACTTTAACCCTATCTCTACTCAAGTCTTGTCCACTGACATCGTCGTATTGCCATTATCTTAGCAGAACTATTATGTCGTAGGGCATCAGGGGAGGTGGTCTCGGACCGTGTAGTCTCTGACTCTACCGGGGGGTCTTAGCTCTATCTCTATGGACGTATTGAGGGATGCTGGGGTGAGGCCTTGGATACACTGTTTGACATTAGGATTGGTTAGTTGCGAGCCCAATTTGCAAGCCCTCGCCAACAGGGGCTTACGTGTTGGTATGGGTAGAGCATCAGGGGAAGTGTGATGCGGTGCGGTCCTAAGCACTTTAGCTCTATCTCTATTCCATGGTGGGGTGGACGTAGACGACAATGGTGTTTGATCTGTTGGGTGGGCTTACATACCCTCTGTATAGAGGTGCGGCGGCCACCAATCCTTTCTATTGCACATTGTAAACTTATGAACCAGACCAAAAATATGAATTGAATGCATGCATATGTTTGTTGCATTGTTTTGTTTGCTCACTGAGCCATGATGTGTGCTCACCCTTTCGACGTCGAATGCTTTTAGTTGATGATGCAGGTACCACGGTTGAAGACTATATGAATTCTCCTACGTATGGACATGCGGCGGCGATGGACGCTGAAGTTATGGTGGAGTCGCATGATTCGTCATGCGAGTGTAACTCTTGTGTTTTCGATTAGAATTTTATTCAATTTATATAGACGGTGTAATTGATTAAATATTTTATTTTATGTCTTAGTCAATGGAGAATAATTGGATAATTTTTTATTTTATAATTGTTAGACTCTTAGTTCAATAGTATAAAGACTTCCGCTATTGTGTATTTACTCTGATTATTATCGTGGATGTGTATGGTTAAGCAAACGGACACAGCCTATTCGAGATCCTGGTTGAACTGTTGGTTAATTAGCGGTTCATCACACCATTTTGAATAGTACGGAATTGGGGTGTGACAGTCTCTCCCACAGATAACCGAGTTATCTCTGGTGGGAAGACCAATACCCTGCCACTGTGGATCCATCATATGGGATAACCCTATGATGCCTTTTTCATTCCCACACAAAATAGAGAACCAGGGAAAAGCCCGAGGTATGCTTAATGTAAGGAAATAAGAACAAAGAAAAAGGAAAGAATACCTCATGGGATGATTGGGTTGTGCCGCTCAACGTAGCCAAATGATTACCAAGAACGGCATAGGGGAACCTTGGGAGACTTGAAGGGACTATTTTCTCTCTTTCTCATAGAGGCTCTTTGATGTGGGCTCCAACTGAGGACCTACGAGCCCTTATATAAAACTCAAATTTCCATAGAACCGAAGGTCTAGTAACTTAAACGGTGCCTCCACTTCGATCCTCCGGATAGACCAAGTGTCACATCCATTGAGTTTGGGCACTCAAATTAACCAAAGGCATTTAAAAAATTAACCGAAGGCACCTACCTCTGCTTCATGCCTCCGGTATACTAAAATTCAAAATATTTCTAAGGGTTAAACCGGAGGCTTAACCGGATATATCATCCGTCACATCCGTCAGTTAACCCTCTGGAAGTGTTGTTCTGTAGGGTTTGATAAACCAGATGCTCTGCTAGAGGGTATTGCACCCAGTACCCTATCCTTGGGTTCTCCCAATAAATTTGGGGGATTACTAACCGGCCCATCCTAGCTAGATGGACCTATACCCGTTATCGCCCCCTATTCATAAAATAGACAAATGGACCTTGGGAAGATGAAAAGTTTCAGTGCATTGCTTCTCTTGCTTACCATGACATAATTACAAGAATGTGTTGTGGTATATTGGACTACTAACACTTGGGCATTTACAGATTTGCCCTACCAACCTTCAACCATTGAAAGCAATGCCTCTATGGCGAAGACCAAGGGGTCCCCCCGCTAATATGAACTTGCCCCCTCCGCTTACGGATGATGAAGGTAGTGTAGGACATGGTGATTCCCATTCACCACTACCACTGCCACCACCAGTTGACCTTCTACAGGTACCTCCAGTGCAAACTGTGGCTGATATGACAGCTATAACGGGTGGATTGGTTCGCAACTTGGAGGAACAACAGAGGACTACGGTGGCAGTCTTCATCGAGCTATTAGCCGTACTACGTAGAGCACCACCCGTTCCACCAGCGCAAGGTCAAGCACAAGGTGGAGGAATACCTCCAATTATGCATGCCCCACATGTACATATATAGGTGCCTCCAATTCAGACTCACCTAGGTATGGCAGGCATACAATTATAGTCTCAACTGGATGGGGCAAAAGTGATTAGCAACTTTTAGCACATGGATCCACTGAAGTTCACAAAGATTGGTGTAAGACCAGACTCCACAAACCCAGTCTAACATGGGTTATCATGTCGTGACAGGTCTTTCAATCATAATCGAGTTAGACGAGACAGCCAAATAACAAAGCCACGCATCAAGGTACAAAAACTAACAACTTCAACATTGACTGGTTTGATTGGTTGAGCTTGTCTAGTCACACGGGCAATGCCACTGGTCAGCGCCACCAGACAACCCAAATTCCAATCCGATAATGGAATTTGGTGGGACCCACCTTCCAACTCTTGCATGGAAACCTTCCCATGCGAGAGGTGGATCCATATAAGGACTCTCTCCCTATATAAAATCCTTACCTTTCCATTCTCTCTCATTCTTTGGCCATCCAAAACCCAAGAGTCGAGAGAAAGATCTAAGAGAGGATCTGTAGAGAAGAAGAAGGCTGAGAAAGGGAGAATAGTCCGTTAAGAAAAAACTCACCATCAGTTTTTGATCTACGTTGTCACGAAACCAACGGTAAGTTCCTAATCACTGTAGATAGATCAGGATGTACTTGAGGATAAGATCATAGCCATTTATGACTATTGGTTGATTCCAATACGTTAAAGGATCTTTTGTTTGAAAGGTTCACAAGATCCAGTGATGAGAAGATTACAGTAAACTGGGGTTTACAATGGAAGACTTAACCCTAACGTATCTCTGGCCATAGAACGATGTAGGATGAACCCTAAAATGAGTCGAGTGATCAACTCTGAAGAAAAGATAAACCGAGAGACAACCTAGACAATGTTCAATGTGTTCTCCGATGGCACACAGAGTGACATTGGTGAATTGATCGACGGCACATAGTGTGACACCGGTGATGCCACGGTTATATTCGAGAAGCCCCTGGAAGTTTATCGAAGGGGTGTCCAATGTGGCTGTTGTTAGACTGGATAGTGCCACTGGACAATGTTCGGTGTGACTTATTCCACTCCGAACAATGAATCCGAAGAAGAATTATAAGACCCGCACACCACGAACCCGGTCTAACCTTACGTTCTCGTGTTGTGACTGGTCTTCCCATCATAACCGGCTTAAGTGAACCAATTGTATGAAGAAACACAAGATAAGGTAAGTAACAAGTCAGATTTAGTTGGTGTGGTAGACTGTTTAAGGTTATGTGGAAGCAACCAGTCAAAAACTAAAAACCAATAAATTTTGGTTGTGTGTTCGCATTTTTGAGGGGTGTGGTTGACCATACACGAGACCACACAACGTGTGGTCTCACATTTGGGATGTGTAGTCGACGGATTCTGCGACCACACGTGTGACCACACGATGTTGAACTAACTCCGTGTTTAAGAAACTTTCCTAATTTGAGGGGATCTCTTTCCTAATTGAAAGAGGACTTTATATAGAGGTTTTTCCTCTATATAAGGGACATTCCTTAGCCTCTTTTACTCTTTTAGAACCCAAATTGAAACTCTAAACCTAAGAAAAAAAGAAAGAGAGGAAGAGAAAGAGAAGAAGAGATTTGAAGAAGAAGCTTGGAGAAAAGTTTTGCAGATAAGAGTTTTATCTCTCTACAGCAAGCTTAAGGTATGGACTATACTCTGTAGGGTAGATCAGATAAGATAGGTTCATTTTCATCAAGTTGATGTATTGAATCTAATATAACGATTTCGGTTATGAAATTTTCAAGGAAAACCATAAGAGAATAGGTTAGGGATAATTGATAAAGATAAACTGTGATTAAAGACCATAGAATGATCATTAGGGAGAATCTCGTTGATAAACCAAGAGGAGAAACTTGTATGAGAAGTAAAAATCAACCAATTTTCGTATGGTCATAGCTATGGTTGACCATAGGGTGACCAGAGAGTCGACCACAGCTATTCAAAAAGTTTCCCAGAATCGTGTAGTCGCATGCTGTGGTCACATGATATGTGATCCACCCCACGCTGATCCATCACCGCTGAGCATTAAGAAGAGATAGCAACCCGATCCCATCACCATCTAGGTCGAGAATGGGTAATGAGAACCCATCTGAGCAGATGTCAAATAATGATAATCAGACTGAAGCAAGTCAAAGGGGTGAATAACCAGGCCACTCCAACCAATCTACCTGGACCACAAAAAGCCTTGGCTACGGTTGTAACAAATTTAGTCTAGCAAAATGCAAGAGCAACAACAGAAGATACCGGCTATGCAAGTTACCATGGGAATCTCTACCCAAGTTGCCAATGCTATACCAATACCTCCGGGTCAGACCAAGTACAGTACATATTGGTAGCAACACTGTACCTCCAACACATATTAGTCGTAACACAGTGCCTACCATACAGATCCCAGTAATGCACACCCAGTGCAGAAGCTTGGTGCACAATAAGCAGTGCATCAAGGTGGTTAGATAGCTACACCATGGTAGAATGATCCGACAAGGATTGACGAATGTTTTCTGAAGATGAAGCCTCAGACATTTTTAGCGAGGGATCAAATCTATTGTGGCCATTTAACTAGACAATTGTATATAGGATGCGGTGCATCGTTGACTTACCCTTATAGTGGATGCACATACCTAATTTTAAATTATCGTGCCTTGACAGGATACCTTCTCGATTCAACCTGTCAATTGGAGTTATAAATGTTGTTTCCTTAAAATTAGTCATGACCATACCAATCTAAGCTACTCTCATGATCGACAACATGAATAGAGATATGAACCGAATGAACAGTTAAAGGTTTAATCATTCCGAATGTATATCTTTATGATTTTATACCTGATTTATTGATGTATCCAAAAACTAGATTTATCCCTATAGTGCCTTGACCAATAGCGTTATATACTCGATAGAATCTGTAACCACGAGGCTAAGAGCTATGGAACCTCTATTTCCACGTATTCAGACCACATTGCAATCGACAACCATGGGTCCAATTCAATTCAAAGTCGACTTTGTTACCATAGATTTACTCTTGATCCTTCGAATCTAGGTTCACTAGATAAAACAAATGTTCGTCATCATACTGAATTCGAAATAAGGAAATGAATTGATTTTGGATAAACATTTTAATTCTTACATTTCCAATCTCCATTGATAAGATGTTTAGTTAATAAAAGAATTATTGCAGAGAATACAATTGAATTTAGATTAATATTTATAGCCAAGAAACCTCGGATGAAGTAAGGGAGAATCTATTTTGACATTGCTGGATGGATGACTAGGAATCATGGTCTGTAAAAGAGTGTGATGAACACATTTTATGTGTGAATTTAGGGTATAAAGTATGCATCTCTTATTCTATTTATGATGCTTCTCAGGTATTTAATGTTGATTTTATGTTTGTCGGGTGTAAGTGAAAGAATGGAGAAATTTGAGCTTGAAAAGACTATTTTATGAATTTTTGGTGATCTTGTCCAGTTAACTCACCTAGTCAACTCAGTAGCCGGGCATAGGGATGAATTTTATAAGGAGAGCCATGAATTTTGTGTATAAGATCAGCCTTGGACCAAGTCGAAGAGTAGCCCAATCTCATGTGAAAGATTTCATTCTCTTGAGAAAATATTCGTTACTTATTTGAAATCAAATTTACAAGATTGGCATGGCATGGAAGAATGGAAAGCTCCAATAGATTATGGAAGTTTTCAAAAAGAGATAATAATGCTAAAGATATGATGAGTTGGTGCAAGATTTTTTTCTATTCAAAAATCGTTCACATACAATGAACCTACAAAATTGAAATTTGGTTACCAAAATTATCTCCACAAAATCTCTTGTAATCCAATTGTAAAGATTGATTGTGCTCTTTACTCACTTGTATATATATGTAATGCTCAGCAATAGAAAAATCATCCAAGAATTATATTGTAAGTTTTTTTTTAGTTTTGAAGATTTATGAGAGAGTTTGAGTTTTAATTTCTTCTTTTCAAGTTGAGTTCTTCTTCCTTAATTTATTTATTTTTTTCTTCAAGTTTTAATTTCAGTTATAGAACTCTGTAGTAGGGTAGATAAAAAAAGGGTTGTACCCCATTACTAATTTAATTTTGGGGAGAAGGCTCCCTTTGTAATCGTTTGCACATCTCCTTAAAGTGACAACAAGACGACGAGCAACGACAGAGGAATCTTCCAACAAGATAAGTTTTTCTTACGTTCTTTTACTTTTAATTTCGTT
Organism: Protea cynaroides; assembly: GCA_028583415.1. NCBI lineage: Eukaryota > Viridiplantae > Streptophyta > Magnoliopsida > Proteales > Proteaceae > Protea > Protea cynaroides. The sequence continues at coordinate 48,291,107 of CM053271.1, read as the reverse complement.
CCCTTCTTGCAATAAATCTATGTTACTTTATGATTCGTGGTTTTGTAAGTTTTTTACCGTTATGAATGGTTATTATTGTTTTTATTACTTGATTAATTTTTATTTGAAGTGATTAGGGTGTTAATTCAATCAAATCTTTTTGGTACACTTTGCCTTATTTGAGTTAGGATAATAGTGATTCCTTCCTGAGATCGACCCGTTACTGCACGATACTGTGCACTTGCGGTTACATACACAATTAATTGACATCAAGTTTTTGGCGCCGTTGCCAGTGAGGCTAGCCGTTATTTTTCCTATTTTAAATAGTTCAAAGTGATTTAAAAAAAATACAAAAATTATTCATTGGTTTTCATGCCTTTCTTTGCACCTCCGATCCATTAGGTTGGAATAGTATAATCGACGGTCCAATCCTGATCATGATGTGGTGGTTAAGGGATGCTGGCTATCGAATTATCAAGAGGAATAACGACCAATAGCTTCAACGGTAACGGCGTTGTTTCTCAAGGTGATTGCGGATATGACCGGTCTCTAGGCCATTGATCGTCAGGAGGTTTGCATTGACCCCGATTCAAAAAAATCCAGCTTTTCGCATCGAATTTAGAGGAAAAAGAAAGAGAAAAATTTATCATTTGAAACGGTTTTGTGCATGACTGTGTGGACTTGTGATTCTAGCAATCATCTAGTAAGAGTCCCATCATTTACAATGGTTGAACCAAAGATGACACTTAAGGACAAGTTCTACCCTACTAGGGCAGCACAACCCTCATGTATTCAATTGCCGACTGCCACAGGCAATAACTATGAATTGAAAACTCAATTCATTACCATGCTTCCCCATTTTCATGAGTTATCTTCAGAGGATGCATACTTGTTCCTCCGTGAGTATGAGGAGGTGTGTGCCCTCATTAAGATGAAACAGCTCAGTGATGATGCTGTGAAATTGAGGTGCATCACTTTTTCACTCAAGGATGGAGCTAAAAAATGGTTTTATGGTCTTCCCACAAATTCCATTACTTTATGGGAAAAATTTACTGTGTTATTCCTTAAAAAAAAATTTCCTCTTCACAAGACGAATAAACTTCGAGGGGATATAATGCAATTTAAACAAGAGCCAAATGAGTCTTTTTCACGACTCATGGAGAGGTTCCAAATCCTACTCCAAGAGTGCCCTCACCATGGTACTCAAACATGACAACTTTGTCAAATTATCTACAAGGGGATAGACTTTCCTACCAAGCAAATGCTTGAGTCTATGTGTCCTCAAGGGTTCATTCCTAAGAGGATGCTAACGACACTTGGAATTCTTTATCGGATCACGCCAAAAAAATAAGAGAGTGGGAGTCTGTGCAGGAGATAGATCGCACCCAAAAAAGTAAAGGTTACTTTGTTGATGGCATAGTAGCACAGGAGGCACACTCAGATAGCCTTATTTCTAGCTACAAGCAATGCATTGATAAATTGTAGGAACGGTCTTATGAAACTATCATTTGGCAACCAAATTGTTGATTTAAATGTATTTAGGTTGGGTAAGCAACCAAATGAGGAAGTACATATGCTCCAAGAATTCTCTGACCATGTAGAGACCACTTTTGACATTGACTTTGATTCAGAATTCTTACAGTGTATGGAAGAGTTGGGAGGAGTAGAGGACACTTTTTCATCAGAGGCATGGAGTATCCACACACCTATGGAATCTCTAGGACCTCTATCCACTTCTACTCCTAAGCCCTCAATGGTTAAACCACCTAGCTTAGAATTAAAGGAGTTACCATCCACTTTGAAGTATGCCTTCCTAGGACCTGACCAGACTCTTCTTGTTATTATTGCATCTGATTTAACTTCTAGCCAAGAAGAAGAGTTAGTTAAACTCTTACAAAATCACAAGGAAGCCTTAGATTAGACTGTGGCTGACATCAAAGGTATTAGTCCGTCTATTGTTCAGCATCATATACACCTTATGGAAGGTACCAACCCCTCAAGGGAACCTCAGAGACGGGCAAATCCTGTGATGAAGGAAGCCATTAAGAAAGAAATTTTAAAGTGCCTAGATCATGGGATCATATATCCCATATCTGACAGTGAGTAGGTAAGTCCGGTACATGTGGTACAAAAGAAGTCAAGAGTCACTATAGTTACTAATGCTAACAATGAATTAATTCCAACTCGTATCCAAACAGGGTGGAGAGTGTGCATAGACTACAGAAAGCTGAATAAGACAACGTGCAAGGATCACTTTCCTTTGCCTTTCATTGACCAAATGTTAGAGAGGTTGGCCAAACATGAATACTATTGCTTCTTAGATGGATACTCTGGTAACAATCAAATCCCCATTGCCTTAGAGGACCAATACAAAACCACGTTCACATGCCCCTACGGAACCCATGCTTACCGACGCATGCCTTTTGGGCTATGCAATGCCCCTGCCACGATCCAAAGGTGCATGATGAGCATCTTCTCAGATATAATAGAGCAATATTTAGAAATATTCATGGATGATTTTTCTATGCATGGATCTACTTTTTCTGAGTGCCTACATAATCTTTCCTTAGTTCTTGCCAAATGTACGAAGAAAGATTTAGTTTTAAATTGGGAAAAATGCCACTTCATAGTAACAAGGCATAGTGTTGGGTCACATCATTTCCAAAGAGGGATCATAGTTGACAGAGCTAAGGTAGAACTGATTGAAAAGCTACCTGTTCCCAAATCTCTTAAAGACATTCACTCCTTTCTAGGACATGCAGGTTTCTATCAGAGGTTCATTAAGGATTTTAGTCAGATTGCACGTCCTCTCACCTCTTTACTTGCCAAAGACCAACTCTTTGATTTTAATGATGCATGTCTTAAGAGTTTTAATCAACTCAAAAAGGTTTTAACCACTGCCCCTGTCATTCAGGCACCCATATGGGCAGAGCCCTTTGAGCTTATGTGTGATGCTTCTAATTTTGCATTAGGAGCTGTCCTTGGGCAATGGGTCAATAAGTTACCCCACGTAATCTGTTATGCAAGTAAAACTCTAAACGATGCACAGCTGAACTAAACTACCACTGAAAAGAATTCTTAGCTATTGTATTTGCTTTAGAGAAATTTTGTGCCTACTTAATAGAATCCCATGTCATTGTGTACACGAATCATGCTGCCCTAAGGCATCTCTTGCAGAAAAAGGATGCCAAAGCTCATCTCATTAGATGGGTTTTGCTTTTACAAGAATTTGACTTAGAGATTAGGGATAAACAAAGAATAGAAAATTTGGTTACTGACCACTTATCCTGACTGCCTAATTCTTTGATTGTTGATTCACTAGTCAACGAGTCTTTCCCAGATGAGCAATTGTTTGCAGTATCTAGTGAACCTTGGTTTGCTGATATTGTAAATTATTTGGTAACGGGTGCGACCCCTTCCCATTGGTCCACCAGGTATATATTCCATTCCCAAGTCAAGTACTATTTTTGGGATGATCCATATCTGTTCAAGACTTTCCCTGATCAAATTATCAGGAGATGTGTACCTGACAATGAACAGCAATATGTGCTGTCTTGTTGTCATGATCAGGCGTGTGGCGGTTACTTTGGGCCAAATAAGACCACGACCAAGGTTTTACAGTCTGGATTCTACTGGCCTAGTCTTTTTAAGGATGCCTTTAATTACTGTAAGGCATGCCCTTCTTGCCAGTCTTTAGGCCACATTATCAAGCGAAATATGATGCCGCTCAACCCAATTCTGGTGGTAAAAGTTTTTTATGTTTGGGGCATCGACTTTATGGGTCCGTTCTCAAAATCTTTTGGGAACAAGTATATGTTGTTAACTGTGGACTACGTGTCCAAATGGATAGAAGTTGTTGCGACTAAGACCAATGACCACAAGGTAGTCATTAAATTCCTAAAGGAGAATATATTCTCCCGATTTGGTACCCCTTGAGCTATCATTAGCGACAGGGGAAAACACTTCTACAACAAACCGTTTGAGGTCCTTGTTCAAAAATATGGTATTACCCATAAATTGGTAACCCCTTACCACCCTCAGACCAGTGGACAGGTTGAAGTGTCCAATCGACAAATCAAGCATATTTTAGAAAAAAATGTCAATCTGACTCATAAGGATTGGTTCATTCGCCTCGTAGATGCTTTGTGGGCTTATAGAATTTCTTTCAAGACCATTCTTGATCAATCCCCTTACCGTCTGGTGTACGGGAAACCCTGCCATCTACCAATCGAATTAGAACATCGGGCGTTTTGGGCTTAAATTTTGATTTGTCAGATGCTAGTACTCATAGAGGACTCTAGCTCGCTGAGTTGGATGAATTACGAAATGATGCCTACGACAGTGCCCGCATCTATAAAGACAAAATCAAGGCTTATCATGATAGACATATCCTTCGAAAGACTTTCACCCCTGGCGACAAGGTTTTGCTTTATAATTCCCATTTGTATATTTTTCCTGTTAAACTTAGATCTCGTTGGGAGGGCCCTTATATTGTTCAAAATGTTTTCTCATCGGGTGTAATTGAGATTTTAAATCCAGGTACAGGTGCAACCAACAAAGTGAATGGCCAGCGTTTGAAGCCATTTTTAGAGCTTCCACACGACTCCACCGAAGAGGTCATGGATCTCCATGAGCCTTTTTACATTGATCCTTGATTCAAGGAGTTTTTTTTTCTTCCCCATGTCCTTGTCTTTTATTTTTCTACATAAATTGAGGACAATGCATGATTTAAGTATGGGGGAAGGGTTGAGATTTCATTTAAAAAAATAAATTTTGACCTTTCATTAAAGATTTTAACTTTTTAACTTTGGTTTTTGAAAAAGTCAATCACTATTTCTATGGTTTTGACACAAAAGAGGAAAGAGAAAGAAACCTAGGAAACTATCACATACGAAATAATGAAATCCTATGTAAGGATAGTACTTATGCTGTATTTTGAGGTGAGAATCAAGTTAGAAAATACATCTTTCCTCACCTGAAAAGATGAATCTTTTATAGTTGTAGTTGGTAATTTCAACCTTTGAATAAAGCTGAAAGCTCCTTGTACTAGAGACAAAAAAATTATTATAGAAAAATAATAAAATAAGAGTTTTTTGTTCTTGGAACTAGACAGGGCATTCCGCCTCAGGAAGCGAGGTGTCTTGATTGAAATTCTTTGGATACAGCTCTTGTAAAACATTAAAAAAAAAGTACCCTTTAGCATCAATTCCTTAAATGCCAAAAGCGAAGCTACATAGTAACATGGGAATGCATAACCACCTGTACTTCTCAAGCCAACTCTTGTGGAGTAGCTTAAAAAAGAAAAAAAGGAAAAAAAAAAAAAAAGAGGAGAAAAAAAATTTGAAATACAAGTGTTGAAAGCTATTCTTAGGTCTTGGTTACCAATATGTTATAAAGGGTCCACCCTAAGGAGAGATATGTTTGGAAGATATGACAAGATTTCCTAATTGAGATGCGACCTTAGTGTTTGAATCATATGAGGTTGCAAGTGTAGGGGTTTCTATGTTTTCTTGATATCAAGTTGAGTGTCTTGATTAATAGGATGTGTGTGTGCTCTCTTTCCTTAATACCAAAGTTAAAGCTTGAAATTTTTATATGAATTTTGTGTGTTTATTCATTGAAAACACTCACGAGATAAAAATCGTCCACTGGGGGTGACCTAGGGGTTTAAAGGCTTATTGCACGTGCTAAGTGCAATCGTGATTCCTACGAAAGTGAGGTAGGATTATATTTTATTTATTTTTTTATATATTTTTCTTTGCTCAGGACTAGCAAAGCTCAAGTGTGGTGGAATCTGATGAACACATTTTATGTGTGAATTTAGGGTATAAAGCATACATCTCTTATTCTATTTATGATGCTTCTCAGGTATTTAATGTTGATTTTATGTTTGTAGGGTATAGATGAAAGAATGAGAAATTTGAGCTTGAAAAGACTATTTTATGAATTTTTTGTGATCTTGTCTAGTTAACTCACCTAGTCAACTCAGTAGCCGGACATAGGGATGAATTTTATGAGGAGAGACACGAATTTTGTGTATAAGATCAGCCTTGGACCAAGTCAAAGAGTAGCCTAATCTCATGTGAAAGATTCCATTCTCTTGAGAAAATATTCTTTACTTATTTAGAATCAAATTTACAAGATTGGCATGGCATAGAAGAATGGAAATCTCCAATAAATTATGGACAAGAAGAGATAATGATGCTAAAGATATGATGAGTTGGTGTAAGATTTTTTCTACTCAAAAATCGTTCACATACAATGAACCTACAAGAATGGAATTTGGTTACCAAAATTATCTCTACAAAATCTCTTGTAATCCAATTGTAAAGATTGATTGTGCTCTTTACTCACTTGTATATATATATATATATGTGATGCTCAGCAATAGAAAAATCATCCAAGAATTCTATTGTAAGTTTTTTTTAGTTTTGAAGATTTATGAGAGAGTTTGAGTTTTACTTTCTTCTTTTCAAGTTGTGTTATTCTTCCTTAATTTATTTATTTTTTTCTTCAAGTTTTAATTTCAGTTATAGAACTTTGTAGTAGGGTAGATAAAAATAGGTTGTACCCCATTACTAATTTAATTTAGGGGAGAAGGCTCCCCTTGTAATCGTTTGCACATCTCCTTAAAGTGACAACAAGACGACGAGCAACGACAGAGGAATCTTCCAACAAGATAAGTTTTTCTTACATTCTTTTACTTTTAATTTCATTTCCATCTTGCAATAGATCTATGTTACTTTATGATTAGTGGTTTTGTAAGTCTTTTACCGTTATGAATGGTTATTATTGTTTTTATTGCTTGATTAATTTTTATTTAAAGTGATTAGGGTGTTAATTCAATCAAATCTCTTTGGTACGGTTTGCCTTATTTGAGTTAGGATAATAGTGATTCCTTCCTGAGATCGACCCGTTACTGCACGATACTGTGCACTTGCGGTTACATACACAATTAATTGACATCAAGTTTTTGGCGCCGTTGTCGGGGAGGCTAGCCGTTATTTTTCCTAGTTTAAATAGTTCAAAGTGATTTTTAAAAAAGTGCAAAAAAAAATTTCATTGAGTTCGAAGTGATTTAAAAAAAAAGGGAAGAGAAAAATGCAAAAAAACAATCATTGGTTTTCATGCCTTTCTTTGCACCTCCGATCCATTAGGTTGGAACAGTACAATCGACGGACCAATCTTGATCATGATGTGGTGTTAAGGGATGCTGGCTATCGAATTATCAAGAGGAATAACGACCAATAACTTCGGTGGTAACGGCGTTGTTTCTCAAGGTGATTGCGGATATGGCTGGTCTCTAAGCCATTGATCGTCAGGAGGTTTGCATTGACCCCGATTCAAAAAAATCCAGCTTTTCGCATCGAATTTAGAGGAAAAAGAAAGAGAAAATTTTATCATTTGAAACGGTTTTGTGCATGAGTGTGTGGACTTGTGATTCTAGCAATCGTCTAGTAAGAGTCTCATCATTTACAATGGCTGAACCAAAGATGACACTTAAGGACAGGTTCTACCCTACTAGGGCAGCACAACCCTCATGTATTCAATTACCGACTGCCACAGGCAATAACTATGAATTGAAAACTCAATTCATTACCATGCTTCCCCATTTTCATGAGTTATCTTCAGAGGATGCATACTTGTTCCTCCATGAGTATGAGGAGGTGTGTGCCCTCATTAAGATGCAACAGCTCAGTGATGATGCTTCAAATTGAGGTGCATCACTTTTTCACTCAAGGATGGAGCTAAAAAATGGCTTTATGGTCTTCCCACAAATTCCATTACTTCATGGGATAAATTTACTGTGTTATTCCTTAAAAAAAATTTTCCTCTACACAAGACGAATAAACTTCGAGGGGATATAATGCAATTTAAACAAGATCCAAATGAGTCTTTTTCATGACTCATGGAGAGGTTCCAAAACCTACTCCAAGAGTGCCCTCACCATGGTACTGAAACATGACAACTTTGTCAAATTATCTACAAGGGGATAGACTTTCCTACCAAGCAAATGCTTGAGTCTATGTGTCCTCAAGGATTCACTTCCTATCAGGATGCTAACGACACTTGGAATTTTTTATCGGATCTCACCAAAAAAATAAGAGAGTGGGAGTCTGTGCAGTAGATAGATCGCACCCAAAAAAGTAAAGGTTACTTTGTTGATGGCATAGTAGCTCAGGAGGCATACTCAGATAGCCTTATTAAAAGGATAGAAGCTTTTGTTCCCAGAGACTCTGTCCAAAAGCAAGTCCTAATGTGCAACTGGAGTCAAACTCCTGGACACACAATAGAGGAATGCCCTTCACAGGGAAATTCTCAGAATGCTAATGTAAGTACACTGTACAATCCGTATAGCAACACTTACAATCCAGGATGGAGAAATCATCCAAATTTCTCTTGGAACCAAGGGAACCGTGTAGACCCACCCCAATTTCCAAATCAAGGTCCTCCCGGTCACACCAGGCCATATGCTCCCCCTAAACCCAATTTTGTTCCTCCAAGGTAATTTTCAGCAACCCCTTGGGTTTTCTAACATGGGTGAGCTAGCCAGACTCAGTGAGTTAGAGAAGAATGTGGCAGCTCTTATGGCAGGACATACCAGTATGGAGAGGACACTCACCTAATTGGTTACCCTGATGTGTGAAAAGAACAAGGGTATTCTGCCCAGCAACCAGAGACCAACCCACGCCATCACCTACAACCAAATTGGTCAAACCCTCAGGTGAATGGCATAGATAATCAATCAGGGCCCTCCAAACAATGTAATGCAGTCCATGCATTACGAAGTGGCCAAGAGTACCTACTGGATGAAGCACCAAAGAACAAACCCACAGTTGCTCCTGTTAATGTTCTCCAATCTGAGGCCGCTACAGAGCCTTTTTCTTCAGGTTCGTCTGAAGTACCTGAAAGACCCAAAGAGACTGTCCCAAACAGAGTTTTTACTCCACCAGCCCCATTCCTTAATAGGTTGGTAAAACGAAAGAAGACTGCTTTAGTTGATAAATTTTAGAGGTCTTCAAACAGGTAGAATTGAACATCCCACTTTTGGATGCAATTGACCAAATCCCAATTTATGCAAAAGTCCTTAAAGACTTATGCACACAAAAGTGGATTAGTCAAATTCCCAAAAAGGTATTCTTGGCTGCACATTTAAGTTCTCTTCTGAACCATCCTGTGGCAGCCAAATACAAGGACCTTGGCTGTCCTACCATCTCATGCTCTCCTAGACTTTGGTGCAAGTGTAAATCTTCTACCTTATCATGTTTACCAATAATTAGGATTGAGAAAGTTGAAACCAACATCCATCTCACTTCAACTAGTTGATCGCTCTGTAAAGACTCCTAAAGGAATGGTAGAGGATGTTTTATTGAAGGTAGGGAAAAAAATTTCCTGTTGATTTCATTGTTTTAGAAACACATCCTGTCTCCAATAGGGATCAAATCCTTATCATTTTAGGGAGACCATTTCTGGCTACAAGCAATGCATTGATAAATTGTTGGAACGGTCTTATGAAACTAACATTTGGCAACCAAACTATTGATTTAAATGTATTTAGGTTGGGTAAGCAACCAAATGAAGAAGTACATATGCTCCAAGAATTCTCTGACCATGTAGAGACCACTTTTGACATTGACTTTGATTCAGAATTCTTACAGTGTATGGAAGAGTTGGGAGGAGTAGATGACACTTTTTGATCAGAGGCATGGAGTATCCACACACCTATGGAATCTCTAGGACCTCTATCCACTTCTACTCCTAAGCCCTCAATGGTTGAACCACCTAGCCTAGAATTAAAGGAGTTACCATCCACTTTGAAGTATGCCTTCCTAGGACCTGACCAGACTCTTCTTGTTATTATTGCATCTGATTTAACATCTTGTCAAGAAGAAGAGTTAGTTAAACTCTTACAAAATCACAAGGAAGCCTTAGATTGGACTGTGGCTAACATCAAAGGTATTAGTCTGTCTATTGTTCAGCGTCATATACACCTTATGGAAGGTACCAACCCCTCAAGGGAACCTCAGAGACGGGCAAATCCTGTGATGAAGGAAGTCATTAAGAAAGAAATTTTAAAGTGCTTAGATCATGGGATCATATATCCCATATCTGACAGTGAGTAGGTAAGTCCGGTGCATGTGGTACCAAAGAAGTCAAGAGTCACTATAGTTACTAATGCTAACAATGAATTAATTCCAACCCGTATCCAAACAGGGTGGAGAGTGTGCATAGACTACAGAAAGCTGAATACGGCAACGTACAAGGATCACTTTCCTTTGCCTTTCATTGACCAAATGTTAGAGAGGTTGGCCGGACATGAATACTATTGCTTCTTAAATGGATACTCCGGTTACAATCAAATCCCCATTGCCTTAGAGGACCAATACAAAACCACTTTCACATGCCCCTACGGAACCTATGCTTACCGACGCATGCCTTTTGGGCTATGCAATGCCCCTGCCACGTTCAAAGGATGCATGATGAGCATCTTCTCAGATATGGTAGAGCAATATTTAGAAATATTCATGGATGATTTTTCTATGCATGGATCTAATTTTTCTGAGTGCCTACATAATCTTTCCTTAGTTCTTACCAAATGTACGAAGAAAGACTTAGTTTTAAATTGGGAAAAATGCCACTTCATGGTAAAACAAGGCATAGTGTTGGGTCACATCATTTCCAAAGAGGGGATCATAGTTGACAGAGCTAAGGTAGAACTGATTGAAAAGCTACCTGTTCCCAAATCTGTTAAGGACATTTGCTACTTTCTAGGACATGCAGGTTTCTATCGGAGGTTCATTAAGGATTTTAGTCAGATTGCTCGTCCTCTCACCTCTTTACTTGCTAAAGACTAACTCTTTGATTTTAATGATGCATGCCTTAAGAATTTTAATCAACTCAAAAAGGTTTTAACCACTGCCCCCGTCATTTAGGCACCCATATGGGCAGAGCCCTTTGAGCTTATGTGTGATGCTTCTAATTTTGCATTAGGAGCTGTCCTTGGGCAATGGGTCAATAAGTTACCCCATGTAATCTGTTATGCAAGTAGAACTCCAAACGATGCACAGCTGAACTACAATACCACTGAAAAGGAATTCTTAGCTGTTGTATTTGCTTTAGAGTAATTTTGTGCCTACCTAATAGGATCCCATGTCATTGTGTACACGGATCATGCTGTCCTAAGGCATCTCTTGCAGAAAAAGGATGCCAAAGCTCGTCTCATTAGATGGGTTTTGCTTTTTCAAGAATTTGACTTAGAGATTAGGGATAAACCAGGAATAGAAAATCTGGTTGCTGACCACTTATCCTGACTGCCTAATTCTTTGATTGTTGATTCACTAGTCAATGAGTCTTTTCCAGATGAGCAATTGTTTGCAGTATCTACTGAACCTTGGTTTGCTGATATTGTAAATTATTTGGTAACGGGTGCGACCCCTTCCCATTGGTCCACCAGGTATAGATGCCATTCCCAAGTCAAGTACTATTTTTGGGATGATCCATATCTGTTCAAGACTTGCCCTGATCAAATTATCAGGAGATGTGTACCTGACAATGAACAGCAATATGTGATGTCTTGTTGTCATGATCAGGCGTGTGGCAGTTACTTTGGGCCAAATAAGACCACAGCCAAGGTTTTACAGTCTGGATTTTACTGGCCTAGTCTTTTTAAGGATGCCTTTAATTACTGTATGGCATGCCCTTCTTACCAGTCTTTAGGCCGCATTATCAAGTGAAATATGATGCCGCTCAACCCAATTCTGGTGGTAAAAGTTATTTATGTTTGGGGCATCAACTTTATGGGTCCGTTCTCAAAATCTTTTGGGAACAAGTATATGTTGTTAACTGTGGACTACGTGTCCAAATGGATAGAAGCTGTTGCGACTAAGACCAATGACCACAAGGTAGTCATTAAATTCATAAAGGAGAATATATTCTCCCGATTTGGTATCCCTTGAGCTATCATTAGCGACAGGGGAAAACACTTCTGCAACAAACCATTTGAGGTCCTTGTTCGAAAATATGGTTTTACCCATAAATTGGCAACACCTTCCCACCCTCAGACCAGTGGACAGGTTAAAGTGTCCAATCGACAAATCAAGCATATTTTAAAAAAAACTGTCAATCCAACTCATAAGGATTGGTCCATTCGCCTCGTAGATGCTTTGTGGGCTTATAGAACTTCTTTCAAGACCATTCTTGGTCAATCCCCTTACCGTCTGGTGTACAGGAAAGCCTGCCATCTACCAGTCGAATTAGAACATCGGCCGTTTTGGGCAATTATGAAATTAAATTTTGATTTGTCAGATGCTAATACTCATAGAGGACTCCAGCTCTCTGAGTTGGATGAATTACGAAATGATACCTACGACAGTGCCCGCATCTATAAAGACAAAACCAAGGCTTATCATGATAGACATATCCTTCGGAAGTCTTTCACCCCTGGCAACAAGGTTTTGCTTTATAATTCTCGTTTGTATATTTTTCCTGGTAAACTTATATCTCGTTGGGAGGGCCCTTATATTGTTCAAAATGTTTTCTCATCGGGTGCAATTGAGATTTTAAATCCAGGTACAGGTGCAACCAGCAATGTGAATGGCCAACGTTTGAAGCCATTTTTAGAGCTTCCACACGACTCCACTGAAGAGGTCATGGATCTCCATGAGCCTTTTTACATTGATCCTTGATTCAGGGAGTTTTTTTTTTCTTCCCCATGTCCTTGTCTTTTATTTTTCTACATAGATTGAGGACAATGCATGATTTAAGTATGGGGGAAAGGTTGAGATTTCCTTTAAAAAAAATAAATTTTAACCTTTCATTAAAGATTTTAACTTTTTAACTTTGGTTTTTGGAAAATTCAATCACTATTTCTATGATTTTGACACAAAAGAGGAAAGAGAAAGAAACCTAGGAAACTATCACCTACGAAATATTGAAACCCTATGCAAGGATAGTACTTATGTTGTATTTTGAGGTGGGAATCAAGTTAGAAAATACATCTTTCCTCACCTGAAAGGATGAATCTTTTATAGTTGTAGTTGGTAATTTCAACCTTTGAATAAAGCTGAAACCTCCTTGTACTAGAGACAAAAAAATTATTATAGAAAAAATAATAAAATAAGAGTTTTTGTTCTTGGAACTAGACAGGGCATTCCGCCTCAGGAAACGAGGTGTCTTGATTGAAATTCTTTGGATATAGCTCTTGTAAAACATTAAAAAAAAAAGTACCCTTTAGCATCAATTCCTTAAATGCCAAAAGCGAAGCTACATAGTAACATGGGAATGCATAACCACCTGCACTTTTCAAGCCAACTGTTGTGGAGTAGCTTAAAAGGGAAAAAGAAAAAAAAAAAAAAGGAGAAAAAAAATTGTGAAATACAAGTGTTGAAAGCTATTCTTAGGTCTTGGTTACCAATATGTTACAAAGGGTTCAACCTAAGGAGAGATTTGTTTGGAAGATATGACAAGATTTCCTAATTGAGATGCGACATTATTGTTTGATTCATATGAGGTTGCAAAGTTAAGTGTAGGGGTTTCTATGTTTTCTTGATATCAAGTTGAGTGTCTTGATTAATAGGATGTGTGTGTGCTCTCTTTCCTTAATACCAAAGTTAAAACTTAAAATTTTTATATGAATTTTGTGTGTTTTTTCACTGAAAATACTCCCGAGATACAACTCGTCCACTGGGGGTGACCTAGGGGTTTAAAGGCTTATTGCACGTGCTAAGTGCAATCGTGATTCCTACGAAAGTGAGGTAGGATTATATTTTATTTATTTTTTTATATATTTTTCTTTGCTCAGGACTAGCAAAGCTCAAGTGTGGGGGAATCTAATGAACACATTTTATGTGTGAATTTAGGGTATAAAGTATGCATCTCTTATTCTATTTATGATGCTTCTCGGGTATTTAATGTAGCTTTTATGTTTGTAGGGTATAGGTGAAAGAATGAGAAATTTGAGCTTGAAAATACTATTTTATGAATTTTTTGTGATCTTGTCCAGTTAACTCACCTAGTCTACTCAGTAGTCGGACATAGGGATGAATTTTATGAGGAGAGACACGAATTTTGTGTATAAGATCAGCCTTGGACCAAGTCAAAGAGTAGCCTAATCTCATGTGAAAGATTCCATTCTCTTGAGAAAATATTCTTTACTTATTTAGAATCAAATTTACAAGATTGGCATGGCATGGAAGAATGGAAAGCTTCAATAAATTATGTACAAGAAGAGATAATGATGCTAAAGATATGATGAGTTGGTGCAAGATTTTTTCTACTCAAAAATCGTTCACATACAATGAACCTACAAGATTGGAATTTGGTTACCAAAATTATCTCCACAAAATTTCTTGTAATCCAATTGTAAAGATTGATTGTGCTCTTTACTCACTTGTATATATATGTGATGCTCAGCAATAGAAAAATCATCCAAGAATTCTATTGTAAGTTTTTTTTTAGTTTTGAAGATTTATGAAAGAGTTTGAATTTTAGTTTCTTCTTTTCAAGTTGTGTTCTTCTTCCTTAATTTATTTATTTTTTTCTTCAAGTTTTAATTTCAGTTATAGAACTTTGTAGTAGGGTAAATAAAAATAGGTTGGACCCCATTACTAATTTAATTTAGGGGAGAATGCTCCCTTTGTAATCATTTGCACATCTCCTTGGAGTGACAACAAGACGATAAGCAATGATAGAGGAATCTTCCAATAAGATAAGTTTTTCTTACATTCTTTTACTTTTAATTTCATTTCCTTCTTGCAATAGATCTGTGTTACTTTATGATTAATGGTTTTGTAAATCTTCGTACCGTTATGAATGGTTATTATTATTTTTATTGCTTGATTAATTTTTATTTGAAGTGATTAGGTGTTAATTCAATCAAATCTCTTTGGTACGCTTTACCTTATTTGAGTTAGGATAATAGCGATTCCTCCCTGAGATCGACCCGTTACTGCACGATACTGTCCACTTGCGGTTACATACATAATTAATTTACATCAGAGTGCATGAGTAAGAAGTGAGAACTATCAAGAACAGCTAGTAAATAGTAGAGAGCGCTCGAGTAGATGGCTATATCGGTATGAAGTTTGACAAGGAAGAAGATTTCTAAAAGCATATCTAATAGTGGATACAAGGATGAAATCAAAAATCTTGGCATTGATAGTACTCCATTAATACAATTACTATTGAATTATTCCCAATGTCGAACAAGGAATGAGTAAAAACCAAGAGAGTTTGGTGGAATTAATAAGAATATAAGCATATACCCTAATGCTTATAGGTAGACATGTTGGATATGTAGAGAGTAAATAATCAAAAGATATTTTTTGGGATATATGGGAGGGAGATCAGGGTAGAACAGTAGTGATAAACAAGATGTAAGCTAATGAGTGCAATACGAGATTATTGGTGTAAGCTAATGAACTTTTGGGATATGAGATAATTAACAATAGTCATTGAAAACCATAAGAGGTAACCAGATTTTGCTGGTCCAAGCCCTTTTGGACTAGATGTTGTATTAGATGAGTGTTATGAACAATGTTTGAGTCGTATAGATGGACAAAATTTGGATGCAACCTAATTCGATTTGAGATGGAAGACTTTGAAATCATCTTGAAGATGGACTGGTTGTTTCAATACTCTACAAGGCTATTATTTGCATAAAAGAGATTATCATTTAAGAATAGAGATGACACATAATTTGATTTTATTGGAAGCATATTTCTTAGGAAGCGGAAGCTCATCCTCTTTGCACTAAAGGCGAAGAGATGCTTTGAAAATAAAGGAGTTGGATATACGGTATCAGTGGTAGACGTTACTAAATAAGTACCACGGATGAAAGAAATTGATGTGATACAAAAATTCTTTGATGTGTTTCCAGAAGACTTACCCAGATTGCCACCTGATCGTGCAACCGAGTTCGTTATCAACTTTTATCAGGGAGGGCACCTGTGTTAAAGGCACTCTACAGAATAGCTCCTATAGAGTTGAAGGAACTGAAGACTCAACTACAAGAGTTATTAAACATAGGTTCTAATCGGCTAAGTATTGCATCACGGGGAGTGCCAATGCAATTCGTGAAGAAGAAGGACAGTAATGTTTGGCTATGTATGGTCTACAAGGAATTGAACAAGCTCACCATAAAGAATTGATATCCATTGCCATGGATGATGACTTGTTCGATTAACTGCAAAGTGTAAAGGTGTTCCCTAAGATCGACCTTGGATGGAGTATCATCAAATGAAAATTAAGGATAGTGACATTTCGAAGACAGCTTTCGGAACTAGGTACGAACATTATGAGTTCCTAGTCATGTCTTTTGGTTTGACCAATGCCCTTACATCTTTTATAGAGCTGATGAACTGGGAGTTTCATGACATGTTGGACACGTCGGTCATAGTTTTTGTAGACTATATATTGGTTTATTCCAAAGACAAAGAAGGTCTTGTAATAGACCTTAAAACAGCCTTACAACGGCTGAGAATGGATAAGTTTTATGCCAAGTTCATGAAGCATGAATTCTGATTAAACAAGGTTGCATTCTTAGGGTCTCATAGTGTCATCAGAAGGGATAAAAGTAGACCCCAATAAGATAAAAGGAATCATAGAAGTGCCTAAGAACATTACAGAGATCAGAAGTTTCTTGAGTTTGACTGGTTATTATGAACGATTCATGGAGGATTACTCTAGAATTGTAGTAACTCTTACCAAGTTAACCAGGAAGGGAGAAAAGTTTACTTGGACTGAAAAGTGTGAAGAATATTCCAGACTCTAAAACAAGACTGATATCGGGTCCCATCTTGACCAGTCCGGTACCAGGAGAACCTTTTACCCTACACACCGATGCTTTCGGATTGGGTCTAAGATGCGGGTTGATACAAGGAGAATTTCACGACTCATGACTTGGAGCTAGCAATGGTAATTCATGCAATTGCGACTTAGAGACACGATTTGTATAGCAAGAAATTTCAGATTAAATAGGATCACAAGAGTTTTACCTATCTCTTTACCCAAAAAGAGCTGAACATGAGACAGAGAAAGTGGTTGGAACTCCTAAAGGATTAAGACAGCGATATTTAGTATCACCCGAGCAAGGCTAATGTGGTAGTTGAGGCTTCTAGCAAAAAGTGGAATAATGAAGCCAGAAGGAGGACCTAGTACCAATGTTGCCTTATGTTTGCAGCAACATATTCAGATTTAGAAGAAGAGCAACATATAATAGAAACTCGTGATAATCCAATTGAGCGAGAACTCAAGGATGAACTTATGGAGCAATAGTTCCTCGCTTACATTTGTAGCGTTAAATATCGTCTCTAATTTGATAGATGAAGTAAAGGTAGCAATTATGTTAGATCTGTATCCAAGAATGGTATAAGAAGATTTAGAGAAAGGAAAAACCTAACCCTGACTTACTTTCCTAACCCTGACTTACTTTGGATTCAGATAAGGTACTCAGATGCAGAGGATGATTGTGTATACCTGAAGGTGAAAAACGTGAATCTTAGATACAAAATAATGTGAGAAGCACATTGTACTCTATATTCAAAACATCCTAGAGTTCTAATATGTATCATGACCTGAAGAGATTGTACTAGTAAAGAGGAATGATAACAGTTGCAGCTTAGTGCGTATTCCAATGTCTAAATTGTCAGTAAATAAAGGTTAAAAGATAAATAACAACAGGCTTGCTACAACCACCATTGGAGCCAGTTTGGAAGTAGAACTGCATTAAAATGGACTATGTCACAGGTTTACCGCTGACTCCCAGATCCATTGACGTAGTCTGAGTGATAGTTAATCGCCTTATAAATACGGCTCGTTTCATTGCTATACGGCCTCGGTGTACTTTGGACCGGCTAGCTAAGCTATATGTGGATAATATTGCCAGATTGAGGGGTATACCTAAGAGCATAGTATTAGATAGAGGCTCACATTTTACCTCAAAGTTTTGGGAGGGACTATAGAAAGCGATGGGAATAAAGTTGGAGTTTAGCACCGCATTTCACCCTCAAACAGATGGACCATCGAAGCGGACTATATAAATCCTAGGAGGTATTCTCCAAGCTTGTGAAATTGTTTTCAAAGGAGCTTGAGATGAAAAGTTGTCGCTGATCGACGTTGCTACCAAGCTACCATATGGATGTCACCTATGAAGCATGGTCCAATAAGAAATGTTGAACTCCTCTGTTTTGGAATGAAGTTGGAGAACGAGGAATTGTAAGACCTGAGTCTGTTAAAGAAACATGTCGAGTGGCAGACGAGATCAAAGAAAGGGCCAAGACAGCTCAAGATTGTCAGAAGAGACACTAAGACCTCGAGTTTACCATAAGTGACAAATTGTTCTTGAAGATGTCACTTATGTATGGTTTGAAATGGTTCAACAAGAAGGAAAAGTTATGTCCTATATTTGTTTTGGACCTTATAAAATTTTGGAGAAAGGTAAAAAAGTTGAATATCAACTAGTGTTATCGCCGTCTATCTCTAGTGTGCACGACGTATTTCTCGTGTTTCTGTTGAAGAAATACGTTAGAGATCCATCACGGATATTGACAACGGATCCATCAAATTAAGGAGAAGACTTAACTCTCGAAGTGGTGCCAGTCGAATTTATTTGTTGGAAGGTACAACATCTCCGGAGCCAGGATCTTTGTTATAAAGAAAACCTGACGAAGCCAAGACGGAAAGGAAATTACTTGGGAAGAAGAAGATACAATGTGGAAACAGTATTCCCACCTATTCGACACTGAAGTACATTTAAATTTTGAGGATGAAATTTCTTCTAAGGATAGGGGAGTTATAAGTTCCGTGTGTACAAATTTAGAGGATGAAATTTCTTTTAAGGGTGAGAGAGTTGTAAGACCCGCATGCCAAGAATCCGGTCTAACCTTACGTTCTCGTGTCGTGACCACCTTCCCATCATAACCGGCTAAAGTGAACCAATTGTATGAAGAAACCCCAAGATAAGGGAAGTAACAAGTCAGATTTAGTTGGTGTGGTTGACTGTTTAAGGTTATGTGAAAGCAACCAGTCAAAAACTAAAAACCAATAAATTTTGGTTGTGTGGTAGTATTTTTAAGGGGTGTGGTCGACCACACATGAGACCACACAACGTGTGGTTGATGGATTCTGCGACCACATGTTGAATTGACTCCATGTTTAGGAAACTTTCCTAATTTGAGGGGATCTCTTTCCTAATTGAAAAATGACTCTATATAGAGGCTTTCTCTCTATATAAGGGACATTCCTTAGCCTCTCTTACTCTTTTAGAACCCAAATTGAAACTCTAAATCTAAGAGAAAGGAAAGAGAGGAAGAGAAGGTGAAAAAGAGATTTAGAGAAGAAGCTTAGAGAAGGGTTTTGCAGAGAAGAGTTTCATATCTCTACAGCAAACTTAAGGTATGGACTTGACTCTGTAGGGTAGATCAGATAGGATAGGTTCATTTTCATCAAATTGATGTGTTCAATCTAATGTAACGATCTCGGTTATGAAATTTCTAAGGAAAACCATAAGAGAATAGGTTAGGGATAATTAATAAGGATAAACTGTGATTAAAGGCCATAGAATGATCATTAGGGAGAATCCAATTGATAAACCAAGAGGAGGAACTGATATGAGAAGTAAAAATCAATCAATTTTTGTATGGTCACAGCTATGGTCGACCATAGGGTGACTAAAGAGTCGACCACAAATATTTGAAAAGTTTCCCAGAATCGTGTGGTCTCATGATATGTGACCACAGGGATCGACCACACAGTGTGTGGTCGCATATATTGAGACCACATGTTCGACCACACATGTGACCACACGATAACAACAAGTATATTTTGAAACCAGACAAGGTTTTTGACTACTGTAACTTGGTAAACTTGAACCCTAACTTAAATACATCAATTTTTTAGGTTCTCAATAGATTTAAAGTGACTTCCAAATCTTGAGAGAGGAACAAATGTCAATCAACGGTGAGAAAACAAGACCTAAACTAAATGGATAATAACAAACTAGTTTATTTTATTTGTCCAATGCAATGAATGATTTTATGCTTGTATGCTTGTAATGTGCATCTCACATGTGATCCAATATTACTGCTATTTCTGCTCATGCTTCTGCTCATGCATATTTATTTCTGTCTATTTATAACATGATGGTGATGATGCTAGGAATAGGCATGTGATTGTGTGTGTGGTTAGTGTGTTGGATGTGAGTAGAGCATCAAGGGGAGGATGTGACATTGTGGTTCAGCCATGTCATCAGACTCTAGCTCGATCTCTACTCAAGTCTTGCCCAATGACATCGTCGTATTACCATTACCTTAGCGGAACTATTACGTCATAGGACATCAGCGGAGGTGGTCTCAAACTATGTGGTATTTGACTCTGTCGGGGGGCCTTAGCTCTATCTCTATGGACGTATTGAGGGATGTTGAGGTGAGGCCTTGGATACATTGGATGGCATTAGGATTGGTTAGTTGTGAGCCCAGTTTGCAAGCCCTCGCCAGCAAGGGCTTCCATATTGGTATGGGTAGGGCATCAGGGAAAGTGTTGGTGGTGTGTGATCTAGACATTTTAGCTCTATCTCTATTCCATAATAGGTGCATGTGGGACAACAATGGTATATGATCCATTAGGTTGATTCACACACTCGTGTCTAGAGGTGCGATGGCCACCAATCCTTTCTATAGCACATTGCAAACTTAAAATCAGACCAAAGATATAAATTGATTGCATGCATATGTTTGTTGCATTGTTTTGTTCACTCACTGAGCTCAAGTTGGAGAGCTAACCCTCGCGCACGTAATTCTTTTTAGTTTTTGATGTTGCAGGTGTTACGATTGAAGACTACATGAATACGCATGTATGGACATGTGACGGCTATGGATGAGCACTCTGTGGAGGACGAATATGACTCGTCAAGCAAGTGTTTCAACTATGTTTACGTTAATTTTCGTATTTTGATACTTGTAATAGGTATTAATTATGTTTTAGTTACTTGGAGATAACTTGTTAAATATTTATTTATCATGTTAGACCTCAGTTCATTATTAATAAGACTTCTCCTATTTAATTATTATCTCTTATTACTATTGTGGAATATATTTTGGTATAACATGGTTGGCACGGCCTATACGAGATCTTGGTTTGAACCATTGGTCCTAATGACAGTTCATCACACCACTGGTTAATCCAAAATTAGGGTGTGACAAGAATAAAATACTAGAATTAAACCTACTTTAATATTTTTTGTTTGTTTAGGACTTGTAAGGGAGCAAGGCTGGTCTCTGCAACTCAAAAAGTATCTAACATCACTCAACCGGTAAGGGACAGAATCTTAAACTAACTGGTTAATTAATCAATGAACCTTGCATGTTGTTTGGTGTACTGTGCATTTAACATGTCATCCAATATTTGTTATTTATTATTTATACATATTTACTTCTGTTATTATGAGATTTACGTTGAGCATATGTTTGTTTAGTTGGTGTGGTAAGTAGAAAGAGGTTGGAGCCTTGGACCATTCATTGCATTGAGACTACTTTGTATTGTCGTCTACCTTAGCATACTTGGTACAAAGTAGGGTATCAGGGGGAGTGCTAGTGGTATTGGTTGTAGCCTTACCGCTATGCTCTAGCTCTATCTCTATCTCGTAGTAAGAGATACTGGGGTAGGACCATGGATTTACTTGTGATGACATATAAGATTAGTTAGTGACAGATCCCCAGTTTGTAAGCCCTCATCGATAGGGGTGCACATACTGGTAAGAGGCAGAGTATCAGAGGGGTGCTAAAGGTGTTGGTTGTAGCCTTACCGTTAGGCTTTAGCTCTATCTATGTATTGTAGTTAGTGTTATGGAGCGACAACGGTGTTGGTTATAGCCTTACCATTGGGTGTACTCACACTCTCGTGTATGGAGGTGTGGTTGTAGTCTATTTTTATCATAGCACATTGCAAACTTTACTAGACCAAATGATTGAATGTTATCTCAAGCATGTTGCTTGTTGCATTGTTTTGTTTCTCACTTTGTTTCTCACTAAGTTAAGTTGTGAGTTCACCCCACTATATCGTTTTCTTTTTAGTTGATGATGCAGGTATTACTGTAGAGGATTACATCAATGTGCCTTCATATGGACGAATGAAAGCTCTTGATGTGTAGTTGGTGGAGAACGAGCATGACTCGTCATGCGAGTGTCTTTACTGTGTTTACTTTTAGAAGACTTGTCATTACGTATGATTTATAAGTTTGTAATAAAATATTATTTATGTTTTGGTCATTTGAGATAATTAGATTATTTATTAATTATTACACTAGTCCTCAGTTCATGTAATACGACTTCTACTGTTATTTATGTATCTGATTATTGGTTACATGTGTGGTTGAATGTTGGCACGGTTCTTTGTGATCCTGGCTTAAGCCGTAGTTTGTTAGTGGTTAAATCACACTTCTAGTTCGACCAAAATTGGGGTGTGACAGTTGGTACTAACCCGATGCAACATGTTGTATGGATTTAAGCGATAAAGGAGCATCTATTTCCTGAGTGGGCTCTGAGTCTCTAGGTTCGTCATCTTCACTTGCATACCCGAGTAAGAAAAGCTGTCGTGTCTTGTAACAGTGGCTTGGAGAGAACTTCTCATTACAATTGTATTAGAGGCCCTTGTCCAGGTGACTCTGCATCTCCGTTGGCTTTAGCCATTTAACAAGAATGCAAGTCGTCAGAAATGGGGAAGGCAATAGGGCTGGCATAGCTAGAGATGTAGACTGTAGGGGACGAGATTCGCTGGGTCGGCTCCACGAGCATCGAGCTTCTGTAAGATTAGATTCATGCAGGCGGGGTAATCCTACCACCTAGGCCATCGAGGTAGGGCAGAAGGCCATGACCTAGCTGCATGTCACCGGGCTGAGTCCAAAAGTGAAACAACTCACCAAAAAGTCAGAAGAGATGTCGGAAGTGCGATTAGCCAATGACTCAAAGTTGGACTGATTTGCGGCGACAATGCTTGTTGCATTAGTTTTGATAGAGCGCCTTACGGGTCATCGAATTCGGAGGGACCAAATCGTACCTCCAGGACTTGAGTGAAGGTCGCCTAAGTGGTGAATTGTGCACTTCGGTGCATCTATTAGAACCATTGGGGGCTGGCCCATCAATGTGGAATGATGAAACTAAAAGCCTCTGTTCATCAGGGGTGCCATGATAATCTAAGAACCTTTCTGCTTTAAAAATCCAACCGATAGGGTCTAGGCCATCAAAAAGTGGAAAGTCTAGTCGAATGGTGCGAGTTTGGATAGAGCCAATTGTCGGGGAAGGTGATGAACCAGTCTGCTATGAAGGGGTCTAAAAACAGGTAGGGCGAGGGTCAATGGAAGTAGAGGATGAGGGACTAGTCTGTTGGGAAAGGAGTCTGAAGAAGCTTGGTGTAGGGTTCAACGGCAGGAGAGGACAGTGCAGTGCTTTCTCGAGGGGTCCGTTCATGGTTGTTAATCGAAGAATCAACTCGAAAATGGCCGCATGCTCTCACTCATGGATGATTGCAGGATATCCAGTCGATCGCTGTGAGCTGTCGTCTTTTCGGTGAAGAGCTTGACAAAGTCATCCATTTGCCGAAAACGGGTGCCCTTTGCCATCGCTCCTACCCTCCTTGAGTTCAAATCGTGATGAAAGCACCAAAAATTGATAAGAACCTGCTACATTAAGGGTATCTTCCTCTAGAGAGAAGAGAAGAAGATAAAAAAAAAAAAAAAAAAAAAAAAAAAGGAGATTGTATTTCTTATCCTTTCTTTGTAAGCTCTCAACTTTTATAAGGGTTAGCTGATTATAGAATATCTTCCTAATCATTTCTAACAGAAGTTTGTTATGGTCTAGGCTTATGTGTCAACCTACATTGTTTTACTATCCCTTCCTAAAGTTTCCCATGTTGACCCCCTATTTACACGAAATCCCTTAATGCAGTAGGCCTCTTTTGGAGTCGTTTCCCTCGTCTAGGTATCACTGGTTGAGGTGCCACACTCTCCATGTCATCAGTTGAGAGCACGATATTGGAGTTCAGAACATATATTCACTATGCAATAAACATCTGTAGCATTTAAAAAATAAAATAATAACATATAAATAAATAAATGAAACCTTCCAATCCATGAAATCCCACACAAAATTATCATCTCATCAAACATATAAAGTAAAAAACCATCATCCCATCAAACATAAAAGCTAAAATATAATCATCCCATCAAACAAAAAAATTAAAATATCATCGCAATCCATGAAATCCCACCCAAAATTATCATCCCATCAAACACATAAAATGAAAAATCATCATCCCATCAAACATAAAAACTAAATATAATCATCCCATCAAACATAAAAATTAAAATATCATCCATAAAAGTTTTAAATCATCAACATCAAGGTGCTTATGTCTCAAAATCAAATATAAGGTGTATTTAACTTAAAGTGCCACTATAAATTGGAGTATCATAATCTCTAAATCCAAATGTAGATTCAATCTCAAATTCTCTATTAAGCAATGCTGCATCATCTTCATTTTCAACATCCTCTTTATCTGCAACTTCAACTTCTAAAAGCTCAACAAGGTTATCAAACTTGAGTGAGTGCTTATTAAATTTCTCAATTTCGTTTGATTTGTTTTTCATAAGGGAGTTCGTCCTTATATAAACCAAATCACCCATCATCTCAGAAAATAATTGTTTCTCTTCTTTATTTGTATTGCCTCAAAAGCACTCTAATTTCTTTCACAAGAAGATGAACTACATGGTTGGCTCAAGATGCGAATAGCAATATTTTGGAGCAATGGAAGCGAAGAACCATGCATATTCTACCATACACTTACAAGTTTTAAGAAAAATGGAGATAAATCAAACAAGAATGTAAAATATAATAACAAAAAAAATATTAAACTAAGTACCTAACGAGGATGACAGTCAAGCATTGTCAAAGAGTGTTCATGGAATAAGTTTTCATCCTTCTGATAGTAGTCTTTAAATTCTTTACCAAATTGTCTCTTTTGATCTGTAGGAACCATAGTCTTTGTAATATAAATCATAGCCTTAGTCACATCAGTCTGGTTGTATGAAATTTTTCCCTCGTACATAAGTAAGGGATTTAAAAAAGCAACAACCACATGTACAGGATGTAATATATTTGCTTCCTTCCTCGCATTAAATAGTTACAACAATTTTCTATACTTTGATGAGTCTTGATTTCACCGATCCATAATTGTATTTCTTACCCTTTCCATTGCCTCATACAAAAAAGGATTTGTAACACTTTCCCCATCAACCAAGTGGAAACTAATTACACATCTCTCTCATTAACCCCAAAACATTGTGTTATTAATTGTTTTAGTGACTTACAACCCCATGTAGCCCCGTTCCTAACTTGCAATATCTATTCATCCTCCAATTTGATGTAGCTACCATCATCTTTAATTTATTTTTAACTTGAACAATAGACTATAGCATTAAAAAGTTTGAAATAAATCTATTTTTGCAAGGTTTCTTCAACTCTTTTACCTTCTGTGTGTATCCTTATTAAAGCCAAAACTGAACAATGTCATACATGAAGTCAATAATCATTTTTGCATTTTCAAATACCTCTTTTATCCATGGAATCTCTACATCAATATCTTTCAGAGGCAACTGCACACCATGGGCAACATAATGTATCCTATGAATATTAGTATGTTACTCCAAAATCAATTTTATTGCAACCCCATAGTTAGATGCATAATAAAAAATCAGTTGGACAACATTATTAGGCCCAATTTTATCTATCACAGGCAAAAGTATATCTCTAAGAAACAACCTTGTATTGGAGGCACCAGTACACTCAAATGAATTCAGAAAAACTACTTCTTTTGATGAATAAGCAATAACATTTATAAAAGCATGATCCTTCATATCAGTCCACATATCACACACCAAAGTGCATCCTAAAATAAACAATGACTCCTTCACCGAAGTAATATATTCCTTAACCCTCTTTCTTACCCATTGTACCAATTTGGTCATTAATATAGAATAACTAGGAGTAGAATAAGTAGAACTATGGCAAATAGTAGATCTCATCATTTGTATGAATGCAAGAGTTTGAATAATATTAAAAGAAATATTATTCAATATAAAAAATTGAGCCATATCATCGTCAACTGTATTTTTATCCTTTAGTTTAAACATGTCACCTACTAATTGTTGTTGAGAACCTGAAGAATCAATTATGGATCTTGTTGATGGCATTATTGAACTTTCTTCAGTTTTAGCTTTCTTATTGTCCCTTGATAGAGCAGAGAGTGCCTCGGCTAGCACATCATCGGGTACATTCATATATTCCAACATCATTTCCTCTTTTACATGCCAAATGATATTTCACCCTTGAAATACCACCTCTATATTAATTCCCACAAAATTTGCATCTAAAACGACCCTTTAAATCATCCACATATTTTCAAAGATTATCTCTTTGTCTAATCATATTTGGCCTGAAATCATAGGGAAAAAAAAGCATTTTTTAGCCTTAAATCAAATTTTAGATTCCAAGAAGATGGGATTTAGTCCCTAAATCAATTTCAAATTTGCTTCATAAGAGAAATGCTCTCAAGTAGGATGAAAAGAAGCTACCCCCCCCCCTCTCTCTGTTTATTTAACTAAGTGGCTTGAGAATAATGGTTGAATCTCAAATGACTTATTTGTGTAAAATTTACCCATTTGTAAAGATAGTATTTAATAGTGAATGGATAGGAGCTATCCAAAAAGGTAGGAGATTCCCTAGGATGGAGACATCAATGGCATTTTCCTACCCCCTATGGACGTGTAAATTGTCTGACAACTATAAGCCATTCTATAAATAATCACATTCAAAAGAGCCACTTTAAGATCTACATTCGACTTACCAAACTTTATTACTATTACCTGATTCTTTGCTTCGATGGAATCTAGGGAAAACTTTAATGTCAACCTGTTCAAATGTAAGATAGGATGATTAGGACATTGCTGGATAATTATCAGATTTTCAAGTAGCAACAGAAAACTACACATCTTTCATAGTAATTGATTCTATACGGTGAAGACTAAAGAGTATTATCAATACAGTGAAGAATTTCTAAGCTTCGGTTGACCAAAAAAAACATATAAAGTAATCTTGCCCATAGTTGAAGATTCAAAGGAATTAAAGAAAAGGATAAAATAAAAAATTACAGATATAGAAGAATTGAAGAAAAAGATATAATAAAAAATTGCCAAAAGTTTGGTGGAATCCCACCGTAGGATAAAAAAAAAATACTTAGTTGATACTCTCTAATCTTTTCTAAAGTTGGGTGGGAATCCCACCGTGGGATTGAAAAGAAAAACACATATAATAAAGAAACCTAAAGATGAATTGATGAAGGAAACAAACTTCAGATGAATAAGATGCAGAAGACCACTACCTACTTGCAGTTTACCTCGTCGGAATACCAAAGCTTGAAGAAGATGAAGAAGATGCAAAAGATTTGGGAATTCACACGTCGTGGGGAAGATGCAGAAGACCTCACCGGATCCTCCACTAAGCTTATGGAAGAAGTTGGGGAAGATGCAGAAGATTTCGCCAAATCCTCGCACGTTGACGGCCGTGGAAGGGATTCGGGGAACAAGGAGGAAGGGATTTGGGGAACAAAGAGGGCTCTATTTTGCTTTGGATAAACCCTCGATGTTTTGCTTTGGAGAAACAAAACTCTTGACTTTACGGCTCTGTTTTGCTTCTTTTATTTTTTATTTTTTTATTTTTTAATAACTATTACACACGTTTATATGCATACTACGGTTCATCATTTAAAATATAGAAAATACATTATAAAATATGATATGCATATAATACGCATATTATACGCGTACTTACTAACTATGGTCCTTGGTGATGAATGCTATATTGATCTCATCAGATTTACACTTCTTGATCCGGTTGTAACTAGAGTACGCATCCATGAAAGACAGCATCTCTTGGCCTGTTATTGCATCTATTAGCATATTAATTCTAGGGAGAATGTAATAGTCTTTATGGCAAATTTTATTGAGATCAAAATAATCAATAAAGATACGTTATTTGCCATTGGACTTAGGCACCATTACTACATTGGAAATCCTGTAAGAACCGTGTCAATCTAACCTGGTCTTACCACCTTGAACCAGGATTACCCATCATGGTCGAGTCAAATGGACCAAGGGCGTGAAGGAGATCGAGATCCCAAGTATCAAATCGACCCAGAAACACTTAAAAAGAGGGAAGGGTCGCATACCCAGCTAAGCAGGGTCGGACCTTCCAACACAGAAAGTCAGACCCTCAATTTTGAAGGGAGGGTCAGATAACTTAGACCCTAGGGTCGACGGGTTCATCGACCCTCGGTTACCGCAGAAAATAGAAATTAGGAAATTTCTATATTTTTCGATTGGATTCTTTCCTAATCTCAAAGGGACTTATTTTAGGATGTTCCTAGTCTATTTAAAGGACGTCCCTAAGCCACTTTCACTCCTTTCACAACCCTAATTGAATTGAGAGAAAGAGAGGAGAAGGAAAAGAGGAAGAAGAGAGGCAAGCAAGAGAACTTAGCAAAAAGGAGAAGAATTTCAGAGAAGGGGTAATCTTCTCAGGTATGGATACTAATTCCATGAGTTTCTACAGACCTTATGATAGTTATTGGAGAGAGTGTGATCTCGGAGAAACCCAAACCATCAATCCATGGTTAGGTTTTCATGGAAAACCTAGGAGAATGCATGAAAGCTATCTAGGTGGATGATTCATGGTTTTAGACCATGGGATGAATGTTGAATGGAATGTAGAAGCAAACCATAGGACCCCAAACACGAAGAATGGACTAAAAAGTGGAAATTAGACCAAAGTGCACAGAGGGTCGCACCGGGGGTCGATGACCATCCGACCCTAGGTGTTCCTGACCATCGACCCTCAGTGTTCGGGAAGTTCAGAGTTAAGGGAGGGTCGCACCCAGGGTCGATCCTGACTTCGACCCTACCTCCGACCCTCAGTTAACAGAGTAGTTTTTTATTCCGAATAAATTCTAATTAAATTCTATCGACTTTGTTAGGTCTTCTAGCAATATAATAACATTGTAAAGGTGATTCTAAAGCTTGGAAAAGTATCTTATAGCAAGCTAAGGTGAGGAACCAGAACCCCAAACTAAATTGGTTAATAACAAACTGTTGTTTTCTATTTTCTTGAGTCCTACGTCATGCTTGATTCTATGTGAATATGTTGTAATGTGCATACAGCATGCCATCCAATATTTCTATTACTTATTCATGCATATTTACTTTATTGTTTATAACATGATGATGATGTTGATAGGAATAGGCATGTGCTTGTATGTGTGTGGTTAATGTGCTTGATGCAAGCGAGTATCAGGGGAGGTGTGATGAGAACGTCAATAAACGTTAACCTTTGGCGGGTCTCAGCACTTTAGCAGTGAGCGACAGCGAAGGGATTAGGCGGCTATATAGAGGAACGTAGGTCATCAGGTCACCAACTTCCTTGACCTTCCGGCACTGGGCAGGCGTCAGCCCCCATACCTCTATCTCTAACTCAAGTCTTGTGCATTAGCATCATCGTATCGCCATTACTTTAGCAGAACTATTATGTCGTAGAGTATCAGGGGAGGTGGTCTCGGTCCTTTTAGTCTCTGACTCTACCGGGGGGCCTTAGCTCTATCTCTATGGACATTCTGAGGGATGCTGGGGTGAGGCCTTGGATACACTTTTGGCATTAGGATTGGTTAGTTGCGAGCCCAGTTTACAGCCCTCGCCAATAGGGGCTTACGTGTTGGTATGGCACTATATAGCAATAAACATAACCTTTGTTATATAATGTTCATGATTGGGTGCATGTGAGTTGACGATAAACGTAATCTTCAGGTAATGTCACACACTCGTGTATAGAGGCGGAGTCAATAAACGCGACCTTTGGCTACCTAAACCTTTCTATTGCATACTGCGAACTTTAAACCGGACCAAAGATATAAATTGATTTGCATGCATATGTATTGTTGCATTGTTTTGGCTACTCACTGGGCCGTGATGTGTGCTCACCCCTCGACGTCGAATATTTTTAGTTGACGATGCAGGTTATATTGTTGAAGATTATATGAACGCGTCCGCATACGGGAACGTGGCAGCAATGGAAGTTGGAGCTGAAGTAGATACACACGACTCCTCTTGCGAGTGCAACTCGTGTGTATTTGATTAGATATTTTATAGGTTTTTTTATTAGATTTATTCAGACATGTATTTGATATTTAATATTTATGTCTCAGTTGAATACAGAATAATTTGCTATTAAATTATTAATATCATCTTAGTTTCTCAGTTCATCTTATTATAAGACTTCCGCTATTGTGTATTTACTCTGATTATGATTACGGATGTGTGTAAGTTTGGATAACGCGGGGATAGCCTATTTGAGATCCTGGTTGAACCGTTGGTTATTTAGCGGTTCATCACACCATTCTGGTTAGACCAAAATTGGGGTGTGATAACTTGGTATCAGAGCATCTCAGGCCTTGCCCGCCGAACTAACATACATACGAGACAATTGTGAACTGAGATAGGATAAAAGTAAAACAGTAATATTAACACATTATAAGCACAAGTGATGTTTGAGACCAAATTTAAAAAAAGAATAATACATCTATTAAAGGGGAAACAAGTTACATACAATTAGAGAGAGAAACAAGATGTTTATACATAATGAAAGCAGAGTACAGTCCACAACCCCGGACGGTTACTCGTAGTACAAGGAAAAATAAAAGTACACTCGGGAAGTCGGAGGCGAAGGAGGAGGCGGTGCCTCACGGTCTCGTCGTAGTCCTCGGCATAGACTCTAGTCAACCGGGCTATCCGAGTCCGGGTCGTCCGTAGACTAGCCGTGAGACGGACTATCCTCTCGATCGCGCACGCTGCACCTCTAGGAGCTCTCCCATCCACGCGTCTGATGCGTGCTGAGCAGCCAACAGCTCATCCATCCTCAGATCAGATCTACGCTGAGCATCCCTGATCTCCTGCAGCATCTCCATCATGGCTGAAGGTGGAAGTGAAGGGTCAACCGAATGGGAAGGACCAGCATCAGGTGCAGGAGCTGCCACAGAAGAAGTACCAACTCCAGCCGCATGTGTAGGTGAAGGCGGTGGTACCGAGTCGACGTCCATATACATACGATCGTCATCGTCGACTGGATCCACATGAGCTCTAGCAGCAGCAGCAGCAGCCTCAGCATCGCCCATCTCGACCCGAGTGTGAGGGCGCACCATCGCGTTCCTCTCCTCATCACTAACCTCGGCATCACGCAGCCCCATCTTGCGAGATAGCCTCCCAATCTAGAGGCGACGAGAAGGTCTTCTCTTAGGATCTTCTCATCTACCGGATCCACCCCCCGGACGGGTCGAGTAGCACTTGTAATCATGCGTCCATAGGATAGATTACCCATATGACCGGACAATGTAGCACTAATCATCGTCCGCATGATGATGTAAGGAAGGCAGACCGACTGGCGAGTGCGAATCTTGTATATCGAAACGTGTCGGTCCGAGAGACCCTCTCATATTGCCCACTCTACGGGATCAGATTATGTTGGATAATCTTACAGAAGACCCGTGGAGCTGGACGCAAGTAACAGGCTCTCATCTGCCATCGATCAGGGCGTAACAGCTGGTTGTCGATCTCTGCCCTCATCTCCATCTCAACAAATTGTGGCTCTCCCGGTGCACAGTACACCATGGGGCCATCATAGGGAATGCCCAACAGATCGGCCAGCTGCCGATAATCAAAGGAAATGTGCACCCCCTTGACGTAACTGGTGATGCACAACTCTTGACCATGCTCAACGTCATTGTAATTCCCCACCACCTGGAGATTACAATAGAACCGGGCGCACCAAATCCGGACATGTGCACGCTGTCGTATGTGATGACAGGGAGCCACCCCATATCACCAAATGCTCCCTCTACATTGAACAAGGCTAGCTCAGCCAAAGTCCACCATGCGCCCCTTCCACTTTCTTACGGGCATAGTCAGCATACTGTGCCTCAGCTTCATTCGAACGGAAGCGAAGTGGATCACGCACTCTGGGTACTTTGGTACGAGCCATAGTATCTGCAAAATAAGAAAGAGAAAGGAAACAAGGAGTTAATAGGATAAAAATCCGAAATTTGATGTAATAACGACGTAAGTTGACCATAAAGCCCCATTTCTCACCATTCAAGTGGGCATGAGAACTTACGTAGGTTAAAACATATCCTACAACCCACATACAGTAGGAAATTTTAACTGACGAAGCTCAATTTGAAGAAATTTAAGAAAAATAAAAAATTCCTACAAATTAAGGCAAAAAGAGAAAATTTTAAGTTTCTCGATAACCAACCGATGAAACTCAAAATTTTTTTAGGGCTTTCGTTCCTCGAGACACCAATAACAAAATCCCCCAATAAAAATCGAATTTTTACGGTTGGAAAAAGTTTAATTTGGAAAATACAAGTTAAATGTGCAAAAACCTAGAAAAGAAAACCTAAAAACAGGTGAAGATGAGTGGATATACCTGTATGGATGACGTGGACGTCGAAACCCGGAGTCAAACCGACCAAAAACAGTAGAGTAGCACTGTAGCAACTCAGAGAGTAGAGACGAGTCGAAACGAAGGAGGAATAGTGAGAAATGACCCAGAATCGGATCTTAAAAATCTGATTTTTGGTCCGAGGGTCGGACAATTCGACTGGAACCATCGACCCTCGAATCGACCCTCCCATCGACCCTCGGCTCTCAGGAATCTGACAGAAAATCAAGGGTCGAAACTGAGGGTCGGATACACATCGACCCTCGCATCGACCCTCAGCTCTTGGGAAGAACAGGTCATTCCCAGGGTCGGAAACTAAGGATCGGACATACCAGCGACCCTCACCATCGACCCTGCATAGAAAAGACAGCATTTTTTTTTAAAATTAGCTAGAATTGGAATTGATTATTGGTTAGTGTGCCTACATGAAATATAAATGACTTCTAACCTATTTGATGATTTTCAAGCACCACCAATCACCGAAAAGAATTATGTTTGGATGTAGAGTGACCCGACAGACCCGAAATGCAGTCCCACCACCACCACCAGTGGAGGAGACTAGTCAAGAGAATAACTATGCACCGGGAAATCCAGAACCGGTAAACCCTACAAATTTGCCACCTCCACCACCAGAGCTAGCAACAATGGTGATGAATCTGGCACAACAGCTGCAGCAGATGCAACACACACAGGCTCAGATGCAGGTTGCCATGGTAATTATGTTCCAAGCCACTCAGGCTGCACCCATGCACACCGAACAAGCTAGTGCAGCACCAGTAGGTAACCACCCAGCCCCTCAGACACCTCAACAACCGGCTGCACAGATTCCAGTGTAGGTACCGAAAGCAGCTCAAGGGAATTACCAGTATCCACCCTATATGTTTGGGGCAAACCCCCAGAATCAGCTGGACCACTCCCGACTAGTGGAGAGATTTTTGAAGATGAAACCCAGAGAATTCAACAGCAAGCCGTCTGATCCATTGTGGCCAGCCCACTGGATAGACGAGATGGAGAGAAATTTCCTCATGATGACTATTACAGAGGAAGAGAAAGTACTATGTGCCACCTTCATGCTTAAGGGCGACGCACACCATTGGTAGAAATCCACGAAGACATATTTACTGACCAAGCACGCCCTACTGACATGGGCTATATATAAAGAAGCATTCTTCGAGAAATATTTTCCACGAAGCTTCAAAGATTCGATGGAGAAGGAGTTCCTGAGCTTGTACCAGGGACAGATGACTGTAGATTCATATCAACAGCGCTACGAAGAGCTATTTTTCTTTGCACCGGCTAGCATGCAAGAAGAAGATACCAAAAACCGTAGGTTCGTCGCGGGACTAAGAGGAAGCATCAGAGAAAATGTTCTAGGCTTAGAGAAGAAAATTTACAACGAAGCTGTCCAGATTGCTCGAGTGATTGAATCGAGCTAGAAGGAGAGTTACCTTACTCAGAACAGAAGAGACCAGCCGGAAACTCCTACAACGGAGGCAATAACAGGACGTATAAGCCTTTCCGTCCTCTGAACTTTACTACTGCACCCAAGACCACTTCAGTAGTACAACCTCAGTCAAAGCCAAATTCTGAAGTCCTGAAGTGTTTTAACTGCAACCAGCCGGGACATATGGCAAGGGAGTGCCCTAAGCCCAAGAAGCAATTCCATCATGGACGTGTATATGTTGTTACGTCCGAGGATGCGGCCGCATCACCCGATGTGGTCACAGGTATGACTGAAACTTTTAACGTTATAATTACATCGAATGAGCATGTAGACTAAGTAAAGATAAATCACAGGTATCGTACCTATAAATGGCGTACCCGCTAGAGTACTCTTCGATTCCGGAGCTACTCATTCATTTA
The DNA here is from genome assembly GCA_028583415.1 of Protea cynaroides. Lineage (NCBI taxonomy): Eukaryota > Viridiplantae > Streptophyta > Magnoliopsida > Proteales > Proteaceae > Protea > Protea cynaroides. The sequence continues at coordinate 48,256,677 of CM053271.1, read as the reverse complement.
TATCTGTGTCATTTGGAAAGAAGACAAAATTACCCATCAAAACATTAGACTACAAATTACTTGTACGGTCACCGATGGGGTTAGAAGTGGAACTAGAGAAAGGTTATGGACCATGTCCAGTTCTCATTGGAGAGAAGACTTTAGATGCAACCTTGATACAACTTGAGATGGCAAACTTTGATGTCATCTTGGGAATGGACTGGTTAGCTCGGCATTCTGCAAATCTATTATGCACCGAAAAGAAGCTAACGTTCAAAGACAAAGAAGGAGCAGAATTAAGTTTCTCGAGAACTAAACTTCCCCGGAGACGCAAGCTCATACTTTCAGCACTAAAGGCTAAGAAGGGGGCAATCGGGTATCTAGTATCCGTGGTCGACCTAACCAAGGACGCGCCACAAATGGAAGATATTGATGTCGTGCGCGACTATCCTGACGTATTTTCGGAGGAACTACCCAGATTACCACCCGACCGAGCCACAGAGTTTGTGATAGACCTTATACCTGGAGCCTCACCTGTATCAAAAGCACCTTATAGGATGGCTCCTACGGAACTGAAGGAACTGAAGGTGCAACTACAAGAATTGTTGGACAAGGGTTATATTCGACCCAGTATATCTCCATGGGGTGCACCGGTGTTGTTCGTGAAGAAGAAGGATGGTAGTGTTCGATTATGTATCGACTATCGGGAGTTGAATAAACTGATAATCAAGAATCGATATCCACTACTTCGGATCGATGACTTGTTCGATCAGTTACAAGGAGCAAAAGTATTTTCTAAGATCGATCTTCGATCGGGTTATCATCAGCTGAAGATTAAAGAAGGTGATATTCCGAAGACAGCATTCAGAACCAGATATGGACATTATGAATTTTTGGTTATGTCATTCCGATTAACTAATGCCCCGGCAACGTTCATGCAACTTATGAACCGAGTTTTCCACGATATGTTGGATACGTCGGTTATAGTATTTATTGATGATATATTGGTATACTCCAAGGACAATGAAACCCATATCAAGAACCTAAACGCAGCCCTACAGCGTTTAAGAAAAGAGAAGTTATATGCCAAATTTTCAAAGTGTGAGTTTTGACTAAGTGAAGTCGCCTTCCTAGGCCATGTAGTATCCGCTGAAGGAATCAAAGTGGACCCCAGCAAAATCGAGGCTATTGTGAAGTGGGAAGCGCTAAAGAGCGTTTCAGAAATTAGAAGTTTCCTGGGTCTAGCTGGTTATTATCGGAGATTCGTAGAAGACTATTCTCGGATTGTCGTACCTCTCACCAGTTTGATTAAGAAAGGTGAAAAATTTGTGTGGACCGACAACTATGAGAAGAGTTTCCAAACATTGAAGACCAGATTGATATCCACCCCGATTTTGACCATTCCCGTTCCAGGATAGACGTTTACCTTATACACCAATGCGTCGGGACTGGGATTAGGATGTGTGCTTATGCAAGGAGAGCAAGTAATTGCGTATGCCTCTAGACAGTTGAAGGTACATGAGAAAAATTACCCCACTCATGATTTGGAGTTAGCGGCAGTAGTACATGCTGTCAAGATATGGAGACATTACCTATACGGGGAGAAATTCCAGATTAAGTCGGACCATAAAAGTCTTACTTATTTATTTAATCAGAAAGAGTTGAATATGAGACAAAGAATATGGCTGGAATTATTGAAAGACTATGATTGTGATAACCAGTATCATCCGGGAAAGGCGAACGTGGTAGCAGATGCATTGAGCAGAAAAGCAATGATTAAATCTCAAGGAGAAGTCAGCACGACTGCAGCAATGTGTACTACCAGAATGGTATTCAATCACGGCAGCGCGCAGTATGTGATAGATACAGTGGATGGATCAGCCAACCAAGGGTTTATTCATCGGTTTTCGAATATGTTTGCGGCATTGAAGATTATACCGGATATAGTGGATGAAGTGAAGACAACTATCAAAGCAGATCCTTATCTGAGAACAGTACAAGAAGATATTGAGAAAGGTAGGACTAACCCTAAGTTCACCTTGGATGATGAGAAGGTACTAAAATACAAAGGAAGAATATGTGTACCTGAAACAGAAAGTATGGACATTAGACACCGACTGATGAAAGAAGCCCATACCACCATCTACTCGATACACCCTGGAAGTACAAAAATGTATCATGATCTAAAGAAATTATATTGGTGGAGGGGAATGAAAGCAAATGTAGCTAAGTTCGTGTCTCAATGCCTAAATTGTCAGAAAGTAAAGGCTGAACGACAAAGACCCGCAGGATTGTTACAGCCATTACCAGAACCAGCATGGAAATGAGACTGTATCACTATGGACTTCGTCACGGGACTACCATTGACTCCTCGAGTAGTTGACGCAGTTTGGGTGATTGTGGACCGTCTGACTAAAACAGCTCGCTTTATACCTATACGACCTCAGTATACACTAGAAAGGTTAGCAAAGCTATATGTGGATAACATTGTTCGATTACATGGCGTTCCAGAAAGCATTGTGTCCGATAGAGATCCACGATTTACTTCTAAGTTTTGGGAAGGATTGCAAAAGGCTATGGGTACAAAGTTAAAGTTCAGTACTGCATTCCACCCACAGACAGACGGACAATCAGAGCGTACAATCCAGATTCTAGAAGATATGCTACGAGCATGTGTAATTGATTTCAAAGGATCATGGAACGAAAAGTTACCATTGATCGAGTTCGCTTATAATAACAGCTATAAGGCCACAATACAGATGTCACCATATAAAGCACTGTATGGCCGAAAGTGTCGAACTCCCTTGTTTTGGAATGAAGTTGGAGAACGTAGTATTGTTGGACCGGAATTTGTTGAAGAGACTTGTCGAGTGGTCGACATCATCAAGGAAAGAGTGAGAACAGCTCAGAACCGTCAGAAGAAATATGCAGATACTCGACGAAGAGATCTGGAGTTCGCCGTAGGTGATAAAGTATTTTTTAAAGTATCGCCTATGCGAGGATTGAAGAGGTTCAGACAGAAAGGGAAACTAAGTCCAAGATATGTCAGAACGTATGAAATTCTAGCTAAGCGTGGAAAAGTAGCTTATCAGTTAGCATTACCACCATCTATGTCAAGTGTACATGACGTATTTCACATTTCTCTATTGAAGAAGTATGTCAAGGACCCAATGCATGTTTTGACAGTGGATTTGCCAGAATTGACTGATGATTTGACATTTGAAGTAACACCAACAGAAATCACTAGTCGAAAGGTTCAACGTCTACGCAACAGAGATATCTACTATGTTAAGGTCATATGGAAAAGTAGAGACATGGAAGAAATTACATGGGAAGAAGAAAATGCTATGAGAAAGCAATACCCTTACTTATTTGATTCAGAAGGTACGTACAATTTCGAGGACGAAATTTTTATAAGTTGGGGGGAGTTGTAAGACCCGTGTCAATCTAACCCGGTCTTACCACCTTGAACCAGGTTTATCCATCATGGTCGAGTCAAATGGACCAAGGGCGTGAAGGAGATCGAGATCCCAGGTATCAAATCGACCCAGAAACACTTAAAAAGAGGGAAGGGTCGCATACCCAGCTAAGCAGGGTCGGACCTTCCAAAACAGAAAGTCAGACCCTCAATTCTGAAGGGAGGGTCAGATAACTTAGACCCTAGGGTCGACGGGATCATCGACCCTCCCATCGACCCTCGGTTACCGCAGAAAATAGAAATTAGGAAATTTCTATATTTTTCGATTGGATTCTTTCCTAATCTCAAAGGGACTTATTTTAGGATGTTCCTAGTCTATTTAAAGGACGTCCCTAAGCCACTTTCACTCCTTTCACAACCCTAATTGAATTGAGAGAAAGAGAGGAGAAGGAAAAGAGGAAGAAGAGAGGCAAGCAAGAGAACTTAGCAAAAGGAGAAGAATTTCAGAGAAGGAGTAATCTTCTCAGGTATGGATACTAATTCCATGAGTTTCTACAGACCTTAGGATAGTTATTGGAGAGAGTGTGATCTCAGAGAAACCCAAACCATCAATCCATGGTTAGGTTTTCATGGAAAACCTAGGAGAATGCATGAAAGCTATCTAGGTGGATGATTCATGGTTTCAGACCATGGGATGAATGTTGAATGGAATGTAGAAGCAAGCCATAGGACCCCAAACACGAAGAATGGACTAAAAAGTGGAAATTGGACCAAAGTGCACAGAGGGTCACACCGAGGGTCGATGACCATCCGACCCTAGGTGTTCCTGACCATCGACCCTCAGTGTTCGGGAAGTTCAAAGTTAAGGGAGGGTCGCACCCAGGGTCGATCCTAACTCCGACCCTACCTCCGACCCTCAGTTAACAGAGTAGTTTTTAATTTCGAATAAATTCTAATAAAATTCTATCGACTTTGTTAGGTTTTCTTAGCAATATAATAACACTGTAAAGGTGATTCTAAAGCTTGGAAAAGTATCTTATAGCAAGCTAAGGTGAGGAACCAGAATCCCAAACTAAATTGGTTAATAACAAACTGTTGTTTTCTATTTTCTTGAGTCCTATGCCATGCTTGATTCTATGCGAATATGTTGTAATGTGCATACAACATGCTATCCAATATTTCTATTACTTGTTCATGCATATTTACTTTATTGTTTATAACATGATGATGATGATGATAGGAATACGCATGTGCTTGTATGTGTGTGGTTGATGTGCTTGATGCGAGCGAGTATCAGGGGAGGTGTGATGAGAACGTCAATAAACGTTAACCTTTGGCGGGTCTCAGCACTTTAGCTCTATCTCTAACTCAAGTCTTGTGCATTAGCATCGTCGTATCGCCATTACTTTAGCAGAACTATTATGTCGTAGAGTATCAGGGGAGGTGGTCTCGGTCCTTGTAGTCTCTGACTCTACCGGGGGGCCTTAGCTCTATCTCTATGGACATTCTGAGGGATGCTGGGGTGAGGCCTTGGATACACTTTTGGCATTAGGATTGGTTAGTTGCGAGCCCAGTTTGCAGCCCTCGCCAATAGGGGCTTACATGTTGGTATGACACTATATAGCAATAAACGTAACCTTTGTTATATAATGTTCATGATTGGGTGCATGTGAGTTGACGATAAATGTGATCTTCGGGTAACGTCACACACTCGTGTATAGAGGCGGAATCAATAAACGCAACCTTTGGCTACCTAAACATTTCTATTGCATACTGCGAACTTTAAACCGGACCAAAGATATAAATTGATTTGCATGCATATGTATTGTTGCATTGTTTTGGCTACTCACTGAGCCGTGATGTGTGCTCACCCCTCGACGTCGAATATTTTTAATTGATGATGCAGGTTATACTGTTGAAGATTATATGAACGCGTCCGCGTACGGGAACGTGGCAGCAATGGAAGCTGGAGCTGAAGTAGATACACACGACTCCTCTTGCGAGTGCAACTCGTGTGTATTTGATTAGATATTTTTATAGGTTTCTTTATTGGATTTATTCAGACATGTATTTGATATTTAATATTTTTGTTTCAGTTGAATACAGAATAATTTGCTATTAAATTATTAATATTATCTTAGTTTCTCAGTCCATCTTATTATAAGACTTCCGCTATTGTGTATTTACTCTGATTATGATTACAGATGTGTGTAAGTTTGGATAACGTGGGGATAGCCTATTTGAGATCCTGGTTGAACCGTTGGTTATTTAGTGGTTCATCACACCATTCTGGTTAGACCAAAATTAGGGTGTGACAAATCCACTGTGGGTACTTAACCTCCCTAATAAGCCTTGCTGCTAATAACTAATCTACTTCTGCCTTGATGATGACTTCATGCTTAGGTGCAAAATTCTTCTTCTTCTTCTACTGGATCGGCATGAACATTAGACCTATTGCAAGTCGGTGCTCCATGAGATCCCTTGGGATTCCTGGCATGTCGGCTGCTGACCAAGTGGACACATCCAGATTATCCTTCAAGAATTTAATTAGGCTCTCTTTTTGTTCACCTTAGAGGGATGACTCAATTTGGAATTACTTTTTAGGTTCTTCCTTAGAGGTAGTGAGTTGTACAAAGTCTTCAACTGGAGTCCCTCTCTCTTGCTCCAACTTGTCCCTGAGGTCCTCCATGAGTATGCTTTGTGTTGGAACCTTGTTGTCGTGAGCCTCAAGGTCAATTGCATAGCATCTATGAGACAGCTTCTAATCGACTTTGTAGTAGCCGATTCCATGCTCTATAGGGAACTTCATGACAAGATAATAGGTTGAGACACAGGCTTTGAGTAGATTGAGTCCTGGTCGACCTAAAATCATGTTATGACTAGATGAGATGTCAACCACCAGATATGTCATTGAGACTGTCTTTCTTTTCGGCTTTACACCAACTCGAGTTTCAAGCTGGATTCCTCCTTTGATATGTACTGAGTCGCCTAAAAAACTGATGAGCAAAAATGTCATTGGCTTCAATCATTTTTTATCTAAATTCATTGCTTTAAAGGCATGGTAGGATAGGACCCTGGTCGAGCTTCCTATATCTACCAAGACCCTTTCGACTTCGTTGCTTCTATTGATTACCAAGGTGATAACCACAATGTCATCATGCGGGAAGTCGATAAGAGGAGGCCTTCATCAGAGAAGGTAATGGCGTCTCCTGTATTGTATGGGCTATGGGACGTTGAAGCGCTACATACATTCTTTGCGTATGCAAGTAGTCCGTTTTTGGAGGTGTTCCCTACTACTAGACCTCCAATTATTGCCAAGCTGTAATGCTTGGGGATGACAGTTCAACTTCCTTAGAAGTCCCAACTGGCAAACTAGCCTTCGGCCAAGGCTAGCTGATATTTCTTCTCAGGGGTACCTATTTACCTGAGGGGAGGACTTAAATCTCTGGTAGTTCGCTTCAAAGGGTTTTGCAGGTTAGCCATAGCCTCTTTCTACATGTAGAAGTCAGACATCTACCTTGTGAGCTAGTTCATGACCTCCTGGGTATCATCGACAGTCTTTTGTTCCCTGTGATGTCCGGTTAAGGTCCGTTTATAGTCTATGGTTTGATGACCCGATGGGACTTTCATTATAACTATAAGACCCGCACTCCACTAACCCGGTCTAAGCGTGTCGTGCCAGGTCTTCCCATCATTGTAGGATCAAGTGGACCGACCGTGTGAAGAAGGAGCACGAGACCAGGTAAGTAAATCAACCCAAATACACTTAAAATCAAGTGTATGGTTGACCACCTGGATAGGTATGGTCGACCATACGATGAGAAACAAAGACTACTGGTAAGTAACCGTATAGTCGTTGTTTTCAAGCGTATGGGCGACTAATTTTGCGATCGTACGTCTGACCGTACGACCCCAAATAAGACTCCAAGTTTGAAAACTTTCCAAATAGAAGGGGGATCTCTTTCTTTTTTCTGGAGAACCCTGTATGGAGAGTTTCTCTCTATATAAAGGACATTCTTCAACCCTTTTTCACTCTTTTGGAACATTATCAAACCCTAGAGGAAGAGAAGGAAGAGAAGGAAAAGAAGATAAGACTAGGAAGACAGAGAAGAAAGCTGAGAAAAAGAGTTCTACAAACTCTCTACAACAAGTAAGGTATGAAACTTGTCTCTGTAGCCTTAGAACACCATGAGTAGGAGTTTCTAATGCAAATTATAATACCAAATCCAATATAAGGATTTAACTATGGGATTTTTTTAGCAAATCTCAAAGGAATCATGGAGAATGTATTAGAGTAATTTATTTAGTAAAACTAAGAATTATAGCCTTAGAATGATCATTAGGGAGGACCTTGTTGATGACCAAAGAGGAGGAATCCGTAATGGAAGTAGAAAGCACATTAAACCAGTATGATTGCAGCTACGGTCGACCATAGCATGATCAAAGTGTCAAGCATAGCCATTCGGGAAGAATTCAAGAACCGTATGGTCGCAAGTATTGTCGCATATAGTGCAACCGTAGGGTATCGACCATACGTGGTAAGGTCGACACAGCATGAGACCATATGACCAATCAGACACCTATCAGTGATCTGTTTCGATTTTCAACTACTGTAACATATTACACATGAATTCTAACTTAAATCTATATGAATTCTAGGTTACTAAATTGATTCAAAGAGAATTACAAAGCTTGGAAGAAGATCAAATTTTATTAAAAGGTGAGGGAACAAGTCCTAAATTAATTGAATAATAATAAACTGTTATTTTATTGAGTCCAATGCTATGATTGATTCTATGCTTATATGCTTGTAATGTGTATCTCACATGTCATCTAATACTCCTGTTATTACTGCTCATGCATATTTATTTCTATCTGTTTATAACATGATGATGATGATGATGCTAGGAATAGGCATGTGATTGTGTGTGTGTGTTAGTGTGTTAGATGCAAGTAGAGCATCAGGGGGAGGACATGACATTGTGGTTCATCCTGGTCACCAGACTCTAGCTCTATCTCTACTCAAGTCTTGCCCACTTACATCATTGTATCGTCATTACCTTAGCAGAACTATTACGTCGTAGGGCATCAGGGGAGGTGGTCTCAGACCGTGTGGTCTTTGACTCTATCGGGGGGGCTTAGCTCTATCTCTATGGACGTATTGAGGGATGCTGGGGTGAGGCCTTGGATACACTGGATGGCATTAAGATTGGTTAGTTGCGAGCCCAGTTTGCAAGCCTTCGCCAATAAGGGCTTATGTGTTGGTATGGGTAGGGCATCAATGGAAGTATTGGCGGTATGTGATCCGGACACTTTAGCTCTATCTCTATTCCATAGTGGGTACATGTGGGACGACAATGGTGTTTGATCCATTGGGCAGATTCACACACTCGTGTATAGAGGTGCGGTGGCTGCCAAACCTTTTTATAGCATATTACAAACTTAAAAACGAGTCCAAAGATATTGAATTGAATGCATGCTATGTTTGCGTATTGTTTTGTTTGTTCACTGAGCCGTGATGTGTGTTCACCCTTTCGACGTCAAATATTTTTAGTTGATGATGCAGATACTATTGTAGAAGATTACGTGAATGCGTCGTCGTAAGGACACATGGCGACTATGGATGTAGAAGCTGTAGAAGATGCTCATGATCCTTCATGCGAGTGCAATCAATGTGTCTTTAATTAATTTAGTTATTTAGACTGCTGAATATGTAATTGATTATTTTATTTTATGTCTTGAGTTATTTTGAGATAACTGGATTAAATATTTATTTTATCACTGTTAGATACTCAGTTCATTATTTATAAAAACTTTCGCTTATTTGTTGATTATCTCTGATTATTACCGTGGAATGTGTGTGTGGTTTGATATGGTGGGTACGAGCTATACGAGATCCTGGTTGAACCGTTGGTCTATTGACGGTTCTTCACACTACTCTAGTTAGACCATAATTGGGGTGTGACAATAACACCTATTCCCCCTCTAAGATCACTGACTTGAAGTAGTGGAGGTGATCCTGCTCGGTTGTCTTCAAGGCCATCTCAGTCACGGTGACTTGGATGCTGGTTTTGCATCAATCTTGCAATCCATAGGTTGTTTCCCTTTCTATTTACTTGATTGCCGATCTTTAGTTCTCGGCTGCTCTATATATTCTTTTAGGTGGCCACGATTGATCAGGTCTTTAATCGTAGCCCTGCACTTGTCTGTATCATGATTGTTATCACGATGGTACCTGCAGTTTTTCTTGGTCATCCTCTACGATGGGTTAGTCTGCATCTTGGGAGGTGGTGGGAGCTCTAACTTGGTGTCCTTGAGGCTGTACATGATCTCCGACATTTGTGTGTTCAGGGGGTGAACGCCACCTAGTTGAACTCGGTCTTCGCTACCAACTTCCCTGGGTAACCGTCCTTCCTCGACTTTTGCTTCTTAGGGGGCTTAGCAAAAGTCGTATTTTCCAGCCTATGTGTTGGTATGCTTCTTTGCAATTCCTATGGTGCCTTTGCCCTTCTTCTGTGCAAGGAGCAAGGCAACATTAGCCGTTGCATACTTCCCATACTGAGCTCACAACTTGGTGAGGTTCGCAGGGTGTTTCTTGTAGACTGACTTCAAAAGCTCTGGATCTGAGATACTAGACATGAGTGTAGTGTAGATAACGGCCGGGTCGAGGTCCTTGATTTCCAAGACCTCGTTGTTGAACTTAGTGAGGAATGCCCTCAATGACTCGTCCAACTTCCATATGATTGCTATCAGGTTGACGGTCGTTTTTTTTTGTGTCGTCTAAGGTTGGAAGTGTTCAAAGAATTGATCTCTCAACTGATCGAAGTTCTTGATGGAGTGCACCGGAATGTTATTGAACCAAAGGCACTCTGGACCCTAGGGAGTTGGGGGGGAGCCCTACAGAGAATGGCATCAGAATAACCATGCTGCAACATCATGGACGAGAAGTTGTCCAGGTGGAGTTGTGGGTCAGTGGTGCCATTGTAAGCATCGATCTTCGGCATGTCGAAGTTCTTAAGTAATTGCATCTTCATGACCTCTGGGGCGAGGACCATGTCGCTAATATTCCTTCTTCTTTGTTAGGGCGGAGGATCCCGCTTGCCTCTTCTTCATCTCATTCAGGCGAGCTTGGCAAGTCACTGACTGATGTTCTATGGTCCCGGGCTGTGGAGTTGCCGCAGGAGTTGGTGTACATGTGGTGGTGTGCTGAGAAGCCGACTGTGTGTTGTGCTTCTGAGGTGGTGAGGCGGCGAGACCAGCAGCAAGGGAGGTTGCGTTGGTAGACTCTACATTTGTGTTTGCCAACTTAGCTGCCCCTTTCTCAGCAATAATCCTCTATGTTGTAGCATGTTCAGCTGCTAGTAGGTCGACAACTGCTCTCTCTACTACAACTCGGTCGGCTGCTGCCCTCTCAGCTCGTGCAACATCCAATTGAGCTTGAACGCTTCCTTTGGCTAGAGGTATAGGTACTCCTCCATGTGACCTTCTCGCTCCCCTCTCCCTGAAACTGTCATGGACAGACACTCAAGGAGCATTACTTGTAGATGATGCTTCGTCCTCAACATGCGACGTTCGTCCAATAGGGTTAAAGTTGCAATGAGATCTCCCTGATTGATTGGTAAATGAAAGGATCTAAGCTCTGCATAATTTTTTTAGGGTTGCAAATCTCATGCATCTATTACAAGCATGGTTCAAGTAATTGGTATTAGATTTGGCAGCCTCAACTGATTCATATCGATTTTGGACTTGATCAATCTCTGCTTTGAACTTGTTTTATAATTATCATATATATCAATCACGTGTTATGTTGCTGCTAAAATTGGAAGTGCTGATGTGGCCCGTCTTTTGAAACAAAAGAAAGATCTCTGGGTCAAAATGGGTAATCCAGTGGCCACTCTAACAATCAAATCAGTAACAAAGCAAGCAATATGAAGCTTATAAGAGATCGTAAGCTCATTAGGAAGATGCGGTAAAATTTGAGTGTTCTCACAGTGTGTATCTTCCCTTTACCTATGATCGTCGAGTGTTTATATAGATCAATGCCTTCCGAGTTGGTGCTGGATACGCCATTGAGATAGTGGAGTTGATGTATGTAACTATCTCTTGAGGACTTTAGCTAGTTATAATCCGTAACTGTTGGATCATGATCTCATGGTTGGGAAGGGACCTATCAGCCGATGCCCAAGGAGCCTAATGATCAATGAGCCTCTAGACTCCTTCTCTATTCCCATGCAGAGTGTGAATAGAGTTTGTTTGTCTATAGGATTCCAGCACCCTACACTAAGTATTTGTGGACTTGATACATGTATGAACAAGTGTCCCCTCTTCATTGGTGGGTAAGATGCGCTATTAATATGTTAGTTTTTTTATTGGATCCGTACACCGATTTGATCAGGAGATGATCTCTTTTGGAAATAACTGATACTATGTTCGATTCATGTATCTAGACCCTTGATTACGAGCGTTAAGGTAAAAACAATTTTTTTTTTTTTTTTTCAGGCAAGTAGGTAAAAGCAATCCTTGGTTTCCAAAACAACATTCAACAATTGACCGGGGCCAATGTGAAACGGCCTAAAAACGAATGCCCATAGCCCTCCCTCTTCATCGTAATATTTTTGGCGGGTAAACGTCTGTCCTCGTCGAAGAAGCTTTCTCTCCCTCCCTCTCTCGTTTGCTAGCTTTGAATTAGGGTTTCGTGAATCCACTGCGACAGCGTTTCTCTACAACGTACCTTGGTTTTCGAGAATCAAGGATTTTGCTTCTGTGGTCTATATTCTGTTTTTTAAATGAAGATTAGGGCTTCAGACAGCCATTGAAGATGCCTGAGTTGAGCTGGAGACACCACGCCCTAGTTCAAGCGCTTCTGTCACGCGGTCCTCTAAAAGAAGATGATTTCCATCAGGTTTTCATGGGCGTCACAGGAAAAAGTCCAGGTTTATTTTGCTCTGTGTTAGTTTTCTTCTGTTAATCTTCAGGAAAGGATGGTCATAAGTAAAACTTTCTCTCCATTCAGACCATTCTTTTGCTATTTATAGACGACCAAGCAGTTACCTTCGCTCCACTTGAACACTGTTCTTTCTACCTTGACCCACCCAATCTCGACTTTGAAATCGAAATTCTAAGACTAAAGTGTTCCTTCAACACTGCATTAATGCATGATGCTATGGGATGGATTGTTTTTATTGAATTTTAAATTTGAATTTTTGTTGATATTTTCGATATATCTGATTAGGGTTAGTCAATTTGATTCCATATTTTTCTGAGTATAAGTCCGCGGTTTGATACTGATTATGTGCTTTTATTTTGTTGCAGGTAGCCGCAAGCAGCTATTCAATGAGTATCTTTTGAAAATAAACAAGGAACTTGCTTATGTGCAGTTTGAGTTGAGAGGCTGCCGAAACCAGTATGACGGAAATGTTTATTATGGGGTTGTGAATAATGTAGCTGATGAACAATCCAAGCTTGGAACTAAATATTCAGTCCCACAGATTGCTTTCTATAAGAGCATTGTAGGTCTCTTTACTGCTTAAATTAATTATGTTATTTTCAAAAGTATTTTTTTACTGCCTTTGTGTTGCTATTGCTTAGCCTAATGCTTGGACATTGGACGAAGATAAAGGTGGCTGAATTGCAGAACCTGTCCCAATCTTTATGTATCTAATTACTTTCAGGGTCTGGTTTTTCTGGATGGGCAACATCTTGAGGGAATCTTTGGATAGACACTTTGTAGTGCAATGCGATATGTCACATGTGGATTAAATTTTATGGACAGGTTGAGCTTAAGTTCCCCTGCTTAAATATAAAGTTTCAACCCAAACTGAGTTGGTTAAGTGCCAAAACATAGCATATAACAATTCATGACTATGAGCGAGTGCACGTTAATGATTGGACTATTGAAAGGGTGCATGTCAAAACATGGTAGGGCTGATGCTTGAATCTTAGCATGAAATTTAACACAGCCAATTCAAACCATTCCCTAGATATACAATTGTTGGAATTGCCATGTTGCTCTTTCATATGACACATCTAGATGTGCCAGTCCAATGATATCCCTCGGAGTGATCCAAAGATACCCTTTGCAGTGACTGTTTAGAGATACTTTTGCCTTTTAACAATAGATAAACGAGTGCAAGAGGAAGTATTTTGAAGGATGAGGTGTGGTACATAGGGTGAACCAGGCGTGCATGGCACAACCAAGATGGTATTGAGGCTGATATTCCAACTTCATGTCATGGGATTGAACCCTGTTTTCACCTCTGACACTTAACAACTAACCACTTAAGAGAGATCAATTCTGAATTGCCCTTGCATCACAATGCCAGTCAAGGTTTTTTCTGGTACTAAAATCCAATCCCATATTAAAAGATGAAAGTTCTGCCCTCATAGAGTCTCCTCCTGCAGAACTGGTTGATCTTTATATCTGTCCTGATTCAGAACAAATTTCTGCACCAATGCCATTTTGAGATCCAAAATTCCACCTTGGGGGGGGGACCAAGTTTCCCCCCTTCTTTGTCTTGGCTTGTAGGTATTTTCAACCTTGTACTGTTAATAGTCTGATACCGTGGCATTTTAATTTCCAATATGAAGTTTCAAATACAAGTTTGGTCCTCTTAGGCTAAGAGCTAGCTCCTTAACTTGCAATTTCATTGCAGATCAGGCGTGATATGTCATCAAATAAGAAATTCAGGGGGTATTTCCTGTTGAAAATGATATAGTTAACCTTTTTTTTTTCTTTTCCTGCCATGCTGCCTGGAAAACTGGAGGGTGTGTTTTTCCAGTTTGTTTGTCTATCAGTTCCTCTCTTCCAAATTCATTCTCTTATAGCATCTGGATTCCTTTCTTTGTTTTTCACTTTAAGATATCCAAAGTTTGTTCCCTAATAGGGGTTAAACTAAATGGTTTTAAGTTACATATTTGAGATGGCCTTGGTTGAAGTCCCTCAATTAGGAGGTCTAGCATATTGGAGTACACGCATGGCTTGTTATCTGTGCAACTTCATCAATGTAGATTTCCTTTAGATGATCTTTTTTTTTTCCTTCCCTTTTTTAAGGAAAATATTTTTACTTGTGTGGAAGAGATGAGAATATAGTTCATTGAAAAATAAAAGAATCATATTCTTTCTGTTTGTTAGCATGTTTTAAAATTGGTTGCTTGTATTTTATAATTTATATGTGCCAATCTATATAATATCTGGTATTGCATGGTATGCTGCTAGATTATTATGGGATCTAATGATTCCATGCCTTTCCTTGAAGATCCTTGTATAGTTTGGAAAAGTAGTTTGTTGTGATTAAATAACCAATTTGCATTTCTTTGTCGATGTATTGGAACATATGTTGCTTGTATTCCCTTGTCAAGGCGACAAGCGATCCAAGGCGTTCGAGTTGTCAAGGCGACAAGGTGATCCAAGGCGTTTGGGGCCATCCTGGGCGCCTAGGTGCCTAGACACCGCCCATGAGTGTCCTAGGCGACCAAGGTGTTCCTAGTGTATTTTTTTTATTTCTAAAATATTAATGCTATATTAATGTTTATATATATATATATATATATATATGCAGCATTCTACATAAATAATCAATATATAAGACGTAACTTAATTAATATGAGAAAACCAACAAGGCAACAAATAATGAGTTAAGTAGGCAACACGTATTTATAACTAACATTTGTGTACTTCTAACAAATTTGACCAGAGTGTAATTCCTTTAATATAAATTGGATTCAAGCAATCTCGAATTCATTGCAAAGCTAGCATAATCAGCCTTCCAACAAATCCGAGATTGCTTAAATCCGAGTTATAATGAAGGAGTTATATTTTGGTCAAACCTTGTTCGGAGTACGCGAATACTGTTAAAGTCGTCTGAATGTAAATTATTTTTGGACATTAAAGTAAGAGATTATTTTGGCGCGCTCTTGGTTTTTAATGATGCTTTATTATAATAAGATTTATAGAACTTTTATATTTGGAAAAAAGCTTGGCATTTAGAAGTTGAAAATTGCCCCCGCACCCAAAAATACGGTTTTTGTTCTTGAACTGGAGGGTTAACTTATTCTTCTGGAATTTGAATTTTAGACAATTTTTATTGGATTCAAATGGAGGGGGGGGGTATTTGCTTATTTATGAATAATATCTTAAGTAAATGAAATATAAAATTAAAGAAACATTTACTTAAATGATATTAGTCATAAATAAGTACTGCCTAATATATGTTCCTGTCTAGCCTAATAAATATTCTGAAGAACATTCAGAATGACACATTGAAAACAAGGCAGTCGCCCAGGCACTTTGGGTCAGGCTCCAAAAAAACACCCGGACGCCTAGGCGACGTCTTGACAACAATGTTTTATTCTACTATTCCATATGCTTACATATGGTTAGATGTTTTGAAAATTTTCCTGGTTGCACTCTATAATAATATTGTTTCAATACTTTTTATTTTCAGATAGAAATGATTGTGCAAGATGCAAATGCTGGTAGCATATCAACCATTGATGCTCTAAATATCTGTCTGGACAATCAGGTTTTGCATTATTAACCATTTCATCAAAAACATTTTTCTGTTCAATGTGCCATGTCAATTTTGTTCAAACAAGTATGAGCCATAAATTATGTCATTAATATATTTGGATCAATGCACATGTTTTTTGTAGCCCAGTTCAGTTTTTAATTGGAGAAGCTAGTAAAGGTACTTGTTATCTTTATTCTGAAAAATGAAATGGAAAACCTTATAATGGCATGTAGAAAATATATCAGGTATGGGACTAGAATATGTATTCCTTGCTATGCAATCCAATGTTTCAACATGTTAGATATTTAAAGGATTACGTGCTATACATGAATTGGTTCCACCTTAAAGATTGATTACAAGGTAGGGTTACATGTCAATTTATGCTCAAACCTTGCTAGGATATGATCTTTTAACCAGCCCAATTCAAATTTAACAGTTTAATAAGAAGTAAGAATGATTGAATTTGATAAATAATTCCCCATCTTCAAATCTGAATGTAAGAATGCTTCAAAATTTGGGATCCTTGATCCTTAGGATATGATGAACAATATTCCAGAAGATGAGTTTGATTTAACGGGTGGGGTCGAAACCAATCTTGCAGGTCTCAAACAGGTATTTTAACAGAACTAGAAATGTATAACAGTAGAAAAAATTACTTATCTCAGAATCCAGCCGTTGGAAGGTTTCCAAACTTGGAGAGAAAGTACTTTAGGATTTCCTTGATAACGTACCCAAATTTGAAGATGATTTAACCATGGATGAAGAAATTATGAATTTTCGAAAAAACTACTATCATCTGAAAACAGAAATGAACAGAATAGGAGCGACTCAATCAGAATTTAATAATAAACTCTGACCAACTCTGCTGCCAACATCTTCTTTCTCTTTATTTATAATGCTAAAAGGAAATACAAAAGATAGAAGGACTGGTTCCTAGAAGAGAATGTCCAAAAATAAAAAGAGAAACTTTCCTTTATAACTTTTAGGAAAGTTTCCAAAACAAATAGCATCTATGACTGACTTATCTAACAGTCAATCTTAGGAAACAAAACAAATTTAGGAAACAAAACTAATGACTAATTTTATGAAAATAAATTTAGCTTAGTGAACTTAGGAAGAAGACATTAATTTCTAATTCTATTGGTACTGTTCACATATTGTTCATGTGAACAGTACTGCGTGAACAGTGTTGGCTAGACTGGTCTTTGGGCTGATCCATTAATGACTTGATTTTGGGTCTCTTGGGCTGGTTCTTGGACTACATCAACTCCCCTCCACTTAAAAAGAATGGGTCCACGAGTTCGGTAATGATGAAGAATGATTTCAGTGGGTTCGGTGGGTAGTGTCTTCTGATCTTGAAATTTTGGCTGTGCTTGCAAAGTTGGAAGGAAATCCACCACTTTGGGTCCACTCTCTTCAAGATATTTGGGAGGTATCACAAAGTCAATATGTTCAATATCTTGAAAAGATTCAAACGTGTAGGAGGTATCCATGGGGATTAAATGTAGTTCTTTGTCTTCTGCAGTCGCTTCTTCAATGTCTATGACCTCATGATCACTGTGACTCTCGTTATCAGTCAATGGAGCTGTACAAGAAAGATTAAGATCACATATGTCCACCTCACTGACTTGAGTAAAATCATCCACATTATAACTGATGTGGTCTTCAACTACAACCTCTTCAAAGCAAATTGCTACAATAGGAACATCAATGTTGCTATCTCCTTTGTCATCATGGATTTGTGAAACCTTTTCTTCGTTTTCCTTGACTTCAATTACTAATGCTCCTAGAACGGTTGCTAAATTTGGAATTTTCGTTGGTGGTGCAACTGTAGGTACCGCCTTCACGTCAATATCGTTAGCGTTAGGCTTCCACCCCTCGTTAACTTACGAACTGAATTTTATAGATGGTTGTGTCAGGTTTTCTTCAATTATACATGCCACTTGGTGGTAACTTTGTCGATGGAAGAGCCTTATTTAGATATGTTAAGGTATTTATTTTCTCGTTAATTCGTACTTCATATCTTCCCAAGTCTTAAGCTCTCGTCCTCCAAGTCTGAGCTTCTGTTCATAGACTTTCCACCGCTCACGAGTAGCTCCCAAAAGTTTGGATTGTGCTAATTTTAATTTTTGTTGTTTGGGAAGATCGAACCAATCGAAATAACATTCAGCCAGTCATGAAAAGCTTGGGGATCTTGTTTCCCATGAAACTCCTTGATGTCCATCCGTACCTTATGGGTTTGGTAACGGATGGGTTGATCGCCATAATTTTCATAGGGTAGGTCTCAATATTCTTTTCTATGGATTCTTTGAGGAGCCCTCGCAACACGTCTTGGCACTACGTTGGCCATAGGAGCTTCTCTTCTAGGGGCTTCTATTCTAGCCGGCCTAGGGGTAATTCTTTCATCCAAATTATTCATTCTTCCTTCCACATTATCTAACTTTGCATCAATTTTGGCCAATTGTTAGAGAACCAAATTAATAGGGTCATTGGGGTTATTAGATTGATTAAGACAGTTAAACTCTCCTCAACCATGCTTTGATACCAATTGATGGCAAGGTAGGATTATATCTCAATTTATGCCCAAACCTTGCTAGGATAGGATCTTTCAACTAGCCTAATTCAAATTTAACAGTTTAACAAGAAGTAAGAATGATTGAATTTGACAAATAATTCCCTAACTTCAAATCTGAATGTAAGAATGCTTCAAAATTTGGGATCCTTGATCTTTAGGATATGAGAAACAATATTCTAGAAGATGAGCTTGATCTAACGGGTGGGGTCGAAACCAATCTTGCCCGTAGGTTTCAAACAGGTATTTTAACAGAACCAGAATTGTATAACAGTAGAAAAAATTACTTATCTCATAATCCAGCCGTTGGAAGGTTTTCAAGCTTGGAGGGGAAGTACTCTAGGATGTGTTTGATAACATACCCAAATTTGAAGATAATTCAACCATGGATGAAGAAGTTATGAATTTTCGAAAAAACTACTATTATCTGAAAACAGAAATGAACCGAATAGGAGTGACTCAACCAGAATTTATTTATTATGGCCAACTCTGCTACCAGCTTCTTCTTTCTTTCTATTTATAATGCTAAAAGGAAATACAAAAGATAGAAAGACTGGTTCTTAGAAGGGAATGTCCAAAAATAGAAAGAGAAACTTTCCTTTATAACTTTTAGGAAAGTTTCCAAAACAAATAACATTTATGACCGACTCATTTGACAACCAATCTTAAGAAACAAAACAAATTTAGGAAACCAAACTAATGACTAATTTTATGGAAATAAATTTAGCTTAGTGAACTTAGGAAGAAGACATTAATTTCTAATTCTGTTGGTACTGTTCACGTGAACAGTACCGTGTGAACAGTGTTCACGTGAAGAGTGTTGGCTGGACTGGTCTTTGGGCTGATCCATTAATGACTTGGATTTGGGTCTCTTGGGCTGGTTCTTGGACTGCATCAAAAAAATCAGCAAATCAGCATGGCCAGATGAGTTATCCATTTAATATAGACAATAATTTGGAGGTTTTTGTTGCTATTTTGAAACACACAATTGACAGTGAGTCTTTAAAGCCGACATACATCAGTTTGGCTTCAGACCCTAAGTTGTTGGTGTATGCCATGGGGTACTATAGCCTTTCCATCATAGCAGTCATATGGGTGGAAATTTTGAAATTTGGGTAAATTTGGTCTAATGATGCTTCAAATACACCCAAATGTTGAAGTGGATGTTCCACAATCAACCTTTAAGCATTGATTCAACAATAAAATGAAGAATTTTTGCCCAAAAAAATTTAGGTCTTCTAAAAGTTATGGAGATCTTGGGCAAAGGAGACAAAAGCTGAAATTTCGACAAAATGAGTCAAAATATCAGTGAAATCATCGAAATATTGTTGATCATGAGTCGAAATGAGAGAAATTTCAGTGAATTTACCGAAATGAGTCAGAAAATTTTGGTTTAAATTTGCTAAGTGGTTGAGTGGACCGAAAAAAATTTGGCAAAATCATTGGAATTTCGCTGAAATTTTGTACCTTGGGTTTTACTGCTTGGGAGTGGATTCTCTCTGCCTCAGGTGGATATCTGAGTTCTTCTTTCTTCTGATTAGCTTGTTTGGGATTTTCTTCATATTTGAGTTTGTTCACACTGTCAGGTCAGTACTCGAATTCTCTGTTTCTGTTCTTAATATATGAAATTATCATAGCTATTATTTTGATTTGTATTCAGTTATTGTTCATTTATTAGTTTCTGAAATCAAGTTTTACAAGCTTGATCTTGATTTTTCTGTTCAGTTGAGAAATCTTTCTCACTGTTATTTGAGTTTTGGGTTCATTCGGAAATTCTGGATTAGATCTGCAATCTGATCCATTTTATCACATTACAAATCAGATAAATATGATCCATTCCTGCGGTTGGAAAGTTTAAGTTATACTGTTCACTGCACCTGAGTTTCATTTCTATCCAACAGCTAAAATTTGATCTAATGGGATTCTTCTATTATTGTTCTGTTCTGGAAATTTTGGTTCTATTTATGAATTTTGCATATTAGTTTTCTATTTCAAGCTTTCTTTCTACTTGATTGGCATTCCTAGTCATTGTGAAGTTAGGATTGTCAATTCTAGTTTTTTGATAAGTAGAATCCCAGTCCTAGTTGAATTAGGAATTCCAGTTCTACTCCAGACAACTTGTCATGTCTTGGATATATCTGAACCTGGACTTCATGCAAGGACCTATTGCACATGTCCAACCTGGTTTGTATCCAGGTGGTCCTTGTCTCAAATGGACCGTGTTTTATATATATTTACAATACCAAGTTATTGTTGTCGAATAAAAGTTACAGTTCCTTTTATTGCAAAAGATACCAAGGCACTCTTTAGCTTCTTGGAGATGTCTCCTTGAAACCCTTCCAACCAGTGATCAGCGTGGTACACAAAATGTTTATGTGAACAGCTTTTGTAATCTTTTTTTTTTTTTTTTGGGTACTCTTTGCTGGGCTGGTGAAGACACTATGAAGACATCATAGTTGTCAAGGCGTCGCCTAGGCACCCAGGTGGCCTTGTGATGTTTTGGAAAATCGGGCGCCTTGGTCGCCTAGGCACCTAGTCAGGCCTCCAGCGCCTTGGTTCGCCTTGGCGCTTTGACAACTGTGGAAGACATCACAATGGCTGATCCAGTTTTTCGAGTGTACCAATGGGGGAGGCATTGATTCTAGCCTTCCTCCTCTCTTCTATGGTTTGACGATGCGTTTTGTGGCTACCATTTAGCCAGGAGCAGTGGCAGCTTTTTATTTTATATTACAGTTCTTTTTATTTTTTTTTCTATTTCTAGAAATTGTTTGTTTCTGTTTGTATTTTCAGTTTCTATTCTGTTTTTGTGTTTGTTATTTGAATTATGTTATTTCTTTTATTTTTTTTAAAGCATGTGAAGCCCTATTTCCCTTCACATGCTTGCTCTGTCCACACCACTTTATAGTTATTTTTTTTTAGATAATGGATTGTAACTGCCCATAGGCAGTTGCAACCACTGGCCTTGTAGGCCTTTAAAGGCCATTTTTTTTATGTAATGAGGATGCAATATGAAATGAATGAAATGCACAATGGACCTCTCTCTCTCGCTGTGTAAGTCTCGCTCTCCTCTCTAAATTTCTCTTGTCCTTCCCCTTCTCTGCATCGGACCCCCTCCCCCTTCTTATCTTTTTTCTTGTCTCTTTCCTTTTTTACATATATAACTCGTTCCCGCTTCTCTCATTCACCCCACGGTTCTGTCCCTGTGCGGCATTTTTTTTCTTACATATTTATGAACTTCC
The DNA here is from genome assembly GCA_028583415.1 of Protea cynaroides. Lineage (NCBI taxonomy): Eukaryota > Viridiplantae > Streptophyta > Magnoliopsida > Proteales > Proteaceae > Protea > Protea cynaroides. The sequence continues at coordinate 48,234,960 of CM053271.1, read as the reverse complement.
CTGTGCTTTTCTTTTCTCCCTTGCACAATTGTTACCCTGTAATTTCTGTAAATCCCCATCCTGCGATATTCTGTTTTTAATTCTTGTTGTTAACTTATTATTATTATGTTTTTCTGTAACTGATACAACAACAAGAATCTTCCTTAATTTTTCTATTCCTATTTTCTGTCAATGTTAGACAGTAAATTTCTGTGTTATAATTTGTCACTGTAGACATCGAGTATTCTGTTTTTTCTTTTGTTATAGTTTTTTTGCTATTACTGGACAACAACTTTTGGACTGAGTTCTATTGATAGTAAGGAACTGTTTCTTTTGTACTGCGTTAAATTGGTCAGTATTCCATTTCCTTTATATCGAAATGTACTGAATTTACATGAAATTGGTTTGCCTAAGCACTAAACATAGCTGTCATTGTTTTAGGAAAACTAAGACCTGCATAATAACTTGTCAAATGCTGCCTATATTTTGTTGAGTCTTATGCATGGTTCTAAATTTCAGCCGAAATGTTTCAATAAATTAGTGGTCCGAAACGATACCAGGTATCGAAATGGGAAAGTACAAAATTTTGGTTTAAATTTTGGTTGAAATCATTGTTTCGGTCCAAATTTCGATATACATATCCTTGGTTTTGGTCAAAATCTCTCTGTTTCGCATCTTTCGTTAGGTTTTTTTAAAAAATCTCCTTTTTTCTTCAAAAAACTTGCATTCTTCAATCAAATCTTCCTTTCTCCCCTCAATATACTCACTACAAGCAAGATTCATATTTATGTATGTTAAGACAACTTAATACATGATGGATTAAATTCATATTTATGTATGTTAGACAACTTAGCTAGACTATGTTGTGAATTTGGAGTCCCATTATCGGCAACAACAGTACTCGAGTCGAGGATTAGATGAGCTACGAAACTGATTGTGGATTTGACTTTGAGCGACTTCTAGTTCCATTCCATATATCACGTAATTTAATATTTAAACTTTAAAGAATGTTATTGAATAATGTAATAGTAATGTCACATGATTTATTTTCTAAATTACTACCATAGTACCATTCTGCATACTTTCATAGCAGTGTACGTTAGTATAATATGGTTTATATCATAGAAAAACTATTTTAGGGTGTATTTTTTAGTGAAAATAATTCAATGGACATGTGAAGAAGGTTAAAAAAGTACCACAAGAAAAAATTGTGCTTAAAAACCTTTTTTTTTTTCCGAATGAAATTACAATTGAAAAAAAAAAAAAACAGATTTTGGCCATTTCGGCCGAAATTTTGGTTTTGGCCTTGTTCGAAACCAGGTACGAAACCGAAATTCTGAACCTTGGTCTTATGTCATTGTATTTGGCATAGTTGTCAAGGTGCCAAGGCGAACCAAGGTGTTGGAGGCCTGACAGGACGCCTAGGTGACCAAGGTGCCCGTTTAAGCGATCAAGGCGCCTACTTAGGTGACCAAGGCGTCCGATTTTCCAAGGCGTCACCAGGGCGCCTGGGTACCTGGGTGCCTAGAGGTATATATTGATTATTAGTTGATAACAAGAAGGTGAATTTGATGATCATAGGCCTGATGAAATCATTTCGGATGAGGAAGATGAAGAGGTGGATATTTTTAGACTGGGAGTTGTGAGGTGTATGGTTTCGCAACCCGAGGGCAGTAAAGACTGGTGACGTACTAATATCTTTATCACTTACACCTGTCATCAGGGTAAGAATTGTCGTGTCGTCATTGATAGTGGTACTACATGAATGTAGTTGCCTGGAGTGCTGTTGCTCAAACGAGGCTCAAACCAGAAGCACACCCCAAACTTTACAAGGTTGCCTGGGTTGATCAGTCTACAATCCCTGTCACTTTAAGGTGTTTAGTCCCCTTGCATTTTGCAGGATATGAGAATAGAGTGTGGTGTGATGTCTTAGAGATGGATGTCACTCACATCATCCTTGGTAGACCTTGGTTATATGAGAGAGATGTCACAAACTATAGGAGGTCTAACACCTATATTTTTGAATTCAAGGGAAAGAAAATTAGACTATCTCTTAGTCCTCCAAAAGAGGTAAAGGTCCCAGAACACAAGGGAAGTACTTCTAAGCAAACCCCTTTGAAAACACTCAACATCATGAAATCGAAACAGTTTGAAATTGAGTGTAGACTCCGGGGCTATTTAGCCTCTTTATGCTCTAGTCCTCCAAAAGAGGTAAAAGTCCCAAAACACAAGGGAAGTACATCCAAGCAAACCCCTTTGAAAACACTCAATATCATGAAACTGAAACAGTTTGAAATTGAGGGTAGAGACTTTGGGTTATTTATGCTCTAGTTGCCATACAGAGTAATACAATACTTCTCAAGCAAATTTACTGAGGCTCTTGGAGAAGTACAACCTCTACTAAAGGAGTTTGACTAGTTATTTCCTGATGACCTACTTGATTTACCACTTGTGCGTGACATTCAACATGCTATTGACTTAGTTCCAGGTTCTTCACTGCTAAGTTTACTTCATTACAGAATAAATCTTAAGGAACGTGTCGAACTTAAACGGCAAGTGGATGAGTTACTTGAGAAGGGATTCATCAGGGAGAATCTTAGTCCTTATGCCAAAGAAGGATGTAACTTGGTGTATGTGTGTTGGTAGTAGAGCCATCAACAAAATCACTGTCAAGTGTAGATTTCCTATATCCAAGCTTGATGACATGTTAGACATGATGGCTGGATCAAAAATCTTTTTTAAAATTGACCTCAAGAGTGGTTATCACCAAATTCAGGTTAGGCTTGGTGATGAATGGAATACTGCCTTCAAAACGAAAGATGAAGAAGAGAGTTCTCCCAATTGGAACACAACCAGATTACTGCCTCTCAGCTTTCCTGTTATGACCGTAAGGTTGAAGAAGACCAACTTCTAAATTTACCCTTCTACCTCTCTTCCTTAAAGTTTATTCTTATCTTATCCCCTTTTGCTTTTACTGCCAAAATTACCTTCAATTCCTTTTTGTAATTCCGGAATTGTCCCCTACGTTGTTTCCTTTACTTGTAAGGCCTTGAATTGTTCTTATAATTACAGTTTTGCCGCTGCAATTTTAGTTTGGCCTATTTATCACCTCAGTGGGCCCATAGTGATCCCAAATTAAGGTTTTTCAACCCGGGACCACATCACGACCTTTTTTGATGTTGTATTATTACATATGTTTTGTTACCAATAAAGGTTTTGGTACTCAACCAAAAAAAAAAAAAAAAAAAAAAGAAACGAAAAAAAGGAAATACTCATACAAATACGCTTATGGAGTGGGATAGAAAGATCTGTAAGTGCTTCAATTGTTTCAAGTTTGGTGACTGTGCCAATGTTTAAAATTCAACTATCAGCTTTCTTAAAGAAAAAAAAAACTTCCAAGATACTAGCAAGAAAGTGGTTTTTTGGTTGGCAACCAGCAAGCGAAGTTGGTAGATGGGTGCCTAGTTCTGCCACGTGGTAGCTTATATAGGGCTGCAAATTTATGGACTGGTAGACCTCCGAGGTCCCCTGCTCCTTTGTCTAGTTTCAGCCCTGTTAGAGTTGGCCAAAAACAATGCATTCAATAATCCAGGAATACTAAGAGGGTATATTGGACTACCGAGGGGGTGCATGGACATACATATTACATAACTGGGTAAATTACTGAATTTGTGGTTGAAATTTGTCACGTGGCCAATCTAGACCTTTCCCTAGACATCCAACGTTGAGAATTGCCACGTCAATCTTTCAAGTGGTAGAACAGATGTGCCCACCTGCAAAAAAATTTCTCGTACTTGCGATGAATATATTTGCTTTTCTAGAAGTAATATAAAATTCTAGGACTTGTGAGAGTAGGAGATTTTGGGTTGTAGCATTGCACAGTTGCACTTCTGACCTCAATTGGATGATGGTAGGCATAGAACATTTTAATGGTACTATGTCCTGGTCTGTAAATTCTTGGCGCAACAATTGAGTGAATTAAGTCCTTGGTACCCATTGTTCTTTTCCTGTTGCTACAGTGGTAACACTTTCAAAGTTTTTCTGTCATCAAGAATACTATTGAAATTTTATGAGAACTTAATTTTTCCTGTTAGTTTTGACTATGCCAAACCCCCAAATGCTCTGTAAGTATACAAATCTTTTTCTCGCTTTTGTACTTGCCAAATGATATGATTTAGGTGTTTAAAATTATCAGTTCGGTGTACTTTAATTGAATTGGCTGTTTAACTGGCTGATTAATTTAGTCTGAAATGATGAGATTATCACCCAAACACATATTGGATGATGATGGAGAGTTAGAGGAAGCTTCTGAGATCTGCTTCATTTCAGCATGGATATTATCACAGATATATAACTAAGGGTTAACCGGTTAAGAAATATTGATAGAATAATACCTACTGAAGTTTGGTGCATGGCATAATGTAGAACCTCCTTAAATAGATAAGTGCACCATTGTGATAATATGGACAATGTCTCATTTCTGCCAGTGCGTAAAGTGTTTCATTTTAATTCATACATGCAATCATCTCTTTGGTTTGACAGTCCACTTGGTTTCATTTCATGTTCAGACTGGGATGGCATCACAGTCACAGGGTGTTGCAAGTAAAGTCCCTCCTGCATTCAGGAATTTCACAATGTCTCAGAAGGAGAAAACCCTTGGTGACCTTGTGGAAGATCGGTGGCTTTGCTTTATGCCAGAGGGTAACATTGGTCTTGGTGTCAGATCTTTTCTAGATCTTCGAAGCTGGTTCCACAGCAATGATGTTCCTTCTTGCGAAGTATGTAATGAGGCTGGAGTGAAGGTATGCTCTTCTTTCAATTGAATATTTGCATAATAATTGAGTAATTCATATTTATTATTTTTTATTTAATGTGATTGTTATCCATTACATGATATAGAGAACATTGCTTTACATTCTTATTACATCCAATTCAAGGAAGACAAATGTATCAGATGAAAGAGAAGGTTTGGTTCTCAGGTCTACCGTCTGTGCAGATCTCTCAACCTGGGAGGACATCTCCTGTATTCTCTCTGTGAAACTGCCTGACCTTCTCTGATCGCCAATTTATCTTCTAGAGATTATTATGTTGATAACTGATGCAGCTGAATGACTACTTCACTAATATATAAGTAACGGCTTACGGCTTTCCTAGGCACCTAGGGTTATTAGGTTTCAGATATCCAAGCAATTTCCAGAACCGCAAGTAAGGAACTATAAACCAGATTTAAGAGAGGTCAAGTATCAAAATATCAGTGGGTCTGATCTGGTCAATACGCAGGCGAGTGCTTAGTTTAATTAGGAAAAAGAATTTTACAATACCAAGGTATTCCAATGGTCTGATCCCAAGCTATTGGGGAATCCTACTTGAAATAAGGTAGCTCAATAACTGGAAATTGATGTGAGTTTAGAAGATTTAGAATAGCAATCAATGATGAACAAAATAATGAATAAACAATAGTAACTGAAAGCAGATTCAGGAATCATTCTTTGATTCAGAACAGCAACCAATGATGAACAGAATAATGGATAAACAGAACAGTAATCTGAAACCAGATTTCAGGAATCAGTTCAAAAAAGAATGGTTTTAAGAAATTAGATTTAAAGTAACACTCTATGAAATTGATGGAAAGATGAGTTTTGAGAACTGTTATCTGAACTTTGATCGAAATAGAGAACAGAACAACACTAATTGAAGAATATGAACAGAAACTAATTAGCAGAGCAGAACTTAGCCTTAAACAAATAGAGACGAAAAGAATGGCTTGTGCAGAATAGAATGTGGAAGAGAGTTGACCTGATTCGATGGAAGAAGATAATAAGAGGAGATATGTAACTCAGGACTCCCACCTGAATCACTGATTTGGAATCTCACCAACCCTTCTTGGTATCCTACCAGGCCTTTACTGCATCCCACAGCAACAATGCCTGAATCTCACAGAATTAGAGGCAAAAAAGCAATTCCATTCAAATGTAAAATCGTGGAGAGGGTCTAGCCCTCTACATGTATTTAAAGACCGAGAAGATTGATTCTGTCTGGTCTTAAGAAAGCTGAGAGCCAGTTAGAATCAATCCTGGAAAAAACATGAAAAGGAATAAACTAAAACAAATTAGGAAAGTCCTCCCTATCGCAAGTTAGACAGTAGCATTGTTCTAAATCTCGTCGAAATCTCCGTGAGTTCTCAGTTTTCTCGAACTTCTCGAAGGGTTTGAGATGAGAACACACACGAGACATTAAGTGTACAGTGGCTCGACTGAAATCTCGAGATTTCATCTCGACATGTTTTGGTCGAAATTCTGTTTTTCTTAACTGAAACCTGATTTTTGGTTTTGTTTTGTACTGGACTGAAATGTTAGTCTTTTATTCCAATCTAAAAATTCTATAAATCTTATTAGAGTTTAACATCACTAAAAATCAAGAGTTTGCCAAAATAATCTTTTGTTTTAATGTCTTAAAATTTATTTCCATTAGGCGATTTTAAATAGATTTCTTGTTCTCCGAACAAGGTTTGAGTGGAACATAACTCCTTCAATATAACTCGGATTCAATCAATCTTGGATTTGTTGGGAAGTTGATTATGCTATTTAGCTCTGACCACAAACTTAGTCTTAGCGTACACTAGCACTATTTTAGATTTTTTTTTTAAATAATACGGTGAATAGGTGTAAAATGGTTAAAATATGCTAAAAAAAGGATAAAAAAACATTTCTTCCTTGAAACTTAAGTTTCGAGTGATCTAGGAAAATCCCAGGTTTCTACCAAAACCAGTTCGAAACCTGGGCCAATTCGGTTTTGAGGCTGGTCGAACCGGTCTCGCAACCAAGTCCTTCAAACTTGCTTTCAGGAAAGGTACGATCACAACCACCGCTGCTAGCAACAAAGGCATAATTGTCCTTGTAAGAAGAAGATATTAGATTCAGTAGAGGGAGACGCAATGCGCTGAACGTGGAAAAAAGCTTCATGTGTAAAAGGAATTTTGTCACTAGTAAGAAGCTGACTTTTTTTCTTTGTGTAGGTAGGCCCTAAGGAGACTTGGACTCATGACCTTTAAGGTGTTGGCTTTTACCAACTAAGCTAATGCCCTTGGGGTATAAGAAGCTGACTTTTAATTGGCTGCAAGTCAGAGTTTAAATCAGGTAAGAATTTTGTCACCTGAAATTCTGCACGTTGAGTCTTTGACAACTCCAAATCTGTAGTAAGGGGCTAGTAGACATCCAGTTCCTCCCACATGCCTGTAAGTGTACTGTAGTATTAACCAAAAGATTTGTCCCCTCAGTTAATATCTTCTCATAGAGATCATTAAAGTGGGACAGATTTTTATCTTGAGAAAATCTCTCCTTCAAGTCATCCTAGACACCTTTAGTTATGGTATGAAACATAATGTTAGGAGCGATAGATGGGTCCATACTGTTTTATAACCAGACCAACAACGTATCATTCTCATGCATCCACTCAGCATAGTCTTTAGAGTCAGAAGCTGGTGGTGCTAAACTTAAGTTCTTCAATTTGCTCTTGGCATTAATATAAACTTTAATAGCTTGAGCTTAAAACAGATAATTGGAAGCGCCTCTTAACTTGATAGAGTAATTTGGATATTAACAGAGTCCATAAAAGGTTTTGAGTCTCCATTATGTCATAGTAAGTAGAAGTTGTAACTGTAAAGATTCATGATTCGTAGCAAAACCAATTCACAAATAAGATTCAAATATCAGTTCCAGCAACACACATCAACCCAGAACCAAGCTTTGAAATCTCGGTTCTTGACCCGTCTTGACCTGGTCCAGAATCGAGATTATCGAGATCTCATTGAAATTGTGCATTTTCCCTGCGAAAGCTTAAACGGTGTCTCGGGGCTCAAATTGCCATTTTAATGCTTCATACTCCAGGGAAATCCTCTTTTAGCATACATAAACACATTTAAACCATAAAATTGCAAAAATAATCATATTGCGTATGAACCCTTGAATACTAGGGAATATTCCTTTGTTGTTGCAGTAATTTTTGTAGTTAACATTATCCTTTAAAGTTAATAAATAAGGCCAAATGTTTAATGCATGGTCATTCATATCAGACTCTTTGCACGGTATTGTAATAGCCGTAAATATAATACACTGAATGTTCTCTCTCTCCTTACACCATGCAATACTCTGCTGCCCTCTCCCCCTCCCCTCTCCCTCTCCCTCTCCCTCTCCCTCTCCCTCTCCCTCTCCCTCTATGCTATTTCCTTGCCACTCTCTGCCAGCCTCACCCCTCCCTTCTGGTGTTCATTTCCCTTCCCTCCTTTACACCTTTCTAGCTTCCCCTCCCCTGTGGCCCTTGTCCTGCCCTTCTGTCTTCCCCCCATCCGGCGTTCATTTCCCTACCCATTTATGGCTTCCCCTACCCTGTGGCCTGACCCCTGTCCCTCCCTTCCCTCTCTCTCTCTCCCCCTTTCCGCTTCAACCACCCCTTGCCCCTTCCTTCCTTCCCCCTCCCTACAACCTCTCCCTTGTTCCTCCCTCCTCTCCCTTCCCCGCCACAATGCTTGGCCTCTGTATCCCAAGGCTTGTTTTCTTGACAGAAAAGGGTATGTTGCAATGAAGTTATTGGATGAGAGGTCCAACCGAGTGAGCCTAGTCAACCGGGTCAAGCTCAAAGTGTATGCATTGGGGGGTGGTAGTGATGAAATTGTAACTAGAAGAAGTGTTTGTGACATTATTTCTGGCTAGATAGGTGTAGTCAATCTACAGATTGGTTTGACTTTGTGCCCATGAAGGATGAGGACTGGTGTACTTGGACAAAGACATTGCTGGTGGGGCAGAACCTCCCAACTCCCCAGGCAATGGATGAATTACTTGCTTGCCACATCATTGAGGTGCATTTTTCCTGTAAATGTGGTGCCTAAATTAGAATTTTTTTTTAAGGAAAGCGAGTTGGGCAACTATCGTGTGGATCCAATGAAGAAAATCAGGTTGGAGTATGCTTTGCCATGTCTATCAATCACAGACGCCTTGGAAAGCTTGGGGGGACTACAGTCTCAGTTTGCAAAAGATGGGCTAATAATTGTAATGGCAGGGGTGAGAGGGGTGAAGTAGATCTGGAAAGAAGATGAAGAAAGTGACGAGGACAAAGAGATTGACGGAGAATGAGACAACGACGATGATGATGTGCAAGAAGAGAGTCATGGAGGGCATGACGATGATGATTATGGTGGAGATGAAGATTACGATGGCGACAGTGATTTGATGATGATGACGAGTGTGGAGAGAATATGGTTGTCCCTTGTCTTCGACTCTGCCTTTGCAGGTCACAAATTCTTTGAGTAGTGATGAGCATAGTTGTCAAGGCGTCGCCTAGGCGACGCCTAGGCATCCGGGCGGTTTGTACAGGCCTGGGCGCCAGGGCGCGTTGTGTACATGAGAAAGGCGGTCGCTTAGGGTGCCTGGGCGTCGCATAAATGTTTCTTTAATTTTATATTTCATTTACTTAAGATATTATTCATAAATAAACAAATACCCCCCTATTTGAATCCAATAAAAATAGTCTAAAATTCAAATTCCAGAAGGATAAAAAGTCAACCCCCCAGTTCAAGAACAAAAACCATATTTTGGGGTGCGAGGGCGATTTTCAACTTTTAAATGCTAGGCTTTTTTCTAAATATAAAAATTCTATAAATCTTATTATAATAAATCATCACTAAAAACCAAGAGTGCGCCAAAATAATCTTTTGCTTTGATGCCCAAAAAATAATTTACATTCAGACGATTTTAAACAGTATTTTCGTATTCCGAACAAGGTTTGACCGGAGTGTAACTCCTTCATTATAACTTGGATTCAAACAATCTCGGATTTGTTGGAAAGCTGATTAAGCTAGGTTTGCAACGAATTCGAGATTGCTTGAATCCGAACTATATTAAAGGAGTTACACTCCGATCAAATTCGTTAAAAGTACACAAATGTTAGTCATAAATAATTGTTTACTTAATTCTAGACACAATCCTAGGTCTTAGTGCACATTAGTAAACTTGGGTCCACACCACATATTAATTAAGTTATGTCTTAAATGTTGATTATTTATGTAGAATGTTGCATATATATAAACATTAATATTTTAGAAATAAAAAAAAATGCACTGGGAATGCCTGCGCCCAGGATGGCCCCAAACGCCTTGGATCGCCTTGTCGCCTTGACAACTATGGTGATGAGTCTTTAAGTGGGTTTGCTGTTGGGTTTATTCGTGGCCGATTTTAAGAAATTGAGAGTATAGAGTATATTAGCTTTGAGAATGCCTCTGGTCTGTGACTCTCCCCTTTCTCTCTCCCCCATTGGCTCCCTTGGTGTCTCCAGTATTTAGACACCCTTATCCTCCCTCACCCTCTCCCGGCGACTGGTCCCTCTACGTCTCCGGTAGCCGAACACTGCCACTCCATCTCCTTGACTCCCACTCCCCCTGCTCTCGGGATCTTCCTGAAGTTTTGGTTGATCCTTGTTTTTGCTTTCTTTTAAATCACAATTCAACGATACATGGCTGACATCATATATGAAGGGTTAAGATTAGTTGCACTTGATCATATGGCTATTATGAAAACAGTGTATAGATTCCTGACATGCACGACCGTGCATGAAAACCATGTCCATAAAATAATAAGATAATATGTTTAATATTAGAAGATAAATAAAATAAAGATAAAGGGAGGCAGCCAAATTGTGGGCTGCAAGTGGGGACCACTTTACGTGGATTATAATTAAATATAAAGTAATGTAAAATAGAGAGTTGGAAGAGAGTTAGGATAAGTAGACAGCTAGAGTTCACTTTGCCATGGGATTTTGTTAAAGGATGAAATAGATTTGATAAGAGTGGAGATAGAATTTAGGAAAGAGATTGATAGGATTCTGTTTTAGGTGCTGTGAACAATACCCATGAACAGTAACCGTGAAGAAAAAGAGAAAGAAAAGAGGAGTAAAGATAGAGTTTTAGAAGAGAGAGTTGGGGGGGGAGGACTGGAGGAAGGGGGCCCCATTCCCCCTTGTGTGGAAAATTAAAGAGAGAGAGAGAGAGAGAGAGAGAGGAAGAAGGACAGCAGCAATATATGACGTAAGTATTTATTTTTCACGTTTGGATTAATGGGAAGGGGGGGGTATGAGAGTGGTTTAATGGTGAGAAGATGAGGCTTTTAGCAAGGATTAATGGCCGTGATTCTTTATGGGTTTTAGTATCAGATCGGATTGTAATCTCAGTACTTCTCTCAGATCTAGTTCCAATTTTAATCTCAGGTCCATAGCAGATTTGCAGCACCAATTCCAAATTTTGTAATACACACCACACACACATACATATATATATATCGATCTCAGATTCTTATACCAGTATATGTGTGTGTGTGTGTGTGTGTATGTCTCAGCAGATTTTTATCAGTGTATATATGTAAATATTTATCTCAGCAGATTTATATCAGAGTAAAAAAATCAGATTTGTACCAGAGTATATCAGTATATATATCAGAGTTATACCTGTTTTTATATTAGATTGTATCAGTTTGTATATCAGACTTTATATCAGATATTATATCAGTATAGATCTATATAACCAGATTTCAAACCAGCTTTAGAGCAGATCTATATACCTGATTTTGAACCAAGTTTGAAGCAGATCTATATACCAGATTTCGAACCAGCTTTAGAGCAGATCTATATACCAGAATTTGAGCCAGTTTTAGTCTTACATATCAGTCTTGTATATATCATATTTCGATCAGCCCTTAGATCTGTCCATGATTGAACCTGTATATTTCCTTATGATCTTATCTGTATGCAGATGAAGTAATTATTTTGATGATCTAAATTCTGTGATAATTATGATATGTGTTGATGCTAGAAGTGTATGCTTATGCTGTGTTTTTCATGCATATAAAAGGGTTGAAAGATCTAGTCTGATTTATAATGGCTTGAGTTAAAGAGTGTAAATGGTGGTTTTGATGTACTTGTAAATAATGTACAAGTACTTTGTCCCAGATTCCATCGCTGCGGCTCGTTGGTAAGGCGAGAGCTTCAAGCCTGATTTATGGTGGCACACCCCCACACAAGCACCACCCGACGAAGGGGGGACAGGGAAAGCTACAGGCCCAAAACTGATCGCCTGATTGTAATACTTCACCTAGCCTTCCATTAGCATTAGGAAATTGAAAAGAACAGCTGCCATTTTGTGTACGCACCTGTCCCTTCATAGTTTTGGTTGAAAAGAGAGATGATGAGGTGTTGAGGGTAATTGATTGCGCTATGCCAAGTTTAGAGTATACTAGGACAATAGGGTGGAGATTAATTGCCACTTGAGTCGGACAATAGGGTGGAGAGTAATTGTTATCTGAGTCATGATTCGTGGAGTTTCAGATGAGAATTTGGTTTCAATGTATGGATGACCAAAGTGGCCAAGGTCATCGAGAGATGACCGAGTTGCCAAGGTCATAAAGGGATGACCAAATATGGCTCTGTTAAACTCTTTACTAGGACAGTGGTAGCTAGTTATTCTTGGCAGTTGGCCAGATATGGAATAAAAAATGGGTTGTTTTAAAATAAATGAAGTCGTGACTTCCTTGCGTTGCATTTATTCGAAATGTTTTATGCTTGTGTCTAGTGCTGTGTATTCTCTACATTCTATCTTATTGGGCTAGTTAGCTCACCTTTACAATATCAGAGGACAAAGATGACGAAGTAGAGCTGGGAGAAGCTTAAGGAGTGTTCAAGCTTATCCCTTAGTAGTTGTTTTTATTTAGTAGAGTGATTGCAGTAGGCTTTAATTAAAGTAAAGTTTAATTACAATTTTATTTACAGTTTTATGGTTAATATTTACAAATTCTAGATTGCCACCAGTAGGATTCTTTTGGACCTTTTTACTATTGCTCTTTAATTGAGTTGGCTTTAAGTAAATAAAGTTTCGATGTTTAGTTTATTTGAGCGATCGTTTGATCAGCGCTAGTGAGGTTTGTACATTTACCTTAATTTGGGTTTGGGTCATGACAACAGCCTTGTCAGATAGTTCTCTGACTCTATTAGACTTATTTTCTAACATTTGTTTGAACCTTTCAGCCAATTGATTTATTGAATCTTGAAGGTTGGCCATGTTACGGTTCATAGTTGTCAAGGCACCAAGGCGTCCCAAGGTGCTGGAGAGGTGCCTGGGCGCCTAAGCGTACCCAAGGCATCCCAGGGTGTTGTAAGGGTACATCATAATGAGAGGATTTATACAAAAAGAGGGGGTTAATGCATCAATTTTTATTGTTTTTAGTACATATGCATGATTCCATGTATTATGGTGTATATTTGTATACACATCCAATAAAAATGCTACAAATAACATTAATTAAAAAATTAAAACAAATAAAATAAGGCATGATACAATAAAGAGATCAACCGCCTAGCCCTATCTGACTCATTCGGACGCCTAGATGTTGCCTAGGCAACGCCTTGATAACTATGTTAGGGATTTTTGAATCACTGCTGGCCATAGTTCTGATACCAATTTAATGGAGCCAGCTAGGGTTATTAGGTTTCAGAAATCGAAGGCATTTTTAGAATTGCTGATAGGGAGTATAAACCAGAATTAAGAGAATTCAAACTATTAGAATGTCACTGGGTCTGATCTGGCCAATATGCAGTTTGCATGCTTTGTTTAATTGGGAGAACAGAGTAATAAAATATCATGGTAATCCAATAGTCTGGTTCTAGGCTATTTAATCCTACTTGAAATGGAATAGCTCAAGAACTTGAATTCGAAGGTTGAGTTTAGAAGATTTAGAACAACATCCAGTGATGAACATTGTTAGCGTAATAAAATTGTAACCGTACATTGTTTTGACTTAGTCAAAGTAGTTAGTGCTAGTTTCTAGGATTTAGACTCCTACTAGTATATGGACTCCTAATTAGTTTATTAGTTTCCTTTACCAATTAAGTTTGTTAGTTTCCTTTTCCTATTTTGGGTTTATTTTGTCTTTATTTATGACTAGGACTCTGACTTGTAGAGTTCTAAATCTTATCTAATAGTTGTTTTCTATTTTCTATAAATACAAACCTACAAAGAGAGGAGCAAGACACATCGACACTTTCTCTCTCCTTTATTTCTTCTCTTTTTTTTATTTTATTACATGGTATCAGAACTCTAGGTTCCCTCTCATAATAACCCTAAAAAGAGGGTCAGTCACCGAAAAAGGGACGTTAGATGCACAAAAGAGAGACTATGGTCACCCAAAGAGGGATAGTCACATAAAAGAGGGACTACATGTCACCCAAAAAGAGGGACCAGTCACCCAAAGAGGGACTACATGTCACCCGAAAAGAGGGACTAGTCACTCGAAAAGTACCATGTATTGCCACATATACTACCACATATACACCACCCAATGGTGGGATTACATGTGAGGGGGAGTATTGGGAATAGTCCCACATTGCTAATGAGATTGGAATCTTGGGTCCTTATATATGGAGAGTCCCTCCACTTATTAGTTTAAACTTTTGAGTTGAAAACTTGACATGGTATTAGAGCTATGTTTACTCCAACAGTTACTGGCTGTCCTTATTAAATATTGATTTCAGTTATATCTGGCCTTAATGCTATGTTTACTCCATCAATACATCCTTTATTAATTCTGGTTTGATTTCTGACCTATCTTTGCTCTCTCTGGTTTCTGATTTCCATTAGCTTCATTGCCAGTTCAGTTTCTGGATTAAAATCCATTAATGTGCAATTAGTTCTTATTATTGCTGAGCATTAAATCCGTACACATTAAATCCCTACACATTAGTTACAGTTTTGAGTTCATATTAGCTCTTGGTTTTGCCTTCTTGCTGAGTTTTGATGGCTGTTAATGTGCAGATTTCATGCTTCGATTGCCATCAATTGCTACTCAATTTGTATGATCTAGATTTGAGTTTAATGTTGAACCTGTTGGCATTGACTTTTACTCATGAGTCCATGACGCATATCAGATCTGATTAATGGTTGACCAATCTGTTCATAATTACACTTCGGATCTGTTTTGACTCCTATTTTATCTCTTAGATTTACCAATCTTTATCTCCTTGGTGGTTTTTATCTCCACTTAAATGCTGCCATGTCAGCACTTATCTATGGATTACTAGTTTGATGTTATCCACTAGACTGAAAAATATTTGATGTTTCTGCTGCCGACTATGTGTTCTTGAACTATTCTTTTTTTGTTTTGCTAGAAGCAAAAATATATTAGATTAGAGTTATAAAACAAAAATACACACCACCCTAATAGGAAAACCTCCACCTTCGGCATTGCCATCAGCAAAGGTTAACACAGGTGACTAAATGAACAAAATCTTGGTCCGTGGGAAGCATCCCACAAGGCCTTAGAAGCTACAAGACTAGGACATCTCCTCCAACACTAAAATTCCTCAATAACTATAAATCACACTATTGGATCATGCACTAATTTTGATGACTTATCCTTGTTGTCATTAATTACTTGCCTTCCATTTCTGTTGATTGGATCTTTGACTTTTTTAATTAATGTAAAAAATCCCCTTGTTTCATTACCCTATTCCTAGTTACACTGGGACTTCACCATATTTCTTAATCCAATCGTCAGATGAGATTGAAATTTGGATAACCTACAATTGATGTCTCCCACCATAATTTGTCCCCGACGAATTTTCCATGTGGGGGAGATTATATTTATTTCATTACTCAACTTTGGATCTTATATTTATTTCATTACTCATAACTTTGGATCCAACCGTCGGATCAACTTCATATTTGGTTCTTATTTGCGGCCGCTTTTGCTTATTGGATTTCTTGTGTTCATCCTTCGAGATGCTACTTGTTGCTATTGTCGTATGATGCATACTTGTTGCACATGATGCAACTTACTATTTTTTGCTCATGTTGGAGATACCACTGTTGTTGCTCTTGTTACTGCTGATGCTACTACTACATGGTTTGCAGTGACCTATACTATGCTATTACTACTGCTTGGTTTACAGTAACTTATACAATGCTACTACTATTACTTGATTTACAGTGACATATTATGTTGCTACTACTACTATTGGTGCCATTACTACTGCTACTGCTACTGCTATTACTACTGCTACTACTATTGCTACTGCTACTATGACTATTGCTGCCACTACTACTGCTACTATTGGTGCACTACTACTACTACTACTACTACTACTACCACTACTACTACTGCTGTTTCATTGTTTCAAGTTGAAGCTCTTACTATTACTGCTGCTTTCGTTGCTATATTATTTCAAGTTGAAGCTCTCACATTCCCCCATGGTCCAGTTTGAGGGGAGAGTGTTAGCATAATAAAATTGTAACCGTATACTGCTGACTTAATCAAAGTAGTTAGTGCTAGTTTCTAGGATTTGGACTCCTATTAGTATATGGACTCCTAATTAGTTTATTAGTTTCCTTTACCAATTAAGTTTGTTAGCTCTCTTTTCCTATTTTGAGTTTACTTCTTTATTTGTGATTAGAATTTTGACTTGTAGAGTTCTAGATCTTATCTAATAGTTTTCTATTTTCTATAAATACAAGTTACAAGGAGAGGAGCAAGACACATCGACACTTTTTCTTTCCTTTATTTCTTATCTTCTTTTTTTTCCATTTTGTTACAAACATAATAATGGATAAACAGCAACATGGACTCAAAAATAAGGCAATAGTACTCCGAAACGAGATTTCAGGAATCAGTTCAATACAGAATGAATTTAAGAAATTAGACTTAAAACAGGATTCAATGAAATTGAAGGAAATAAGATTTTTGAAAATGGGGTTCTGAACTAGATCTAAACAGAGAACAGAATAATGTTAATTGAAGAAGATGAACAAAAGCTAATTAGCAGAACTGAACTTAGTGTTAAGCAAATAGAAAAAAAGAGAATGACTTGTCCTGAATAGAGAGTGAAAGATAGTTTACCTGATTCGATAAAAGAAAATAAATAAGAGAAAGTCTATGCAACTCAGGAACCCCACCTGAATCACTGACTTGGAATCCTACCAAGCCTTCCTGGTATCTAACCAGGCTGATAATGCATCTCACAGCCCTAGAGGCCAAAAAACCCAATTCCATTCTACTGTAAATTCGTGGGGAGGGTCTAGCCATCTGCACGAATTTAATAACTTTAAGAAGATTGATTCAAACTGGTCTTAGGAAAGCTGATGGCCAATTAGAATCAATCCTGGATGAAACATGAAAAGGAATTAACTAAAAAAGAAAATAGAAAGTCCGCCCTATCACTAGCTAATAGAAGGACTTTGAGACTGACTACGAAACTGGAAACAGGTCTGGAATTTATAACACACATTTCCGGCCTAAAATAAAAGAAATAGCAAGCCACTAGTGGAGTACCAGTATTGAACCAAATTTGGAAAAAATTGAACCAGAAAACCTGGTCTAAACCAGGTCCAAACCAGAACTGCAAGATAAGTTCTGGTCCTTCCTTCTGCTGTACTGCACCTGAATCTTGAATTCGTATCAGTAAGAAATGTAGATGGGGCAATATTCCATTGGATCTTTTGTGCTTCTCAATTTCTAGTCTGTCCAATCAATTAAATGGTTTTGGTTGCCATTCTTATAAATATTGTGCTCATCAAGTGATACTATTAGCCTTACAAAGTAATTCCATTTCATCACTTATTGAGTTTGCCTCTGTTGTGGATCACCTCTGGGGATCTTTTTTGTATTTAAATGGTAAGAACCTGCAGCTCGTATTATGTTTAGCCCATACTGCCTCCAGACATGGCCCTGTTGAAGAGTCCTGATTGATTATATTTTCTAATTGCACAGAGAATGGAAGTGGTCTACATAATGTTCTACATAATGTTTGATTTATGAATCAGTAGCATATTAAATTGCTTTTGGAGGTTATCTCATGTGACCAGCATTTGAAACTAAGAATTTCATCTTTCATCTGGCATTGATGCCAGATTATATTTTTATTGTTTTATAATATGTAAAAGAGTTCTTTACCTTCTATATCTGTGTAAAATTTATAAGAATATTTATGGATTACAGTTCTCTTCTTTAAATTCCAAGCCATGTGTCTGCAAATGTTTGTTTTCCTTCCTTCTGGTAATTTTCATCCTGCCACTGCTATAGTATCTGATATGTTTCTTTTTCTCTAACTACAGGCTGAGTTGTGTCAAAAGGAAAATTGCACTGTCCGAATTCATAAGTACTGTTTGAATAAGAAGTTTTCTCAAAGAAGGGTATATTCTTAACCTCTTAGTGCATCTTGTCATAGCACCTATAATGTGTGCAGTATTTGCCCTTAAATTTGCTGAATCAATGAGGTGCAGGTTGAAAGGGTTTGTCCTGGTTGTGGTACTGAATGGCATCTTCCAGTTTCAAAAGTGGAAGCAGAAGAAGAAGACGAGGAAGAGGAGAAAGTGAATAGTAGAACCATTCAAAGCCAACTAACTTCGTTGGGGACCAACATGAGAAAGAGGTCTAGGAACTACAAGACTCGGGTGGATACAGTTGAAGTTGGTGCTTCTCAAGCTTCTGGGTCTGATCGTGATCTGAGGAGAACAACTCGAAGTTCTGTGCGGCTAACGTAAAGTCCTCCTATGTTATATGTGTATATATTGGGAGGGGATGGTTTTCCCTTTGGTCTTCCAACGCACCATCTTCCCAAATCCCTTTTTTGTTGGCTGACTCCTTGGGAAAATGCTATATCAAATTGGTTCTCAAGGCAATCTTTTCTAGAAGGATAATCTGATGTAAGTTTGGTGGTGGCAAAGATCTAGTGTACATGCTTGAAGACAAATCATTTTTCAGTAAACCTGGGCTTCTTGTTTGACTGGCTATCAAACTTCACTTCAGTTTGTATTGTCTGAACTGCCCCAACCATGGTTCAAGTAATTGGTATAGGATCGTATCTGTTTTGGACCTGACTGACCTGATTCGATCCTGTTTCAATATTATTACATATAGTGTCTGCCAAATGTTAGATTCCCATTGGATCCTTACACTGATCCGGATTGGATTGGTTTTGGACATGGCCGATACCTTCTCCGATATCTGGATTTAGAACCTTAGCCCTAACCATAACCCTATCAGGTGAGTCCAACCTGGTTCTACCAGTTTCACCCACAAATCTGTATGGGCTCCAGCCAATTTCGGTTCGTTACCATGCTTTAGAATTATAATTTTTGTAGTAGTGTGATTGGCCCAATTGGTACCTAGTCCATGGCCCTCCTTGGACTAGCTTGGTCTTGAGAAGGGATCCTGCTATGCCAGTGGTCTAATGTAGGCTTAAGAATTTCAGTAAAATCAATCCAACTTTTCACCTTTATTGAATCAATTCAATGGCCAGAGTTAGGCCGGAATTCCACTTAAGAATTCATTCCCCAAATGTGAGATTGATCTTAGGCTTATCCTTCTTTAATGATTTAATGTTCACTCCATTTATCCCTAGTTAGGGATGAGTGTTTGAAGCATGACTTCCGTATTGGCTATTTGCAGACAAATGCTTTTGGAATTCAAGAACAAAATGATTTTTATTCATGAAGACAACCAAAGGCTGCCACCAAATAAGTATGAAACAGTAGTAGAAGAGTTGGAAATCTAATAATTCTCATCACTGTGGGCCATGGCATGGTCCAAACCACCGACGATCTATATGAATCCTACTAAAGCTTTGAACTCACTAATCCCATGGGTAACAAGCAGATACCTTACAAACTCTGATAATAAGAGCCAGGAAACGGTGACAACAAGGAACCCATTGACTAGTAGACATGAAACTGCAGGATGCAACTGCCACCGATTGGCCAAAGCCTTCTTCGCGGCAATCTCAGCTGCTAAACAGGACCCATGGAGAACAAAGTAGAACATGGTCTTCCATGTGGGGTGCCAACAACCGATATAAAAAAAGAGGAGCTCATGCATTAGACCAGAAACAAGGAATGTGTTGAGTATAGCGAGTATTCTAGGCACTGATTCTGACTCATTGCCCAATAGATGTGTTGCAAGACATCTTGTTGGCTCATAGACAGTGGGGTGCAGAATTTTTGGGACCATGAGATTCCATCTTCGACTCCAGAAGTCCTGCAGAGAGGTTGAAAGATATGGTTCTTTGAATGTTGGCTCCAGTTCTAGGCCTAGTATCAGTCTGGCCATGTAGGCTACAGTGGCAAGAGTGATTTCTACACAGAAGTAGATGTGGCAACAATAAAGAAATCCAAGAATACGTGGGTGGAAGTATTGTTCGTAATCATATGAACGGATTACAACAGCTAAAAGTATCACTTTAATGGCGTAATTCATGAGAGTGGACAGGGGAGATGGGTTATCTTTGGAACTATCAATTGGAGTTGGAGATTGGTTTTTGGTTTTGATGGGGAGAGAAGCTACAAAGATGAAAGGTATCAGTGGCATTGGTGGATCAAGTGATAGAGGACCTTGTCCAAAAGCAAAGAGGAGGAGCTTGAAGTTAGCAAGCCAAGCAAGGAATAAAGCTGTGAAACCTCTGAGATGGAAGGAGGAGAACTTGAGAGGGACAATAAAAAAGAGGCAGAAGTTGGGAATGAGGGACAGGAGTCTCAACTTTCCCTTGGGGATCCTTCTAGCTATCAAATAACAATAGCTTAGAGATGCAAAAACTGAAACCCAAACCTTGATGATGTTTGTGAACTCCCCTTCCATCTCCCCCTCTCTCTCTCTCTCTCTCTCTCTCTTTATGTCTATGTATTGCTGATGGCATCAATTATAACTTTGTAGGCAGGTGCTGGTTTGTTGAACATGAACCATTGGAGTTTCCTGCTTGTGTTCTTATATGAGTCTTGCATCCTTCTGATCAACCCAGCATTTTTGGTTCCTTTGCCTACCATGAAATCAGCCGTACATCATGTAACACTCTATTTACACTTCCCGGATTGAGGGTTCTTCCTATTCGCATGAGTCATAAGCAAATAATCTTTCCCAGTAGGTTAGTTAGATGATACAAAAATATAAATATTAATATTATTATTTTTGACCTTAATCTTAATTACACCTTGTTTGTTCCGATCCCTACATGGGGGAAAAAAAAAAAAAAAAAACGAGTTTCCTACTATGAGTAGCCAATTATTGCTCTAAAACCATTAGCAAAGCTCTCCCTTAGCACCTCATAAAACCTGTTTCCACTTAAGTATCCAATCCATGATTAGGCATTCAAATATTCTTCCCAGAGTTTCGAAGCTTCTTTATTTCTTCAAATTAAGATATGACTGTTGAATACTATGTTGAAATTATGGTCTAAATAGACCAACGACTTTAATGAGAGAGAAAATAAAAAGAGAGAAAGGCTACATGTGAGTCCCACTGATGAGGACAACAGGTATGGTGACACCGTGGTGGTGATGTTGTGACAGAAATTATAGTGATGATGTGGTGGGAGAAAAAGAAGAGAGAAAAAAAGAGAAATAATGAGAGAGAAAGAGGAGAGATTGGCATTAGTGTATGAGGTGGCGGCTAAGCATGCAGCCACACGGCCATTGGCCATGTAGCCACACGGCTATATATGGTGCCACGTGCACCACATGCACATGGCCCACAGCCACTAGCAAGCCGACCAGCACATGGCACATGGCACAAGGCCACGACAGACACCATATGGGCAAGCCATGCCACAATGCATCAAGGAGATGTGCACATAAGTGCTGTCAAATGCACAAGAGCAGTGTCGATCTTGCCGCCAAGTATTCGACCTTTGTTAGGAGAGAGAAAAGGCCACTGTTTGTTCATCTCTGAAAAATGGTTTTGCTCTCATTCGATGGTTACAGAGGCCTCTATTGGAGTTCACAGGGGTATTTTTGGTATTTCAAGAAGTCATGGACCTAGATCGATGGTCACTGAGAAGCCACGTCTTCCACATGCTGATCTGAAGGCCACGATTATTTTTCATAAAGACGCTAGCGTCAGATCCTCTCGCGAGCCCTATTATTAGATGTTGCATTTTTATAAGATGAAATTGATTCCATTGGATCTTAAAACGGTGTATCGCGCAAGCACATGTTACATGAAAACCAGATACCATGATGTGATTGGCTCTCATCTCTCCCGCGATAAATAAAGATCCAAAGGCTGTAATTCCACCCGCCTTTTAGAGGAAGGATCCAACGACTGGAGTTGCAGCCGACAGTGCGTGATGGCCGAACATCACTACCTTAAATAGTGACATAACAGAATGTCACTATAAATTGTTACTTTTAATCTGGACCATCCAAATGTGTTGCACTGTTCTAAGACCAACGGTTGAGACTTATTTGAGTATTTCTGGGTCATTTAAAAAGGTTTTGAAGCCAATTTTTTTTTTTTTTTTTTTTTGTGTGGACTTGAAAAAGGAAAAGGAAAATTTTGAGAGGCTTTTTGAATGTCAAGTGCCAAGACACCCACCAAGTGTTTATGAAAATGTTTCTATAAAAGGTTTTTTGTGGAGTGCCTTGAGTGTCTAGACACCCCCACTAAGTGTGTGAAAATGCCTCTATGAGTATGGAAGCTTGGATGATGCTTTAAAGGGAAGATTTATGCCACACTAGCTATAAGGTGTCTTCCAACAATTGAATTACGCTCTAAAGGTACTCATCAAAATCCTCGTCCTTGATATGCCTAATAGGACAGGTGTTTGTGAAAAGTCCTAATAGAGCTAGTTGCTTGTATTTTTGGGAGGGTGTTGTAATATCTTTATAAAATTTGTGATTGTATTCTCTGACAAGTTGGGGCTTGTCCAGTAAGGGGTGTAGCCCTAGTCTTTGTATTATCAAGGATTGAAGGTGTTGTGGTACCTTAATTGTCACACCCAATTTTAGCTGAATCAGAAGTATGAGTGAACCGCCACTAAACCAATGGCTCACACTAGGATCTCGATAAGACCGTGTCCACTTACAAAGACAATAGCATATAACCACAATCAAAATATTAATAGATACAACGGAACTCTTACTAAATGAACTGAGCATTCTATTGATACTTAAATAAATTATCCAAGTTATTCAAATACCAAGACATAAGCTTATAAACTATTACATTGTCTTATAAGTCAAAGCAAAGTAAAATAAAATATCCAAGAATCTCTTAGAGGTACACACAGTAAGGGCACTCGCATGATACGTCATGCTTGTCATCCCCTACTTGCACATCTAAAGCAGCAATAGTTCTGTATGCCGTAGCAGCAACGAAGTCCTCTACCGTCCGTATAACCTCCATCAATATCTAAAAATGGTGTATACACAAGGGTGACCTCATAACTTAGCTTAATAAGAAAATTAGACAATGCAACAAGCAATATGCATGAGTAACATTTACATTTGGTCTGGTATACTTACACAGTGCTATGGTAAGGATAGGTTGCACTCTACACCTCCATGCACTAGAGTGTGAGCATGCCCAACAGTCAGGCTCCGATCCACACTACTGCTATCGCCCCACATCACTCACTCAGATATAGAGATAGAGCTAGAGTCTGGTGGGCAGGCTGCGCCTCCATCCCTTGTCCTCCCCCTGATACCCTCCACTATACTAACACCTACACCCCTATTGGAGAGGGTTTGCAAGTGGGTTCGTCACTAACCAATCCTCCATGTCATCACAGTAGGCCCTATCCTAGCACAGCTCCCTACGGCATAGAGATCATGGATTAAAATCTCGGCGAGATCTCGCCGAGATCTCGCCACCCATTTGGTTTCCGACACTAGCCGGGCGCAAACAGAGGCGATAACCATTTTCGTCTCGGCATTTACCTATTCTCGCCGAGATCTCGCGAGATCTCGCGAGATCTCGCCGAGATCTCGCGAGATTTTGCTTTTTGCTTTTTTTTCCCTTATAAGCAGAGGGTGCGTTCTCGGCGAGAACTCGACCGAGAACGATCCCCTCCGATATTTTCTTCATTTCTTCATTTCTTCCCCATTTTTTTTTTTTGGACTTCTAAATTGCTTGAGTGGTGCTTCGGACTGCGGGGATTGCTGTAAGAGCTCATATCAACCGTTGAGGTAAGTTTCTTGCCGAAAAATAAAATTTTTACATGAGACTACAAAAGGAGAAATTTTTTTCTAGAATGTGATGAATTTCGTTTTTGATTGTTGTGGGTTTTTTCATTATTTGCATTTAAAAATGAATTTTCAAGTTAAAATTTAAAATATTAATTATTATTACCCATTGATGTGGACCTATTTATATGTAATCACCGCTGCCGATTTCCGTCCTACGATTTGATTCGTGTTGTATTTTTGAATTATTTAAAAAAATGATTAAAAATGCTATAAAATCCGGAAAATAAGGAAAAATGTTCAAAAATATGGAAAAATTTTGAAATGTAATTTCTCTGCTCAGTTTGTAAGGTTATTAAGTTTGTGTTTTCTATGAACGCTTGGAAATTTGTCCCCGACCCGCATGGCGATGCGCCCCTGAGAAGACCCAGGTAATTTTTGTGGGAAGAAGCTTCTGGCGGCATCACAAGACCTTGAGTGGATTGGGCAAAGATGTTTCCAAATGCCCGCGTGTCCCGTGGAGTATCCAGTGGTTGGGAGGGCGGAGGAGGGCAGCAATGGAAAGAGAAAAACAACAATTTGAAGAGGCATCGAGGCACCGTCGAATCCAGTGAGGAACATGAGGTTGAGGGATGGGATGTAGAAGATAGGACTTGAGTCTGGCGGCAGGTTAGAGACCACAATGCCGCGTCCTCCCCCTAATACCCCACCGGTACTAAGCATGCTAAGATAGTAGCGATACAATAGGTGCTAGTGTGAGGAATGATCCAAGGCCCTAGGCCCTTCCCATTTGACATACCAACGAAAACAATCACATGCCTAATAATCACATCCTAGCATAGTGAGTATACATGAACAATATAATAACTGAAAGTAAAGATGACATGTGAATTTGCACAAGCAACACTGTATAGAACAAGAGTAGTTATTAGCAACGATTTACTGTTATTAGTTAATTAGGGTTTAGGTCTAATTCCTTTACCTGACGCTTGATTGCTAGCTTACGCCGTGTCAAAGAATCCAATCTCGCTATCACAAGGTCCTACACGACGTTAGGGTTTAGTTAGAATTAGTTCCGTAGGTTTTACATTGGTCGAAAACCAATTGAGATCGAAAATACCCCATATAGTGCATACAGATCGCAAGTACCCGTCGCGGCACTGTGGGGGATGGTGTGACAGGTATGGTCGATCGGTCCCCCTTGGCCGGTTCCCGAGAGATACCGATCGCTGTACCGGTCGCATATGGTGCGATAGGTATGGTCGACCAGTGTGCTCTCGTGAGACCACCAACTTGGTGCTTTGTCTTCGTCGGTCTTCCAACTTCGTCTTCAGTGGTCCTCCTATGCATTCTAGGCCTGAACAATGTATTGGGTATGTTTATGTTCCATTAAAGTCCTAGTTTCGACGATCCTTGGTCTAGAATTCAAATCTAGGGTTTATTAACCAGCTTAGAGTTTGTTGGTGAATTAGGGTTTTGGATCAATACTTAGCCTTGCATGGTATTGATCACCACCTTAAGACAACCTAAGCTAGAGAGAGGTACATGCACTTGCCATTGGTTTGCAAACTATTGTGTTCTTCGTCCAACATAATCTCCTCTTCTACCGTCCTCAACTCCTTTCTCCTCTTCAGGATCTCCTTCTCCTCTCTAGGGTTTGTGAGAATCAATCAAAGAGGTTTAAGGAGGTTTAGAAGTCCTTATATAGGCTAGGATGGAGTTTAGGAAAGTTTCTTACATTAGAAAAGTCCATAAGATTGAGATTTGATAAGCGGGACCCACAGAGATCCATTTTTGAATCTGACTAGTTTGCTCTCGTAGACATACTGGTTGACCGGTATGGTAGACCGGTATGTAAGATTGGTATAAAAATATTGCATTTATTTGTCCATTCTCGTACCTGATTGTCATCCCCTCGTCCCGTCTGGTCCGGTTATGATTGGAAGACCTGTCATGACATGAAATAGAGGTTTAGATCGGGTTCATGGAGTGCGGGTCTTACAACTCCCCCACCCTTAAAAGAAATTTCGGCCTCGAAATTTACATGTACCTTCTTCGTTGAAAAGGTTGGGGTACTCCTTTCGCATCGCGTTCTCCTCCTCCCAAGTGATTTCTTTTACATCTTGACTTTTTCAATGTATTTTGACATAATGGATATCCTTGTTTCAGAGGTGTTGTACCTTTCGGCTTGTGAGCATCATGGGTACCACCTCAAATGTCAAATCCTCTATCAAGTCTAGTGGATCTATTGTCAAGATGTGCGATGGATCCCTGACATACTTCTTTAGTAGTGAAACATGGAACACATCATGAACGCTTGATATGGACGGTGGTAGGGCCATTTTGATACATCACATTACCACGTCTGGTCAGTATCTCGTACGATCCCACATATTTAGGGCGTAGCTCTCCTTTTTTACCGAACCATTTTTAGACCTCGCACAGGTGATATCTTCAGAAATACCTTGTCTCCCACTGCAAACTCTAGGTCTCGACGTCTGTTATCTGCGTAATGCTTTTGTTGAACTTAAGCTGTCTTTATTTTTTCTTTAATTTGATCAATCACTCAATAAGTTTCTTCTACGAACTCTGGTCCTATGATCCTTCTCTCTCCCACCTCGTTCCATAATAGAGGCGTACAATATTTTTTTTCATAGAGTGCCTCATATGGAGCCATTTGGATCGTAGCTTAATAGCTATTATTGTAAGCAAACTTGATGAGCGATAGCTTTTCTTCTCAAGCTCCCTTGAAGTCTATGGCACACGCTCGGAGCATATCCTCTAAGATCTGGATAGTTCTCTCTGACTATATTATCCACATACAACTTGACCAACCTGTCCATGGTGTACTGAGGTCTGACAGTGATGAAGTGCGCTGTCTTGGTAAGTCGATCGACTATCACCCAAATTGCATCCACTGACCTTGGTGTCAAGGGTAGGTCAATGACGAAATCCATTGTGATACAATCCCATTTCCATGCTGGCTCTGGTAGTGGTTGTAACAACCCAGCTGTCTTTGTCTTTTCGCTTTCACTTGCTGGCAATTCAGACATTAAAAAAATACCGAGCCACATCTGCTTTCATACCTCTCTACCAATACAATATCTTCAAATCATGGTACATCTTAGTGCTTCTTGGAAGTATTGAATATGGAGTATAATGAACTTCTATCATAATTCTGTCTCTAATGTTTGAGTTATCACTCTCAGGTATATATAATCCTCTACGATACCTGAGTACCTTGTCTGCATCCAAGGTGAAGTTAGGGTTGCTTTTACCCTTCTCTAGATCTTCTTACATAGTCCTGAGGTGTGAATCCTGGAGGATTGTTGCTTTCACCTCATCGGCTACAAACATCAATGTGAACTTATGAATCAAGCCTTGCTCCATTGAATCTTCTGTTGACTCTAGTATATGCTGTTCTTCATTCTCTATTGAGCCAGATGCTACAGAACATAGTGCAACATTTGTACTAGGTCCTGCCTCAGTTTTTAATGCCCACTTTGTGCTTAAGGCATCAACCACAATATTTGTCTTATTCGGATGGTATTGGATATCACAATCATAGTATTTTAGTAGGTCCAACTACCTTCTTTGTTTCATGTTCAGGTCCTTTTGAGTAAAAAGGTAAGTCAAACTCTTGTGGTCGGACTTAATTTGAAACTTTTCACCATATAGATAATGCCTCCAAGTCTTGATTGCATGAATGACTACTGCTAATTCTAGATCATGCATAGGATAGTTCTTTTCATGCGCCTTCAACTGTCTTGACGCGTAGGCGATTACCTATTCTCCTTGCATCAATACACATCCAAGTCCCAACCTTGATGCATCCATATATAGAGCGAACGGTAGGCCTGGTGCTAGAATAATCAAGATAGGTGCAGAGATTAGCCTTGACTTCAGAGTCTAAAAGCACTTCTCACACTCATCCGTCCATATAAATTTCTCTCACTTCGTGGTTAGCCTGGTGAATGGAATGACGATCCTTGAGTAGTCTTACAAATCTTCTATAGTAATCAGCCAATCCAAGGAAGCTACGAATCTCAGCAACTGATTTCGATGCCTCCCAACCTACTATAGCTGTAATCTTACTTGGATTTACCTTAATTCCATCTGCAGCTACTACGTGACCCAAGAAAGCCACTTCTTTTAGCCAAAATTCACACTTCTTCAACTTGACGTAAAGCTTCTCCCTTCTCGGCCGTTGTAGGGCTGCTCTCAAGTGTGTTGCATGAGTATCCTTGTCCTTTGAGTAGACCAGTATGTCATCAATGAATACGATGATCGAGCTGTCCAACATGTCATGAAATACTTGATTCATTTGTCACACCCCATTTCTGCACCATTCAGAACGGTGTGATGAACCGCTATAAACCAACGGTTCAACCATGATCTCTAATAGGCGGTATCCATTAAAAATAAAACCATGCACATCTACAACCATAATCAGAATAAATACACAATAGGTGAAGTCTTATAGTAAATGAACTGAGCATTCTAAATGTAATAATCATAATTAAAAATATCAAATTATTGTTGTATCAACTGAGACATAAATAAATAAAATATCAATTACATCTTTTATAAATCCAAATAAAATCCTAATAGAACATGCATGAGTTGCACTCGCATGAGGGGTCATGCGTATTCTCTAAGTCTTCAGCCTCCATTGCAACAACATGCGCATACACCGAATCATTTATATAATCTGCAATTGTGGTACCTGCATCATCAACTAAAAATATTCGACGTCGAGAGGGTGAGCACACATCATGGCTCAGTGAGCAAACAAAACAATCCAACAAACATATGCATGCATTCAATTCATATCTTTGGTATGGTAAATAAGTTTGCAATGTGCTATAGAAAGGATAGGTGGCCAAAGATCACGTTTATTGATGCCGCACCTCTATACACTAGTATGTGAAGCCGTCCAAAGGTAACGTTTATTGCCGACTCACATGCACCCAATCATGGACAATGTACACACAAAGGTCACGTTTATTGCTGTACCTGTTGCCCATACCAACATGTAAGCCCCTGCTGGCGAGGGCTCGCAAACTGGGCTCGCAACTAATCAATCCTAATGCCAATCAGTGTATCCAAGGCCTCACCCCAGCATCCCTCAATACGTCCATAGAGATAGGGCTAAGGCCCCCCGGCAGAGTCAGAGACTACACGGTCCGAGACCACCTCCCCTCATACCCTATGACGTAATAGTTCTGCTAAGGTAATGGCGATACGACGATGTCAGTGAACAAGATTTGAGTTAGAGATAGAACTAGAGTGCTGAGGCCCCGCCTATGACACCTCCCCCTGATACTCGCTCGCATCAAGCACAGCAACCACACACACACATCCACCTGCCTATTCCTATCATCGTCATCATCATCATTATCATAAACAATAAATAAATATGCATGAACAGTAATAATAGAAATATTGGATGACACGTTGAATGCACATAACAATCATACACACATAAAATCATTCATGGCATTGGACTCAAGAATAAAAATAGTTTATTATTAACCAATTAGTTTAGGTCTTGTTCCCTCACCTTTTCTTGATCGTAGATCATCTTTCAAGCTTTAAAAATCAACTATATATCGATATTATATCACTAGAAGACCTAACCAAGTCGATAGAATTTAATTAGAATTAATTCTGATTTTAAAAAACATGCTGTTAACTAGGGGTCGATGCTAGGGTCAGAGGTTTCATCGACCCTGGGTGCGACCACCCCTATTCTGGACTTCCCGAACACTGGGGGTCGATGATCAGGGTTTGGTAGGGTCGATTGGCCATCGACCCCCCGTGCGACCCCCTGTGGGTTTAGTCAATTTTTCATCCTACAGTCCATTCTTCGTGTTTGGGGTCCTATGGCTTGCTTCTACAATCCATTCCACACATGTTCAATGGCCTAGAACCGTGGTTCATTCACCTAGATGGCTTTCATGATTTTTCCCATGGTTTTTCATGAAAACCTAACCATGGGTGAATGATTTGGGTTTCTCTTAGATCATTCCCTCTTCTCTATCTATCCTAATGTCTATAGAATTTCATGGGGATAGTATCCGTACCTGAGAATTAGGCTTGTTTCTCTGAAGCCTTCTCCTTAATCTTCTTCTCCACTTTCCTTTTCTTCTCTTTCTCTTCTCTTTCTCTCAATCCAATTAGGGTTCTAAAAGGAGTGAAAGAGGCTTAGGACGTCCTATTTATAGAGTAGAAACTCCCAAAATAAGTCCCATTGAGATTAGGAAGGAATCCCATTGAAATTAGGAAAGTTTCCTAATTTTTGGTTCGTGCTGTTTTTACCGATTATCGGGGTCGATGGGGGGGTCGGAGATCCCGTCGACCCCTGGTTCTTAAAATGTCCGACCCCCGGTGTAAAACTGGGGGTCTGACTTTTATACTGGGGGGTTCCGACCCTCCCTTGCTGGGTATGCGACCCTCCCCCTATTTTTAGTGTTTTTGGGTCAGTTTAATACCTGGGATTGTGATCTCCTTCACGCACTTGATCCGTTTGGTTCGACCATGATGGGTAGATCTGGTTCAAGGTGGTAAGACCGGGTTAGTTCGATACGGGTCTTACAACTCCCCCCTACTTATAAAAATTTTGTCATCAAAATTGTACATACCTTATGAGTCGAATAAGTGAGGGTATTGCTTTCGCATAGCATTCTCTTCTTCCCATGTAATTTCTTCCATGTCTCTACTTCTCTAGGTGACCTTAACATAATAGATATCTCGATTGCGTAGTCGTTGAACCTTTCGGCTGGTGATTTCAGATGGTGTTACTTCAAATGTCAAATCATCAGTCAAATCTGGTAAGTTTATTGTCAAAACGTGTGTTGGATCCTTGACATACTTCTTTAATAAGGAAATGTGAAATACGTCATGCACACTTGACATAGATGGTGGTAGTGCTAACTGGTAAGCCACTTTCCCATGCTTAGCTAGAATCTCATATGGCCCAACATATCTTGGACTTAATTTTCCTTTCTGTCCGAACAGTTTCAATGCTCGCATAGGCGATACTTTTAAGAATACTTTATCACCCACGACGAACTCAAGGTCTCGACGTCGGGTATCGACATACTGCTTCTGACGATTCTGAGCTGTTCTCACTCTTTCTTTGATAATGTCAACCACTCGACAAGTCTCTTCAACAAATTCCGGTCCAACAATACTACGTTCCCCGACTTCGTTCCAAAACAAAGGAGTTCGACACTTTCTGCCATACAATGCTTCATAGGGTGACATCTGTATAGTAGCCTGATAACTATTATTATAAGCGAACTCAATCAGTGGTAACTTTTCATCCCATGATCCTTTGAAGTCAATTACACATGCTCGAAGCATATCTTTTAGAATCTGAATTGTACGCTCCGACTGTCCATCTGTCTGTGGATGGAATGCAATACTAAACTTTAATGTTGTACCCATAGGCTTTTGCAATCCTTCCCAAAACTTTAAAGTAAATCGTGGATCTCTATCGGACACAATACTTTCAGGTACACCGTGTAATCGCACAATATTATCCACATACATCTTAGCTAACCTCTCCAGTGTATACTGAGGTCGTATAGGTATAAAGCGAGCTATTTTAGTCAGGCGGTCTACAATCACCCAAACTGCGTCAACTACTCGAGGAGTCAGTGGTAATCCTGTGACGAAGTCCATAGTGATGCAGTCTCATTTCCATGCTGGTTTCGGTAACGGCTGTAACAGTCCTGCCGGTCTTTGTCGTTCAACCTTTACTTTCTGACAATTTAGGCGTTGAGACACGAGCTTAGCTACATCTGCTTTCATTCCTCTCCACCAATATAGTTTCTTTAGATCATGATACATCTTAGTGCTTCCAGGATGTATCGAATAGATGGTGGTATGGGCTTCTTTCATCAATTGGTGTCTAATGTCCACACTTTCTGTTTCGGGTACACATATTCTTCCTTTGTACTTCAAAACCTTTTCTTCGTCCAAGGTGAACTCAGGGTTAGTTCTACCTTTTTCGATGTCTTCTTGTACCGTTCTCAGGTAAGGGTCTGATTTGATAGTTGTCTTCATTTCATCAACTATATCTAGTATAATTTTTAATGCGGCGAACATATTTGAAAATCGATGAATAAACCCTTGGTTGGCTGATCCATCTGGTGCATCTATCACAAACTATTCGTTACCGTGCTTGAATACCTTTCTGGTCGTACACATTACGACAGTTGTGCTAACCTCTCCCTGAGATTTTCTCATTGCCTTTCTGCTCAACGCATCGGCTACTACATTATCTTTCCCTGGATGATATTGGATATCACAATCATAGTCTTTCAATAGTTCCAGCCATCTTCTTTGTCTCATATTCAGCTCCTTCTGATTAAATAGATAAGTAAGACTTTTATGGTCTGATTTAATCTGAAACTTCTCCCCGTACAGATAATGTCTCCATATTTTGACAACATGTACTACTGCCGCTAGTTCCAAATCATGAGTGGGGTAGTTCTTTTCATGTGTCTTCAGTTGTCTTGAGGCATATGCAATTACTTGTTCTCCTTGCATAAGTACACATCCTAATCCCAGTCCTGACGCATCGGTGTACAAGATAAATGGTTGTCCTGGAATCGGGATGGTCAAGATTAGAGCTGATATCAATCTAGCTTTCCAGGTTTGGAAACTCTTCTCGCATTTGTCCGTCCAGACAAACTTCTCACCCTTCTTAGTCAAACTGGTAAGAGGTACGACAATTCGGGAATAGTCTTCCACAAATCGTTGATAATACCCAGCTAGACCCAGAAAATTTCTAATTTCCGCAACGCTCTTCGGTGCTTCCCACTTTACAATAGCCTCGATCTTGCTGGGATCTACTTTAATTCCTTTCGCGGATATTACATGGCCTAGAAATGCGACTTCCTTTAGCCAAAACTCACACTTTATAAATTTGGCGTAGAGCTTTTCCCTTCGTAGTCGTTGCAGAGCGGCGTTTAGATTCTTGACATGAGTTTCCTCGTCTTTGGAGTAGACTAATATATCATCAATGAATACAATAACCGATGTATCCAACATGTCGTGGAAAACCCGATTCATAAGTTCCATAAAGGTTGCTGGTGCGTTTGTCAACTCAAAAGACATGACCAAAAATTCATAATGTCCATATCTGGTCCTGAATGCTGTCTTGGGGATATCACCATCCTTAATCTTCAGCCGATGGTAGCCTGACCGAAGATCAATCTTTGAGAAAACTTTGGCACCTTGCAACTGATCGAACAGATCATCGATCCGAGGCAATGGATACCGATTCTTGATTGTCAGTTTATTCAGTTCTCGGTAGTCTATACACAAGCGAACGCTACCGTCCTTTTTCTTCACGAATAATACTGGCGCTCCCCATGGTGATATGCTAGGGCAAATGTAACCCTTGTCCAGCAGTTCCTGTAGTTGTACTTTCAATTCCTTCAGTTCAGTAGGAGCCATTCGATAAGGTGCTTTCGATACTGGTGCGGTTCCAAGTATAAGATCTATAACGAACTCTGTAGCTCGGTTGGGTGGTAATCCTGGTAATTCTTCAGAAATTATGTCTGGATAGTCACGCACGACATCAATATCTTCCATTCGTGGTGCTTCCTTGGTAATGTCAACCACAGATACTAAATAACCAACTGCTCATTTCTCAAGGCACTTCTTAGCCTTTAGCGCCGAGAGTATGAGCTTTTGTTTTTGAGGAAATTTCATTCCTGTAAAACTGAACTCGGCTCCTTCCTTGTCCTTAAATGTCAACTTCTTTTCGGCACACAATAGGTTTGCAGAATGCCAAACTAACCAGTCCATTCCCAAGATGACGTCAAAGTCTGCCATCTCAAGTTGGATCAAGGTTGCATCCAAGGTCTTTTCATCAATAAGAGCTGGACATGGTCCATAACCTTTTTCTAACTTCACTTCTAATCCCATAGGTGATCGTACAAGTAGTTTGTAGTCTAAGGATTTAAGGGGTAGATTTAACTTCTTTCCAAACGTCACAGATATAAAGGAATGAGTAGCTCCTGAATCAAAGAGTACTCTGGCGGGAATGCCATTAATAGGTACGATACCTGTAACCACATCAGGCGATGCGGCAGCATCCTCTGATGTAACCGTATAAACTCGTCCTTGATGTAGCTGCTTCTTGGGCTTAGGACATTCCCTTGCTATATGTCCCCCCTGGTTGCAGTTAAAATATTTTATCCCTTCGATGGTGGCTTCGTTCTTTGTTGAACTACGGGGATAGTCTTGGTCGCAGCGGTAAAGCCTTGAGCACGGAAGGGTTTGAATGTCTTGTTATTCCCTCCGTTATAAGAATTTCCAGCTGGCCTTTTTATACCTCTGTTTTGCATGAAATAACTCTCCTTCTGGCTTGATTCTATAACTCGAGCAATTTGTGCTGCTTCATTATAGATTTTCTTTTCATGTCCCAGAACGTGCTCGCGGATGCTTCCCCTAAGTCCCATGATGAACCTTCGGGTCTTTGTGTTTTCCTCTTGCATACTAGTGGGTGCAAAGAAGAACAACTCTTCATAACGCTGTTGATACGCATCCACGGTCATCTGTCCCTGATATAAACTCAGGAACTCTCTTTCCATAGAATCTCTGAAACTTCTTGGAAAGTACTTCTCAAAGAACGCCTCTTTATAAATATCCCAAGTCAGTTGGGCGTGCTTTGTAAGTAAATACGTCTTGGTAGACCTCCACCAATGGTGTGCATCTCCTTTCAGCATAAAGGTGGCACACAACACTTTCTCTTCTTCATTTAATGTCATCATCATAAAGTTTCTTTCCATTTCGTCAACCCAGTGTGCCGGCCATAAAGGATCTGCTGGCTTGCCTTTGAATTCTCTGGGCTTTAATTTCAGAAAACGCTCCACTAGTCTGGAGTGGTCTAGTGGCTGCGGGACATACGCTCCATATATAGGTGGTTGGTATTGATATCTACCTTGAGCTATTTCAGGATTCGGTACTTGAGCCTGCATGATAGGAGTCTGAGGTGCGAGGGGTACTGTGTTACTTCCCCCGGGTGCTGTGCTTGCCTGTCCAGCTGGCATTGGAGGTGTTTGTGCAGTTGGAAGAGTTATGCCTATGGCCGCTTGGATAGTAGCTTGTGCCTGTTGCATCTGTTGCAGCTGTTGGGCCAAGTTCATTATGACTGTGGCCAAGTCTGTAGGTGGAGCTGACAGATTGGTAGGATTTTCCTGCCCATTTATGACGGATGGTGCCGTGTTCCTGTCCCCCTATGGTTCTGGGTGTGTCTGGTTATCTTCCCCCACAGGTGGTGGTGGTGGGATAGAGTTACAGCTCTGTCTGATTTCTCTGCGTCCCGCCATTAATTAATCTGCTAGTAGGATTGCCTGAAATCATTGAACACAAGAGACAATCATTAAATACTTCATTCTCATATTTTAAATACACTAACAAATGCAAATTTCAAAATTTTCAGACCATTCTGTCGAAAATGTTGTGTTTTCACTGTAGGGTCGATGGTGGGGGTCGATGGGTGTCCGACCCTCAGTATTCGACCTTGGGAAATCCCATTCTTCCCAAGAGCCGGGGGTCGATGGGGGTGGTCGGAGTATGTCCGACCCAGGGTGCGACCCCTGGTTCTCTGTTAGGTTCCCGAGAGCCGAGGGTCGATGCGGGGGTCGATTGTTTTAATCGAATTTTCTGACCCCCAGACAAAAAATCTGATTTTTAAGTCCGATTCAAAGTCCATTTCTCATTCTTTCTTCTCCGCTTCGACTCAGCTCGTCCCTCTGAGTTGCTACAGTGCCCATTTCGATCCGTTGGTGGTTTGCACTCCTCGTTTCGTCGTCTACACCTCCGCTACAGGTATTTCTTCTAACTTTTTATGTTTTTAGGGTTCTTAACCTAGGATTTTACTCGTTTATCTCGT
This sequence comes from Protea cynaroides, assembly GCA_028583415.1. Classification (NCBI taxonomy): domain Eukaryota; kingdom Viridiplantae; phylum Streptophyta; class Magnoliopsida; order Proteales; family Proteaceae; genus Protea; species Protea cynaroides. The sequence goes on along the minus strand of CM053271.1, from coordinate 48,199,087 downwards.
ATTTTTCAAATTAAACTTTTTTCAATCATAAAAATTCGATTTTTATTGGGGGCTTTTGTTGTTGGTGACTCGAGGAACGAAAGCCCTCAAAAATATTTGAGTTTCATCGGTTGGTTATTGAGAAACTCAAAATTTTTACTTTTTGCCCTAATTTTGTCAAAATTTTGAATTTCTTGAAATTTCTTGCAATTCAATCTAAGTAGTTGAAATTTCCGACTGTTTGAGTCTCACAAGATAGTTTAGGATCTACGTAAGTCCTCCTGCCCATGTGTATGGGTGAAAATTGAGGTTTTTGGCCCATTTACCTCGTTATTACGTCAAAATCTCGGGTTTTTCCTCTCTACTAACCCATTATTTGTTTTTCTTTCTTATTTGTAGATACTATGGCTCGTACCAAGGTACCCAGAGTTCGCAACCGTCTTCGCTTCCATACCAAAGAAGCCGATGCACAGTATGCCCACTACGCTCACAAGAAGGTAGAGGGATGCCGCAAAGTGGACTTGGCTGACTTAGCCTTTTTCAATGTGGAGAGAGCCTTTAGTGATATGGGATGGCTCCCTGTCATCACTTATGATGCGTGTACCTGTCCTGACTTGGTACGCCAGTTCTACTATAATCTCCAGGTGGTGGGAGATTACAATGATGTGGAGAGGGGTGATGAGCTTCGCATCACGAGCTACGTCAAGGGGGTTGACGTTTCATTTGATTATCGGCAGCTGGCCGGCTTGTTGGGCATTTCCTATGCTGACCCCATGGTGTTCTGTGCTCCTGGAGAGCCCCAGTTATTTTCTTTACAGATGAGGGCTGAGATCGATAGCCAGCTCATCCGACCTGATCGCTGGCAGATGAAAGCGAGTTGTCTGCGCTCAGATCCACGGGTATATTGCAAGATCATTCAGCATAACCTGATACCGCAGAGTGGTCATTACGAGAGGATCTCCCAGTTGACCCAGTATCTATTATACTGTATATGCACTAGGCAGCCCGTCTGCCTTCCATACATCATCATGCGTACCATGATCAGTGCCACGTTGCCCAGTCACATTGGAAACCTTCTTTACGGACGCATGATCACTACCTTGCTTACCCGCCTGGGGGTTGACTTAGTAGATGAGAAGATTCAAGAGAAATCCTTCTCATCGCCTCTGGATTGGGAGGCTATTTGCAAGATGGGCATGCGGGATACCCAGGTCAGTGATGAGGAGAGGAACGCGATGGTGCACCCTCGCACTCGAGTGGAGATGGCTGATGCTGAGGCCACAACAGCAGCCGCTGGAGCAGGAGTTCCTGGGGATGATGACGATCGGCTGTACATGGATGTAGATGCCATACCCCCTCCATCACCTACTCATGCTACTGGAGCTGGTCCATCCTCTTCAGCTGGTCCTTCGCATGCAGCTGGTCCTTCGTATACTCCATCTGATGACATGATGAGGATATTACACGAGATACGAGAGGCTCAGCGTATGTCTATCCTGAGGATGGGAGAGCTTATAGAGGCTCAGCGTATGACTGACCAGCGGGTGGCTGATCTCACAGTTAGTCTGCAGACGAGCCAGACTCAGCTAGCTTGGTTGACCAGGGTCTACGCTGAGGACTATGATAGAGACCGTGAGGCACCACCTCCCCCATCACCTCCAGCTTCTTGATGTACTCCTTTTATTTTTCTTTTTGTACTTCAGTAACTGTCCAGACTGTGGACTGTACTCTACTTTAATTATATATATAAACGTTTGTTCTTCCTTTTGGTTGTATATATATTTGTTTCTCATTTAATAGATGCATTATTCTCTTTCAGTTTAGTCTCAAACAACACAGATGCTTATGGTGTGTTATTATTATGTCTTTTATATTTTTATCCTATCTCAGTTCACACCCTTTTTGTGGAAGTATATGGTTTCACAGATAAAGCCTGAGATGCTCTGATACCAAGTTGTCACACCCCATTTCTGCACCATTCAGAACGGTGTAATGAACCGCTATAAACCAACGGTTCAACCAGGATCTCTAATAGGCGGTATCCATTAAAAATAAAACCATGCGCATCCACAACCATAATCAGAATAAATACACAATAGCGGAAGTCTTATAGTAAATGAACTGAGCATTCTAAATGTAATAATCATAATTAAAATATCAAATTATTGTTGTATCAACTGAGACATAAATAAATAAAATATCAATTACATCTTTTATAAATCCAAATAAAATCCTAATAGAACACGCATGAGTTGCACTCGCATGAGGGGTCATGCGTATCCTCTAAGTCTTCAGCCTTCATTGCAGCAACACGCGCATACACCGAATCATTTATATAATCTGCAACTGTGGTACCTGCATCATCAACTAAAAATATTCGATGTCGAGAGGGTGAGCACACATCATGGTTCAGTGAGCAAGCAAAACAATGCAACAAACATCTGCATGCATTCAATTCATATCTTTGGTCTGATAAATAAGTTTGCAATGTGCTATAGAAAGGATAGGTGGCCAAAGATCACATTTATTGACGCCGCACCTCTATACACTAGTATGTGAAGCCGTCCAAAGGTAACGTTTATTGCCGACTCACATGCACCCAATCATGGACAATGTACACACAAATGTCACGTTTATTGCTGTACCCGTTGCCCATACCAACACGTAAGCCCCTACTGGCGAGGGCTCACAAACTGGACTCGCAACTAACCAATCCTAATGCCAATCAGTGTATCCAAGGCCTCACCCCAGCATCCCTTAATACGTCCATAGAGATAGGGCTAAGGCCCCCCGACAGAGTCAGAGACTACACGGTCCGAGACCACCTCCCCTCATACCCTATGACGTAATAGTTCTGCTAAGGTAATGGCAATACGACGATGTCAGTGGACAAGACTTGAGTTAGAGATAGAGCTAGAGTGCTGAGGCCCCGCCTATGACACCTCCCCCTGATACTCGCTTGCATCAAGCATACCAACCACGCACATACATCCACATGCTTATTCCTATCATCATCATCATCATCATTATCATAAACAATAAATAAATATGCATGAACAGTAATAATAGAAATATTGGATGACACGTTGAATGCACATAACAATCATAGACGTATAAAATCATTCATGGCATTGGACTCAAGAATAAAAATAATTTATTATTAACCAATTAGTTTAGGTCTTGTTCCCTCACCTTTACTTGATCGTAGATCTTCTTTCAAGTTTTAAGAATCAACTATATATCGATATTATATCACTAGAAGACCTAACCAAGTCGATAGAATTTAATTAGAATTAATTTTGATTTTAAAAAACATGCTGTTAACTGGGGGTCGATGCTAGGGTCAGAGGTTTCATCGACCCTGGGTGCGACCACCCCTATTCTGGACTTCCCGAACACTGGGGGTCGATGATCAGGGTCTGGTAGGGTCGATTGGCCATCGACCCCCAGTGCGATCCGCTGTGGGTTTAGTCAATTTTTCATCCTACAGTCCATTCTTCGTGTTTGGGGTCCTATGGCTTGCTTTTACAATTCATTCCACACATGTTCTATGGCCTAGAACCGTGGTTCTTTTACCTAGATGGCTTTCATGATTTTCCCATGATTTTCCATGAAAACCTAACCATGGGTGGATGATTTGGGTTTCTCTTAGATCATTCCCTCTTCTCTATCTATCCTAAGGTTTGTAGAATTTCATGGGGATAGTATCCATACCTGTGAATTAGGCTTGTTTCTCTGAAGCCTTCTCCTTAATCTTCTTCTCCACTTTCTTTCTCTTATCTTTCTCTTCTCCTTCTCTTCTCTTTCTCTCAATCCAATTAGGGTTCTAAAAGGAGTGAAAGAGGCTTAGGGACGTCCTATTTATAGAGTAGAAACTCCCAAAATAAGTTCCATTGAGATTAGGAAGGAATCCCATTGAAATTAGGAAAGTTTTCTAATTTTCGGTTCGTGCTGTTTTTACCGATTATCGGGGGTCGATGGGGGGGTCGGAGATCCCGTCGACCCCTGGTTCTTAAAATGTCCGACCCCTGGTATAAAACTGGGGGTCTGACTTTTATACTGGCGGGTTCCGACCCTCCCTTGCTAGGTATGTGACCCTCCCCCTATTTTTAGTGTTTTTGGGTCAGTTTAATACCTGGGATCGTGATCTCCTTCACGCACTTGATCCGTTTGGTTCGACCATGATGGGTAGACTTGGTTCAAGGTGGTAAGACCGGGTTAGTTCGATACGGGTCTTACATCATTAGTTTCATGAATGATGCTGGGGCGTTGGTCAACCCAAACGACATCACCACAAACTCGTAATGCCTATATCTCATCTTGAAAGCAGTCTTCCAAATATCTCCAGCCTTGATCTTCAGTTGGTGATACCCAAATCTAAGATCAATCTTCGAAAAAACCTTTGTACCTTGCAACTGATCGAACAGATCATCAATCCTAGGCAAAGGGTATCTGTTCTAGATGGTTAACTTATTCAACTCTCGGTAGTCAATACATAGTCGTATGCTACCATTCTTCTTCTTTACAGACGATACAGGCGCTCCCCACTGTGATATGCTTGGTCGTATGAAGCCCTTATCTAGCAGTTCCTGTAACTGGGTCTTCAACTCTTTTAATTCTATAGGGGCCATCTTGTAGGGTGCTTTAGATACTGGCATTGATCCTGGCATAAGGTCTATCACGAACTCTGTAGCCTTGTCTGGAGGTAGTCCAGATAGATCTTCTGAAAATATATTGGGAAACTCTCGTACCACCTCTAGATCTTCCATCTTTGGTACCTCGGCAGCGACATCAACCACCGACATTGGGTATCCAACTCCTCCCTTCTCTAGGCATCTCTTAGCTTTTAGGGTAGAGAGGATAAACTTCCGCTTCCTACGTAACTTAGTTCATGTGAAGCTGAACTCCTTTCCACTATCATCCTTGAAAGCAAGCTTCTTCTTAGCGCATAACAAACTAGCCGAATGCTGGCCTAACCAGTCCATCCCCAAGATGACGTCAAAGTCTGCCATCTCGAGTTGGACTGAATTTGCTTCTAGGTTCCGCCATCAATATGAATTGGGCACGGCCCATAGCATTCAGTCAAAAACACTTCTACTCCCAATGGAGAATGAACCATCAAGCTCGGAGTCAAGGGCTTGACAGGTAACTCCAGTTTCTTCCTAAAAGATATAAAAATAAAGGAGTGCGTAGCCCCAGAGTCAAAGAGGACTTTAGTAGGTACCCCAGCAATATCAACTATTCCTAAAATTTAATTATCCCTTAGTTTACATGCTCATACACACTAATGCAGTAAACAAATAATAATGGATGAAATCATACCTGTAACCACATCAGGTGATGCGGCTGCTTCCTCCGTGGTGACTGCAAATACCTTTCCTTACTATGGTGGTTGCTTCTTAAGTAGAGTTCAAGTTCTGGCATAATGACCCACTTACTGGCAGTTGAAACATTTAATTTTTGCGATGGTGGTGCAGTAATATTCCTTGCTAGCACCGCAGCAGTCTGAGCCTTATAGGGTTGGAAGGGTCTAGTGTTTCCTCCACCTGATGTCTCAGTGGCAGGCCTCTTCAATCCCTTATTCAGGGCAAAGAAGCTGTCCCTTTGTTTTGATTCAATCACGCGAGTGATCTATACAGCCTCGTTGTATACTTTCTTTTCTAGGTCCAAAACATGCTCTCGAATATTTCCTCGTAATCCCATAGTGAACCTACGGGTCTTTGTTTCCTCCTCTTGCATGCTAGCTGGAGCGAAGAAAAATAGCTCTTCGTACCTCTGCTGGTACACATGTAGTCATCTGAGATTGTTCCAGGTTGATGAATTCCTTCTCTATCTGATCTCGAAAACTCTTTGGGAAGTACTTATCAAAGAAGGCCCCTTTGAAAATCTCCCAGGTGATTTGGGTGTGCTTTGTCTCCAAGTATGGCCAGGTAGAATTCCACTAGGCATTGACATCTTCCTTGAGCACGTGTGTAGCAAACAACACCTTCTCGTCTTCTGTACAAGTCATTAGACGGAACTTCTTTTCCATCTAAGCAATCCATTGTGCAGGCCACAATGGTTTCCCTGGCTTCCCTGTGAAGGTAGGGGGCTTCAGTTTCAAAAACCTATCCATGGCATGGCTAAGGTCATTTTTTGGTGGTGTAGTCATTCCGTACTGTGGTGGCGGATTCGCATACCCCCCCTATTAGGCTGGTCTTGTTGGAATCTACTATAGTGGTTGCAGATTCTATTCTTGACCCAACGATCCAGTACTGCCATCCATTGGGTGTGAGGTATTATTTCCTCCAGATTCAGGTGTACCTTCTGTAGGGATGTACCCCGGTGGCCTGAACATTTTCAGTATCTCGTTCAAGAATGCCTTTTGCTGAGCTTCCATCTGGTAGACCAGATTGTTTACAATAGTTTCAGAGTTTGTGTAAGGAGGGCCTGACAGGTTTGTTGGTGCCCTGTGATTATGCCCCTCTCCACTATTCCTCCTTGGTGTCCTATCCCCATCATTTCTCATTGGGTTTCTTTCTTTCGGGTTCAGGTTTTGTTCACTAACATTTTTCGTTTCCACGTTTTTCTCGGGTTGATTCACCCTTGAGTGGTGATGTTTTCGTGACCCTCTACGACCATTCCCACCTGCTATCTTAGATTAATTTTTCCCTGATTGGATCTGAGAAGTAGACATACCTATGAGAAACACTAGAATAGGCACATTTTATCATAATAGTGTTAGTCTTAATAGGTGCGAGGCAAAAACCGCAATGGAAACAATTAAAATCATAATTTAATTTTTTTCCAAAATTTTCTTGGATTTTTTTTGTCCGATCATGACATACAGGTCACGGCACTATAGAGTGCGGTGCGACAGGTATGGTCAGGTGGACAAAATCCATCCGCTGACCGGGATGTACCGGTGGCATACCCCAGGGGGTACTAGTCGACCGGTATAGTCCAAAATCGTTGATCGATATGCCCTAAAACCTCTTTAAAATTAGGATTTTGAGTCATTTTGACTCAAATCTCCTTTCTTTTTTCTCCGATGGCGATTCCTTTCCACCAAATTGAGTTTCTACAGTTCGACTGGTGTCCTTAGGAGTGATTTTATTCTGCTCAAGACCTTGAACATCATCTCCAGGTAAGATATTTCCTTCCTCATTCAATTTTACATCGTTTCCTTCTCCATTTCATGCTCAAATCCTAAATTTTCTTGATTAGATGTATTCCAACCGTAGGAATTATTTTTCTTTAGCTTATAATTTGTTTTGGGACCCCTATGGATGAAAGCCCTCAACTTATTTGAGGTTTCACCGAGCGGTTTGTTCAAAACTCGAAATTTAATGGATTTTTGACTTAGGTTTGTTTTTGGCCAAAAATCGATTTTTCTTGAAAATGTTGAAATTCTTGCTTTGTTTGATGATTATTTGGTATCTACTTGTTGCTATATGATTATTTAAGTCAACCTACCCAAATTTTGGGTGAGTTCGAGGCCTTCGCTTAAATTACTATTGTTATGCTGTCAAAATTTTCAAAAATTTTGACTAATTCCAAGTTATTTTGGCTTTGTTTTGTAGTCAAATCATGTCCAGGCATTGTGGTGTGGGTAAGCACGCATATGCTCCGGGAATGAACTAACCACACCTACCTGTCCCACAATATGATGCGTGGTGGTTTCGTTCGACGGCGGCAGAAGCCTGTTTCCCATGGTTTTGAGGGCAAGAATATCGAATCTGGGCGGTTTGTCAACTTAGAGCAACTCCAAAGATTTGATGTGGGGGCGACATTTGGGGCGTTCAACTGGTTACCCGTCATAACCTATAGGGTGACCACTTGACCCAATTTGGTAAAGCACTTTTATGCCAGTCTGGAGGTTGAAGGCCACCTCAATGACTTTGATCACCTTGAGAAGATTCGTGGTGGTGTAGTCATTCCATACCATGGTGGCAGATTCGTATACCCCCCTGATAGGTCGGTGCTATTAGAATCTACTATGGTGGTTGCAGATTCTTTTTCTTGACCCATCAGTCTAGTACTGCCATCCATCAAGTGTGAGGTATTATTTCCTCCAGATTCAGGTGTACCTTCTGTAGGGATGTACCTCGATGGCTTGAATATTTTTAGCATCTCATTTAAGAACGCCTTCTGCTGAGCTTCCATTTGGTAGACTAGATTCATCACTAACATCTCAGAATTTGTGTAGGAGGGCTTGGTAAATTTGTTGGTGCCCTGTGACTCTGTCTTTCCCTACCATTCCCTATTGGTGTCCTGTCCTCATCATCTCTCGTCGGGTTTCCTTCATCCAGGTTCAGGTTTTGTTCACCAACATTTCGTGACCTATGACCATTCCCGCTTGCCATCTCAGATTAATTTTTCCTTGGTTGGATTTAAGAAAAGACATAACACATGAGACATGTTCGAGCAATTTTATCATAGTAGTGTTAGTCCTAGCAAGTACAAAGTGGGACTCTAACAAAAACTAATCAAATCAAAATTTAACCCCGCTTGTTTTGTCCAATCGCGACATATCAGTTGCGGCACTGTAGAGTGTGGTGCGACCGGTATGGTCAGGCGGACAAAATCCATCCACTGATCGGGAGGTACAGGTCACATACCCCAGGGGGTACCCGTCGACCAATATAGCCCAAACCGTCGACTGGTATACCCTAAATTGCTTTTTAAAATTACGAATTGAGTAATTTTGTCTCAACTCTTCACTACTTTTCTCTCTGGTGGTGATTCCTCTCTGGCTTGGTGAGTTGCTACAGTTTGACCAGTGCTTGCAGAAGTGATTCTTCTCACCCAAGAGTACTCAACCACCTCTCCAAGTAAGTTTCTTCCTTCCTCACTCACTTTTACATCATTTCCTCATGGTTTCTTGCCCACAACCTATGTTTTTCTAGATTTAGGAGATTCTAACAGTAAGAACTCTTTTTCTTCAACTTAGAAATGGTTTTGAGACCTCTATGGACAAAAGGCCTCAATTTCTTTGAGGTTCCACCGTATGGTTTGCTCAAAATCGCAATTTTATGGATTTTTGACCTAGGTTTTGGCCAACAATCGATTTTCTTGAAAATGTTAAAATTCTTGCTTTGTTTGAGGATTATTTGGTTTCTACTTGTTGCTATATGATTACATAAGTCCTAACCAAATTTTGGATGAGTTTGAGGCCTTCACTTAAATTGCTGTCGTTATGCTACTGAAATTTCCAAAATTTTTGACTAATTTTAAGTTATTTTGGCTTTGTTTTGCAGTTAAATCATGTCCAGGTGTCATGGTCCTGGTAAGCACACATATGCTCCAGGCATGAACCGTCGCCACCCACCTGTTCCATAATATAATGCATGGTGGTTTTGTTCGGTGACTGCAGAAGCCCGTTTCCCATGGTTCAATGGCAAGAATATCGAATCTGGAAAGTTTGTCAACTTAGAGCAACTCCAATGATTTGATGTGGAGGCGTCGTTTGGGGCGCTCAATTGGCTACTTGTCATAACCTATAGGGTGACCACTCGACCCAGTCTGGTAAAGCACTTTTATGCCAATTTGGAGGTTGAATGCAACCTCAATGACTTTGATCACTGTACGGATATCCGCATCCCTAGCTTCATCAAAGGTGTTCCTATATCATTTGACACCCACCAGCTTGCTGATCTTTTAGGGATTCCCAATGATGGTGACTTGGTTTACTGCGTTTCCAAGGCGAAGGACTACCTTATCCAAGACCTACGCCAAGAGGTTACAGAGCAGATCCTCAACCCAGGGGCACCCATGAAGACTGCAAGCTTACGGCCTCTTCCTTGAGTCTATTGCCGCATTATACAGCATAACATCGTTTCTCAGAGCGGCCATTACAGCGAGGTGTCCCAGCTTACACAGTATCTCACTTATTGTGTCTGCACTAGAGAGTGTATCTACCTGCTCTACGTCATCATTCAAACCATGCTGCAAGCTACCACGCCTAACCTGATAGGTAACCTTCCTTATGGTCAACTTATCACTAGGATCCTGCAGTGCCTTCGTGTAGACATGGAAGGTGAAATCACTGTCAAGGATACTATGTGTTCCGATATCGACTGGGATGCCATCGTCAGGATGAAAATGGATAACCTACCGATTAGTGATGAGGAGTTGGAAGCCTGTCCTCGTCCACTTAGGAGGGTAGCAGCAGTGACAACAGCAGCAGCGACCAATGTAGCTTATGCCGAAGAGGTAGGGGATGATGAGGACGAGCACATGGAAGATGTTCCCATTCCTACACCGCCACCCATGCCCGAGATTCCTCGTGATGGTGCTACCTCTGATCCAATATTGACACATTGGCAGGCCATTGGAGCTGACCAGGCAACTTTGCTCATGGCGCAGCATGCGACTGATCAATAGTTGGCTAGCCTGTCACAGAGTTTCAGGTATACGCAGGAGCAGGTTCACTGGATGAGGCATGCATTGGATCAAGATTTCGATTTCCATGACCCGATGCCACCTATTCCCCCACCCTCATGATGGTTTATTTACTTCTCTCTATTAAGAGTATATTTTTCTTCTGATAACAGGGTAACTGTCCGATTTGTGGACTGTACCCTGTGGTATAATTTAATAATTTATTTATTTTTGGATGTTTGACACTTTATGGTAGTTTATGATATTTTTTGTTTGATAACATAGTTCTCTACCTAAAATATGATGTTTATAAATTTCACCCTTAGAATAGTATATTATGCTCTTAATTAATTGGTCTCATGCATCAAATAGGTGCTTATGATGTGTTTTCATTAAAGTTTTTAATTTTTTATATCTCAGTTCATTGACTAAGTTAAGTACATGTATGGTCTGTTGGACAGAGCCTAAGAGCTCTGATACTAAGTTGTCACACCCTAATTTTGATTGAACCAGAAGTGTGAGTGAACCATCACTAAACCAACGGTTTACACCAGGATCTCGATAAGATTGTGTCCACTTACATAAACCAATGCACATAATCATAATCAGATTATAAATTAATACAAAGGAAGTCTTTAAATAAATGAACTGAGTTCTACATTGTAAATATAGTAACCGATTATTCTCCACACCAAAACATAAATAAAATATCTATTACGTCGTTTATAAAATCCAATTGAAATAAAATAAATAAATCAAAACATCCTAAAGGTATACACGGTAAGGGCACTCGCATGATGTGTCATGCTCGTCTTCCCCTGCTTGCACATTCAAAGCAGCAATACCTCCATACACTGGAGCATCCATGTAGTCCTCCATAGTATAACCTACATCAACATCTAAAAATATGTATATAAGGGTGAGCTCACAACTTAGCTGAGTAAGAAAATCAGACAATGCAATAAGCAATTTGCATGAGTAACATTCATATTTGGCCTGGTATACTTACACAATGCTATGGTAAGGGCGGCCATCACATCTCCATGCACGAGAGTGTAAGCATGCCCAATGGATCACACACTGCTGTTGCCCCACATTACTTACTCCGATATAGGGATAGAGTTAGAGTCTGATGGGTAGGCTGCACCTCCATCCCATGTCCTCCCCCTGATAGCCTCTACCGTACCAATACCTACACCCCATTGGCAAGGGCTTGCAAGTGGATTCATCACTAACCAATCCTATATGTCATCACAGTAGGTCCTATCCCAACACAGCTCCCTACAACATAGAGATAGGGCTCAAGTCTGGTGGTCAGGTCGGAGACCACAATGCCATGTCCTCTCCCTGATACCCTATCCGTACTAAGCATGCTAAGATTGTAGCGATACGAAAAGGTGTGAGTGTGAGGAATGAACCAAGATAGGCCCTTCCCATTCCACACACCAACGAAAACATTTACATGTCTAACAATCACATCCTAGCATAGCAAGTATGCATGAACAAAATATAATAACTAAAAGTAAAGATGACATGTGAATATCCACAAGCAACACTCCATTGAACAAGGTAATTATTAGTAATGTTTTACTATTATTAGTTAATTAAGGTTTGGGTCCGATTCCCTTACTTGACGCTTGATTGTTAGTTTGCACCGCGTCACCAAGTCCAACCTTGCTATCACAGGGTCTTACATGATATTAGGGTTTGATTAGAATTAGTTCCATAGGTTTTACGTTGGTGAAAAACCAATTGGGGTCTAAAACACCCCATACAGTATATACCGATCACAGGTACAGGTCGTTGCACTGTGGGGGATGGTGCAACTGGTATGGTCGATGGGTTCCCCCTTGGCTGGTTCTAGAAAGATACCGGTCGCTGTACAGGTCGCATGTGGTGCGACCGGTGTGCTCTCGTGAGACCACCAACTTGGTGTTTTATCTCCGTCGATCTTCCAACTTCGTCTTCAGGGGTCCTTCTATACATTCTAGGTTTGAGAATGTATTGGGTATGTTTTATCCTTCATTCAAACCTATGTGCTAACAATTCTCTAGTTCAAAATCCATCTTTAAGTTCATTAGTCAAATTAGGGTTTATCGATGAATTAGGGTTTCGGATCAATACCTAGCCTTGCATGGTATTGATCACCACCTTAAAACAACCTAAGCTAGAGAGAGGTATGAGCACTTACCATTGGCTTACAAATTATGGTGTTCTTCGTCCAACAGAATCTCCTCTTCTACTTTCCTCAACTCCTTTCTCGTCTTCAAACCTCATTCTCCTCTCTAGGATTTGTGAGAATCAATCAAAGAGGTTTAATGAGATTTAAGAGTCCTTATATAGGCTAGGATGGAGTTTAGAGAAGTTTCCTACGTTAGAAAGGTCCATAAGATTGAGATTTGGTATGTGGGACCCATAGAGATCCATTTCCGAATCTGACTAGTCTGCCCTCGCAGACATACCGATCGACTAGTATGGTAGACATGTATGTAAGACCGGTATAAAAATATTACATTTATTTGTCCATTCTAGTACCTGATTGTCATCCGTTCATCCTGTCTGGTGATTATAATTGGAAGACCTGTCACGACATGAAATAGAGGTTTAGATCGGGTTCATGGAGTACGGGTCTTACATTAGTTGTTGTAGCAACTTAAAGATAAGTGTATTAGGTAAATATGAGACCCAAGATGGACATTACTCCGTGGACCTCACACAATGTAGAGGTGAACCACGTAATTTATGTGTTGTGTGGTTGGTTATGCTTGTGGTTGTTTTGGAGTGTTATTGGTTTTGTAGGATGGTGTGAGGACAATGAGAGGCAATTCACCTTCCGCCTTGAATATATCGAGAAAATCATGTTTGTTGGAGTCGCCACCTAGATTAAGATCTAGGACCACTACAAATATAGTCTCACCATGAGGTAAGACTTTTATTGACTCATAACCCATTGATTGGCTTTTTTTTTTTTTATCTCAAATATCGGGTAAGTATTCAAGGTATGATTTTGGGAAGGTGTTAGGTAGCCAAACCGCCAGATCAAGATTGACCTCCTAAACTTTCCTTAGACTCTAATTCTAACTATGCTGGGTCAACTGGATGACTAGGATTTAAATGAGGGATGTCCTAAACGAAATTGCTAAATTCTTCTAACCTAGGATTCAGCCAAACATGTTCTGAAGCAAATAAACAAGCAATGTAATGTATAGTGAACCGAACCAAATGATGATTCGATCTTGGACCGAATTTGAGAACATTGCCAAATTACCTACGTATCCCTTGAAACCTTTGTCTCTTGAGAATCAAGTTCAAAAATGTAGTTCAAACGGACTGTGTGTGATTAAAGCTTATGGATGTGGCTTATGCAATGATCTTGATTATGTTCTTTGATTCAAGTTGACATTTTATGCTTGATGGCTGGTCTGTAGTAGAGCCGTAGTACCATATTTGAGAACTTTTCCAAATTGCCTACGTATTTCAGAGGTCCTGAAAATCAGGTATAACATAGTTCGAAATAGGTGCAACTCTGGTTAAGGTTTCTAGGGCTCCTTTTCCCTTGTTCTATTTTTTAGGGACTTCGTGCCCTAATTGCTCAGTTCTTTCCATTTTTAGGGATCTCCTACCCTAATTACTCTATCCTTTCCATTTTAGGGATCTACTATCCTCATTACTATGTTCTCTTTCCATTTTTAGGGATCTCCTACCTAAGGACTCTATTCTTTTCAGTTTTAGGGATCTCTTACCCTAATTACTCTGTTCTTTCCTGTTTTAGGGATCTCCTATCCTAATTATTCTATCATTCCATTTTTAGGGATCTCCTACCCTAAGTATTTTGTTTTTTTTTTGTTGTTTTTGTTTTGTTTTGTTTTGTTTTTTTTTTTTTTTTTTTTTTTTTTTTTTTTGTTTTTTTTTTGTTTTTTGTTTTTTTTTTAAGAGCCTCTAATTCTAATTACTCTACTTTTTTCATGTAGGGACTTCCTACCCTAAATATTGTGTTCTTTCCAACCTTAGGGATCTCCTACCCTAAATATTCGTTCTATTTTTAGAGATCTCCTAACCTAATTACCGTTTTCTCTCCATTTTTAAGGATCTCTTACCCTAAGTGTTCTCTCTATTTTTAGGGATCTCTTACCCTAAGTGTTCCCTCCATTTTTAGGGATCTCTTACCCTAAGTATTCATTTTATTGTTAGGGATCTCCTACCCTAAGTGTTGTGTTTTTTACAGTTTTAGGGGTCTCCTACCCTACTTATTGTGTTTTCTCCATTTTTAGGGATCTCCAACCCTAGGTGCTATGCTTAAGGTTTATGCAAGTTTTTTTCTCTTTATCTGTTATTGTATCACAACTCATATATGACGGTGAATCTGAATCATCCAAATATAACAAGTGAGCATGTGACAGACAAACATGGCATGTAAGCAATCCAAACATTGCAACATGCATATGAATGTGAGAATTCCAAATATAGCAGGCATGTGAGTGTGTCAATTCCAAATATAGCAGACATATGAGTGTGTGAGAATTTCAAGTATACCAGTGAGTGCATTCCAAATATGATAGTGAGAGCATTCCAAATATGGCAGTGAGAGCCATCCAAATATGGCATGTGAATCAATCTACTATGGCAAGTCAAGCATATAAATAAATTCAAAATTCAAATAAACTTCTTTAGCACATATCCAACTTGTAATCATCAAACACATAACCAAACTTGCGCTTGTTAATCAATAACATGAATTAGAGTTAAAATAACAAGACAATCTGCTCTCTGTCTTGTTTCATAAAAAAGCTCACTTTCTCTAAATCTCATTCTCGGATTTTCTCTCTTATTCTCATTCTTGGATTTTCTCTCTCTTAATGACATAAGAACCAAAAACATATATAAACCTCACCACTCACTCTCTCCCTTACGTATTGCATGCATGTAAACCAAGAAACACAAATAAACCACTCTTCCTCATATATTGCATGCATGTAAACCAAAGCACATAAATCATTCTCTCTCATAAATCATTCCCTCTCTTGTATGCATGTAAACCAAAGAATACAAATCACCCTCTCTTTTGCATGTTGGAATTGAACAAAAACAAATAATAAAGAAAATCAATAAAGAAATAAAAGAAACAAGTCCACTCACTAACTCTTATGTGTTGAAACTAAAAAAACTAATAAAAAAACATTCCACTCAATATCTCTCCCTAACTCTCCCTCTCTTTCTTTCTTAACCGAATCAGCTTGTTACACTGTCTCTCCATTTTTTTTTCATCCATTAATTCTCTCTCATCACCTATTGCTTAAACATGCTCCCTTGTTGGAACCAATAAAACAAAGCAAACAAAAACACTACAACTTAAACCGTATTGACAATTAATATAGGACCAACGAATAACAAGGGATAAATCAATATCTAGATATTTAGGGAACAATAGGAAAAGAGAAAAAAGATGTACCTGATCAAATCTCACTCATACTTTGTCCCATGCTCTGGTGAACCATTTCACGCAATACATTCTAGTAATCTCAGCAGCTTTGTCTCGGATCGCAGAGCTCTCTCTCTCTCTCAGCTTCTTCTCTCCTCTTCTTCTGCCTTCAGTCTTTGTTGCTCCCGGTCAATCTCGGTCCTCTCTCCATGGTGAGCCACCTGGCTTCTTTTTTTTTTTCTCTTCTCTCTTCTCATTTCTCCCTTCTCCTTTCTCCCTTCCCCTCTTCTCTTCTCATTTCTTCTAACATTCGGTTCCCTCCCAATCCAGCCAATGACCACTCTCTCTCTCCCCCTTTTTATCTCTCTCTAATCTTTCTCAATTGATCCAGGTCTTAGGTCGGCAGCATGGGGTGGTGTAAGGAAGTAGGGATATGGTTAGTTGGCTTGGAGTGGGTTGTTCCGGCTGCTGTGAGCAGGTGTCAAGCATGGGAGAAGAGGAGTGATTTCAGGGAGATGAGGTAAGGTGGGATGGGGATGTATCGACTGGAGGGGATAGAGGTTGGTGGTACAAGATATGAGCAGTCGGCGGGTGATGGTGTAGTGGCAGATTTTGGGGGAGTAGGGGTGAGGTGTCGACGGCAGATTTGGGGGAGTTGGGCATGGGAGGGTGAGTTCGTCGCGCGCGCGGACAGATTTTTGGGAGGTGGGCCAACCCCCCTTGGCGCAGTGGCGGGAGGATTTTATACGTTGGGCATGGCGGTAGAGTGGTTGGGTGCATGGAGATGGAGGTGGCAGCACTTCCCTCCTCTGATTTCTCTCTGGATCCACATCGTCTCCCGCCTGGGTTTGGGTGGGAGACTGGGCGGCCCGGATGGATGGCCGCCATGTGGCACTCGGAGGGATCCGAGCTCTCCATCCAAGCCTACCCCCAGCTTGACCCGGGCGGTCCGCTCGGATGGAGGCCGACCCTCGAGCCAGCCCATGCCACCACGGCCGCCCAAGAAGATTTCTGTTCTTTCTCTCTTTGTCTTCATCTGTTTCTCTCTCTCTCTCTCTGGATCCTTTTTCTCTCTTTGGATTCTTCCTCTCTCTTCCTCTCATTCTCTCGGATCCCCTCTCTTCGGATTCTCTCCCATTCTCTATATATAATATAATCTATAATAATTTATATAATCCGGACTGGGTCAGGCTGGACTGGTCTGGGTTAATTGGGTTGAATTTAATCGAGTTAATGATGGCAAAAATGGAGTGCTTACAGATGCCCCTTTTTGGCCAAGATTGAATCAATTGAGGCTGAAGAAAAAGAAAGTGACCCATGTTTACACTATTCTGCACTTGGTTTGGATTTTGCTGCCATTGCTTTCTTCAACTACCCTTTTTTTTTTCTTTTCTTAAAATTTTTTTTTGGGGACTTGCTTGTCTGTTGTTTCTTTTCTCTTTGCTCTTTTTTTCTTTCTTTTCTTCTTCGGATTGAATCTAGAACATATTCCAGATTGCCTACGTATCCCTTGAGACCTTTGTCTCTTATGAATTAGGTTCTGCGTAGTTCGGGATGGTTTTGTGATTGGATCTGGGGACATTTTAACCCAAACTCCTTCCACTTTAGGTTTATCGAGTTCCCTATCCCTACAATTTCATCTCTTAGGTTTATCAGGTTGCCTATCCCTACATTTTCTCTCTTAGATTTATCGGGTTGCCTATCCCTACAATTTCATCTCTTAGGTTTTCCATGAATTGTCCAAAAACTAGAAGCAATGACTTGTTCCAAATATGCAATTCTTTTTTTTTTCCTTTTTTTTTCCTTTTTTTTCTTTCATCCTCTCTTTCTTCTTTCATCTTCATTCATCTTCTTTATTTCCCTTCCTCTTGTTCATTTATCATTTTTTTTGCTTTCTTCTTCCTTTCTTTTCCCTTTGTGCTTTCATCTTTCTTTTTTTTTTCTTTGTGCTTTTTAGTTCCTTTATTCATCTTCATCTTTTTCATTCATTTTTTTCTTTTCTTGTTCTTTCCAATTTCTTTCGTCTTCATTCATCTTTCTTCTTTTCTTGTTCTCTCCAATTCCATTTTTTATCTTCATCTTTATTTCTCTTCATTCTCAAAACCAGTTAAGAGTTCCAATGAATATTGAGGCAGCCGCGATAGGGCTCAGAACCTGCACTTTGTTCACTAACATTGCTTGGAATCCAAGAGAAATTAGATATTGTGATTTGATCGAATTTCCTTGACTTGACTTAATCTAAACTGAGAGAAACATGTTTCTTCCCTTTAAAGGACAATCTTGATATGTTCTGCATTCTTGCCAAATTTATATGGGTCTCACTTTAATCGAAAGGGTAACCAAGTCTTTTTCAAAGAAGGGCAAATGATGATAATGACTTAATTTTCTTTCACATCTTCTTTTTCTTCTATATTCAACTAAACCCAGCTAAAGTTTCAAACAAGGAGACTCAACTAAATTCATGATGTTTGAATGCCCCGGTATCTAATTTCACTTTTGCACACATTGATAGGCAGATGACTTTTGAGTCATCATGAGAAGTAACCTTAAGGAGATGCAACCCCACACTAATCTTTGAAAATATGCCAAACAACGCTTTCTCCTCTTGGTGACATTCAGATAGAAAACAAGTCTCAACAAGCTATGTTCAGATGCCAAATCAGTTATAATCACGTTTGGACCCAAAACTTTTAAGTCTATAGACGAGTATGATAATGAAGGTCTAAATGGACAGATAAGACATTGTCCAATGGGTCTGTCATTGGAAGAGTGTTTGGTTGTTTATGTAAAATGGCTTGATCTCTATTAGGCCATGCCATCTTATTGGCTAGCAACAAAGGACTATAGGAATTCTCGGACACCATCGAAATGGTGAACAACAGATAGATATTCCAGTTAAATTTATTGAACAAAATTTATGTATCAAGAGGACGACATGTTTGCAAGAATCAATGCCAAAAAGTTTAGTGATGTTTAAAGGACAGGCATGCAATGTAGACTCTTTGGAAGTTCGTCAAATTAATGAAGGGAAAGAGAATCTTTAGCCAAAAAGAAATCATCCTCTGATGATGATAAAATGACGAGACCACTCCCCTGTATGGGTGGGATGTAGTGATCAATATTGAAAATCCAGCCCAATACACAACGTGAAGCATAACAAACGATCAGATCTTCAATCAGGCTTCCATACGTCACTGCACGATAACTAAACTGATTTGCCACTAAGCTTCGAGAAGGACTGCTACATGTAAAATACCAATAATCGAACTTGCTCAAGACTAGGATTCCAAAGAAAGCTGCCCCACATCTCATAACTCCATAACTGATCTTGTCCATCACTTTTGTTCCAAAGAAACTGCCCCAAATTTTTGTAGTGCCATAACTGACCTTTTCCATCATTAGGGCTCCAGAGAGATTTCCCCATGTCTCATTACACTGTAGTTGAACTTATCCACCATCAGGGTTTCAAAGCAGTTGCTCCATGTTTACATCTTGTAATCGAACTTATCCATCATTGAGATTCTGAAGAAACTGCCCCATGCTTGTACAGTAACTAAACTTATTTTCTTACCATTAGTGTTCCAAATAAACTTCTTTGTGTCTTTGTAAGATCCCCTTCCCAGGTAAGGGAGAAATGAATATTGGCCGGAAAATACATGCATAGGATATGAAAAACCTGTAAATTTTTTTTTTCATACATGAAACATGACATATATACATACATATATATATATATATATATATATATATATATATATATATATATATATATATATACACACACACAAATTTGGTTGCCATTTAAACACATCTGAAAGTTCTCCTAGTACAAAAGATACAACAAAAGATGTGGCGGCTATACACCCAAAAACCTGCAGCCACACAAATCTCAAAGAAAATGGCAACTACCTACTAGTTGCACATCAAAAACTGTCCACAAAATAAGAAACAAATGCCAAGTGTTCTAGTGGCCAGCTTGGTCTTCTGCACAAGTCATAACTAGAAACTCATCTACTAGTTCATCTGTAAAAATCTGTCAACAACTGGGTTAAGCAATGTTTAGTAAATAATTAACACCTTGGTAGGAATACATGCATTAAACAATGTTTAAATATCTAATGACATAAAGATAATATTTCATTCCTTGAAATACATGTATAAAAATAATTTAGGTGATTGAGCTTCACATTATTGTTTCTTGCCATGTCATCTTATCCCATTTCTAGCTTCACATATGTAGGATTACCTACATGGTTTTGAATTCCACAAAACTATCTGTAGCTTTGTGTGCTTATAGTTCATTCCTATTCTCAGACCTCGATGGGTTGTCATTAATCTTTACTATACTTTCTATACTCTTACTTAGCTTAACATTAAATTACTGACTTAAGCACATCAGGTAAAACTTAAATTTGGATTCACTAGATGCATCCATTTCTTGTCCCTTGATTGACTCACTGGATGCTTCCTTTTCTTGTTACTTGTTTGGCTCACCGGATGCTTCTGTTTCTTGCCACCTGTTTGATTCAATGTCTGCTTCCGTTTATTGTCACTTATTCAGCTCACCGGATACTTCCATTTCTTGTTCCTTGTTTGGTTCACCGGATGCTTCCGCTTCTTGCAATTTATCATGATGTTCATGGTCACCTAGATTGAATTTCTAGGACTTACTTTTCTGTTAAACATAAACTTAAGCTTGCTGTCTATTTTGTTTCATTCTGTGTATGAAACTACTGACTATACTGTGCAATCATTTTCCATCCATTATCAACTATTAGAAGCCATCTCCAACTCTTCCCATAAGTTGCTATCCTTACCTTTCTTAACATGTTAAAGGGAATACAATCTTCCCATATAGTCTAGATTTATTTCATTTCTGCTCATAACACCATTTAGTGTAAGCTAATCGCTTACCTTCCTTTGTTTGTGTGATGTTCTTACAAGTTGTAGAGTTTAATAAAGGTATTCTGATAGCTACACCATGTAGAAACACAAGACATCTATTTATGAGGTTTGCTGACCGTTGCTTTTATCCTTTAGTCTACATTAACATAGCTTATAAGCATACATCATAGAAGCAACCTCATCCCTTGTTACATGTCTTGGTGCCATATAGAACATTAAGGACACATTCTACATTCATAACAACACCTAAACCACAGCCCATATTCAATAAACTTCATAGTATCTACAACATTTATCACATTGTACCATATAGTTTGTAAACCAGACATTGTAATACAGTAAAATATTTTGATCTTACATAACGAGTACATAAACATTAAAATTAAATAGCACTCATCACCACAACATGCGCACACACACACACACACACACACACACACACACACACACACACACACACACACACACACACACACACACACACACACACACACACACACATATATATATATATATATATATATATATATGTTTATATTATTAGCCTACTACAAGAAGTCAATTACTCACCTTTACATTCATAAGTTTACTTTTTTAGTCTCTTGAACTAAAAGCAAAGTGGGAAGCAATGGTAGATCTCCTTCACTTCCTACAACCAATAGAATCAATTTTCTTCCTTATAACATGAATGAGCAAACCCCCCTTCTATAAAAAATAACCTCCCTTCGGCCTAAGCTTAAAAATTCCTCTCTATGCTGTCCTCGCTTGAACACTTGAACATATGAGGCTTGAATCAATTTAAAAATTTTCCTCTAACCCCCTACAATGCATTTTAATAAAGCCCTCTAACCACATGTTTAGTTTTCCGATCCATTTAGTGTAGGATTTTTTAATCCTAAAAAACTCAGTCCAATCAATCCCATATGGAAAATAAAACACATTTGAGTAATAACATAATCAAATAAAATAGATGGGACATACCTCTTCATAGAAGATTGATTTCTGCCCTTGTCTTGTAATTGATTCTCAACAGAGATCTTCTACAATCTTCTCTCCCTTAGGTCTGGGTCCTTTTGATTTCACACAGAAAGTGACTATCGGGACCCTGCTTCATATTTATAATAACTGCATTTCAAATCTATTTCAATCCCATAATGAAATAGATTTGGTTTATAATTGGTAAGAGATAATTAATCAATCCTTGATTGGATTTCCACTAGTCATAATGGGCAAGTAAGATAATGTTGTCCATAATAATAAAATCAAATAGATTTTACAATCTCCCACTTGGGCTACATTATTCCACAAGATTGTTATAAACTAGTGTGGCCATGGAAACCGTTAATTAAAACCAGATTATCCCAAACCTCCTTCCTTCTAACAAGCAGACTAGTGTTGAACAACAGCAGAAGATACACCTCAATCATACGGCATATAACTTTCTGTTATCATGGACAGAAGTCTCCTTGATTATATTTGACCTTGGCTTATCGCCTTTGAAACTTGGCTTAATACCGCCTTTTGAGACTTGACTTAATACTGCCTTTTGGATCCTGACTTAATACTATCTTTTTGTGTTATGGCTTAATACTGTCTTTTGTATTCTGCCTTATTACTACCTTTTGGAATGTCTAATTTTTCGGTCAGAATCTCAACAGCAATGTCTCTGTAATACTGCCTTTTGTGTTCTGACATGTTAAATAAAACTTTCATTCAGACTAGCAAGAGTGCAAATGCTAAATCATGAAAAGAAATAATGGTATTAATCACTATGTCCATAAAAACCACAGACAAAATAATACAATCAAGTATCAATGTAAATATATGGTTGTTTCGGCCTTGATCCGTATCGGAGGCCCACCACGCTGACTAGACTTGCAAGACAAGCAAAGACAAAGGAGGAGGCGGGCCTGTGGCCCTAAGTCCACTCCGATGCCAAAGTTAGGGCTCTGTGAACAGTTAGTGGGCCCGATTTTGAGCCCAAAAAATATATTTAGGTGGGATAAGTGAGAGATTCTCCGTCCTAGGTGTCAGAGTGAGAATCCCAAGGCTGAATATTAAAATATTTTTGTACCTGAATTCTTAGGATTTGAGCTATTTATAGTGAATAGTGCATTTTCCCTAAATACCGCTTTTATCCTTTGCTCCTATGTTCTGGTTTGTGAAGATGATTTCTTATATCCAATCGGGAACATCCACGTGGCTTGTTGGTTAAGTCCTACGTGTCGTGGTTCTATTGACAGCGTGACAGATTTCCCCAACAATGGTTTTTACAAAATTAGATCAAAAGATTCGACTATGCCCATGCTAGAAACATGATCCTTGAAGACTCCTACTGGTAGAGCTTTTGTCAAGGGATCAACAACCATAAGAACTTTCTACAATGATGTGATTATCATCAACCTTTTCCTTTACTAATAGATACTTGATATCAATGTGCTTTGAAGAACCAGTCCTCTGATTATTTTTAGAGAAAGATATAGCTGACTGATTATCATAATACATTAATAATGGTCTGGAGATGATTTCTACAGTCTTCAGACCAGAAATGAAATTTCTCAGCCAGATTGCCTGCTTCATGGCCTCGAACAATGCCACGACCTCTGCCTCCATAGTAGAAGATGCTAAAATTGTTTGCTTCACACTCTTTTAAGAAATAGCTCCTCCAGCCATCATGAAGATGTATCCTGATGTGGATTTTCTGTCATCAGGGCATCCACTGTAATCTGCTTCAGAATAACCCACAATCTCAAGGGTATCATTACTACCATAGGTAAGCATATAATCTTTTATCCTCTGTAAATATCGCAAGACTTTCTTCACAGCTGTCCAGTAAGCCAAACCTGCATTTGACTGAAAACGTCCCAAAACACTCACTGCAAAAGCAATATCAGGGCAAGTGCAAACCTGTGCAATCATAAGGCTACCTATTGCAGATGCATAAGGCTTATCAGTCATAGACCTTCTTTCAATATCATTCCTAGGGCACTGGGTCTTGTTTAACTTGTCTCCCTTGCTGATGGGTGCCTCACCAGCTGAACAGTTTGATATATTGAATTTCTTGAGTATACGATCAATATATGTCCTTTGAGATAATCCCAGTAGTCTATGCCTTCTGTCACGATTGATTTCAATACCCAAGACAAAAGAACCCTTACCCATATCTTTCATTTCAAAGTTCTCTGACAGAAATTGGTTGGTCTCTGCAAGCAAACCCAAATCACTACTGGCAAGCAAAATGTCATCTACATACAACACTAGAAAGATGAACTTGCTCCCATTGATTTTGTGATAAATGCAATGATCAATAGCACTTTAAACAAAACCAAAAGAGGATATAATCTGGTGGAACTTTAGATACCATTGTCTAGAAGCTTGTTTGAGACCATAAATGGATTTATTGAGCTTACAAACCATTTCTTCCTTGCCTTGTACCTCAAAACCTTCTGGTTGGCACATGTAAACTTCCTCAATCAAGTCTCCATTCAAAACTGCTATTTTTACATCCATCTGATGTAATTCTAGATCATAATGAGCCACAAGTGCCATAATAGCTCTGAAGGAATCCTTCGAGGAGACTAGAGAAAATGTCTCCTTAAAGTCAACTCCCTTCCTCTGTGTGAATCCCTTAGCTACTAGCCTAGCCTTGTAGCACTCAATTCTTCCCCTGGGGTCACACTTAGTCTTGAAAATCCATTTGGAGCCTATGGGTTTACAAGAATCAGGTAAATCTACAAGCGTCCAAACACCATTGTTAGCCATGGATGACAATTCATCTTTCATAGCTTTTAACCATTTTGGTGCATTAGAGTTATTCATGGCATCCTCAAAACTAGAGGAATCTATTGCTTGACCAATGTCAACTCTCCTTCAGTCAAGTATAGAATGTAGTAAGAGGAAATAACACTCTTGCGTTGTCTAGTGGATCTCCTGACCACCTCTTCAGGTTCTGCAATCAACACTGGTGCTGTAGGTTGATCAGGTACCTCAGTCCCTGTAAATTCCTCTGCCATTGGTGGGACCATGGGATGCATACTATAGGCATAGTAGTGCTAGGAATCATTGAATTAGGAAATACAAGGACTTTATCAAACTCCAAGCTTCTTGGTTCCACTAATTCACAGGAGTCTTCAATGAACTTGGCATGAGCAGTCTCAATTATCCAATTGGTGGAATTGGGACAGTAAAATCTAAATCCCTTGCATATAGCATGATAACAAACAAAATGACAACTTATTGTCCTTGGATCCATAACCTTTTCATAAGGATTATATAATCTGGCTTCTGCTCTACATCCCCAAACATGTAGATGATTCAAGCTCGGTTTTCTACTAGTCCATAGCTCAAAAGGTGTTTTGGGAGCAGTTTTACTTGACACCCTATTGAGTATGTAAGCGATAGTTTTTAGAGCCTCCCCCCCACAAAAAATCTGGAAGATTGGTGTTACTAATCATATTTCTCATCATATCTTTTAGAGTCCTGTTCTTTCTTTCGGCAATTCCATTTTGTTGAGGGGTTCCCAGCATGGAATATTGAGCAATAATGCCATGCTCCTGTAAGAACTTGGCAAAAGGACCAAGGTGTTGACTAGAATCACCTAGCTTACCGTAATATTCACCTCCTCGATCTGATCTAACAACTTTTATCCTTTTTGACAAAAAATTCTCCACTTTTGTCTTGTAAATCTTAAAGACATCCAGCGAACTAGATTTATTAGCCAACAGGTAGACATAACCATATCTTGAATAATCATCAATAAAGGTAATAAAATATCGAAGACCTCTAATGGAAGGAGAGGGAAAAGGACCACTGATGTCAGTATGAATCAGTTCCAACAAGTCATTATTGCAAACCGCCTTCTTCTTCCTATTTTTAGTCATTTTCCCCTTGATATAGTCCACACAGACATGCATATCATCAAACTGTAAAGGTTTTAGAATTCCATCAATAATAAGTCTTTTCATACGCTCCACTAAAATATGTCCTAAGCGCCTGTGCCAAAAAGTAGAGGATGACTCATCCAGCATAGGACGTTTAAAAGACACATTCAAAATCATATAAGGTGCTATTTTTAATTGATATAAACCATTCACTACCATTCCATTTCCAACTATAGAAGAATTCAGGCATAAATCAAAACCATTCTTATTAAAACTCAAACTGTATCAATTATTTACTAATCTCGACACAGAAATCAAAATTTTCTTCATTGATGGAACATACACAGTGTCTTCCAAATCTAAAAAGATTTATGAAGTCAGAAGCAGTCTAACAACTCCAATGGCCTCTATTGTAACTCTCACACCGTTCCCCACGAACACACTAACCTCATCCCTGCTTGGTGCTCTCTGGCTTAGAAACCCCTGCAAGGAATGGGTAACATGAATGGATGATCTAGAGTTAATCCACCAGGAATCTACAGGAGCATCAACCAAAAAAGACTCAAAACATACTAGAGATAGATGAGTACCAGATTCTTTCTGCTTATTTAACCAGGCCTGTTTACCTCGACAATATTTCTTCATGTGCCCTTTCTTTTTGCACCAGAAGTGCTCCATGCCATTCAAGTCTTTCTTGTCATCATTTCCTTTTGAGGCATCTGTTTTATCATAGGATTTTTTATTTTCCTTCTTGAAATTTTTTTTCTTCTTCTGAGGTCCTACACCTCCATTTTCCTTTCCCTTTAGTAAAAGGTTTGTGTTGGATTAAATTTGCACTCTCAGGTTTCTTCTTTTTCAATCTATCATCTTCTTGAGAGCAAAAGAAAATCAGATCGTTCAAATTCCAATTGTCTTTCTGAGTATTGTAAGATACATGAACCTGACTATATTTATTCGGGAGAGAAGTCAAGGCAAGATAAACCAGAAAGTCATTATCTAAAGAGGTTCCCAGCCCCTTTAGTCTTTCCCTTTTTTGCAACCAATTCCAGTATGTGTTCTCGAATACTGCCATTTGCATCAAACCTTGCTCCAGTTAAGGCTGCCATCAGACTAATTTTGAGACTTTTATTTGTCACATTAAATTTTGTCTGTATCTCTTTCATATATTCTTTGGCAGTATCTTTCATTTGGATACTACAACGAAGGGATTTAGAAACAAAATTTTTCATCAGGATTAGGGATTTTCGATTCATCTCCATTTTTAGAATCTCAGCGGGAGAGCTCTCAGGAGTGATAGGAGCAGGTTTTTCCTCTCTGAGAGCTAAGTCTATATCCGACATGCTGAGTTGGGTTTCCACTATCTCATTACCATTTTTTGGTATTTCGAACTAGTCAACATAGGTAGTGAGACTAACACATTTGCAAGTATCGACATCCTAAGATAAAATTTACTATATGAGTTTATATTTAAAACATGTATGCAATTAATATATCCAACACTGATATGTATATCTAAGAAATAAATAAATCATTAAACCATAGTAAAATAGGTGATCATTATTTCCCCTTTCTAAGAGTCAACCGCACTACACACTTATCCTTTGGGATAAGCATGCACTGGTCCTCTTAGATATCCAGGCAAAACTACCAAGGAATGATGGCTTCGATAAATTTCATCATCTTTGGGTGAATGAAAAACCCTCAGCCGAACATCCTTAATAAGTAATTTCTTTTCTTAAGAGTCAACCGCACTACACATTTATCCTTTGGGATAAGCATGCACTGGTCCTCTTAGATATCCAGGTAAAACCGCCAAGGAATGATGACTTCAGAAAATTTCATCACCTTTGGGTGAATGAAAAACCCTCAGCCGAACATCCTTAATAAGTGAGTGCATGTAACTAACATAACTGGACAATGCCACCTTTGGGTGTGCATCCTCAGGCTTGACTACTTTTGCATATTTAAAAAAAAAAAAATTCTTAAATTTTCAGACATAACCATGCAATAGGTATGCCACTTTGATGGGTTTTACTCAATTATACAATTATATCTGTAAATTCTGATATGTAGTCACATGGAATATGATTCAAAAATTGAAAACATGAAATTATGTATCAACAAACCAATATAAACATGCACATTACTCAATTGGTAATCATCTCATCATTTAAAATTACAAAAATCTTATAAAATACTCCCAAAACTAGCTTTTAATCAAGTACTACAGATTTGGGATTCCATAAATGACACTACAGATATACCAAAATGTAGAGAATAATGAATGAAATTCAACGGAAAAATTTCAGGTCAAACGGACCATTAACGGGCCTTCACGCGCCGATTAAAGTCGGCGCGTGGGATTACTTGCCCGTGATCCAAACAGGGCCCAAGGCCTGAACCGATTTCGGGCTTGGTTTAGTATAACCGGTCTGGGTTGGTCCAGTTTTCTCCAACTCCGGTCCCTAACAGGACCGGATCAATGCGGTCTAATCGGGATGGGTCATGATCCAGGTCGGTTTGACCCGATTCAATCTTATTCGGGTCGGAATATAGTCAGAATTGGGTTGACCCGATTTGATTCATAACTGGGTCTGGATTTGATCTGGATCGGGTTAAGCCGACCCAGGCTAATAACTGGGTCTTTTTTTAAATCCAGGGAGTGGATCTCACTCGCTTCTTTCTTCGATTCATTCATCACGTTTCTATACTTAATGATTTTACCTCCATGTGGGATGGTTCTGATACCACTGTAGGATTTTTTAATCCTAATAAACGCATTCCAATCGATCCCATATAGAAAATAAAACACATTTGAGTAATAACATAATCAAATAAAATAGATGGGACATACCTCTTCGTAGAAGATTGATTTCTGCCCTTGTTTTGTAATTGATTCCCAACAGAGATCTTCTACAGTCTCCTCTCCCTTAGGTGTGGGTCCTTTTGATTTCACGCAGAGAGAGACTATCAGGACCCTGCTTCATATTTATAATAACTGCATTTCAAATCCATTCCAATCCCATAATGGAATAGATTTGGTTTATAATTGGTAAGGGATAATCAATCAATCCTTGATTGGATTCCCACCAAACATAATAGGCAAGTAAGATAATGTTACCCATAATAATAAAATAAAAAAGATTTTATATTTAGGTCCCCTAGTTAGAAAGCCCCATCACTTAAACACCCAAACTTGCTATAATAACAATTTTTGTAAAATGAATCTTTAATCAATAATAAATTCATTTGCGTGCAAAAAATCTTATGAAAAATTCTCAAATTTGAACCACATAGAGTTTACAATTTGATATAAGTCTCTAAAATTTTTTTTTCGTTAAAAACCAATTTAAATTGGCTAAAACAACCATGGCGGTCAACCAAACTGGGCCTAGTGGTCGACCAAAATGAGTTGGTCAACTGCCCCCAGGCTAGTAGACCGCCAGAGAGGCAGAAGCCTGATCTGGTCCCCAACTTAGGCCCTTTTTGTTTTTTCTCACCTTTTTCGACTTCCCACACTTTATTAAGCATGAATACAGTATGCTAAGAGTATTTTTAATCCCATAAACCATCTATACATATACTAACCATAATTCCCACTACAGTCTTGATTCATTTTCTTAGTTAACAAAATGCGTTTCTGAAATTTTTTTTCCCTCTTCTTCTTATTTCTATCAAATTTTCACCATCTTACATTCCTAACTCATCTATTAGACCCAAATATAGTCTTTGCAGGTTTTCTCCATTAAAAAAAAAAAATCACTTTTCCCATTTTATACATGCATGCATTCACTTGTACGTGCACTTTGTTGGAGTTTTGATGAATAGTATTACTGTTCATCATTTCTATCACATAGAAACTTAAATGGTTCCAAAACTCCACTTCTTTTTCATTGATTCAACATGCAAGCCATTCCTAAACCTAGAAATGATCTTAGGACTTACCTGAAGCTATACTGGCTTGATCAAAGAGAAGGTGCAGCTGAAACACTAGATTTTTGTAATCCTCCTTAGCTTGCATGCTCCAACACTCCTTGCTGCAACTAACATGATTTTCTCATCTTCCGTCACCTGATTTCCTTGTTGAGATGTGACTCTATAACTCTAAGAATCCTCCAATATTTCTTCTAAACCGAAAATCTCACACATTAACCACCATCTAGAGTGAAAAGTGAAATCTGTTCTCAAACTCAACTCCATGGCTCTTCCCGCAAGCCTTCCAACGAATTTCCACTCTAACCAAAATGGAAAAGTATATATTTTCTCTATTAATTTTAATTTCCAAAATTAAATTTGTGTATTTCCTACTCTACCCTCAACTAGTCTTATTTTTCCCCATAGCATTTTCTCACCACTACAAGTCTTTACTTTCATATCAATATTACACCTTAATACACACTTTATTATTCCTATACTATTGGTCCATACTAATACATTAAAACATATAGTCATATTCCTATTTATAAACCAAGCATCAATCATACACATCATAAAATAATTAGTACCAATTTTTAAAATTCCCATAACATCTATATACATTTAATTAGGAAAAATATCATTTCATTTTTTTATACCTAGTTTGTTCATAACTCCTCTTAACTACTCCACCAATGTATCCAGGCTGCACTTATCAATCTTCTCCACCTTCCAAAACCAAATCAAACAAGATATAAGTTACTAGAAACAACTAGGGTGTTATAGTCTTGTTGCATCATAGCCAAGCTCATTCACCATTAGGGTTCCAAAGGAGAATGCCAACCAACATCATTATTTTGCATAGCTCTTTTTTTCTTTTCTTTTCTTTTTTCCCTTTTTTTTCTCTTCTCTCTCTCTCTCTTTATCTCTCTCTCTCTCTCTCTCTCTCTCTCTCTCTCTCTCTCTCTCTCTCTCTCTCTCTCTCTCTCTCTCTCTTTTGAGCTTGTCTTTGACTTGATGTTGACTGGTAGAACGCTTCATGTTTGCAGCTGTCATGCACTTATAGGAGATCTGATCACTTGGACTGATGTAGGCTTGGTGATGTTAGACCCATTTTGTGAAACTGAATGAACCACTTGTATGAGCTTATAAACGTCCTCTGCTTTCAAAGAATAGCCTGTAAAACTCTTTTTGTAAATCAACCAAATGGGGTAATTTCTTGATGTGCTATCTTTTATCTTTGAGAGTGCTTTCATATCTTCAACTTAATCATCTGTAGCTTTCATGTGTGTATTGAACTTTGATTTCTTTAATGGACGGTGGAGTAGAAGTTCAGGTTGCGGCTCATCATCCCGATTCTCATCGGAGTTAGATAGTGGACATCGAAGAGGAAGAAGTATCAAACTGGGAAGGAATGGACTGGAAGTATTAAAGCATTGTAGTTGATGTCTCGAATGAGATGATTTTTGTTATTTTTTCAGAGCTTTTTGATATGTCTACAAACATATCGGACTCAGGCCCAGTCATTGACGACCTATCAGATATCGATAATAGAAAGTTGAGAAATAAATCGTCCGAACGATCCCAATTGGGTACAACACTGTTGATGTCACACCCCAATTCCGTACTCTTCAAAATGGTGTGATGAACCACTAGCAAACCAACGGTTCAACCAGGATCTCGGACAGACGATATTCGTTTTATCTAAACCTCATACATCCACATTCATAATCAAAATAAATACACAATAGCAGAAGTCTTATAGTAAAATGAACTGAGAATCTACTGTGATATTAATATTTAAATAGCAAATTATTCTGAGTCAACTAAGACATAAATAAATATCAAATACATGTCTTTACTAAATCCAAATAATGAAAATAACATCTAATTGAATACACATGAGTTGCACTAGCAAGAGGAGTCATGTGTATCCACTTCATCTTCAACTTCCATCGCCACCATGTGTTCGTACACTGGAGCATTGACATAATCTTCGACGGTAGTACCTGCATCATCAACTAAAAATATTCGACGTTGAGGGGGTGAGCACACATCATGGCTCAGTGAGCAAACAAAACAATGCAACAATACATATGCATGCAATCAATTCATATCTTTGGTCTGGTTTAAAGTTTGCAATATGCAATAGAAAGGTTTGGGTGGTCAAAGGTCAACGTTTATTGACCCTTCCTCTATACACAAGTGTGTGACGCCGCCCGAAGATAACGTTTATCGTCGACTCACAAGCACCCAATTCATGAACATTGTACAATAAAGATTAACGTTTATTGTTGTACAGTGCCATACCAACACGTAAGCCCCTGTTGGCGAGGGCTTGTAAACTAGACTCGCAACTAACCAATCCTAATGCCAAACAGTATATCCAAGGCCTCACCCCAAAGATCCCTCGAACGTCCATAGAGATAGAGCTAAGGCCCCCGGTAGAGTCGAGACTACAAGGACCGAGACCACCTCCCCTGATACTCTACGACGTAATAGTTCTGCTAAAGTAATGGCGATACGACGATGCTAATGCACAAGACTTGAGTTAGAGATAGAGCTAAAGTCTTTGAGGCCCAAACCTATGACACCCCCCTGATACTCGCTCGCATCAAGTACACCAACCACACACATACATTCACATGCCTATTCCTATCATCATCATTATTATCATGTTATAAACAATAAAGTAAATATGCATGAACAATAAATAGAAATATCGGATGACATGTTGAATGCACATTACAAGCATGTTCGCATAGAATCAACCATAGCATTGGACTCAAGAAATAAAACAGTTTATTATTAACCAATTAGTTAAGAGTCTTGTTTCCTCACCTTAGCTTGCTAGTAGATCATCTTTCAAGCTTTAAAATCACTTTTATATTGTTATTATATTGCTAGAAGACCTAACAAAGTCGATAAAATTTAATTAGAACTAATTCTGAATTTAAAAACCATGCTGTTAACTGGGGGTCGGAGCTAGGGTCCGAGTTATGATCGACCCTGGTGCGACCACCCCCCTTCCGGGCTTCCGAACACCGGGGTCGATCCTCAGGGTCTGGTAGGGTCGATTGGCCATCGACCCCCCATGCGACCCCTGTGGGTTTTGTCGATTTTTTCTTCCTTCAGCCCATTCTTCGTGTTTGGGATCCTATGGCTTGCTCCTATAGTCCATTCCACACATGTTCTATGGCCTAGAACCATGATTCATTCACCTATATGGCTTTCATGATTTCCCCCATGGTTTTCTATGAAAACCTAACCATGGGTTGATGGTTTGGGTTTCTCCGAGGTCATACCCTCTTCATTATCTACTCTAAGGTCTTTGGAAACTCATGGAAATAGTATCCATACCTGAGAAGATTACTCCTTCTCTGCAACTCTTCTCCTTTTGCTTTCTTCTCTTCTTTCCTTATCTTCTTCTTCTCTTCCTTTTCTTCTCTTTCTCTCAATTCAATTAGGGTTCTAAAAGGAGTGAAAGAGGCTTAGGGACGTCCTATTTATAGAGTAAAAACTCTTAAAATAAGTTGCATTGAGATTAGGAAGGAATCCCATTGAAATTAGGAAAGTTTCCTAATTTCTGTTTTTACCGAGTACCGGGGGTCGATAGGGGGGGTCGGAGATCCCGTCGACCCCTGGTCCTTAAAATGTCCGACCCCTCATATAAACTGGGGGTCCGACTTCTATACTGGGGGGGGTCCGAACCTCCCTTGCTGGGTATGCGACCCTCCCCTTATTTAAGTGTTTTTAGGTCAGTTTAATACCTGGGATCGTGATCTCCTTCACTGACTTGGTCCATTTGGCTCAACCATGATGGGTAGACCTGGTTCAAGGTGGTAAGATCTTACAACTCCCCCTTACTTATAAAAATTTTATCCCCGAAATTGTTTATACCTTCTGAGTTAAATAAATGAGGGTATTGGTTTCACATAACATTCTCTTCTTCCCATGTAAATTCTTCCATGTCTCTACTTCTCCAAGTGACCTTAACATAATAGATATCTCGATTGCGTAGTCGTTGAACCTTTCGACTAGTGATTTTGGTTGGTGTTACTTCAAAGGTCAAATCATCAGTCAAATCAGGTAGATCTACTGTCAGAACGTGCATTGCATCCATGACATACTTCTTCAATAAGAAAATATAAAATACATCATGCACACTTGACATAGATCGTGGTAGTGCTAACTGGTAAGCCACTTTCCCACGCTTAGCTAAAATCTCATACGGTCCGACATATCTTGGACTTAGTTTCCCTTTTTGTCCGAACCGTTTCAGACCTCGCATAGGCGATACCTTCAAGAATACTTTATCACCCACGACGAACTCAAGATCTCTGCGTCGAGTATCTACATATTCCTTCTGACGATTCTGGGTTGTTCTCACTCTTTCCTTGATAATTTCGACCACTCGACAAGTCTCCTCAACAAATTCTGGTCCAACAATACTACGTTCCCCAACTTCATTCCAAAACAATGGAGTTCGACACTTTTTGCCATAGGGTGACATCTGTATGGTAGCCTGATAGCTGTTGTTATAAGAAAACTCGATCGGTGGTAACTTTTCATCCCATGATCCTTTAAAGTCAATTACACATGTTCGTAGCATATCTTCTAGAATCTGAATTGTACGCTCTGACTGTCCATCTGTCTGTGGATGGAATGCAGTATTAAACTTCAATGTTGTACCCATAGCCTTTTGCAATCTTTCCCAAAACTTGGAAGTAAATCGTGGATCTTTATCGGACACAATGCTCTCTGGTACACCGTGTAATCAAATAATATTATCCACATACAGCTTTGCTAACCTTACTAGTGTATACTGAGGTCGTATTGGTATAAAGCGAGCTATTTTGGTCAGGCGGTCTACAATCACCCAAACTACGTCAACTACTCGAGGAGTCAATGGTAACCCTGTGATGAAGTCCATAGTGATGCAGTCTCATTTCCATGCTGGTTCCGGTAACGACTGTAACAGTCCTGCGGGTCTTTGTCGTTCAACCTTTACTTTCTGATAATTTAGGCATTGAGACACAAATGAAAGCAGACGTACGTCTGCTTTCATTCCTCTCCACCAATATAATTTCTTTAGAACATGATACATTTTTGTACTTCCCGGGTGTATCGAATAGATGGTGATATGGGCTTCTTTCATCAGTCGGTGTCTAATGTCCATACTTTCTGTTTCGGGTACACATATTCTTCCTTTGTACTTCAATACCTTCTCTTCGT
Source organism: Protea cynaroides (assembly GCA_028583415.1). Lineage (NCBI taxonomy): Eukaryota > Viridiplantae > Streptophyta > Magnoliopsida > Proteales > Proteaceae > Protea > Protea cynaroides. The sequence goes on along the minus strand of CM053271.1, from coordinate 48,164,392 downwards.
CCAAGGTGAACTCAAGGTTAGTTCTACCTTTTTCGATGTCTTCTTGTACCGTTCTCAGGTAAGGGTCTGATTTGATAGCTGTCTTCACTTCATCAATTATATCCGGTATAATCTTCAATGCAGCAAACATATTGGAAAACCGATGAATGAACCCTTGGTTGGCTGATCCATCCATTGTATCTATCACATACTGCTCATTGCCGTGATTGAATACCGTTCTAGTAGTACACATTGCTGCAGTTGTGTAAACCTCTCCTTGAGATTTTATCATTGCCTTTCTGCTCAACGCATCCGCTATTACATTAGCTTTCCCCGGATGATACTGGATATCACAATCATAGTCTTTCAATAGTTCCAGCCATCTTCTTTGTCTCATATTCAACTCCTTTTGATTAAATAAATAAGTAAGATTTTTATGGTCTGATTTAATCTGGAACTTCTATCCGTACAGGTAATGTCTCCATATCTTGACAGCATGTACTACTACCGCTAACTCCAAATCATGAGTGGGATAATTTTTCTCATGTGTCTTTAACTGTCTTGAGGCATAAGCAATTACTTGTTCTCCTTGCATAAGCACACATCCTAATCCCAGTCCTGACGCATCAGTGTATAGGGTAAATGGCTGTTCGGGAACAGGAATGGTCAAAATCGGAGCGGATATCAATCTGGTCTTTAAGGTTTGGAAGCTCTTTTCGCATTTTTCCGTCCACACAAACTTTTCACCTTTCTTAGTAAGACTGGTGAGAGGTACGGAAATCCAGGAATAGTCTTCCACAAATCACCGATAATAACCAACGAGACCCAGAAAACTTCTAATTTCTATAACGCTCTTTGGTGCTTCCCACTTTACAATAGCCTCGATCTTGCTGGGATCCACTTTGATTCCTTCAGCGGATACTAGGAAAGCGACTTCACTTAGCCAAAACTCACATTTGGTAAATTTGGCATATAGATTCTCTTTCCTTAAACGCTGTAGAGTGGCGTTTAGATTCTTAATATGGGTTTCTTTGTCCTTGGAATATACCAATATATCATCAATAAATACAATAACCGACGTATCCAACATATCATGGAAAACCCGGTTCATAAGTTCCATGAAAGTTGTTGGTGCGTATGTTAATCCAAAAGACATGACCAAGAATTCATAATGTCCATATCTGGTCCTGAAAGCTGTCTTAGGAATATCACCTTCTTTAATCTTCAACTGATGGTAGCCTGACCGAAGATCGATCTTAGAAAATACTTTTGCTCCTTGCAACTGATCGAACAAGTCATCAATCCGAGGTAGTGGATATCGATTCTTGATTGTCAGTTTGTTCGACTCCCGATAGTCGATACATAATCGCACGCTACCGTCCTTCTTCCTTACGAATAATACTGGCGCTCCCCATGGTGATATACTGGGTCGAATATAACCCTTGTCCAGTAGTTCTTGTAGTTGTACTTTCAATTCCTTTAGTACAGTAGGAGCCATTCGATAAGGTGCTTTTGATACTAGTGCGGCTCCAGGTATAAGATCTATCACAAACTCTGTAGCTCGGTCGGGTAGTAATCCTGGTAGTTCCCCAGGAAATACGTCGGGGTAGTCCCACATGACATCAATATCTTCCATCCGTGGTGCTTCTTTGGTGAGGTCGACCACTGATACTAGATATCCGACTGCTCCCTTCTCAAGGCACTTCGTAGCCTTTAGTGCTGAGAGTATGAGCTTGCGTTTATGGGGAAGTTTGGTTCCCGCAAAACTGAATTCTACTCCTTCTTTGTCTTTAAATGTTAGCTTCTTTTCGGCGCATAATAGGTTCACAGAATGTCGAGCTAACCAGTCCATTCCCAAGATGACGTCAAAGTCTGCCATCCCAAGTTGGATCAAGGTTGTATCTAAGGTTTTCTCGCCAATGAGAACTGGACATGGCCCATAACCTTTTTCTAATTCCACTTCTAACCCCATCGGTGACCGTACAAGTAGTTTGTAGTCTAATGTTTTGGTGGGTAAATTCAACTTCTTTCCAAATGACACAGATATAAAAGAATGAGTAGCTCCTGAGTCGAAGAGTACTCTGGCGGGTATGTCATTTATAGGTACGATACCTGTGATTTATTTTAACTTAGTCTACATACTCACACAATGTAATACAACTTAAAAGGTTTCAGTCATACCTGTGACCACATCGGGTGATGCGACAGCATCCTCGGATGTAACAGCATAAACTCGTCCTTGATGTAGCTGCTTCTTGGGCTTGGGACACTCCCTTGCCATATGCCCCTCTTGGTTGCAGTTAAAACATTTTGGGCCTTCAGTATTTGGCTTTGCCTGATGTTGGGCTACTGGGGTAGTCTTGGGTGCAGTAGTAAAGCTTTGAGCACAGAAGGGTTTGAATGTCTTATTATTCCCTCCGTTATAAACATTTCCAGCTGGCCTTTTCATACCTCTGCTCTGCGTAAAATAGCTCTCCTTCTGGTTCGATTCTATAACTCGAGCAATTTGCACAGCTTCATTATATATTTTCTTTTCCAAACTTAGAACATGCTCTCTGATGCTCCCTCTAAGTCCCGTGAAAAACCTACGGGTCTTAGTGTCTTCTTCTTGCATGCTGAGTGGTGCAAAGAAAAATAGCTCATCAAAACGCTGTTGATATGCATCCACGAACATCTGTCCCTGATATAAACTCAGGAACTCCTTCTCCATAGAATCTTTGAAGCTTCGACAAACCTATGGGTCTTAGTGTCTTCTTCTTGCATGCTGAGTGGTGCAAAGAAAAACAGCTCCTCAAAATGCTGTTGATATGCATCCACGAACATCTGTCCCTGATATAAACTCAAGAACTCCTTCTCCATAGAATCTTTGAAGCTTCGGGGAAAGTACTTCTCGAAGAAAGCTTCTTTATATATAGCCCAGGTCAATAGGGCGTGCTTAGTCAATAGGTAGGCCCTGGTAGATTTCCACCAATGATGTGCATCACCTTTTAGCATGAAGGTGGCACATAATACCTTCTCTTCTTCTGTAATAGTCATCATCAGAAAATTTCTCTCCATTTCGTCGATCCAGTGGGCCGGCTATAGCGGATCAGTCAGTTTTCCGTTAAACTGCTTGGGCTTCATCTTTAAGAATCACTCCACCAGTCGGGAGTGGTCCATTTGATTCTGAGGGTATGCCCCAAACATAGGTTGTGGATACTGGTAATTAACTTGAACTGCTTCAGGACCTGGTACTGGAATCTATGCAGCTGGTGGTTGAGGTGTTTGAGGTTCGGGGTGGTTACCCACCGGTTCTGCACTTGTTTGTCCAGTCGGCATTGGTGTAGCATGTGTTGCCTGAAGCATAATTCCCATTGCTGCTTGCATTTGAGCCTGTGCTTGTTGCATTTGCTGCAGCTGTTGCGCTAGGTTCATAACCACGATTGTCAGCTCCGGTGGTGGAGGTGGCAAATATGTATCCTGACCCTGGTTTACTAGTGGTGCAACCTGCGGATTACCCTGTGCATATATATTTTCTTGACTGGCTTCCTCCACGGGTGGTGGTGGTGGAACTGGGTTTTGGCTCTGCCTGGTTACTCTACGCCCAGCCATGTTTTCCTTCTGATAATGGTGAAGCCTGAAAATCATTAAAATACGTGAGGCAATCATTTATACATCATGTAGATACACTAACCAATGTTATTTTCAAAATTTTCAGATCATTCTGTGAAAAATACAGTCTTTTCTATGCAGGGTCGATGGTGGGGGTCGATGGTATGTTCGACCCTCAGTGTCCGACCCTGGGAAATCACTTATTTTCCCTGAGATCCGGGGGTCGATATGGGGGTCGTTGGGTGTCCGACCCCCAGGTGCGACCCCTGGTTCTCTGGCAGATTACCGAGAGCCGTGGGTCGATATGGGGGTCGATGGTCTTGGTTGAATTCTCCGACCCCCGGACCAAAAATTAGATTTTTAAGGTCTGATTCTGAGTTCATTTTCCATTCTTCCTCCTCCGTTTCGACTCGTCTCTTTTCCCTGAGTTGCTACAGTGCCAACTCTGCTACATTGGTCATTTGGGTTCCTTGTTTCGACGTCTACACCTTCCCTACAGGTATGTATCGTACCTTTACCTATTTTTAGGTTCTCTTTTCTAGGTTTTTACCCGTATATCTCGTTTTCTTCAAATTAAACATTTTTCAACCGTAAAAATTGGATTTTTATTAGGGGGCTTTTGTTATTGGTGACTCGAGGAATGAAAGCCCTAAAAAATATTTGGGTTTCATCGGTTGGTTATCGAGAAACTCGAATTTTTCTCTTTTTGCCCTAATTTGTCAAAATTTTTGATTTCTCGCAATTTCTTCAAATTGGATTCCATTAGCTAGGATTTCCTACTATGTGAGTGTTGCAGGATATGTTAGAGCCTACGTAAGTCCTCCTGCCCACGTGTATGGGTGAAAAGTGTGGCTTTTGGCCAACTTACGTCGTTATAATGTCCAAATTTCAGATTTTTCTACCCTACTAACATATTATCTGTTTTTCTTTCTTATTTGTAGATACCATGGCTCGTACTAAAGTACCCAGAGTTCGTAATCCTCTTCGTTTTCGTTCCAACGAAGCCGAGGCACAGTATGCCCACTACGCTCGCAAGAAAGTAGAGGGAGGTCATTTTCTTAGTTAACAAAATGCGTTTCTGAAATTTTTTTTCCCTCTTCTTCTTGTTTCTATCAAATTTTCACCATCTTGCATTCTTAACTCATCTATTAGACCCAAATATAGTCTGTCCAGGTTTTCTCCATTAAAAAAAAATCACTTTTCCCATTTTATATATGCATGCATTCACTTATACGTTTACTTTGTTGGAGTTTTGATGAATAGTATTACTGTTCATCATTTCTATCACATAGAAACTTAAATGGTTCCAAAACTCCACTTCTTTTTCATTGATTCAACATGCAAGCCATTCCTAAACCTAGAAATGATCTTAGGACTTACCTGAAGCTATACTGGCTTGATCAAAGAGAAGGTGCAGCTGAAACACTAGATTTTTGTAATCCTCCTTAGCTTGGATGCTCCAACACTCCTTGCTGCAACTAACATGATTTTCTCATCTTCCGTCACCTGATTTCCTTGTTGAGATGTGACTCTATAACTCTAAGAATCCTCCAATATTTCTTCTAAACCGAAAATCTCACACATTAACCACCATCTAGAGTGAAAAGTGAAATCTGTTCTCAAACTCAACTCCATGGCTCTTCCCGCAAGCCTTCCAATGAATTTCCACTCTAACCAAAATGGAAAAGTATATATTTTCTCTATTAATTTTAATTTCCAAAATTAACTTTGTGTATTTCCTACTCTACCCTCAACTAGTCTTATTTTTCCCCATAGCATTTTCTCACCACTACAAGTCGTTACTTTCATATCAATATTACACCTTAATACACACTTATTATTCCTATACTATTGGTCCATACTAATACATTAAAACATATAGTCATATTCCTATTTATAAACCAAGCATCAATCATACACATCATAAAATAATTAGTACCAATTTTTAAAATTCCCATAACATCTATATACATTTAATTAGGAAAAATATCATTTCATTTTTTTATACCTAGTTTGTTCATAACTCCTCTTAACTACTCCACCAATGTATCCAGGCTGCACTTATCAATCTTCTCCACCTTCCAAAACCAAATCAAATAAGATATAAGTTACTAGAAACAACTAGGGTGTTACAGTCTTGTTGCATCATAGCCAAGCTCATTCATCATTAGGGTTCCAAAGGAGAATGCCAACCAACATCATTATTTTGCATAGCTCTTTTTTTCTTTTCTTTTTTTTTCTTTTTTTTCTCTTCTCTCTCTCTCTCTCCCTCTCCCTCTCTCTCTCTCTCTCTCTCTCTCTCTCTCTCTCTCTCTCTCTCTCTCTCTCTTTTGAGCTTGTCTTTGACTTGATGTTGACTGGTAGAACGCTTCATGTTTGTAGCTGTCATGCACTTACAGGAGATCTGATCACTTGGACTGATGTAGGCTTGGTGATGTTTGACCCATTTTGTGAAACTGAATGAACCACTTGTATGAGCTTATAAACGTCCTCTGCTTTCAAAGAATATCCTGTAAAACTCTTTTTGTAAATCAACCAAATGGGGTAACTTCTTGATGTGCTAACTTTTATCTTTGAGAGTGCTTTCATATCTTCAACTTAATCATCTGTAGCTTTCATGTGTGTATTGAACTTTGATTTCTTTAATGGCCGATGGAGTAGAAGTTCAGGTTGCTGCTCATCATCCCGATTGTCATCGGAGTTAGAATTGATAGTGGACATCAAAGAGGAAGAAGTATCAAACTGGGAAGGAATGGACTGGAAGTATTAAAGCACTGTAGTTGATGTCTCAAATGAGATGATTTTTGTTATTTTTTCAGAGCTTTTTGATATGTCTACAAACATATCGGACACAGGCCTAGTCATTGACGACCTATCAGATATAGATAATAGCAAGTTGAGAAATAAATCGTCCGAACGATCCCAATTGGGTACAACACTGTTGACGTCAAATTTCGTAATCGGTTGTGGGACCGGATCTCTCTTCAGGCCTCCCCCAATGAGATTCATCATGCCTACATATCATTATGTGTTTGGCACCTACCAACCTGAGTTATACCCTCTTAAGTCTATTAGCATTTTGCTAGATACCCCAGTTTAGGTTTGATATATTCTAATCTTATGCCCCAGTTTGGATGTCATGAAACTCTGACCCATTTCTTAGTTTGGTCCATTGTCCTTTCAGTTTGTCCCCCTTCGAATCCATTGAAATTTTGATTATACCCCAGTTTTGGATGCACTGATATTTTGGCTGTGCCCCAGTTTTGGAGGCACATGATTTCATTTTTAGGCTATCACATGGTCTTCTTTTCATCCTGGACTTTCAGAGGTGGGAGGAGCATTCCTGAAGGTTCGAGGGCTACTCCTTTGAGTCTAGGAATTCTGGTCACCTTGGGTGATGAAAGTAATACTTAGGAGTTGGAAACCAACTCCATCAGTCAAAGTGGCTTAGTCGCCAAGGGTGAATAAAATTCTTTTCCTTTCTCAATTTTTCATTTAAACTTGGCAGGTATGCTAACATGGGAAAGAAGCATGTAATCTCTCAAAATCTATGATTCACCTTTCTACCCTCTTGGATTCCTCAACTCTTATTCTAGATGATCAATTCCGCTCTGGAATATTAGGCTCTCAATGTATTGTCTTCCAAATATTGCAGAACTCTAAGGTACAAAAATACTCCCTATGAATATGAGCCAGGATAAGAACTGGTGATGGTGGGACCTTCCTCTGAGTGGATGTGATAGGAATGGATACTTCATCTACTCACTTAGGTATTCTCTTAGGTTTGAACTCTTATGACTGTCTAGACTATATTATCTCATATTACAATACTATCCTCCCTATTTCAGCCTTTTTTTTTTATTTGTTTTTATTTTTTTATTTGTTTTTTTTTTCTGCTATATAAACAATGAACAAATGTTAAGACTCAAAAGTGACTGGACATGAAAAGATTTCACATGCACATACAAACTGACTCGACCAATCATAAAGTTAGCTCCCTCATAAGAAAAAAAAAATCAAATAAGTTTATCTTAGTCAATTTGATTGAATTTAGGTAAACTTGTGACCGATTTGGAGAAATGTAACTCCAAAAATGGATCACACGAGACATCAAAATCGAACCATTTGGATTATCCAATTCGAAGAAAAATTGAAACAGATCAATCCGTTTGATAATTCCTATGAGTGATGGCCCCAAGGGTGATTCAAGGATGAATAATTAAGTAAAGTTCGTTAATCAAGATAGAAATATTGTGATGCTAGGTTTTAGTGATTTTCAAAAATTGATATCTTGGCCATGAAGGATTCAACACATCGAGTTATTTCATATATGGGGGATGCATATAGTTTGCTCAAACCATCATGATACTGGTGTATGCAACCCTTACCACCCAAAAAAAATCAAGGGTTTCATGTACTATTGTGTAAACCCACTCAGATTAACATATCAGATAGCGAAAATGGTAAGAAACATGACATCTCAACATGAACATCCATGATCAAAGAATCTTACTACATTTGTTCATAACTAAATCAAAATGCCCAATGGGGACGACTCAATCAAGCAAAGTTAGCTCCCTCATGAAAGTCGTCAATTAAACATTATCCAAGTTAACTTGTGTGAGGACAATGACGGGAAATTAAGATATTTCCCTTTTAAATATATGATCCTCATTTTCAAATTGTTAAACATATTCAAATTTTCTACACTCAATCCCACAATAGAGATCGAAAGACTTTTTCCTTAAGATCTCATCCACTCACGCTAATTGAGGGTAAAATTTGGAGTCGTTACCTAGATCAGGTCTAGGACCAATAAGTGTTGTTTCTCGCTTGGAAACTCTATGACTTTGTGACTCAATGGATCAGCTCACTCATCTCACCAAGGGCAGGTAAGCATCAATTTACGAGTTGAGAAGGTGTTAGGTACCCAATTTGCCTAGTCACTGACCAGTCTCCCTACATTCTATCCTTTCCTATAGTTTATGCATACTTTGGGATTGTTTAACTTAGGCTACATTTTACAAAGGGGGATCCTAGTTAAGTTTCTAGTTTTCATTAAGCTAAAAGATATTATAATATGGAATTTATAATTCTACAAATAATAATGAAAGTAAAAGAGATGAATACACAAAAGAAATAAAAAAGAATGACTAATTGCACAAAGAATGATGTACAAAAGAATAAGTGCGAAATGAACAAATATACAAACAAATGAATGAAATGAATGAAAAAAAAAGGAACAATAAAAAACAACAGCAAAGGTCTGACCGAGTTTGGGAAACATCCCAAACTCCCTATGTATCCCTATGTGGTGGGAATCAAACCAAACGTAGCTGTGTACGTACCAAGTGTGTGCAAAGTGATGCTCCCAAAGTATTGGAATACATCTGATGGTGAGACGCTCCCACGGCTCATGGAACACGTCTCAGGGTGAGATGCTCCAACAGATCATGGAACACATCTCGATGTGAGGTACTCCCTATAACAAGGAAGTCCCCTTGGTGAGGTAATCCCTTAACACATGGAACTTACCTCATTTTGATCATACGTAGAGCGAACAAACTCCCCTGCTACCTACATATCTCTTGAGACCTCTGTCCCTCAAGAATTAGATCAAACGTAGTTCCCATGGATTGGCGAGCTGTGGAGATGCGTGGCAACACTTAGGAGAGGCAAACGCTTCAGCTCCCCACACATGGGGGTTCACTAAATCTCACTCACATCCCACATCTGGGATACCCAGGTGGGCCGCCCGTTGGGTCACCAATCCTATGCATACACCTACCCAATCGTATATTTTTATTAATATATTTTTGATACAATAATTTCCCACTCTTAGATCAAATCCTAGGGTTAGGTGGGCCTCATTATAAATGGGCCCATAATGGGTCGGACTCTTTGGAGTCCCCTAGCCAATCATATCGCAAGAAGTGTGCATCCTAATATACATTTATTACAAATTGAATGTGTTAAAATATAATACAACACTTGGGGTGGGGATCATGATTAGGACCAAGCATTCAAATCTGAATCTATGCATGTGTATTTATTTCTAGCATATAGTTCAAGCCCTTAGCAAAAACAATTTAATCACGACTCTAAGCAATAGACAAAACAAAATATGAAGCATTTGATCAAGCTAGCGAGTATAGATTTGAATCAATTTTCAGGGTGTGGACAAAGCCAAACATTTAAAAACAAGTCCAAATTTCTAGCACAAGCACCAAACCAAACCAGGTTTGAATAGTAAAACAACAAACCAACTCAACCCACACAAATCAAACTTGGTCTTTAAAATAAACGTGGTTTAACCTGAACCAGGTTTGATCTTAATATTTAAACCACCATAAACTGGACCAGATTTGATACTAAAGGAAACAACCCCAACCCAAACCAGGTTATAAGATGTGAACAAATTTAAACCAACAGATTTGACCATGAAACCATTCAACAAAACCTGGTTCCATATGAAAATAGCGTGGTCTAACCAGCCTCAACTCAACCCAATCCTAGCAAAGTGTTATTCCTATGAACATTGTCCCCACTCAACCACCCAAAACCAAATGGGTTAAATAGGCCCAAAATTTATAAAACACCTAAAGAAGAATAAATGGACCGATCAACCTAAATGAATAAGAATTATTTAATTGATCCAATCAAATACAACAAACAAACAAGAGATTGTTCCCATTAAAACCAGATTAATGCCTTTAAAATTGGTCAGATTTTATAAAAATTGGGAACCAATCAATTATCATGGGAAACAATTAATTAAGGTGGGAAACAATCAACTAAGATGGGGAATTGATCCTAATTAACACAATAAGAAGCAATGCAGCTTATCTCAACCAAAAAATTAGAACAAGAAAAAAAAATGAGACCATCATCATGTAGAGGCATTGGGAAGAATAACCATGCAGATATTCAATCATAATGGAGACTGTTACGGCTGGAAATCGCCCGTCGATCCGCGCTCTAAGTTACCTGCAACCACAGAGATGAGACAAAGGAGTGGGGCGCCTAAGCCCTGGGTACACTCCAATGCCTAAGTCAGATTCTCAATGTAAGCAATTAAGAGATAGCAGAAAGCTATCTCCAGTATAAAGAATGTGGGACGATGAAAGAGTTTGGGCATGCGAGAATGAGAGAGAGAGATATTGTGAACTAGCAATTTGTGCGTAAGTCCTTACCTTGAGGGGTTGCCCTCTACTTATAGATTGGGAAGAAGCATGGAGGTACCAGGACTCAGGGAAGTAGATCGCCAATAGGATTGCCACGTGTCGCTCTGAGGGACACATGTGTGGTAGACTCCGAGTAGGAGTAGGAGACCTTAGCCAAGGAAGCTAGGTCGGTCAGCTCTGGGACTGACACATGTCAATGTGTGAGTAATCACGGACCGTGATAGTCGGCGTCATATCAGACTGGGAGAAGGACTCCTCGGATGTAGCATAATCACATTATGACTCTGACCACCGATTGGGAAACGTAGCCGGGTAGGACTATTACTCCGAGCGCTACCGTAGATAATGGTAATCAGACGGCATAGGGCGAATGCGGCATGCTGGGCGCATGAGAGGCCGATGGCAAGGTACCGAATGCCTCATAAGCCGAGCGTAAGACACTCTGAGCGGTCGGCTCCGAAGGTGAAGCTTGACACGTGTAAGATTTTAAATGGATGGGATTTTTCCCACCTAACAGATGCCCCTAAGTGTTATCGGATACAACGAATTCGATAGTGCAATAAGATTAAATAAAGTGTCCAGAACGCGCGCCGTATGAGGCCGATTGCAAAAACGATGGCCATATAAGCTGCTTTCGAGTGTCTCCCCTTATGATCGGACTTCATGTCTGAGTGGGAGACGGTTGTCACCAACCGTCTGCACAATTGATGGAGGCATGGGGCTCGAGGCGTTAAACTCGAGTTCCGCAACTGCGCTCGATCGTTGATCTTTGAAGTGACGCAGATCGACACCTTGATCCGACGGCCACCAGGAGGCGGTGCACCTCGAGAAGGAGCGGTATCAATAGCCACTCGTCTTTGAACGGTCGAATGCATCGGACGGCTATAATCGATCTGATGGTCTCGAAAAGGAGCGCCATCATTGCGCGTGACGTCAGACTGTCACGTCGCGTCCGACGCGGCAGACGAGAACCAATGGCGTTGAGCCACGTGGTCGGAACCCGAAGAGACGGTTTTCAGTCGCAACTCCTATAAATACTCCTTCGATTCATTCATTCGACCATTTGGCTGAGTCACAATCGGAGTTTCCTCAGAGCAGTCGGAACTTCCTGTTCATCGAGTCTGCAAGCTTCTTTCGTGCACTCGGAGTCCCATTTCCTCCAATCAGTAAGTCTTCTTCTCTTCCTTCCTTTTTACTGCCAATTCCTGCTTAGTAGTTCCCACTCCTCTAATAGTTTTACGCCCTCCGATAGAGTGAAAGTGAGTGAGAAAATGGCCCAATCCCGGACCTCTTCCTCCGAAAGGTCATCATCCTTCTCAATGGAGGGATTCTCCACTGCTCCCGAACCTTTGGGATGGATTCGGGATTCCGTTAGTCGAGAGTTCGAGTCTTAGACCACAGAGTCGGCAGGAAACGGAGCAGGGGCCATCGCCCAAAAATCTCCACAAGCCGTCCTTGTGGCTTCCGATCATGCTCCAGAGGAAGAACTCGAGGAGAGTTCCTCTGAGGCCGACGAGCGTGGTCGTCCTGTTGGCACCTCAGCTCATCGGGCTTCTCGCCAGAGAGGCGGCCGACCATCTGTTCCTTCTATCGATACACTCCCTGCATGGAGGGTGCCGAGTAATATTAAAACCCAACCGGCTTTGTCATTGATTTGCCGGGCATACCAGCTCGTAGAGCCGATGATGGACGTCCAGGTTCGGCTCCCTTCCCCCGACGAACGGGCCTGTACTGTGAATAAGTCAGAGATCTGCATGTACGATCACGCCTTAAAGTCTGGGCTCTGATTTCCCCTGCACCCTCTAGTAGTAGAAATTCTCCAAGTCTACCGCATCGCCCCCTCTCAACTAGCTCCGAATGAGTGGCGATGCATATATGCCTTCATCATGTTTGTCCGCCGACTAGGAGAGACTCCGACCGTAAACTTGTTTCGATTACTCTTCTAGTTGGCCAGTCTGACCGAGTCCCGCTCTATGACCGGGTGGTACTTTTTTAGTCAGAGGAGCTCAAAGAAGCTCCCGGCCATCTCCCACGGATGGAAGGATAAATTTTTCTTCGTGGGCCCTCCCGAGGGCGGCCCCGCTCTCCCTCTGTCAAACGTTTGGCTGGTGGTCGATGCCACGGGGTTCAACAAAGTCCCCTTTCTAGCGACGGAGGAGAGACAAGACTCAGCGCAAAATGATGACCGGGAAGATGGTGGGCTATGCCGACCTCGCGGATCCCGTGCAGTTGGCCGAGCACGGCCTCCTTGGTGAGTTTATCAATTGTAGGACAGACTGTACACTGCCGTTATTTCAATTTTGTTACTATCCATCGTCTCTTGTCTCATTACAGTGAACTTTGGCGATGATCACGTTGTTGCTCGGATCCTGCGCAAGCGGACGGCCGATGCCGCGAAGGGGGTCCAGCCAGCGGGCGAACCAGCGAGCGAGCCTCCTCGCAAGGAGCAGAGGGCGACGGCCGAGGCAAAGGGCAAGGGGCCCATGCCAGAGGGTCCACCCAAGAAGAAAATAAAGTCGGCTGCGGAACTCCCGGCCGACATCTATAAGACGAGGCCGGCGCCTAGGCTCGGCCACCAAGATGAAATAAGGGCGGAGGCTGCGACGAAAGAAGTCCAGCCTTGCCAAGGGGCTGTGAAGGAAACCCAGCTCCACGATGCGGCCGTGACGAAGCCGACTCTGGCCCGCCTATGCCCGGCGGTGCCTCCGGTGAAGAAGGCCGCTCAAGGTCTGAAGGTGGTCGATCTGTCCGAGGCCACCGGAGCCTCTAAGGGGGAGGCCGAGCCTACTCCTCGATAGAGGGAAGACAAGTTGAAGGAGGCGACGACTGCTTTCTCTCCTGCACTCAGACTGAAGCCGACGGACTCGGTCTTCAAGAGCTCGAGGGCGGCGAGGATCATCGTCACCGAGGGACGCCTCCCGGACGACGTGGCCTTCACGTCCGGCTTGGCGAACGAGGAGGTCTTCAGGCGAGCGTTCGTCGCGTGCTCTCAGGTAATGTTTGGAGCTCCCTACTTTTCTTCTTTGTTGTGTTGCTATGTTTGTAATACTGACACTGTGTTCCTTTTTGTGCAGACGAGCAATCTTCTGGCCGAGGTCAGCGAGCGAATTGCCCGGGCCTTTATCGACTTGGACGAGAAGGAGGTCTTGGAGATCTCTCTGCGTGAGGCTCTGAAGGCCACCGAGGAGAACCTAACTAATAAATCCTTGGAGGTTAAGGGCCTTGTTGCAGAGAAGGTCGCCCTCCGAGCCTCGCTGGACAAAGCCGAGGCCGCTCTCAACGAGGAGCACAAGAGAGTGCATTCGTCTGAGGAAAAGCTTCGGTCGTCCGAGGACAAGCGGCGAAAAACCAAGGAAGATCTGTAGGCTGCGGAGAAGGCGAAGCTGGTCCTAGAGGAGAGGCTCCGGAAGTCTGAGAACGAAGCCAGGTCTGCCAAGGAGGCTTTGGCTAAGGCCGAAGAGGCACACCGGGAGGCCCTAGATCGAGCCGTAGTCGAGTACCGATCGTCTCCTCAGTATGGGGAGGACGTGGAGGAGGCCGCCTGCGGGTTTTTCCTGAGGGGTGTAAAATACCTGAAGGGACAGCTCGTGGAAAAGGGTGTCGATTTCAATTGGTCGGAGATCCCGATCATGGCTGAGGTGCTTGAGGATGAGCCAGCGGTGACTGAGATCCCGATCGTGGCCGAGGATGATCGGGTGGAGCCGACGGCCCCTACGGAAGCTGACCGTATGCAGGAGGATGACCTTCCTCTGTACGAAGTGCCTCAGACGCCAATCATGGAGCTCCCGGACCCTCCGCTTCCTACCGAGGGTCCCATAAACCCGGCCGAAAAAGAGAACCGACCATGAGGACCTCCGAGTGATCCTTGTACATATGTACACTTTTTTTATATTGTAACTGTACAACTGCCCTTCTTGGGCCTTTGTTAATAAAACATATTCTTTTCATCCTTTTCTGCTTTCTTTCTTTCTTCTCAGATTTTGTTACCCATTCGGCGGTTACCCCGGAAGTGTTGTCGGCTCGGCCCTCTGGTAAGCCGAGAACACTAAGTAATAAAAATTCACTTAAGTAATAAAAATGGCCAAGGCATTGCTGATTGCCCTACCCCAGAAGTGTTGTCGGCTCGGCGCTTTGGTAGGCCGAGGACAATTAAGTTTTAATGATAAATGTGAACAATGTTGAGTGCGGCTCAGTCCGAGCGCTAGTTCTATTTCGAGAAATGGCCAAGGTGCCCCTAGCCCGAAAGTGTTGTCGGCTTGACTGTTGGTCAGGTCGAGAATACTTTATTCTTCATCAAAATGACTGTCATTAGGATGGTCTGTCGCGGTCGAACTATCGAGGTCTACTCGTGAACCGTGATAGGCAGACACTGGTATGATCTTCATGCTAGGTACGAGTATGGTCTGCATATTATTGTGGCTTGCTTGTGGACCACGGTAGGCAGATACAAGTACGGTCTTCATGCTATCGAGGTCTGCTTGTGGACCATGGTAGGAAGATATACGTATGGTCTGCATGCTACCGTGGCCTGCTTATGGACCGTGGTAGGAAGATATGCGTATGGTCTGCATGCTACCGTGGCCTGCTTTTGGACCGCGGTAGGCAGATACGAGTATGGTCTTCATGCTACGGAGGTTTGCTTGTGGACCCTGGTAGGAAGATATGTGTATGGTCTGCGTGCTACCGATGCCTGCTTGTGGACCGCGGTAGGCAGATATGAGTATGGTTTTCATGCTACCGAGGTCTGCTTGTGGACCGTGGTAGGAAGATATGCGTATGGTCTGTGTGCTATCGAGGTCTGCTTGTGGACCACGGTAGGCAGATACGAGTATGGTCTTCATGCTACCTTGGTCTGCTTGTGGACCGTGGTAGGAAGATACGAGTATGGTCTGCGTGCTACCGAGGTCTGCTTGTGGGCCGCGGTAGGCAGATATGCCGAGGTTGATGTTTTAACCTATGCCTGGTTGAGATCGGCTGGGCCGGAAGAACGGCTACGTAAGACAATTGCTATGAGTAGACTGAACCATATTTGCACTGCTTTGTATTAAAATAAACTAAGCGGATGCCCCTCAGGGGGTCCGGTGTACAACTGAAACTATTAACAAAATTAAAAAATTCATACTTCGGCCGAGAATGAGTGGCCGACTATAAAGATGAACACTGCTTTTTACTGATAATATTTTCGGAGGTTGGTGGCATGCCAAGTCCTCGGAATTTCTTCACCACCCAGGGTGGTCAGCTTGTACAAGCCCGGTCGTTTGGTCCGGAGCATGCGGTATGGCCCTTCCTAGTTTTTGACCATCTTCCCTTGATTGGTGGGGTCGGAGACCGTTGTTTTTCTAAGGACACGATTTTCGACCTTAAATTGTTTTGGTCGGACCGTCTTGTCGTAGTGACGTGCGGTCGTCTGTTGGTAACTGGCTATTCAGAATGCTGCTGACTCCCGTACATCTTCGAGGTTGTCTAAGTTTGTCCGGAGATCTTCAGAGTTGGTGTGCTCGTTGAAGTTCAGCATTCGGAACGTGGGATGAAATACTTCGACGGGGACGACCGCCTCCGTGCCGAAGGCAAGCATAAAGGGCATCTCCCCCGTGGGTGTTCGGCTGGTCGTCCTATACGACCAAATGATACTTGGTAGCATATCCACCCACTTTTCTTTTTGGTTGGCTACCATCTTCTTCAGACCGTACAATATTGTTTTATTGGTGGCCTCGGTCTGACCGCTTGTCTGCGGGTGGCCGACTGACCCAAACCTATGGTCTATTCGGAATTCTTCACAAAAGTTTGCGATAGATGCGCTAGTGAACTGAGTGTCGTTGTTTGTCACAAGAACCCTCGGCACGCTGAACTTGTATACAACCGAGTGTCTGAAGAACTGTTCCACCTTGGACGTGTTGATCTTGGCCACGGCTTCGACCTCGATCCATTTAGTGATGTAGTCGATGGCCACGATGACGTACTTCCAATGATAAGTGGCTTGGGGGAAGGGCCCCATGATATCCATACCTCATATGGCAAAGGGGAGAGGACTTGTGATCGGTTGTAGAGAAGCAGCCGAAGCATGTGGCACGGGTGCATAAAACTGGCACTTGTCACACCTTCGGACCAGCTCGATGCAGTCGTCATGCATTCTCGGCCAATGGTAGCCCTGGTGGAGGATCTTTTGAAAAAGCGATCGTCCACCCTGGTGTCGACCGCAGATGCCTTCATGTACTTCCCTCATAACCTGCTCGGCTTCGTCCGATCGCAGGCACCTAAGCAGTGGTAAGGTATAGGATCTCCGGTATGTACATCGTTGTGTATGGTGTACTGTCATGACTTGGCTTGGATGCGGCGAGCATCTTTCCTGTCAGTCGGGAGGGCGCCGGTCCGGAGGTATTGGTATATGTCGTCATACCAACTGGATACAACTCCGACGGGGGCAACGACTTGAATAGAGTTACTGGCGTGGTCCAAGAATTCCACGTATACAGCAGAGTCCATCGCATGGATGTCTTCCAGGGATAGTCTCGATAGCTCGTCTGCTTCGGTGTTCTCTTCGCGACCAACGTATTGCAGTTTGACACTTTTGAAGGTCGTGATGGCCGAGTTCACCTTCTCGAGGTACTTCTGCATCTCGGGTTGTCTGGCCTTGTAGTCGCCCTGTACTTGGCAGATGACCAACTGCGAGTCACCTTGTATCAATAGCCGACGGACGGCTAGGCTTTTGGCCAGTCTGAGTCCGGCCAGTAGGGCCTCGTACTCGGCCTCATTGTTCGTTGCGCGGAATCCGAACCTTATAGCCGACCGTATTTTGAACCCTTCCGGACTTGTCAGAATACTCCCGCCCCTGGCGGTCCATGGAGGAGCCCCCCCCCCCTCTCCTGCCCCTGCGTGGCCGTCGATGGAGGAGCCATCCACGTTCAGGGTCCATGCGACCTCGGCTGGTTCTAGGGCCTGTACGGCCCTTGCTGCCATTCACTCTTCCTCTCTCTTCCTTTCAAACTCCCTCTCTTCTCTTTAACTCTCTCCATTTTTTTATGGTGAGCAGGAACTGGTAGATGGGTAGGCCGTAGGATGGTCTGTGGGCTGAGTTGTGTGTTGTCGATGGGAGAGGTATTCGGTGGCCAGGCTGGTTTGGTAGGTAGGATGGATCTAGGCTCAAGGAGATGAGGTGTAGTAGAGTTCATGTGGCAGCAAGGTGAGAGGACTGGTAGTAGGTAGGTGTTGAGTGTCAAATGGAGGTGTTGTGTAGCATGGTTGGGAGGCTTGAGATGGATGGGAGCAGCAGGTTTTGGGGGAATTAAAATGGAGGTGGCAGCCTAGGCTCATGGCAATGGAGGTGGACAGTTGGGTATGGCAGGGTGTAGGGACTGAGGTGTCGATTGATAAGTGGCTCAAGGATATGGGTTGGTTGGTGAGTTATCGATTGTAGGGAGATGGAGTGGCTGGTGCTTTGCTCTTTCTCTCTCCCTTCTTGTCGTTTCCTCTCTCTTTCTCTCTTACTTATCCCTCTCTCTCTCTCTCTCTCTCTCTCTCTCTTTCTCTCTCTCTCTTTCTTTCTAGTAAAAATTTCATCTAGACCCTATCAAAGATTGCTAACATCATCTACACCCACAAGAATTCAAAAACATCACCTAGGTCCACTTAATTGACGAAAATCACTAAATTTGTTGATATACAATTTTACCCCAAAAATTATAAATTGTAAAATTTAAAAATTATGTTCATTTACTAATTTATCCTTCAAATCAAAATTATATTTGATATTCTCATTCAACGATTGATCATCGTGACCAACCCTAGTTTCGCTATGGTTTTCAATCCGACCTGCCCGACTTTGAATATTCATCTCAGGGTTCTTCCTTTCCTAATATGATTTCTGCTATTATTTTTCCGTGGTGTCGTCTTCTTCTTCTTTTCCCCTTTCCTTATGATTTCTTTTTCTTCTACTAAAATATAAGGGAAAGTTGTGAATCCTTTGGGGGAAGCATGTATATCGGTTCTTCAATTTTCATCTTTGGATCTCAGATCGGTTCCGTATTCCCACACCCCCAAGCTTTAATCCTTCGCTGAGATTTGATTTCAAGTTTGGTTTTATCCGATCCTGGCGATATTTTTGTTTTTTGATCCACTATAGTAAGAAGCAATCCTCAAGGACTTGGTAAGGATCTATGAATGATTCATTGGAGTTTTTTCCGTCGTAATTCTATCTGTAACTTTAATTTCACATGTTCATTCCAGATGCATTGGCTAGATCACTAGAACACATTACAAATAGGAGGGAAAGAAAAAAAAAACTAAGAAGCAAACCATTTTGTTTCGCTCTAATTTTATGGAGAAGGAACGATAAATATTGGCAAAGACGCATAGAGGAAAATGGCCCGAGTAAACAAGTTTGCACAGATCTGACGGAACCAAAGACACATAGGATGGGAGAAACACAACAGATCTGAAGAGAACAATCAGAAGAAAACTCAGATCTGAAGAACGTTTTAGGAGTGATGCAGAAAACTTTAGATATGAAGAAAATAGATTCAAGAGCCAAGAAAACAGTGGAGAGAAAACAAGAACGAAGAGCTGAAAAAAAACATAGATCTGAAGAGAAAGGAACCTCAGAGATTCAGAGATTTGAAGAGAAAGGAAACTCCCAGATCTGAAGAAGGGCTTACTGGAGAAGAGAACCCAAGTCGAGAAATAGAGTAAGAGAGAGAAAAAGAGAGAGAGAGAGAGAGAGAGAGAGAGAGAGAGAGAGAGAGAGAGAGAGAGGAAGCAATGCACAGGTGGAAGAGAGAGAGAGGAAGCAACGCACAAGTGGAAGAGAGGGGTTTAGGTAAAGGGTATAATGGTCTTTTCAACGGGCCAAAAGGGTATTATCGTCTCTGAAATATTCCAATCCACCTGACGTCAGCATCTAACGGGAGTCAACTAATGGAGTGGACTTCTTTGATTACCATAGCCAAAGTTTTGGGGTGTAGATGATGTTTTTACATTCTTGTGGGTATAGATGATGTTAACAATCTTTGATGGGGTCTAGATGAAATTTTTTCTATACAATATGTATATTATATATCATATAAGCACATATACATAACATATACAAATAAGCATGCACATGGACTGAACCGGTTCAATCAGGACTGGTCTGGGCTAGGTTAAGCAAGACTGGTCACAGTTGACTGGGGATGGCAAAAATGGGGTATTGACAATTTGGTTGGATTTGAATGACCACGTGATTAGTCTTGGGGCCTTATGTTTTTGGTATGGATCATTGTAGCACTAAGGTCCAACCACGTAGTTTATCAAATTCAAAGAGGTTGAAATGGATATGCTCATTTGTAACTTTCATGAAAGAGGTTAGAAAAACAGTTCATGAATGAACAAACTAGTAAACCTCCACTTATTCATGGTGTCTACATCATTACAGGGATTTTCTGACCCTTTTTTGAGATTGACGTATCAACGATGGACTGCTCGACATATCGAGCTTCAAGAATACGCAAGTGTAAAATCCAAACATGTTAACAAATTGAGGACAAAAATGGGTGGAACTTCGACGTCACGACCATAGATAACATTTTCGAGTGGACTTTACCATGTCAGTTCAAGGATGGACCAAAAATAACAAACATGTGGCTCAAACTGGGTTAGGACCTATAAGGCTACTTTGACGAGGAGGAGTGAACCTATTCCCGTCTAAATGGTGAATAACCGGGTCCCTCGATTCCTTTTGATATACCATTTTACAAAATATCAAACAATTTAGAGTAGCATGATGCCTCCCCGGGCGAACCCGAGAAACAATAGTTAGAGGCTCTCCTCAGTCAAGACTTTTATAAGGTACATGTCAAGGTTGTGTGTTTCACGTAGCGGGTGATCCTATCTGCATGAGGACCCGAGTCGGCTACTCACACGATGTGTGACTGAGCCCATTCCCCCTAAAATAATATGTACAAACAATAAATATAGTACCCTAGATCTAGCATCAATGTCAAGCAAATAATGTAATGAAAGTATCTTAGGAGTCTGAATATAAATCCTCAGTGGAGTCGCCATTGTGAGGACAATAAGAGAGGATTTACCCTCCTCCTTGGGTGTATATAGAAAATCATGTTTGTTGGAGTCGCCACCTAGATTAAGGTCTAGGACCTCTAAAAATATAATCTCGCCATAAGGTAAAACTGCTTTTGACTCATAACCCATTGATCAGCTCTTTTTTGTCTATGTTAGAGATTGGGTAAGTATTTAAAGTATGATTTTGGGAAGGTGTTAGGCACCCAAACCTCCAAATCAAGATTGACCTCCTAAATTTTATTTAGATTTTAATTCTAACTGTGTTTGGTCAACTGAATGACTACGATTGAAATGGGGGATGTCCTAAACCAAGTTGCTAAATTCTTCTAACCTAGGGTTCAGCCAAACATGTTTTGAAGCAAATAAATAAGCAATGTAATGTACAGTGTACTGAACTAAATGATGGTTCGATCTTGGACCGAATTTGAGAACATTTCCAAATTACTTATGTACCCTTAAGACCTTTGTCTCTTGAGAATCAGGTCTAAAAACGTAGTTCGAACGGACTGTGTATGATTAAATCTTATGGATGTGGCTTATGCAATGATCTTGATTATGCTTTTTTTATTCAAGTTAACATTTTGGCTTGACGGCTGGTCTGTAGTAGCCATAGTATCGTATTTGGGAACTCACCCAAATTGCCTACATATTTTAGAGGTCCTGAAAATCAGGTATAACGTAGTTTAAAATAGGTACAACTCTGATTAAGGTTTCTAGGATTCCTTTTCTCTTGTTCTATTTTTTAGGAACTTCTTGCCCTAATTGCTTAGTTCTTTCCATTTTTAAGGATCTCCTACCCTAATTACTCTATCCTTTTTATTTTAGGGATCTCTTACCCTCATTACTATGTTCTCTCTCCATTTTTAGGGATCTCTAACCTCAAGTACTCTATTTTTTCTAGTTTTAGGGATCTCCTACCCCAATTACTTTATTCTTTCGAGTTTTAGGGATCTCCTGTCACACCCCAATTCCACACTGTTCAGAATGGTGTGATGAACCGCTAGCAAACCAACGGTTCAACCAGGATCTCAAATAGGCTATCCCCGCATTATCTAAACTTACACACATCCGTAATCATAATCAGAGTAAATACACAATAGCGGAAGTCTTATAATAACATGAACTGAGAAACTAAGATGATATCATTAATTTAATAATAAATTATTCTGTTTTCAACTGAGACATAAATATTTAAATACCAAATACATGTCTTAATAAATCCAATGAAGAAACCTATAAAATATCTAATCAAATACACACGAGTTGCACTCGCAAGAGTAGTCGTGTGTATCCACTTCAGCTTCAGCTTCCATCGCTGCCACGTTCCCGTACGCAGACGCATTCACATAGTCTTCAACGGTATAACCGTACGCAGACGTTCTCATCACACCTCCCCTGATACTCGCTCGCATCAAGTACACCAACCACACACATAACAATTATATGCCTATTCCTATCATTATCATCATCATCATGTTATAAACAATAAAGTAAATATGCATGAACAAGTAATAGAAATATTGGATGACATGTTGTATGCACATTACAAACATATTCGCATAGAATCAAGCATGGCATTGGACTCAAGAAATAGAAAACAGTTTGTTATTAACCAATTAGTTTAGAGTTCTGTTTCCTCACCTTAGCTTGCTAATAGATACTTTTCCAAGCTTTAGAATCACCTTTATAATGTTATTATATTGCTAGAAGACCTAAGAAAGTCGATAGAATTTAATTAGAATTAATTCCGAATTTAAAAACCATTCTGTAAACTGAGGGTCGGAGGTAGGGTCGGAGTCATGATCGACCCTGGGTGCGACCCTCCCTTAACTCTGAACTTCCCGAACACTGAGGGTCGATGGTCAGGAATACCTAGGGTCGGATGGTCATCGACCCTCGGTGCGACCCTCGGTGCACTTTGGTCTAATTCCCTTTTTTAATCCATTCTTCGTGTTTGGAATCCTATGACTTGTTCCTACATTCCATTCTACATTCATTCCATGGTCTGAAACCATGTATAACCCACCTAGATAGCTTTCATGCACTTTCCTATGGTTTTCCATGAGAACCTAACCATAGATTTATGGTTTGGGTTTCTCCGAAATCACACTCTCAACATTAACTAGCCTAAGGTCTGTAGAAACTCATGGAATTAGTACCCATACCTGAGAAGAATAATCTTTCTCTGCAACTCTTCTCTTTTTTACTAAGTTCTCTTCCTTGCCTTTCTTCTTCCTCTTTTCCTTCTTCTCTCTTTCTCTCAATTCAATTAGGGTTGTGAAAGGAGTGAAAGTGGCTTAGGAACGTCCTTTAAATAGAGTAGGAACATCCTAAATAAGTCCCTCTGAGATTAGGAAAGAATCCCAATCGAAAATTAGAAAATTTCCTAATTTCTATATTCGGCAGAATCCGAGGGTCGATGGGAGGGTCGATGATCCAGTCGACCCTAGGGTCTTAAGCTGTCCGACCCTCCCTTCAAAACTGAGGGTATGACTTTCTGTTTTGGGAGGTCCGACCCTGCTTAGCTGGGTATGCGACCCTTCCCCTATTTTAAGTGTTTTTGGGTCGATTTGATACCTGGGATCTCGATCTCCTTCACGCCCTTGGTCCATTTGACTCGACCATAATGGGTAAACCTGGTTGAAAGTGGTAAAACCGGGTTAGATTGGCACGGGTCTTACAACTCCCCCCAACTTATAAAAATTTCGTCTTCGAAATTGTACGTACCTTCTGAATCAAATAAGTGAGGGTATTGCTTTCGCATAGCATTTTCTTCTTCCCATGTAATTTCTTCCATGTCTATACTTTTCCATATGACCTTAACATAGTAGATATCTCTGTTGTGTAGACGTTGAACCTTTCGACTAGTGATTTCTGTTGGTGTTACTTCAAATGTCAAATCATCAGTCAATTTCGGCAAATCCATTGTCAAAACATGTGTTGGGTCTTTGACATACTTCTTCAATAAGGAAATGTGAAATACATCATGCACACTAGACATAGATGGTGGTAGTGCTAACTGATAAGCTACTTTTCCACGCTTAGCTAGAATTTCATATGGCCCGACATATCTTGGACTTAGTTTCCCTTTCTGTCCGAACCTCTTCAATCCTCGCATAGGCGATACCTTCAAAAATACTTTATCACCTACAGCGAACTCTAGATCTCTTCGTCGAGTATCTGCATATTGCTTCTGACGGTTCTGAGCTGTTCTCACTCTTTCCTTGATAATATCGACCACTCGACAAGTCTCTTCAACAAATTCCGGTCCAACAATACTACGTTCTCCAACTTCATTCCAAAACAAGGGACTTCGACACTTCCTGCCATATAGTGCTTCATAAGGTGACATCTGTATGGTAGCCTGATAGCTATTGTTATAAGCGAACTCGATCAGTGGTAACCTTTCATCGCATGATCCTTTAAAATCAATCACACATGCTCGTAGCATATCTTCCAGATTCTGGATTGTACGCTCCGACTGTCCATCTGTCTATGGGTGGAATGCAGCACTAAACTTTAGCGTTGTTCCCATAGCCTTTTGCAATCCTTCCCAAAACTTGGAAGTAAATCGTGGATCTCTATCAGACACAATGCTTTCTGGAACACCATGTAACCGAACAATATTATCCACATACAGCTTCGCTAACCTTTCCAGTGTATACTGAGGTCGTATAGGTATGAAACGAGCTGTTTTAGTCAGACGGTCCACAATCACCCAAACTGCGTCAACTACTCGAGGAGTCAATGGTAGTCCCGTGACGAAGTCCATAGTGATATAGTCCCATTTCCATGCTGGTTCCGGTAATGGCTGTAACAATCCTGTGGGTCTTTATCGTTCGGCCTTTACTTTCTGACAATTTAGGCATTGAGACACGAACTTGGCTACATCTACCTTCATTCCCCTCCACCAATATAGTTTCTTCAGATCATGATACATTTTTGTACTTCCAGGATGTATCGAATAGATGGTGGTATGGGCTTCTTTCATCAGTCGGTGTCTAATGTCCATACTTTCTATTTCAGGTACACATATTCTTCCTTTGTATTTCAGTTCTTCCTCGTCATCCAAGGTGAACTCAGGGTTAGTCCTACCTTTCTCGATATCTTCTTGTACTGTTCTCAGATAAGGATCTGCTTTGATAGCTATCTTCACTTTGTCCACTATATCTGGTATAATCTTCAATGCCACGAACATATTCGAAAACCGATGAATAAACCCTTGGTTGGCTGATTCATCCGTTGTATCTATCACATACTGCTCGTTGCCGTGATTGAATACCCTTCCGGTAGTACACATTGCTGCAGTCGTGCTAACTTCTCCTTACAATTTTATCATTGCTTTTCGGCTTAACCCATCCGCTACTACGTTCGCTTTTCCCGGATGATACTGGATATCACAATCATAGTCTTTCAATAGTTCCAGCCATCTTCGTTGTCTCATATTCAACTCCTTCTGATTAAATAAATAAGTAAGACTTTTATGGTCCGACTTAATCTGAAATTTCTCTCCGTATAAGTAATGTCTCCATATCTTGACAGCATGTACTACTGCCGCTAGCTCCAGATCATGAGTGGGATAATTTTTCTCATGTACCTTTAACTGTCTTGAAGCATAAGCAATTACTTGCTCTCCTTGCATAAGCACACATCCTAATCCCAATCCTGACACATCAGTGTATAAGGTAAACGTCTGTCCTGGAATAGGAATAGTCAAAATCGGGGCGGATATCAATCTGGACTTCAATGTCTGGAAGCTCTTCTCACATTTATCCGTCCACACAAATTTTTTTACCTTTCTTAGTCAAACTGTGAGAGGTACGACAATCCGAGAATAGTCTTCTACGAATCTCTGATAATAACCAGCTAGACCCAGAAAAGTTCTGATTTTCGAAACGCTCTTTGGTGCTTCCCACTTCACAATAGCCTCGATCTTGCTAGGGTCCACTTTGATTCCTTCAGCGGATACTACATGGCCTAGGAAGGCGACTTCACTTAGCCAAACCTCGCACTTTGAAAATTTGGCATATAGCTTCTCTTTCCTTAAATGTTGTAGGGCTGCGTTTAGGTTCTTGATATGGGTTTCCTTGTCCTTGGAGTATACCAATATATCATCAATAAATACTATAACCGACGTATCCAACATATCGTGAAAAACTCGGTTCATAAGTTCCATGAACGTTGCCGGTGCATTAGTTAATCCGAAAGACATAACCAAAAATTCATAATGTCCGTATCTGGTCCTGAAAGCTGTCTTCGAAATATCACCTTCTTTAATCTTCAACTGATGATAGCCGATCGAAGATCGATCTTAGAAAATACTTTCGCTCCTTGTAACTGATCAAACAATTCATCGATCCGAGGTAGTGGGTATCAATTCTTGATTGTCAGTTTATTCAACTCCCGATAGTCGATGCATAATCGAACGCTACCATCTTTCTTCTTTACGAACAACACCGGTGCACCCCATGGAGATATACTGGGTTGAATATAACCCTTGTCCAGTAGTTCTTGTAGTTGCACCTTCAGTTCCTTCAGTTCCGTAGGAGCCATTCTATAGGGTGCTTTTGATACTGGTGCGGCTCCAGGTATAAGGTCTATCACAAACTCCGTGGCTCGGTCGGGTGATAATCCGGGTAGTTCCTCCGGAAATACGTCAGGATAGTCCCGCACAACATCAATATCTTCCATTCGTGGCGCGTCCTTGGTTAGGTCGACCACGGATACTAGATACCCGATTGCCCCCTTCTCAAGGCACTTCTTAGCCTTTAGTGCTGAAAGTATGAGCTTGCGTCTCCGGGGAAGTTTGGTTCCCGAAAAACTTAGTTCTCCCCCTTCTTTGTCTTTAAACGTTAGCTTCTTTTCGGTGCATAACAGATTTGCAGAATGCTGAGCTAACCAGTCCATTCCCAAGATGACATCAAAGTCTGCCATCTCAAGTTGTATCAAGGTTGCATCTAAAGTCTTCTCTCCAATGAGAACTAGACATGGTCCATAACCTTTCTCTAGTTCCACTTCTAACCCCATCGGTGATCGTACAAGTAATTTGTAGTCTAATGTTTTGATGGGTAATTTCGTCTTCTTTCCAAATGACACAGATATAAATGAATGAGTAGCTCCGGAATCGAAGAGTACTCTGGCGGGTACACCATTTATAGGTACAATACCTGTAATTTATCTTTACTTAGTCTACATGCTCATTCAATGTAATTATAACTTTAAAAGTTTCAGTCATACCTGTGACCACATCGGGTGATGCGGGATGCCCAGGTTAGTGATGAGGAGAGGATCGCGATGGTGCGCCCTCACACTCGTATCGAGATGGCTGATGCCGAGGCTGCTGCTGCCGCTGCTAGAGCTCGCGTGGATCCTGTCGACGATGATGACCGTATGTATATGGATGTCGACTCGATACCACCGCCTTCACCTACACATGCGGCTGGTGTTGGCACTTCTTCTGCGGTGGACCCTGTACCTGAGGCTAGTCCTTCGCATGCGGCTGGTCCTTCACTTCCACCTTCTGACATGATGGAGATGCTGCAGGAGATCAAGAAGGCTCAGCGTAGATCTGATCTGCGGATGGAGGAGTTGCTAGACGCCTAGCGTATGAAGGTGGATGAGCTGTTATCGGTCCAGCGGGCGACTGATAGGAGGGTAGCCGATCTTGCAGCTGGTCTCCAGACGACCCAGACCCAGGTGGCCTGGGTGACTAGGGTCTATGTTGAGGACTATGACCGAGATCGTGAGGCATTGCCTCCTCCTTCACCTCCAGCTTCATGATTATATTTATTTTCTTGTACTACAGAGTAACTGTCCGGGTTGTGGACTGTACTCTGTTTTGGTTATGTATATACGTTTTGTTTCTCTTTCTCATTGTATGTAACTTGTTTCCTCTTTTATAGATGCATTATTCTCTTTTTAAATTTGGTCTCAATCATCACTTGTGCTTACAGTGTGTTTATATTAAAGCTTTTAATTTATCCTATCTCAGTTTACTATTGTCTTGAATGTATGCTAGTTCAGCGGACAAGGCCTGAGATGCTCTGATACCAAGTTGTCACACCCCAATTTCACACTATTCAGAATGGTGTGATGAACCGCTAGCAAACCAACGGTTCAACCAGGATCTCAAATAGGCTATCCCCGCGTTATCTAAACTTACACACATCCGTAATCATAATCAGAGTAAATACACAATAGCAGAAGTCTTATAATAACATGAACTAAGAAACTAAGATGATATCATTAATTTAATAGTAAATTATTCTATTTTCAACTGAGACATAAATATTTAAATACCAAATACATGTCTTAATAAATCCAATGAAGAAACCTATAAAATATCTAATCAAATACACACGAGTTGCACTCGCAAGAGGAGTCGTGTGTATCCACTTCAGCTTCAGCTTCCATCGCTGCCACGTTCCCGTACACAGACGCATTCACATAGTCTTTAACGGTATAACCTGCATCATCAACTAAAAATATTCGACATCGAGGGGTGAGCACACATCACGGCTCAGTGAGTAGCCAAAACAATGCAACAATACATATGCATGCAAAAAGTCAATTTATATCTTTAGTCTGGTATATAAGTTTGCAGTATACAATAGAAAGGTTTAGGTAGCCAAAGGTCGCGTTTATTGACCCCGCCTCTATACACAAGTGTGTGATGTCACCTGAAGATCACGTTTATCGTCGACTCACATGCACCCAATCATGAACATTATATAACAAATGTTAACGTTTATTGCTATATAGTGTCATATCAACACGTAAGCCCCTGTTGGCGAGGGCTGCAAACTGGGCTCGCAACTAACCAATCCTAATGCCAAACAGTGTATCCAAGGCCTCACCCCAGCATCCCTCATAACATCCATAGAGATAGAGCTAAGGTCCCCCGGTAGAGTATAGGACTCAAGGACCGAGACCACCTCCCCTGATACTCTACGACATAATAGTTCTGCTAAGGTAATGGCGATACGACGATGCTAATGCACAAGACTTGAGTTAGAGATAGAGCTAAAGTGCTGAGACCCGTCAAAGGTTAACGTTTATTGACGTTCTCATCACACCTCCCCTGATACTCGCTCGCATCAAGTACACCAACCACACACATACAATCACATGCCTATTCCTATCATTATCATCATCATCATGTTATAAACAATAAAGTAAATATGCATGAACAAGTAATAGAAATATTGGATGACATGTTGTATGCACATTACAAACATATTCGCATAGAATCAAGCATGACATTGGACTCAAGAAATAGAAAATAGTTTGTTATTAACCAATTAGTTTAGAGTTCTGTTTCCTCACCTTAGCTTGCTAATAGATACTTTTCCAAGCTTTAGAATCACCTTTATAATGTTATTATATTGCTAGAAGACCTAAGAAAGTCGATAGAATTTAATTAGAATTAATTCTGAATTTAAAAACCATTCTGTAAACTGAGGGTCGGAGGTAGGGTCGGAGTCAGGATCGACCCTGGGTGCGACCCTCCCTTAACTCTAAACTTCCCGAACACTGAGGGTCGATGGTCAGGAACACCTAGGGTCGGATGGTCATCGACCCTCGGTGCGACCCTCGGTGCACTTTGGTCAAATTTCCTCTTTTAATCCATTCTTCGTGTTTGGAATCCTATGACTTGCTCCTACATTCCATTCTACATTCATTCCATGGTCTGAAACCATGTATAACCCACCTAGATAGCTTTCATGCACTTCCTATGGTTTTCCATGAAAACCTAACCATAGATTTATGGTTTGGGTTTCTCCGAAATCACACTCTCAACATTTGTGATTCCGAGGTTGACACTGAGAGGGGGGTGAATCAGTGACCACTAAAAATTCCTTTCCACTATTCAGATATGGCCTGATGCTATGCAAGGGGCTGCCAAGAGCTGATGATCACTTTGTGTTGTGCTGTCTTGAGCTGACTACTTGAGGTTCTCACAGACAATCTGTCAAACATATTTTGTGTACACACCAACCACACACCCACAGGTATCCATACCAGGGGCTTGGCCTGCCAAGTGTGTGCACCCAGACCTACAACACACAGACTTCTAATGCACACACAATATCATCCAAATGACACACGATATAACGTGGTTCACCAATCACACACTGTGATGGCTACTCTACGGGGCAATACCCTAACCAGGGTTTCGTATATACCCAATACATAACAGAATACTATTGTTGCACCCACAACCCTGATGCTACAACATCACCCGCATTCACAGCCACAACTGTATCCTAGGCACCAACCCAATTCCAGTCAAGCACCCACTTGATAGGCTACACAATAGTTATATCAAATATTCATACAAACCCTTCCCATATAGCACTGATACAAGAAATAGGATTTGCGTGCGAGTATACCTTCCGGTGTTTCTCACTACTGATGCAAGCCTCTATGTGCAAACATCTCGACCTCCTCTTGGGCTCCATAGCTCATTCTTCAACACACCGACTCCATAGGACACTCACAGCTGGTCCTCACATTCTCTTCAAGCTTCAACAAAGCTTTCATGGCCTTACACTGCCAGTAGGAGTCTCTCTCTCTCTCTTGGAGAAGCTTCAATGGAGGGTTTTCACAAAAATCTCCATTGGAGGCTTCTTTTCCCGAGCTCAAACCACTGCCAAAGTGTTCTACTAGGAGAGAGAAGCTCGTGGGCTTTTGAATCACCTCGATCGGAGCTCGGACGGCCAAGATATGGCCAAAAGAAGTTCGGCCAGTGAGAATATTCCAAATGGAATCTCCGGTCTTGATTCGGTGTGCTGCAACGCACTCTATCGTCGCCGCATCTGACGTACGTACTCCGCTGTCGATTTCTGATTGGCGGAGAAGGAATCACCTATATTAGACCGTTGGATCGGTCGCTAAATGGCGGGATCTCTTCTGGACCGTCAGATCGGTCAGATTCCGTCAGCTATACTCGGCATCAATAATATCCTTCAAATGGGAATCTTCGGCGCCGCTGTATCATTCGCACGCAACACCGAATCACGGATCTGGTTCCGTGCGGCGCGATACACCGTTATACGATGCCTCCAGCCAATGAGAAGGCTCGCGCAAGCATCTAGACGCGAATCTTGCAACACACCATAGCCCACCTTTTTGAGGATTGCCGATTTGGAATCTTCTTTGCCGTGGCTCGATCCGAGCCATCAATATCGAATTTTCTCCTTTTTAAAAAGGACCAAAATGCCCTTGACAATTTAGGAAATGGCCTCTGTAACCGGTGAGTATCACCTACAGAGAAGCCGATTCCAGTAGGGTTCGAGAGATTTCCTTCATTGCGGCATTTGGTCGAACAAGTTGAGCGTATGCCATCTGCCCTGCGGATGCGCGCACGGCGCTGGCTTGCGACGCGTGCGCAGCATGCTGCTACTTGCGCTGCTGCGTGCGCTGCTGCGCGGGCGGGCTCGCTGCGTGGCACTGCCGCGCGTGCACCCGCTGGCGCGACACCCGCTGTGGCGTGGCTGTCTTCTTCTGCTGCGCTGCCTGCTTAGCCTTGGCATGCTTCGCCGGGCATCGGGCATGGCCTCGGCCGTCCCGGTGCTGCAGCATCTGCCTTGCTGGCCTGGGCTGGCTGCCATGCTGGCCTGGCCACCCAAGGTGGGACCCACCTGGTCCCTACCCATTCTCTCTCCTCTTTCTCTCTCCTCCATTTTCTCTCTCTTCTTTCTCTCTCTTCTTTCTTTCTCTTCAGCTGGATTTTCTCATCAATTGGGCTTCATTAGCTGAACTGCATTCTCTTCAACTCGCTGCATCACCCCAGTCACCCTGTCTTGACTGCCCAGTCACCCTATCTATCAGAGAGTCCTACAGACACTCTCTCTCCTCTTTCTTTCTCAGAGAGGAGCTGTCCACCTGTCTAACCATGCTTGCTGCTGTCTAGACTATCTGTTGTGCTTGTTGAGCTGTCCACTCAGTCTACTGTGCTATCCACTCAGTTTGTTGTGCCTTCTGAGCTGTCTAGAGGTTGCCAACAATGACAACACATACGATACAAAGTTGCTGACAACATCACAACTTGGCCAAAGTTCCAACAACATTAACTAGCCTAAGGTCTGTAGAAACTCATGGAATTAGTACCCATACCTGAGAAGAATAATCTTTCTCTGCAACTCTTCTCTTTTTTGCTAAGTTCTCTTCCTTGCCTTTCTTCTTCCTCTTTTCCTTCTCCTCTCTTTCTCTCAATTCAATTAGGGTTGTGAAAGGAGTGAAAGTGGCTTAGGAACGTCCTTTAAATAGAGTAGGAACATCCTAAATAAGTCCCTCTAAGATTAGGAAAGAATCCCAATCGAAAATTAGGAAATTTCCTAATTTCTATATTCGGCAGAATCCAAGGGTCGATGATCCCGTCGACCCTAGGGTCTTAAGCTGTCCGACCCTCCCTTCAAAACTGAGGGTCTGATTTTCTGTTTTGGGAGGTCTGACCCTGCTTAGCTGGGTATGCGACCCTTCCCTTATTTTAAGTGTTTTTGGGTCGATTTGATACCTGGGATCTCGATCTCCTTTACACCCTTGTTCCATTTGACTCGACCATAATGGGTAAACCTGGTTCAAAGTGGTAAGACCGGGTTAGATTGGCACGGGTCATCTCCTACCCTAATTACTCTGTCATTTCTATTTTTAGGGATCTCTTACTCTAAGTATTTTTTTTATAGTTTTAGGGGCCTCTTACCCTAATTACTCTACTCTTTTCATTTAGGGACCTCTTACCCTAAATATTGTGTTCTTTCCAACCTTAGGGATATCCTACCCTGAGAATTGTGTTATTTTCATTTTTGGGATTTCCTATTCTAAGTATTCATTCCATTTTTAGGGATCTCCTACCCTAAGTATTTATTCCATTTTTAGGGATCTCCTACCCTAATTACTGTGTTCTCTCCATTTTTAGGGATTTCTTACCTTAAGTGTTCTTTCCATTTTTAGGGACCTCCTTCCCTAAGTGTTTTCTCCATTTTTAGGGATCTCCTACCCTAAGTATTCATTCTATTTTTAGGGATCTCTTACCTTAAGTGTTGTGTTCTTTACAGTTTTAGGGGTCTCCTACCCTACTTACTGTGTTCTCTCCATTTTTAGGGATCTCCTACCCTAAGTGCTATGCTTAAGGTATATGCAAGTTTTTCTCTCTTTATCTGTTATTGTATCACAACTCATATATGACATTGAATCTAAATCATCCAGATATAACAAGTGAGCATGTGATAGACAAACATGGCATGTGAGCAATCCAAACATTGCAACAAACATATGAGTGTGAGAATTTCAAATATAGCAGGCATGTGAGTTGTGAATTCAAAATATAGCAGGCATATGAGTGTGTGAGAATTTCAAGTACAGGAGTGAGAGCATTCCAAATATGACTGTGAGAACATTTCAAATATGGTAGTGAGAGCCATCCAAATATGGCATGTGAATCAATCTATTATGGCAAGTTAAGCATGTAATTAAATTCAAAATCCAAATAAACTTCTTTAGCATATATCGAACTTGTAATCATCAAGCACATAACCAAACTTGCACTTGTTAATCAATAACATGAATCAGAGTTAAAATAACAAAACAATCCGCTCTCTGTCTTGTTTCAAAAAAACGCTCACTCTCTCTAAATCTCATTCTTGGATTTTCTCTCTTTAATCTCATTCTTGGATTTTCTCTCTTAATGACATAAGAACCAAAAACATATATAAACCTCACCACTCACTCTCTCCCTTACGTGTTGCATGCATGTAAACCAAGGAACACAAATAAACCACTCTCCCTTAGATATTGCATGCATGTAAACCGAAGCACATAAATCATTCTCACTCTTGTATTCATGTAAACCAAAGAATACAAATCACTCTCCCACTTGTGCATGTTGGAATTGAAGAAAAACAAATAACAATGAAAATCAATAAAGAAATAAAAGAAACAACTCCACTCACTAAGTCTTATGTGTGTCTAATAAAAAAACATTCCCACTCATTCTCTCTCCCTAACTCTCCCTCTCTCTCTCTTAACCGAATCAGCTCCTTACACTCTCTCTCCATTTCTTTCATCCACTAACTCTATCTCATCGCCTATTGCTTAAACATGCTCCTTCTTTGGAACCAACAAAACAATGCAAACAAAAACACTACAACTTAAACCGTATTGACAAGTAATATAGGACCAACAAATAACAAGGGATAAATCAATCTCTAGATATTTAGGGAACAACAGGAAAAGAGAAAAAAAGATGTACCTAATCAAATCTCACTCATACTTTGTCCCATGCTCTGGTGAACCATGTCACGCAATACATTCTAGTAATCTCAGCAGCTTTGTATCGCAGAGCTCTCTCTCTCTCTCTCTCTCAGCTTATTCTCTCCTCTTCTTCTCCCTTCATTCTTTTTGCGCCCGGTCAATCTCGGTCCTCTCTCCATGGGGAGCCGCCTGGCTTCTTTTTTTTTTTTTTTCTCTTCTTGTCTCTTCTCATTTCTTCCTTCTTCTTCCTGCCTTCCCCTCTTCTCTTCTCATTTCTCCTAACATTCGGTTCCCTCTCGAGCCAGCCCATGACCACTCTCTCTCTCTCCCTTTTTATGTCTCCCTAATCTCTCTCTATTGATCCAGGTCTTAGGTCGGCAGCATGGTGGTGGTGTATGGAAGTAGTGATATGGTTAGTTGGCTGGGAGTGGGTTGTTCCGGTTGGTGTGAGCAGGTGTTGAAGAGGAGTGATTTCAGGGAGATGTGGTAAGGTGGGATGGGGATGTGTCGACTGGAGGGGATAGAGGTTGGTGGTACAGGATATGGGCAGTCGGCGGGTGATGGTGTAGTGGCAGATTTTGGGGGAGTAGGGGTGAGGTGTCACGGAAGATTTTGGGGGAGTTGGGCATGGCGGTGGAGTGGGTGGGTGCATGAAGATGGAGGTGGCAGCACTTCTCTCAACCAGGTTTCGACACGTGTATATTAGTGTCCAGGCTCTTGAGGGAAGGTTCACATTCATATATATTTAAACTTGTATGTTCAAGATAAAAGCAGCTCCTAATGAACCGGAACCACCAATGAGAATAGTACAGAGCCTCGGAGCCTCGCGTCCTCGTTGGTCTCGGAGCATCGTGGTCTTATTGGTCTTGGATATCCTGTAGGCCTTGGAGCCTCGACACCTCCTCAGTATGGAGGCCTCGGAGCCTCGACACCTCCTCAGTATGGAGGCCTCGTCACCTCTTCAATACAGTAGTCTCGGCACCTCTTCAAGTGGACCTCGACATATTGATTCATACGCTGAATGTCAGGTGTACTGCGATGTACAAGTAGGGCCCATTCATATAAATGCAGAGACCACACTTCCTCCCTAGATATTCGCAAAGGAAAAGTCAACGGAATCCTAAGAAGAAAACCCCACTGTCCGATGGCTCAGCAGAAAATCACCTGATCACCAGATCAATGGGTGTAAATCATGCTCCAGGGAGGGCATTCCGCCACAACAGGAGACGTGTCCAGCTCCGACATCCAGACCACTCCCAACCTATAGCTAGAGGAAGCAAATCTAGGTACAGACACAAACATTTTTCTAGCGTTCAAGCTCAGAGCAAGCTAGCTACTAGAATCCCCTTCATTCAAAGGGACAGTCTTTTTTACTTGTCCCATACTGTTTGTCCCTCAAACTAACTTAGGCATTGGAGTGGCCAAAGGGTGTCTACACCCGACCCTCACTACGGTGTCCCTTCTTCCTTTTTGTAGAAACTACAAGCGAACTAAAGACCGATCCGGTTTGAGACGACAACAATATATATATATATATATATATATATATATATATATATATATATATATATATATATATATATATATATATATATCCGGGTTGGGTCAAGCTGGACTAGTCTGGGTTGATTGGGTTGGACCGGGTGCTACGCAGATGGGTGTGCACATGCCTGTTGGCTTAGCCATGGCTTTAAGGTAGCTATGTACACATTTGTGTGGTTACATTTGTTTTGTGACACTTCAGATTGTCGTTTGAGTTGGGTAAGATTTGAAGAAACACTGATTCACCCCCTTTCAGTGTCAAAACCTAGAAATCAATGATCTCCTTCACACTCAAGGACATATGTCTAGTATATCAAGTACTTAATAGATATGTCAAAAACTCTAGAGGCGATGATGGATGTAAAGTCAAACCATTTAAGACATCGACAGGCTAGGTTGACCCAATCTTGCATCCATACTCAAATTAGGGGCTAATAGACCATCACATTTTTGTAGTCGTCATCCTCATCCCCAGTAGTTTTAACTTCAGCGGATCTCACTATGGTAGTATGTAACCCTTTTCCAAGTGGCTTTCACTTTAATAGTAAGTAGCCTTTCTGGTTAACTCTACTCCAGGATTTCTATTTGACGAGAAGGGCATTAGGTAGTTACTCCTTTGCGGCTCTCACTCTACTGTAAGAAACCATGAAGCAAGCGCTCTTTAACCTATCCTATATCATGGTGGCTCAATCTAGCACCTATACCCCAAATTTAGCCCCACTAGGCACATAATGTGGCAAACATGATTGCTGTCCTTGAGCTTGTCCACCGGGATCCATAGAGATGTTTGGCTTAGGTAAAAGGGTCTCTTCAACTGAAATGGACTTACCTAGTTAATTAATCTCTAGAAAGTTTTTTGTAAATGAAACCATAAACTGGCGACCCACTTATATTATGGCGTCCTAATCCTCTCCGATGGGTACCGGCATTGGTGGGATGGCAGTGACTGTTGGATGACCGTCGAGTGGGAAGGCGGTAATCCGACGGTCATAATGCAAAGTGGATAGTTATGTTATTGTAGGTCATAAAACACAGGATTCAATGTCTAATTGAAAACTCAATGTCTTTGTAAGTCCGATGAGCTCTTATCCTATTTGTGATTTGAGAAAAGAGGAGACCAACGTCTCTGCAAATCGAGGAAGGCGGAGGACCAAGGTGAGGAAGAGAGAGCAGACGACGGCGACGGTTTCCTCGGAGGGCATTGCGCAAGGATCCATCTTGAGGTGATTCCCCGGCGAAATCAGTCCTATGAATCTAGGACGATGAGAGATCAGGTAATTTAGGGCTTTTTATTTCTTTGATTTTTCTTTTTAGAAAACTTGTATCTTCTTCGATTCTTCCTCTATAATTCCTATCTTCGATTCCTCCTCTTGTATGACATTCTGAGTTCACTTCTTCTTCTTCTTCTTCTTCTAAGATTCTGATATCCTTCTTTTTTTTTTTTCCCTTTCTTCTTCTTCTATGATTCTGATACCATTCTCTGCTGTCTTTTTTTTTTCTTCTTTTGTTTACTTCTATTTCTTCGATTTTGACATTCTGTTTTCTTATAGTCTCTTGAATCTTTGCATGCATTAATTTTTTGTTTTTATAATTATATGTATGTTTCTTTGTTTATTGCTTTGTTTTTGCTTTCCCATAATGACGACACTCCATCTATTGCTTCATCACAAAATAAAGATTTCGAGTTGCATTATCAAAGCTGGAGGTTGCCAAAATTGCTGTGTAAATGAAATGACGTTGCCCTCAACTAAAATCATATTCTTTCCCAGTTTTCTTTTTTGATGGTGGGTCCTCTTTTCTCTTTTTTTTTTTTTTTCCTTTTTCTTTTATTTTCTTCTTCTTTTCTTTTCACTTTCTTCTCTTTGGCTGAATTTTAGCTTCTGAAATATTATCGATGCATTTTATTGAGAAGATGGATCCCAAATGTGAGACTTGTGGTATCACATGTGTCACACGTACAACAAGTACAACAAGTAAGGGAAAAAAAAATGTCAGGAGGAAGTAATATTATTGCCCAAGCTGTCAATAGTTTGTTCTATGAATGTAGCAATTTAAGCAATGTCCATGTGGAGTAGGGCAACGCAAACTAAGAATGGAAAAAATGACAACAATTAGGGACGACAATTCTGGTGTTGCCCACGTTCCACAATATTGAGTATTAATCCATTCTCAGTTTTTAATTAATTATTGCCATTTCAATAAAAGTTGTCTTGTATAATTGTCAGTTTTTAATTATTAATATTTCAATGAAAGTTGTCTTGTATAATTGTCTTGTAGATGGATAATCCTAGATGCGGGATGTTCGAATGGATAGAGACAATGGAATGTTCTCAGGGTAATAGCACCAATACTGCAATTTCGGAGACAGGGGAATGCTCTCAATAGATAAGAGAAAGCTCGCAGACCATACATTAAATATAGCAATTGGTAGAAGTAGTTCCCCAGGTTATTTGAAAGGTTACTTAAGAAGAGTAATAAGAGCTAATTGGCAAAATTCTAGGTTGTTTGAAGAGCTACTTGAAGCTGTCGAGACAATAGAATTGAAGAATCCTGACGAGAGAATAATTAGTTGATTGTAGCTTGTATTTAGGTAAATTGTAGTATGTATGTACACTAGATTTGAAGAAGAATCCATGTTTCTATCTTATGCAATTGTTGCTCTTTTATTTTGTATTTTGGCTGTGTTGTTTATGAAAGATTAATTTTGCTAGGGAGTTTGTATTTATGAATCAACTAAACAATTTTTGCCTTTGCCATTTGGTGTTGAAATATATGACAAGTCAAGGTTTGATTATCGAAACAGGAATTAATTATTCATTTTCTACCCTTGCCTATCAAGAGTGATGTCTCTACATTTATCCATCATTTTGAGGGGAAACAATCATTTGATTATTACATATTTCGATTTGCAGCTATTTTATAATTTATGATTTGGTTAACTGATTATTGCCTTGGCAATTTGGTGCTGAATTATATGACCTGTAGAGGTTTGATTATAGAAACAAGAATTAATTATAGTTCTTCCCTTGTCTATCAAGAGTGATGTCTCCACTTCTGTTCATCACTTTGGTGGGGAGAGAATCATCTCCTCATGCTTTGCTCATGCCTTTGAAAGACAAGAAAAAGCATCCATGGCAAGCTTGTGGATATAGGAGACTTGTTAATATTGGCCTATTCTGCAGACACTTTTGAACTCCTTTTAAACATACAAACAAAGATTTTGCAGGAAAGTTGCATTAGTGCATTAGTGAAGGATCCTTCCCTCACATGAGCACTTTTTTCAGTGTGCCTGTTGATCTGCACTTTTCAAGGACTTTGACAAACTGCTGAAGTTCTTCATTCAACAGTTTTACTCATGCAAATATGCACGGTGTCCAATTCATCATGCAAATCCTTGATCACTGTAGAAGGATCGTCATTGTATTCTCTTTTGTTTCAAGTATATTCTCTCAATTTTTAGTTGAATGTTGTATCAGGGAATTTTGACAACTATTGCCTCAGATTTGCATTACAGATAAAAATCTGCAAGGAAGAAAGCCAATCGGCTCTTTAATCAATCTATATTCCTTAAAAAGGAAAAAGTGACTGATACAAAAAGGACAATCTCTATGGGTTGTAGAGTTAGAAAAGAGGAAGAAGATAGAAGAGAGGAAGAGGAAAAAGAGAGACCCTAATAATGATATGTATTGAGTTCCCTAATCAACTCAATATATAATAAGGTAACAAGAAAGACCATTTTTCGTCCAAATCTGAATGAGGTAACAATACATTTAAATCTCTTCCAATATTTTAAAAAGAGCAAAATTTCCAAGAAGGCCTTTCTAATAAGCTTGTTAAGTGGCCAAAATATATCCCACTGGCTGACTTTCTCAAGACAAATAGAAACATCAAAGTGAGGAATGAAACAAGGTTTCTAGTTGACTTTCTCCTCTGCAGAACAGAAACCACCTGGATCTTCAATATCTTTAATAAAATCTAGTTTTGTATTGACTTACTATCCAAATAGGGGTATTGACATGGTGCTTTCTAGAGACCCCACAATATGGCTACATGGATACAGAAGAGAGCATAAGAAGAGTACAAATTGGATGGGAAGATATTCCAGCATAACTCCAACCCAAGGAAAAAGATTACTCTGCATGCCAAACACAAAAAAAGGATAAACCATCCATGAGCTTAAATCTCAAAGTCAAAAGGTAAAATGCATACTGCAGTAGGGTTGGGAAAGGTGTTTTCCGTAGAAGAAATGGCAAGCAATAAAAATACCTGCACCACAACAACTTGCATAACCAAAGCTATCCACTTATTTTATTTTCGACCAGGTGACCCAAGGAAACTGTTGACAGTCCCTCATTTTTACAAATAATAATAATTGAAAAAGAGAAATGAAACCAAGGAAACTATTGACACAGCTAAGGAGGAAATAAAATTACTCTATTTAAAAAATGCAAATTATTCAACAAAACATATGGGAAAGTACAAAAGATGCAAATAAATGCTTCAATTCTTCAACCACAAAAGATTTTACATATTTCATGAACAGATGTTTAGAAATATAGATTACCTTATCCCATAGCAAATTAGTAAATCTCAGAATATCAATTTGGTTTGGGTGGTAATTGATTGTATCTGCAATGAAACAGAAGTACATAGCCTTATAAGTATTTTTTATCGAGATATAATGTGCCATAATAAGTTGAGACCGTATGTTTCACCTAAAACTACTTCCTTCATTAGGTTGAGAATAATGCACCATTGCTCTTGAGGATTGGGAAGAGAACAGCGCAGACTCTGAATGATCCAATGAAGAGAACAACGCAGACTCTGAATGATCCAATGGAAGGGATAAATCAAAATACAAGAAATGCTTAAAAAATGGCATATATCAATATTTGTATTTCACATCATTACCATTAAATACGATGTGAAGGAAGGATAGATCTCTGATGGTTGAGGATTTTGAGAAG
This sequence comes from Protea cynaroides, assembly GCA_028583415.1. Taxonomy (NCBI): domain Eukaryota; kingdom Viridiplantae; phylum Streptophyta; class Magnoliopsida; order Proteales; family Proteaceae; genus Protea; species Protea cynaroides. The sequence goes on along the minus strand of CM053271.1, from coordinate 48,123,822 downwards.
GTGCCAAATGAAAAGCCTCAAAAGGTGCCAAATGGGGAGGCTCAGAAGATGCCAAATGAGCCAAAGAAGGTGACTGGACCCGAGTAGGTTTCTTTCTCTTTCTTCCCTTTTCAAAACAATTTTTATGTCTTCTACCACCTTCCTGCCCCTCCTTCTTCTTTAGACCCTTCACATTTATGTAGGTAGTTTGCTCAACCAACTCTATAGGGACGGGATCCTGAATTCCTAGATCTCGAAGTTGCATGTACAACTCAGTAGCTGCTTTGGTAACCAGTGAATACCCCTCTACTGAATTACTAGCCAGTGATGCTAATTTCACCAGTTTAAGACATAATTATGTAACGTTGTGCAATCCAAATGAAGGTCATCTTCAATTTGGTTTCCCTGGCTGTCTTCCACTATAATGTGTCTTGTTGCCTTCGTCCATCTCCTAAAAATATAGGCCTCAGGTATAAATTTCTTATCTTTCATATGTTCTAAAATTTTCAATGCATGATAACATAGAATGCTAAATGTGTAAAACTTACTGCAACTACAATTTATTGAAGCCTCAGATGGTTTATATAAAACTTTAAACTCAGCTTCTTTACCCCGAAGCCCAACTACATACACTCGTAAATCATGACTCTCACCTTTATGTTTTACGTAGCATGCACTAGTGTCCACATATTCCTCATGGAATGCTGCAAATATTGTTGAAGTATAAATTTCTGTAGCCTGATTCATGATGGAAGATTTTGGATACATGCGGGATACTCCTCAGGATAATATATCAAAGAAAATCATGTTGCTGTTTGGAGTCGCCACCTAGATTAAGGTCAAGGACCTCTAAAAATGTAGTCTCACCATAAGGTAAGACTTCTATTGACTCGTAACCCAATGAATCTATTTTTTGGTCTATAAGAGATCGAGTAAGTATTCATGGTACAGTTATGGGAAGGTGTTAGGCACCTAAATTGCCTGAACGATATCGGCCTCTTATACTTTCCTTAGACTCTAATTTTGATTGTGTTTGGTCAACTGGATGACTAGGGTTCAATGGGGGAAGTCCTAGACCAAGTTTCTATGTTCTTCTAACCTAAGGTTCAACCAACATGTCTTAAAGCAAATAAACAAGCAAATGTACAGTACTATACAGTAAATCGGACCAAATGATGATTCAGTCTTGGATTGAATCTGAGACGTCCATCTCAAACTGCCTACGTATTCTATCCTGAAAATCAAATCTAAAACATAGTTTGAACGGATTTTATGTAATTAAAGATTGTGGAAGTGGCTTATGCATGTACTTCAATTAAATTCCTTATTCAAGTTAAAATTTATGCTTGGTGGATAATTCATGGGTGGTTGTAGTATCGTATTTGAGAACTCTCCCAAACTGCCTATGTATTCTAGAGGTCCTGAAAATCAGGTACAACATAGTTCGATTAAGGTTGTGAGAGTCAGATTTAGGATGTGCACCAAATTCCCTCCGTTTGGATTTGGGATATGTATCAAATTCCTTCTATTTTTGACAATATGATCTAGGGATGAGACCTAAACTCCTACCATTGCTGTTGTACTTTCTATTTAGGTTTGTAGGGTTTCCTATCCATATTTGCTTTGCTTTCCATTTTTAGGGTTTCCCATCCTTTTTCTTTATCTTTCCAATTCTAGGGTTTTCTACCTTAATTATTCTGTTCTTTCCAGTTTTAAGGTTTTCTACCCTAATCATTGTGTTTTTTTCATTTTAAGGTTTTAATTTTCCTAATTGTTGAGTTTTTTTTTTCCATTTTTAGGGTTTTACTTTCCCTAATTGTTGTGTACTTCAGAATTTATGCAAGTGTATCTCCAAACATAGCAGTGTAAGCATCTAAATATAGCATGTGAGCATGTGTAGCAGATAAACATAGCAATACGTATGTGTAGCAGACAGATATAACATTGAGCATGTGTATCAATCCTAACATAGCAATGGATCTAGATATAACATGTATAAACAATCCAACATAGCAATGTGCATCCAAATATAGCAGTAAGTAGGCGAGTAATCCAAACATAGCAAGCATGTGAGAGCATTCCAAATACGTAGTAAGTGAATAATCCAAATATGGTATGTGAGTAATCCAAATATGTAGCAAGTGAATAATCTAAATATGGCATGTAAGCATCAAGCAAAGCATGTGAGTTAATGTATCAAAACATATTTTCAGATCTGTGAGGACAAATGAATATCCACCCATCTCTGATGGACGGTAATGATTTGGAGTCGCCACCTAGATTAAGGTCTTGGACCTAAAATGTAGTCTCATCATAAGAAAAGACTTCTATTGACTCATTTGACCCAATATATCGACTTTGATCAATCAGAGAATGGGTAAGCATTCAAGGTATAGTTTGGGAAGGTGTTAGGCACCCAAGCTACTCGATCCAAAAATCGGCCTCCTATGTGATTCTACTTTTCTTAGACTCTATAGTTCTGACTATTCATGGTCAATGGATGATAACTAGGGCTCATGAGGGATCCTATGTCAAGTTGCTAAATTCTTCTAACTTAGGTTTAGCCAAACATGTTCACAAAATAAATAAACAATTAAGTAAAATAATATACAGTGAACCAAACTAAAGATGGTTCGATGATGGACTGAATCTGAGATGTCCAAGGCATCTCAAATTGCCTACGTATTCCAATCCTGAAAATTAACTCCATAACATAGTTCGAATGGATTGTGATTAAAGTTTATGGATGTGGTTTATGCTTAAGCTTCATTAGATTCAATTGTTCAAGTTGAAGTTTATGCTTGATGATGATTGAGATTGAATCTAGAGACAGCCTATGTGGGTCGAAGTGAATATGGATAATGATATGGGTATGGATATGGGAGACCTAAGGATACTAAGATGTGGTACCGTACTTGGAGAGGTCCTCTAAGTCGCCTATGTATTTCAAAGGTCCTAAAAATTAGGTACAACGTAGTTCGTTGTAATGGATTATGGATGTGGATTTCCTAGAACCACTCAGGTGTACTCTACCTTGATTTAGGAAATAAATTGGGTATTGGGTAGCCTAAGATCACTCAGGTGTACTCTACCTTGATTTAGGAAGGCTAAAGGGTATGTCTAAGACCACTCAGGTATACTCTACCTTGATCTAAGAAGACAAAAGGGGTGGCTAAAACCGCTTAGGTGTAGTCTACCTCGGTTTAGGAAGCCTAGATAGATAGTCTAAAACCGTTCAGGTGTACTTTACCTCGGTTTAGGAAGACTAAGATTTGCTAACCTAAGACCACTCAGGTGTACTCTACCATGGTCTAAGGAAGACTAGAATTTATTATCCTAAAACCACTCAGGCGTACTCTACCTTGGTCTAAGGAATACTAAAATTTACTGACCTAAAACCACTCAGGTGTACTCTACCTTGGTCTAGGAAGCCTATAATTCATTATCCTAAAACCACTTAGGTGTACTCTACCTTGGTTTAGGGATACTAAAATTTGCTAACCTAAAACCACTTAGGTGTACTCTACCTTGGTCTCAAAAGGTTAGAATTCATTATCCTAAAGCCACTCAGGTGTACTCTACCTTGGTCTAAGGAATACTAAAATTTTTTGACCTAAAACAACTCAGGTGTACTCTACCTTGGTCTAGGAAGGCTAAACTTGGCTAACCTAAAACCACTCAGGTGTCCTCTACCTTGGTTTAGAAAGCCTACAATTTGCTGACCTAAAATTACTCTGGTGTATTCTACCTTGGTCTAGGAAGCCTAGAATTTATTATCTTAAAGCCACTCAGATGTACTCTATCTTGGTCTAGGGATACTAAAATTTTCTAACCTAAAACCACTCAGGTGTATTCTACCTTGGTCTAAGGAAGCCTATAGGATTAGTCTATATAGATTGAAATATGGAACCATGTTTGGGTGTCTCACCAAACTGTTTATGTATCTTAGGGTTCAAAACTAAGAATTAGGATCCGCGTACTTCGGAAGCAGATTCAATTTATTGATGTGTTTTTCATTATCAAGTTGTGGAACTTAAATTCTCTATGGTTCGATTCACATCACACCTATTTAGTTCTCTATATTCTAGAGGAAAATGAGCTAATGGGTAGGGATTGTCCTAAGCTACCCTTGACTTAAAACCCTAATTTGGCATGTGTTGGGCTAGGTTTCATATCTCTTGATTAAAATTTATCATTTTCATTCTTACCCTTCCGATGAATGTGGGTGCCTACATACACGTCCCCATACCTAATATGTCTTCTAGGTGTACATACATGACAGTTCAACTAGGGTGTTACAGAAATTAAATTATTATCAATAATAAATATCATTCAAGCAAGACAAGTAACAGCATATATCATCTCAAATATAGCAATAAAGCATGTGAATAATCATAACAACAAGCATGTGAGCATCAAAAGGATAGACATAGTATCTCATGTATTATTCTCAACAAGGTATGTCTCAGTATGTCTCAGATGGGATTCTCTAGATCTCTTGTTTAGATTCAATTTATCTCTTCAATAATGTATCAAGATCCAATCCTCAATATAATAGTTTGGATTCAATTTATCTCTTCAATAATGTATCAAGATCCAATCCTCAATCTAATGGTTTGATTTCTTCAAAACATTATCATCAAGATCAACACTCTGATTTCATCAAAGCAGCCAAGATCAAAGGCTCAAATCTCACATCAAGTTTAATCATAATCAAACTAAGATCCAATGGTTCAAATTCTTTTAAATCATTTCATCATGATTAGATTAGGAAATCAATAGCTCATATCACTCCTAATGTCAATCCAATTGTTCAAATCTCTTCAAAATCATAATCTAACCGTTCAAATTCATTTATATCAATCATCAAGATAATCAGATGGTCTAGATTCATTTATATCACTCATGATGTCAATCCAATGGCTTATATTGCTCATAATGATAATTGAACCATTCGAATTGCTCTAAATCATTCATAATTAAGATCCAATGGTTCAAATTCTTTTAAGATGCTCATGATCAAGATCTAATGGTCTATATTTCATATCACTCATGATCAATGGCTAGATTCATTTCATTACAAGATCCAAATCAAAATTAAACATCCAATGGCTCACAATTAATATTCCCTCATGATTCAAATAAAAATTAATCATCCAATGGCTCACAATGAAAATCTCTCATGATCTAAATAAAAATCAATCATCCAATGGCTCACAATTAATCATATCAAAACTCAAGATCAATGGCTAGATTTAATCACATCAAATTTCAAGATCAATGGCTAAGATTTAACCATGTAAAAATTTAACATCATATGACTATATTTTCAATCACATTGAATTCAATCATCAATTGTCAAGATTTTATTCACATTAAAAATCCTAAATCAAAGGCCATGTTTTATTCTCATTAAATTCTAGATCAATGACCATAATCCAGTGTCATCAAATTCAAAGATCAATGGTCCAATTTTATTTATCATAATTCTAAGCATATGGGGTCAATCAATTTCATCAAAATTTCAAACATATGGGATTGATCAATTTCATCAAATTTCAATATGTGATGGGATCAATTTCATAAAATTAAATTTAGGCACATTGGATCAAATTATCACATGAAATTCAAGCATATGGCTAGACCATTGTATGATCAAAGTTCTCGGTGGTGATGTGGATTAAGCTCTTCATTCCTCTATATTTCACACAATGGGGCAGTTCTATATTTTTTTCACATGGCATTGAGATCATAACGATACAACCACATGTCATTAAGATCACACATCAGGATAAAATCTGATTTCTCCAAGAGAACATAGCAGACATCTAATGAATTCATGGATCTTCATCTATAAGCCTACCGAAACTTTCTGGTATTCATTGAGGTTCGTAAACAACGTAGAAAATCATAAAAATCATATATCAAGGATTATCTAAAGAAAACAAAAATACCTGGAGAGAGATCGACAAAGGGAGACAGTATGCGAAGTCACCAAAACTGATTAAGCTGCATAGAATTCTCGATGGAAGACCCGAATAGTGGATTCAATTGAAACCCCAATCAAAGCAAAATAGTTTGAATCAGCGATGATTGAGTTTTTTTTTTTTTCAATAAGAATTGCTCATGAAGATCTAACCACCAATCCTCTTTCTTCATTTTCTTTCCTATTAACTCTTTTTTTTTTTTTGCATTCATTCTCTTTCTAAACACTCACCCATCCTCTCCTCTCCAATGTCATCACCCACAAAGGGATAAAGATCCCATGTATACACCTAACACCAACTCTTTTGTCAATGGTGTCAAGAGAGCTCTAGAATTTGTCGTGGTTTGAGGCAACATGGGGTTTTGGGTTTTTGGTCGGTGAGATGGAAAACACAAAGAGATGCAAGCTTATGAAATAAGAAAAACAGATGGGGTGAGATGTATCGGCTACAGTATAATGGTTTGGAGTTTCAGATCTGTAACAGATAAGATGGTTTGTCGGTTGATGAGGACTGTAGGTATAATGGAGGATGAGTGTAGCAAAGTGAGGTGGTGATGTTGTAGGTAAGTGTTCACTTATTTTGCTTCTTCTTCTTCTTCTTCATCTTCTCCTCTCTCAATCGGTCTCTCTTCTTCTTTCATTCTCAACTCTCTCTCTCTCTCTTCTTCCCTTGCCCCGTTTTTGATTTTTTTTCTCTTTTCTTCCAAATCTCCACCGACTCTCTCTCTCTCTCTCTTTATTCTTTCTTTTTTTCTATTTTTTTCCTTATTTTCTCCAATTCTCCCCACCGACTCTCTCTCTCTATTCGGTCTTCCTTTTTGATTTTTCTTCTATTTTTATTTTTAGAGTCCAACCGACTCTTTTCTTCCTCTTTTTTTCCTCTTTTATCGACTCTTTTTTTTTTATTAGATTTTCCCTTTTTTTTTTCTTTCTTTCCTAAAACTGAAATCCTTGATCTATAATTTTTTTTTAGATTTTAATTTTTCTTTGAAAGTCTCTCACGGTTCTCTCTCTTTCTTAGACTTAAACCCTACTGGGTCCCCCTAATTAGGTCTCCACAGCTCTCTTTTTCTCTTGCCCTATATTATTTATTTATTATTATTATTTTTCTTTCCATTATTCTCTCCATTGTCGACTCACTCTCGGATTCTCTATAAATATAATGTATATACATATATAATAGCAAGTTATATAACATGCATATCAATATATGCATAATATACACTATATGATACTATGCACATGAATTGAACTGGTTTGGTCTGAGTTGATCTGTTCAAGGTTGACTGAGCTGGACTGACTTGAATGAGTTGGACCGACATGAGTTGACTAGGTTGAAATGATATGGGTTGAGCTGGGTTGGGCCAAGATTGGTTTTTCTCTTTCTATCATTTCATGAGTCATTTCTGCTACCATTTCGTATGGAATCTTTTGACGGCCTCTGCCCTAATTTTTTCATGTTCACTTTGTAGAACATTAAAAATGAGAAATACTAAAATTTGAATCACCTCATTTGGACGTAAAATGACCAACTTATGAATTTCTGAAGTTTAAACAGGTCAATTTACGATAATTCGACTAACAACTATGCATGGGATGCCTTGGAGACCTCTGCCTCAAATTCTCCATGTCCACTTTGTAGAGCACTAAAAATGAAAAATATTGACATTGTAATCATCGAATTCGGACGTCGGATGAGCAAGATATGAGAAGATGAAGTTTAAATAATTAAACTTATGATAATTTGCATGCAGGCCCTTGGATGATTTAATTTCTAGAAAATACCCTTATTCTTATTCCCAGACTAAAATCTCCATTTGACATAAGAATTGAGCAATTATGGTCTCATTTTGAAGGTATTTCCCAGACCTACGCGTCCATGAAAGTTACAGCCCATGACCTTGCTGTGGGGCCCTCCGAAGACCGCCCCTAAGTCGCAGTCAAAATCCAAACCTCGCATTGAGATCCACCAGCTTGCCATATGTATTCACTTGTGCTCTTGGACACTAGAGACCATTTCAACTCTTCTCAAAACACTATAGAGAGCATGCCGGGACTGATCGACTATCACTTCTGAGAGAGTTTCACTCACCTCCCCTGTATTTTCCAAACTTTCTTTCACCTCTCCCACTTTGTTGTCTACATTCCAGTAAGACTTTGTTCAGCTAGGGATGGCAAAAATAGGGTGCTTATAGATACCTCTCTTTAGTCGAGATTGTATCAATTGAGGGTAACGATAAGAGAACTGTATTTTTGCTTCTCATATTGGAGAGACGAAAATTCAAAGAGATAAGATCATCAAACCCATTCCACTCAACATTTATCCATATACCATGGCAAATAGAAACTAGAAAAAATTGTTCACATAAACCAATAAAAAACAATGACAGTCAGAATGCATACTCCAAATGAAATTAGGGAGGAAATTGAAATGGTTCTCACTAGGTCATGAACTTTGTCTGATTACATAGCTTTAAAGAAAATGACTGGATCAAAACACTAAATGAGTGTTCAAACACATCTAGATAAATCATAAAGAATCCTTTGAAGAGTCCGCTTATCCCATCCACTAGTAATAGCCTCGACCAGGTCATGGCTTAATTCTTTAGGTGCTTCAAAACCTGTTCCCTTCTTGTTGATATCTCTCAATGTTCCATATTGATGGAATAGATTTGCAGGTGAATAAAATGAAGTGTGTGTCAAACCCATGATCTGAACATCTGCACTGCCTGGGGTGTGTGTGATAACTTTCTCTGTATTTCACCAACTATAGTTCCATTTGATGCCTAAAATGGTCATTTGCTGAAGACGTGACAGCCAATTTGTGTCAACTTGATATACAGTAGGATCTGCCCTCTTTACTAGATGATAACGGTCAAGACTTGGTGCTCCGAGTTCCTCTACCAGACCCAACCTTTCAACTAACCAGATTTGAAGCAAGTATAATGAACCATTGAACTTCTCTAAGTGACATCTGCCTTGGAGATTTGTTGCAAGATCTAGTCCCCTCAGAGTCTCTGCTAACACAGTAGGTACGTTGTCTCCTTGACGATCTGCATGTCCAATGAGATCAACAATGATAGGAGATCCTATAGATTCTTGATTCTGCAGTAATGTTTGAGCAATGATGCAATATAGATAGACTCGTCTCCTCAATGTTTTTACTTCATCACCTTCAGGTTCCTTCCATGCATAGGTATCTATCATGGGTTGCAATTTCAATCTTTGGTCTTGAACGAACAATCTTGTTTCTTCTTCATTCCAGCCAAAGAAGTCTCTTATTCTCTGCTTATAATCTCTCTTAGGGGATGGTCTAAACATCTTTCTTTTTTGTGGATAAACGAGGCATGCTATGAATTCTTTGATAGTAAGGCACAATTCGGCTTCACCAAACCTGAATATATGAGCTATGAGATCCCAGCACTGGATATCTACTTTTAGTAAACCTGGGCACAATTTTACTTTCATCATTTGGAGGAGGACGTTCAAGTGAATCTTCTCTATGAATGAATGATTTTCAGTGAATTTCATATGCCAACTCCAATTCTTCAATGCTCTATCCATCTTCACCATGCTGTTTGACGAGTAAAAGCTCTAGAGTGCTCACCAAAGTCGACCTATAGAAAATCCAGACCTACAACAGAATTAGTAGGGAAATCATTAAAACTTTCTTACACTGTAATTGTTAGACACATTAAAAACCTTAGTGAGTTGTGCATGAAATATGTGCATATGCATAACCTTGTATGGGCCTAAGTTTCTAAATCAAAAGACAGGTGAGAGAGGATGAAGGCCAAACTCGGTTGATAAGAAGCTATCCAGATGAGTTTCCCATTAGGAGGATCTTTTGGTTGTTTATGTAGAATGGTCGATCCCTCCGAAGAGATACCATTTTATGGGCTTGAAAAGGAAGGGCTCTTTGGAATCTTTGGATGCCGTTGAATGTAATGAATGATAGATAAGAGTTCTAGCCAGATTTATCATTATCATTGTTTTTAGATTGACATGCCCACTAGGGTCGATATCAAAAGATGTGAAAGATGAGCTTGATATGCAAATCTTGGAAAATCCATTGGATAGATGAACGGATGAAAGAGCTTAGTTAGAAAGCAGGAAGTTCTTCCTTTAGTTATGATGAGATGATGAAACCATTCCTGAGTGGCAGGATGTAATAGCCTCTTTGGAGAATCCAACCCAATTTTGTTGTAAAGTCCTCCAAATGTCGTTTCATTGTCGGCTTCCGTAAATGAAAAACCAACTGCATTCTCCTTTTTTTTTTTTGGAAGAGTGCAAAGGCTAGACATGATATTGTTTCACCTCATCAAGGTTGATCAAGTACTGTAACTCTTTATCGTCCAGATCTATTAACCGAACTGCCTTTCTAGGTAAGATTTCTTTCACTATGAATGGTCCACTCTAGTTTGGATGAAATTTACCCCTGGGGTCATGGATAGGCGCTCTTTGCTCCTTCAGTACTAGATCTCCTACAACCAAGTGACTAGTATAGACCTTCTTATTAAAAGTGGTGGTCATTCTTTGTTGGTACTTCTTTGCATTGTCAGCCTCTTTCATTCTCCTTTCATCAATGAGGTTCAACTCTTTATAATGGGATCGAAGCCATTCAGCTTCAGGGATTTTGGACACCATTAGGATCCTCAGTGATGGCACTTCCATTTCTACTGGGAGTACTGCTTCCATACAATATACTAAAGAGTAAGGCATTTCCCCAGTAGATGTCCTTATAGAAGTCCTATATGCGCATAATGCATACGATAGCCTGTCTACCCAGTCACTATGAGTTTCTACCATTTTTTCGAGGATGACCTTGACATTCTTGTTGGTGACCTCTACTGCTCCATTTGTCTGTGGACGATAAAGGGAGGAACGATCCCTTTGGATGTTAAACTTCTCATACAGCTCTTGTACCTTTCCTCTAAAGTGTTGACCTTGATCTGAGATTAGAGCATGAGGCATCCCATGTCGACAGATGATATGCTCTTGGAGGAACTTGACTATCTTATTTGCCATGAGTTTAGCATATGACTGAGCTTCTACCCATTTGGTAAAATAATCGATGGCTACTAAGATGAACTCGTGTCCATTTGATGTTTTTGGATGAATTTTTTCGATCACATCTATACCCTAAGTTAAGAATGGCCAAGGTAAACTGAGAGTGCAATTCTATAAGAGGTTGGTAAAGATCTAGCATTTGTGGCACTTCTTCACAAACTCCGCGCAATCTGTTTCCATCGTGTTTCAATAGTACCCCATTCTCAAGATTTTCTTTGCAAGCATCCTAGCATTCATGTGTGGTCCACAAACTCCTTGATGTATCTGCTCAATGAGGGTTTGTTCTTGCTCTTCATCGACACAAACCAGTTTCACCCCATCGTATGTTCTCTTGTATAGGACATCTTCACAGAGGATGAACTGTGAAGCATTTCATCTCATTGTCTTCTTCTCTCTTGTTGTAGCATCTGCGGGGTATTTACCTTCTCTAATAAAGTCTAGTGCAAACCAAGGTCTTCCATCAACTGTCAATGCATTAACTTCTGCATATGTCAGCTGCCTTCTTCTTTCTATCATCAAGGGTCTTGTGCATTCGATAGGATCACCACTGGTCATTGAAGCCAAGGTAGCCAATACGTCAGTGTATTTGTTTGGGTTCCTTGACGAATAATCGAACTCTATCTCTGTAAAGCTCTGAGCCAGACTAATTGCATGCTACTGATAAGGTATCAATTTTTCATCATTGGTTTTCAATCCCCTCTGACTTGGTAGATGACGATGGACGAATCCCCATACACTTCCAACTTCTTGATGCCTATTGCAAATGCAGCTTTGAGCCCCTTGATGCAAGCTTCATATCCTACAGTATTGTTTGTACACTCGAACTCTAATTGGAGTAAGAATGGTATGAATTCCCTTCTGGATCTATAAGTAATACCCTCGCTCTGCACCCTTTATGGTTGGCGGCTCCATCAAAGAACATCATCCATGTATCTTCTTTCTTTTCTTCTTCAGCCATGTGAACCTCTTCATCAGGAAATACATCTTCCAAGTTTCTGAGATTATCTTTGACTGGGTGAGCGGATAAATGCTCTACAATTGCACTCCCCTTAATGGATTTTTGTGTAACATATGTGATATCAAATTCAGACAACAATAGTAGCCATCGAGCTAGTCTTTCAGTCAACGTTGGCTTCTCAAATAGGTACTTCAATGGGTCCATCTTTGAAATGAGTATGACAGGGTACGATAACATGTAGTGTCTCAACCTTTTAGTTACCCAGACTAGAGCCGCACATGTCTTCTCCAAGGGTGTATAGTTTAACTCGTAGCTTGTAAATTTCTTGCTCAAGTAATATATTACTTTTTCTGTACGTCCATCGTCATCTTGTTGGGCTATTATTGTCACACCCCAATTCTGAACCAACCAGAATGGTGTGAGTGAACCGTCACTGAACCAACGGTTCACACCAGGATCTTGAATAAACCGTATCCACTCATATAAACCATTGCACATAACCAACATCAGAATATAAATAATACAGCGGAAGTTTTTAAATAAATGAACTGAGTATCTATTGATAAATTTAAATAACAAAATCAATTATCCAAATTTTCAAAGATAAAATATAATATCCTTACATCCACTTAATCCAACTGAAAATAATTGAAAATAAATAGAAGTCAATCAAAGGTACACGCAGAAAGAACACTCACATGAAGCATCATGCTCGTCCTCTACTGCCTGTATGTCCAGGGCAGCAACGCCACCATACGTCGGAGTGTTCATATAGTCGTCCACCGTGTAACCTGCATCAACATCTAAAAACAATGTACGTACAAAGGGTGATCTCACAACTTAGCTCAGTAAGACAATCAGACAGTTTCAGAATATTATGCATGAGTAACAATCATTTTATGCTGTGGTCTGGTTTAAGTTTGCAATGTGCTATAGAAAGGTTTGGTGGCCCCCGCACCTCTATACACGAGTGTGTGGCACCGCACAGTAGATCACACTACCACCGACCCACATGCACCCATCATGGGATAGAGATAGAGCTAAGGTATACCCACACCTCCCCTGATACTCCACCCATACCAGTACCTAAGCCCCTACAGGCCAGGGCTTGCAAACTGGGCTCGCAACTAACCAATCCTATATGTCATCAATGTAGGCTTTATCCCAACACAGCCGTCTACAGCATAGAGATAGAGCTAGAGCGTGCAGGCCGGGCAGGAGACCACAATACCTCACCTCCCCCTGATACCCTATCCGCAACTAGCACACTAGGATAGAACAATACGCAGGTAGACCCTATCCCAACATAACTCCCTATGGCATAGAGATAGAGCTAAATCATCGTGGCCAGGCCAGCGTCAACATCAGAGACCACAATGTCACATCATCAGGGCCAGGTCAACATCAACATCGGAGATACCGTGCCACGACCTTCCCCTAATACCCCACCCATACCAAGCATGTTAAAATAGAATACTACAAAAGGTGCCAGAGTGAGGAATGATCCTAGGCCCCATGCCCTTCCCACTCCACACTCCAACGAAAACAACCACATGCCTAACAATCACATCCTATCATATGGAATATGCATGAACAATAATAATAACTGGAAATAAAGATGGCATGTGAATATGCACAAACATCACATCATTATTCAGAGTCATTAACAAAGATTTACTGTCCATTAATTATTAGGGTTTAGGTCAGATCCCTTATCTGACGCTCGTTTGATAGCTCGCTCCACGTCGCAAGATCCAAACGTGCTATCACAGAGTCCTACATTATATTAGGGTTCAATTAGAATAGTTCTTAGGGTTTCACGTTGGTCGAAAAACCAACAAAGTCCAAAATCAGCCTTTCAGAGCTGACCGGTCACAACATACCGGTCGCAGCTCTGTGAGAAAACTGGCGACCGGTATGGTCGACCGGTATGTCTCCGGAAGACCATACTTTGGGTTTTTCGACTACCGTCGATCATTCTCCATGGTTTCCAGGGTTTCTCCTATCCATTCTAAGTCTGAGCTTTGAGTTAGAGTTATCTTCAACTCATTCAAGTCTAGTTTTGATGATAATCATCCTAGAACTCGAATCTAGGGTTTGACAGAAATTTAGGGTTTAATGGCCAATTAGGGTTTTAGATCAATACCTGTTTTGCATGGTATTGATCCACCCATACAACTATCCTAGAGTCATAAAGTAAGAAGAATGATTCAAACACTTACCGTTGACTGGCATAAGGTGAGCGTCATCGAACGGCAAGGGCAGCACTTCCTTCTACTTCCTAGCTTCTTCTCCTTCTCCAACCTCTTTCTCCTCTCTAGGGTTTGTGAGAGATAATGGAAAGGATTCTAGGAGGCTTAGAGGGGATTAAATAGGCTAGAAATTAGGTTTAGGAAGCCTCTTAGGATTAGGAAAGTCTTAGGATTCGGAATTGGGAAAGTGGGACCCGCAGAGATCCATTTCTGGATCTTGCTAGTCTGCTGCGCAGACCATACCGGTCGACTGGTACCAAGACCGGTACCATCGACCGGTCAACATAAAATAATGATTATTTGACTGTCTTTGTTCCAATTTCGTACCTGTTTGTCATCCGCTCGTCCCATCTGGCCCGGTGATGATCAGAAGACCTGTTACGACATGAAATCAAGGTTTAGATCGGGTTCACGGAGTGCGGGTCTTACAACTCCCCCAACCTTAAAAGAAATTTTGTCCCTGAAATTTGCATGTAGGTCTCACAACTCCCCTACCCTTAAAAGAAATTTTCGACCTCGAAATTTGAACGTATCTTGATTGTCGAAAAGATTAGGGTACTCCTTTCTCATCGCGCTCTCCTCCTCCCAAGTAATTTCTTCGACATCTTGGCTTTTCCAATGCACCTTCACATAATGGATATCCTTGCTTTGAAGTTGTTGTACCTTTCGGCTTGAGAGCATCACAGGTACCACTTCAAATGTTAGGTCCTCTGTCAAGTCTGGGGGGTCTGCTGTCAAGATGTGTGATGAATCCCTGACATACTTCTTCAATAACGATACATGGAACACATCATGAATGCTTGACATAGATGGTGGTAGATCCAATTGATATGCTACATTACCACGTTTGGTCAATATCTCGTATGGTCCCACATACTTGGGGCATAGCTTTCCCTTCTTACCAAACCTTTTCAGACCTCGCACCGGTGATATCTTCAAGAATACTTTGTCACCCACTGCAAACTCCAGATCTCGACGTCGATTATCCGCATAGTGCTTCTGTCGAACTTGAGCTGTCTTTACTCTCTCCTTAATCTGATCAATCACTCGATAAGTTTCTTCAACAAACTCCGGTCCTACAATTCTTCTTTCTCCCACCTCATTCTATAACAGAGGTGTTCGACACTTCTTCCCATAGAGTGCTTCATATGGAGCCATCTGAACTGTATCCTGATAGCTATTATTATAAGAAAACTCAATAAGCGATAGCTTCTCGTCCTAAGCTCCCTTGAAATCTAGGGCACAAGCTCGGAGCATATCTTCTAAAATTGGATAGTTCGTTCTGACTGCCCGTCCGTCTGAGGGTGAAAAGCTGTACTGAACTTCAACTTTGTTCCCATAGCTTTCTGTAATCCTTCCCAGAACTTTGATGTAAAACGAGGGTCTCTATCAGATACTATGCTTTCTGGGACGCCATGAAGTCTAACTATATTATCAACATATAGCTTGGCCAGCTTGTCCATGGTATACTGAGGTCTAACCGCAATGAATCGTGCTGTCTTGGTGAGTCAATCGACTATTACCCAAACTGCATCCACTGAACTTGGTGTCAAAGGTAGGCCAGTGACGAAATCCATAGTGATGCAATCCTACTTCCACGCAGGCTCCAGGAGTGGTTGCAGCAAACCTGCTGGTCTCTGCCTTTTTGCTTTAACTTATTGACTATTCAGACATTGGAACATGAAACGAGCAATATCTGCTTTCATACCCCTCCACCAATACAGTCTTCTTAAATCATGGTACATTTTGGTACTTCTTAGATGTACCGAATATGGAGTGTAATGAGCTTCAGTCATAACTCGATCTCTGATATTGCAGTCTTCACTCTCAGGTATACATAACCGTCCACGATACCTGAGTACCTTGTCTGAATCCAAGGTAAAGTCAGGATTGCTCGTACCCTTCTCTAGGTCTTCTTGCATTGTCTTGAGATGTGGATCCCGTAGGATTGCTACCTTGACTTCAACAACCAGATTCGATGAGATCTTCAAAGCTGCGAACATCATGGTGAACTTATGAATTAAGCCTTGCTCGACTGGATCTTCTGCCTTCTCTATTATATACTCTTCATCGCCTTCAATTGAACTTGAGGCTGCAGCACATAATGCGGCATTTGTACTTGGTCCTGCCTCAGGTTTCGATGCCCACTTCCTACTTAAGGCGTCAGCCACAACATTTGCTTTACCCGGATGGTACTGGATGTCACAGACATAATCTTTTAATAACTCCAGCCATCTCCTTTGTCTCATATTCAGATCCTTCTGAGTAAAAAGATAAGTTAAGCTCTTGTGATCTGACTTAATCTGAAACTTTTCACCATACAAGTAGTGTCTCCAAGTCTTGATTGCGTGTATAACCGCTACTAACTCCAAATCATGCGTAGGATAGTTCTTCTCATGCTCTTTTAACTGTCTTGATGCGTAAGCAATCACCTGTTCTCCTTGCATCAATACACACCCAATACCCAATCCTGAAGCATCCGTATATAAGGTAAATGGTACGCTTAGTTCTGGGATGGTCAAGATAGGTGCAGAGACTAGTCTTGACTTCAAAGTCTGAAAGCACTTCTTGCACTCATCTGTCCATATGAATTTCTCCCCCTTCTTGGTTAATCTGGTGAGTGAAACAACGATCCTGGAGTAATCCTCCATGAATCTTCTATAATAACCAGCCAACCCAAGGAAACTACGAATCTCCGCAACAGATTTTGGTGCTTCCCATCCTACTATAGCAGCTATCTTACTTGGATCAACCTTGATACCGTCTTCAGATACTACATGGCCCAAGAAAGCCACTTCCTTCAGCCAAAACTCACACTTCTTCAACTTGGCATAAAGCTTCTCCTTTCTCAGCCGTTGTAGGGCTCTTCTCAAGTATGTTGCATGAGTCTCTCTGTCCGTTAAGTAGACCAATATGTCATCGATGAATACGATGACCGAAGTGTCCAACATATCATGAAACACTCGGTTCATCAGTTCCATGAACGACGCTGGTGCATTAGTCAATCCGAATGACATAACTAGAAACTCATAATGCCCATACCTTGTCCTGAAAGCAGTCTTCGGAATATATCCGGCCTTGATCTTCAGTTGGTGATACCTTGATCGGAGATCAATCTTCGAGAAAACCTTTGCACCCTGCAATTGATCGAACAGATCATCGATTCTAGGCAAAGGATACCGATTCTTGATCGTTAATTTGTTCATCTCACGATAGTCGATACACAGTCGTACACTTCCGTCTTTCTTCTTGACAAATAATACAGGTGCTCCCCAAGGCGATATGCTAGGTCGTATGAAACCCTTATCTAACAATTCTTGTAATTGGGTCTTCAACTCTTTTAACTCGATAGGGGCCATCCTCTACGATGATTTAGACACTGGTGCCGAACCTGGCATAAGGTCTATCACAAATTGTAAGACCCGTACTCCGTAAACCCGGTCAAAACCTTGATTTTGTGTCGTAGCAGGTCTTCCGATCATCACCGGGCCAGACGGGACGAGCGGATGTCAAACAGGTATGAAATCGGACCAAAGACGATCAAATCAACATGATTTTATGTTGACCGATCGATGGTACCGGTCTTGGTACCGGTCGACCGGTCAGCTCTGCGCAGCTGACTACGGAGATCCAGAAATTGATCTCTGTGGGTCCCATTTTCCTAAACCCTAATGCCTAAACCTTCCTAATCCTAATAGGGTTACTAAACCCTAATTCTAGCCTATATAAACACCCTTAAACCTCCTCAAATCCTTTCCATTGTCTCTCACAAACCCTAGAGAAGAGAAAGAGGTTGGAAATGAGAGGAAGCTAGGAAGAAGAAGAAGGTGCCGCCATTACCGTTCGACGACGCTCACGTTACGCCAGACAACGGTAACTGTTTTAATCATTCTTCTTACCCTATGATAGTTATAGGGGTGGATCAATACCATGCAAAGTAGGAATTGATCTAAAACCCTATCTGGACATTAAAACCCTAAGTTGCCGTCAAATCTTAGATTCGAGTTCCGAGATGATATTCATCGAAATAAGATTTGAATGAGTTGGGGATAACTCTAACTCAAAGATTAGACTTAGAATGGATAGGAGAAACCCTGAAAATTCAAGGAAATCGATCGACGGTAGTCAAAAAAACAAGTGTATGGTCTTCCAAAGACATATCGGTCAACCATACCGGTTGCTAGGTTGCTCACAGAGCTGCAACCGGTATGTTGTGACCGGTCAGCTCTGAAAGGCTGGTTTTGGACTTTGTTGGTTTCTGACCAATGTGAAACCTTAAGGAAACTATTTTAATGGAACCCTAATAATATTGTAGGACTTTGTGACTTTCCGTTTGGATCTTGCGACGTGAAGCAAGCTAACAAACGAGCGTCAGGTAAGGGAATCTGACCTAAACCTAATAATTAATGAACAGTAAATCTTTGTTAATCACCTGAATATATATGATGTGATGTTTATGCATATTCACATGCCATCCTTTACCTTCAGTTATTATTAGTGTTCATGCATTGATAGGATGTGATTGTTAGGCATGTGATTATTTTCGTTAGTGTGTGGAGTGGGGCATGGGCCTGGGATCATTCCTCACACTGGCACCTTTTGTAGTATTCAATCTTAACATGCTTGGTACGGGTGGGGCATCAGGGGAAGGTCGTGGTACGATGGTATCCGATGTTGATGATGGCCTGGCCATGGTTATGTGGCATTGTGGTCTCCGAGGTCGACGCTGGCTTGTCCACGATGCTTTAGCTCTATCTCTATGCCGTAGGGAGTTATGTTGGGATAGGGTCTACCTGCGTTATGTTTCTATCCTAGTGGGTTAGTTACGGATAGGGCATCAGGGGAGGTACGGGGATGCCTTAGCTCTATCTCTATGCCATAGACGGCTGTGCTGGGATAGGGCGTACATTGATGACATATAGGATTGGTTAGTTGCGAGCCCAGTTTGCGAGCCCTGGCCAATAGGGGCTTAGGTACTGGTATGGGTAGAGCATCAGGGGAGGTACGGGGGTATCTTAGCTCTATCTCTATTCCATGATGGGTGCATGTAGGCCGGTGGTGGTGTGATCCATGCGGTGCCACACACTCGTGTATAGAGGTGCGGGGGCCACCAAACCTTTCTATAGCACATTGCAAACTTAAACCAGACCACAGCATAAAATGATTGTTACTCATTCATAATATTGTGAAAATGTCTGATTGTCTTACTGAGCTAAGTTGTGAGCTCACCCTTTGTATATACATCATTTTTAGATGTTGATGCAGGTTACACGGTGGATGACTACATGAACGCTCCGGTGTATAGTGATATTGCTGCTTTGGGTGTACAGGCAGGAGAGGACGAGCATGACGCTTCATGCGAGTGCCCTTTTTGCATGTACCTTTGATTGGATTTTTATTTATTTTAATTATTTTCGGTTGGATTAAATGGATGTGAGAATATTATTTTTTTTATTTGAATTTAAATAATTGAATATTTTATTTAAATTTATCAATAGATTCTTGGTTCATTCTATTTAAAGACTTCTGCTGTATTATTTATATTCTGATTGTGGTTATGTGCAATGTTTGTATGAGTGGACACGGTCTATTCGAGATCCTGGTGTGAACCGTTGGTTCAATGATGGTTCATTCACACCATTCTGGTTGGTTCAGAATTGGGGTGTGACAACTTGGTATCAGAGCGACCGGTATGTTGCGACCGGTCAGCACCTGAATAGCCAGAAAAATCTCAGAAAAATTTTAAAAATTTTGTAAATTTAAATTTTCCTTTTTGCGACTGTTTCACCTTATATTGTTCAAGACTAACACCACTATTGCTTCATTCACATGTGTTATGTCTTCAACTCAGATCCAAACAGAATAGTCTGAGATGGTGGGCGAAAACGGTCGTAGGGGTCGAAAGCGTCACCAGGCTAGGATGCGCCTCGAGGAAGAAGAACAGGTTGAACCAGGCCATGTTAGAGAGCCAAGCCCGGATGTTGAGGAAGAACAGGTCCTAAGGGTACCGACAAATTTACCTGGCCCAACCTCATAGGAATTCTGAGACCATTGTTACAAACCTGGTCTATCAAATGCAAGCTCAGTAGAAAGAATTCCTGAGCGAGATCTTGAAGATGTTCAGGCCACCGGGTTCTGTTCCCACAGGAGGTATGCCCGAGTCTGGAGGCAATAATACTACACAGCCGACGCATGGTAGTCCAGGGCCGATGGGCCAACCCCAGAATGTACCACCACCGCACCAGTTTTCGTCATCTTCTGCTTATCAGGGAGCATATCCGTATCCACCACCATGGTACGGAATGAATACATATGGACAACATGATCTGAGCAGGGCGGTGGATAGATTCCTAAAGTTGAAGCCTTCATCATTCACAGGTAAGACCGGGAAACCATTGTGGCCAATACAGTGGGTTGCAGAGATGGAGAAGAATTTTCGACTGATGACTTGTACCGAGGATGAAAAGGTCCTATTTGCCACTCACATGCTGAAAGAAGATGCTATAGTAGGATGGGAAGCACCAAAATCTGTTGCAGAGATTCGTAGTTTCCTTGGGTTGCTGGTTATTATAGAAGATTCGTGGAAGATTACTCCAGGATCGCTGTTCCACTCACTAGATTGACCAAGAAGGGGGAGAAATTCATATGGATAGATGAATGCGAGAAGTGTTTCCAGACTTTGAAGTCAAGACTAGTCTCTGCACCTCTCTTGACCATCCCAGAACTAAGCGTACCGTTTAGTTTATATACGGATTCTTCAGGGTTGGGTATCGGGTGTGTATTGATGCAAGGAGAACAGGTGATTGCTTAAGCATCAAGACAGTTAAAAGAGCATAAAAAGAACTATCCTACGCATGATTTGGAGTTAGCAGCGGTTATACATGCAATCAAGACTTGGAGACACTACTTGTACGGTGAGAAGTTTCAGATTAAGTCAGATCACAAGAGCTTAACTTATCTTTTCACTCAGAAGGATCTGAATATGAGACAGAGGAGATGGCTAGAGTTATTAAAAGATTATGATTGTGACATCCAGTACCATCCGGGCAAAGAAAATGTTGTGGCTGACGCCTTAAGCAGAAAGTGGGCATCGAAACCTGAGGCAGGACCAAGTACAAATGCTGCATTATGTGCCGCAACCTTAAGTTCAATTGAAGGCGATGAAGAGTATATAATAGAGACTGCAGAAGATCCAATCGAGCAAGGCTTAATTCATAAGTTCACCATGATGTTCGCAGCTTTGAAGATCTCACAGGATCTAGTTGATGAAGTCAAGGTAGCAATCCTACAGGATCGACATCTCAAGACTGTACAAGAAGACCTAGAGAAGGGTACGAGCAATCCTGACTTTACCTTGGATTCAGACAAGGTACTAAGGTATCGTGGACGGTTATGTATACCTGAGAGTGAAGACTACAATATCAGAGATCGAGTTATGACTGAAGCTCATTACACTCCATATTCGGTACATCCAGGAAGTACCAAAATGTACCATGATTTAAGAAGAATTTTTTGGTGGAGGGGTATGAAAGCAGATATAGCTCGTTTCGTGTTCCAATGTCTGAATTGTCAACAAGTTAAAGTAGAAAGGCAGAGACCTGCAGATTTACTACAGCCATTATCGGAACCTGCATGGAATTGGGATTGCATTACTATAGATTTCGTCACTGACCTACCTTTGACACCAAGGTCAGTGGATGCAGTTTGGGTTATAGTCGACCGACTCACCAAGACAGCTCGATTTATTGCGGTCAGACCTCAGTATACCATGGAGAAGCTGGCCAAGTTATATGTTGATAATATAGTCAGACTTCATGGCGTTCCAGAGAGTATAGTATCTGACAGAGATCCCCGTTTTACATCAAAGTTCTGGGAATGATTACAAAAAGCTATGGGAACGAATTTGAAGTTTAGTACAGCTTTTCACCCTCAGACGGACGGACAGTCAGAACGAACTATTCAAATTTTAGAAGATATGCTCTGAGCCTGTGCATTAGACTTCTAGGGAGCTTGGGATGAGAAACTATCACTTATCGAGTTTGCTTATAACAATAGCTATCAGGCTACAATTCAGATGGCCCATATGAAGCACTCTATGGGAAGAAGTGTCGTACACCTCTGTTATGGAACGAGGTGGGAGAAAGAAGAACTGTAGGACTGGAGTTTGTTGAAGAAACTTGTCGAGTGATTGATCAGATCAAGGAAAGAGTAAAGACAGCCCAAGTTCGACAGAAGCACTATGCGGATAACCAACGTCCAGATCTGGAGTTTGTAGTGGGTGACAAAGTATTCTTGAAGATATCACCGGTGGGAGGTCTGAAAAGGTTTGGTAAGAAGGGGAAGCTATGCCCCAGGTATGTGGGACCATACGAGATATTGGCTAGACGGGGTAATGTAGCATATCAATTGGCTCTACCACCATCTATGTCAAGTGTCCATGATGTGTTCCATGTATCATTATTGAAAAAGTATGTCAGAGATCCATCGCACATCTTGACAGCAGACCCCCCAGACTTGACTGAAAATTTAACATTTGAAGTGGTGCCTGTGATGCTCTCAAGCTGAAAGGTACAACAACTTCAAACCAAGGATATCCAATATGTGAAGGTGCATTGGAGAAACCAAAATGTTGATGAAATTACTTGGGAAGAGGAGAGCGCGATGAGGAAGGAGTATCCTAATCTTTTCGATGATCAAGGTACGTTTAAATTTCGTGGCCAAAATTTTTTTTAAGGGTGGGGGAGTTGTGAGACCAACATGCAAATTTTTGGATGAAATTCTTTTAAGGGTGGGGGAGTTGTAAAACCCGCACTCTGTAAACCCAGTCTAAACCTTGGTTTTGTATCGTAGCAGGTCTTCCGATCATCATAGGGCCAGACGGGACGAGCAGATGACAAACAGGTACGAAATCAGACCAAAGACGATCAAATCAACATGATTTCATGTTGACCGGTCGATGGTACCGGTCTTGGTACCGGTCGACCGGTCAGCTCTGCGCAGCTGACTACGGAGATCCAGAAATTGATCTCTGTGGGTCCCCTTTTTCTTAAACCCTAATGCCTAAACCTTCCTAATCCTAATAGGGTTACTAAACCCTAATTCTAGCCTATATAAACACCCTTAAACCTCCTCAAATCCTTTCCATTGTCTCTCACAAACCCTAGAGAAGAGAAAGAGGTTGGAAAGGAGAGGAAGCTAGGAAGAAGAAGAAGGTGCCGCCATTACCGTTCGACGACGCTCACGTTACGCCAGTCAACGGTAAGTGTTTGAATCATTCTTCTTACCCTATGATAGTTATAGGGGTGGATCAATACCATGCAAAGTAGGTATTGTTCTAAAACCCTATCTGGACCTTAAAACCCTAAGTTGCCGTCAAATCTTAGATTCGAGTTCCGAGATGATATTCATTGAAATAAGACTTGAATGAGTTTGGGATAACTCTAACTCAAAGATTAGACTTAGAATGGATAGAGAAACCCTAAAAATCCAAGGAAATCGATCGACGATAGTCGAAAAACCAAGTGTATGGTCTTTCGGAGACATACCGGTCGACCATACCAGTATGTTGCTCACAGAGTTGCAACCGGTATGTTGCGACCGGTCAGCTCTGAAAGGCTGGTTTTGGACTTTGTTGGTTTCTGACCAACGTGAAACCTTAAGGAAACTATTCTAATGAAACCCTAATAATTTGGATCTTGTGACGTGGAGCAAGCTAACAAACGAGCGTCAGGTAAGAGAATCTGACCTAAACCTAATAATTAATGGATAGTAAATCTTTGTTAATCACCTGAATATATATGATGTGATGTTTGTGCATATTCACATGCCATCCTTTACCTTCAGTTATTATTATTGTTCATGCATTGATAGGATGTGATTGTTAGGCATGTGATTATTTTCGTTAGTGTGTGGAGTGGGGCATGGGCCTGGGATCATTCCTCACACTGGCACCTTTTATAGTATTCTATCTTAACATGCTTGGTACGGGTGGGGCATCAGGGGAAGGTCGTGGTACGGTGGTCTCCGATGTTGATGCTGGCCTGGCCATGGTTATGTGGCATTGTGGTCTCCGAAGTCGACGCTGGCTTGTCCACGATGCTTTAGCTCTATCTCTATGCCGTAGGGAGTTATGTTGGGATAGGGTCTACCTGCGTTATGTTTCTATCCTAGTGGGTTAGTTACGGATAGGGCATCAGGGGAGGTACAGGGATGCCTTAGCTCTTTCTCTTTGCCGTAGACGGCTGTGCTGGGATAGGGCGTACATTGATGACATATAGGATTGGTTAGTTGCGAGCCCAGTTTGTGAGCCCTGGCCAATAGGGGCTTAGGTACTCATATGGGTAGAGCATCAGGGGAGGTACGGGGGTATCTTAGCTCTATCTCTATTCCATGATGGGTGCATGTGGGCTGGTAGTGGTGTGATCCATGCGGTGCCACACACTCGTGTATAGAGGTGCGGGGGCCACCGAATCTTTTTATAGCACATTGCAAACTTAAACCAGACCACAGCATAATATGATTGTTACTCATGCATAATATTGTGAAACTGTCTGATTGTCTTACTGAGCTAAGTTGTGAGCTCACCCTTTGTTTATACATTGTTTTTAGATGTTGATGCAGGTTACACGGTGGATGAGTACATGAACGCTCCGATGTATAGTGATGTTGCTGCTTTGGGTGTACAGGCAGGAGAGGACGAGCATGACGCTTCATGCGAGTGCCCTTTCTGCGTGTACCTTTGATTGAATTTTTATTTATTTTAATTATTTTCGGTTGGATTAAGTGGATGTGAGAATATTATATTTTATGTTTGAATTTGAATAATTGGATATTTTATTTAAATTTATCAATAGATTCTCGGTTCATTCTATTTAAAGACTTCCGCTGTATTATTTATATTTTGATTGTGGTTATGTGCAATGGTTTGTATGAGTGGACACGATTTATTCGAGATCCTGGTGTGAATCGTTGGTTCAATGATGGTTCACTCACACCATTCTGGTTGGTTCAGAATTGGGGTGTGACACAAATTTTGTAGTCCTGTCTGATGGTAGACCTAGGAGATCCTCTGGAAATACATTTGGAAACTCTCGCACCGCATCTAGATCTTCCATCTTTGGCACCTCAGTAGTGATGTCGACTACAGATACTAGATACCCCACTCCACCCTTCTCTAAGCATCTCTTAGCTTTTAGGGCGGAGAGGATCAGCTTCCGCTTCCTAGGTAACTTGGTCCCAGTAAAGCTAAACTCCTTTCCCTTTTTATCTGTAAGCACAAGCTTCCTTTCACCACATAATAGGCTAGCTGAATGATGGCCTAGCCAATCCATTCCCAAGATGACATCAAAATTTGCCATCTCGAGTTTTACCAGATTTGCTTCTAAGTCTCGACCCTCAATACAAACTGTACACGGCCCATAATATTCAGTCAAAGCCACCTCGACTCCTAACGGAGAGTGAACTATCAAGCTGGGGTTCAAGTACTTGATCGGTAATTCCATTCGCTTCCCAAAGGAAATAGAAACAAAGGAGTACGTGGCCCCAGAGTCAAAGAGTACTCTGGCAGGTATACCAGCTACATTTACATATCCTAAAATTTTATTGTCCCTTTGTTCTACATGCTCATACACACAATGAAATAGTAAGCTAAATAGTAAGGGTAGAGTCATACCAGTGACCACATCAAGTGATGCGGCTGCCTCTTTGGTGGTGACAGCAAATACTTTTCCTTGCTGTGGAGTTGCTTCTTATTTAGAGTGCAGTTCCTTGCAACATGACCCAGTTGTTGGCAGTTATAGCATTTAATATTCGGGTTGTGTCCAGCGAACTGTGGCACAGGTGGTGCTGTATTGTTCCTTCCAGGCACTGTAGCGGACTGAACCCTGTATGGGCGAAAAGGTCTATTGTTATCGCCACCTGACATCTCAGTAGCGGGTCTCTTCACTCCCCTGTTCTGTGCAAAGAAGCTGTCCCTCTGACTGGATTCTATCACTCTCGCAACCTGTACAGTCTCATTATAAATTTTCTTGTCCAAACCCAATATATGCTCTCTGATGCTTCCACGCAGTCCCATGGTGAACCTACGTGTCTTGGTTTCTTCCTATTGCATACTTGTCGGTGCGAAGAAAAATAACTCTTCGTACCTCTGCTGGTAGGCATCCACAGTCGACTGAGACTGCTGCAGATTAAGGAATTCCTTCTCCATCTGATCTCTGAAACTCTTCGGGAAATATTTATCGAAGAAGGCTACCTTGAACACTGCCCAATCCACCTGTGTATGTTTCATCTCCAGATTTGCCCGTGTAGAATTCCACCAAGCATTCACATCTTCTTTTAGCATATGAGTGACAAACAGTACCTTCTCATCTTCTGTACAAGTCATCAGGCGGAAGTTCTTCTCCATTTCTGTAACCCACTGTGCTGGCCACAATGGTTTCCCTGTCTTACCTGTGAATGAAGAAGGCTTCAACTTTAAGAATCTGTCCACCGCCCGACTCAGATCGTGCTGCCCCTATGTATTCATCCCGTACCATGGTGGTGGATATGGATTGGCTCCCTGATAATCAGAAGACGATGGAAACTGGTGCGGTGGTTGTACATTCTGTGCTTGGCCCATCGGCCCTGGACTACCATGCATCGGCAGTGTAGTATTATTCCCTCCAGACCCAGGTGTACCTTCAGTGGGAACATGACCCGGTGGCCTGAACATCATTAACATCTCGCTCAGGAATGCTTTCTGCTGAGCTTCCATTTGATATACCAGATTGGTCACAATTGTCTCAGAGTTTGTGTGAGGAGGGCCAGGAAAATTTGTCGGTGCCCTTGGAACCTGCTCTCCCTCAACTACCGGGTTTGGCTCTCCAACGTAGCCTGGTTCTACATGTTCTTCTTCATCCTGGCGCACCCTATAATGGTGACGCTTTCGGCCCCTACGACCGTTTCCGCCTACCATATCAGACTATTCTGTTCGGATCTGAGAAGAAGACATAACACATGAGAACAATAATAGTAGTGTTAGTCTTGAACAATATAAGGCGAACAGTCGAAAAGTAGATTTAAATTGCAAACTTTTTTTAAAAATTTTTCATAAATTTTCTGGCCTTTCTTTAGTTGACCGGTCGCGACATACCGGTCGCGTCTCTGTAGAGAAATGGGGCGACCGGTATAGTCGACCGGTCAGAATTTACATTCTGACCGAGACATAGCGGTCGCGGCCTCTATGGGGTACCGGTCGACCGGTATGGGTCAAACCGTCGACCGGTAAGCCCCAAAATGGCTTTAAAGTCGCGAAAAGTGAGAAAATTCTCACTTTTCTCTTCTTCTTTTCTCCGGTGGCAATTCTCCTCTGGCTTCTGAGTTGCTACAGTCCGACTGGTCATCGTAGGAGTTGTTTTCTTCCGATCCAAACTCAGTACCTCGTCTCCAGGTAAGCCTCTTCCCTCTCTATCAAATTTTCACCAAATTTTCATATCGTCTTTACCTAAAATTATTGATTTTTCTTCGATTGGAAGATTCTAACCGTAGGAACTTCTTTCCTTCAGCCTAGAAAGGGTTTAGAGACCCCCAAGAGAAAAAGCCCTCAACCAATTTGGACTTCCACCGAGTGGTTTTTGTAAAAATCGAATTTTTCTAGTTTTTAACCTAGGTTTTGTAAAAATTTCAAATTTTCTTGAATTTTTCTTAATTTCTCAAATCTTTTGCTTGAATTGCATATGATTGGTTTGCTTGAAGAGTGCGGGGGTTACGTAAGTCCTCCTCCCCAAGTTTTGGGTGAGTTCGAGGCTTTTTCCCAATTTACTGTTGTTTTGCTGTCGAATTTTTTTAAAAATTCTTAACGTTTTTCTTCTTGTTTTCTTTTTGTTTTGCAGTTTAAATGGCTCCCCGAAGAGGTATTGGCAAGCATTCCTATGACTTGGGCATGCGCGCTCCTCATCCACTAGTTTCACAGATCGATGAGCGGTGGTTCCGTTTCGAGGCGGCACAAGCCCGCTTCCCTTGGTTCGATAGTAAGGTTATAGAATCTGGCCGGCGTGTCAACTTGGAGCAGCTGCACAGGTTTGATGTGCAAGCAGCTTTCGACAGGCTTGGGTGGGTGCCTGTCATCACCTACACTGAGACCACTCGCCCCAACCTGGTCAAACACTTCTATGCTAACCTAGAGCTTCATGGGGACGTCAATGATCCTAATCAGGGTTGGGACTTGTACATCACCAGCTTTGTCAAGGACGTCCATATTTCCTTTGATACTCATCAGCTGGCTGACCTGCTGGGGGTCCCCAATGATGGAGATTTAGTATACTGCCCTCTAAAAGTGAAGGGCTATATGAGTGAGGATCTACGTTGAGAGATAGCAGAGCAGATACTTAATCCTGGGGCTCCTATGAAGGCGGCTAGCTTGAGACCTGCACCTCAGGTATACAGTCGCATTATCCAGCACAACATCGTGCCCTAGAGTAGTCACTATAGTGAGTTATCCCAGCTCACTCAGTATATTACCTACTGTGTCTGCACCGGGGAGCGGGTCTCTCTCCCCTACCTCATCATTCAGACTATGCATCAGGCGACTCTGGCTGATCAGGCCAGTAACCTCCCATATGGCCGTTTCATCACCACTCTTCTGCGGCGCCTACGAGTGAGCATGAGGGGTGAGGTGGCTGTTGAGGATACCATGACCTCCGACATCGACTGGGATGTCATCTTTAGGATGCAGATGGACTCCCTGCCTATTAGTGATGATGAGATGAAGGCTCGCCCTCGCCCACTCAGGAGGGTAGCAGCCGCAGCAGCGGAAGCAGCAGCAGCCAATGCGGCACATGCAACAGAGGCTGAGAGTGATGATGGGGATGACGATGATAGGGCGGAGGATGTACCAGTGCCCACAGCCTATACCTGCAGCACCACAACCTACACCTACAGTAGGACCGTCTCATCTCCCTTCGGACCCAGTGTTGAGCATGTTCACAGAGATCAGGGACACCCAGAGAGGCATCCTAGATTCTCAGCGAGCGATGGGTCAGGAGTTGGGACGTCTAGGTCGTAGCCTACGGGTCACACAGGACCAGGTGCATTGGCATAGGGTCGCTTACGAGCGAGATTATGACATAGCGGACCCTATTCCTCCTAGGTGATTATCCTTTTATTTTCTCTCTCCTGACTGTTTTATAACAGGGTAACTGTTCGATTTGTGGACTGTACCCTGTAGTACTATTACATTTGATACTCTCTTTTTTGTTTAATGGAAGTTTTATGGTTTTCATAACTAGTGCATGAGTATCATTAAATTCCATATTTAATATAGTATATTATGCTCTTTCTTAATCAGTCTCAAGTATCAAAAAATGCTTAGGGTGTGTTTGTATTAAGATTTTTAAATTTTTCCTAACTCAGTTCTTCGACTTAGTTAAGTGCAACATGGTTTGTTGGATAGAGCCCAAACGCTTTGATACCAAGTTGTCACACCCCAATTCTGAACCAATCAGAATGGTGTGAGTAAATCGTCACTGAACCAACGGTTCACACCAGGATCTCAAATAGACCGTGTCCACTCATACAAACCATTGCACATAACCACAATCAGAATATAAATAATACAGCAGAAGTCTATAAATAAATGAACTGAGTATCTATTGATAAATTTAAATAACATAATCAATTATCCAAATTTCCAAACATAAAATATAATATCCTTACATCCACTTAATCCAACTGAAAATAACTGAAAATAAATAGAAGTCAATCAAAGGTATACGCAGAAAGAACACTCGCATGAAGCGTCATGCTCGTCCTCTACTGCCTGTACGTCCAGGGCAGCAACGCCACCATACGCCTGAGCGTTCATATAGTCATCCACCGTGTAACCTGCATCAACATCTAAAAACAATGTACGTACAAAGGGTGAGCTCACAACTTAGCTCAGTAAGACAATCAGATAGTTTCACAATATTATGCATGAGTAACAATCATTTTATGCTGTGGTCTGGTTTAAGTTTGCAATGTGCTATAGAAAGGTTTGGTGGCCCCCGCACCTCTATACACGAGTGTGTGACACCGCACAGTAGATCACACTACCACCGACCCACATGCACCCATCATGGGATAGAGATAGAGCTAAGGTATACCCGCACCTCCCCTGATACTCCACCCATACCAGTACCTAAGCCCCTACTGGCCAGGACTTTCAAACTGGGCTCGCAACTAACCAATCCTATATGTCATCAATGTAGGCTCTATCCCAACACAGCCGTCTACGACATAGAGATAGAGCTAGAGTGTGCAGGCTGGGCTGGAGACCACAATACCTCACCTCCCCCTGATACCTTATCCGCAACTAGCACACTAGGATAGAACAATACGCATGTAGATCCTATCCCAACATAACTCCCTACGACATAGAGATAGAGCTAAAGCATCGTGGCCAGGCCAGCGTCAACATCGGAGACCACAGTGTCACATCATCAGGGCCAGGTCAACATCAACATCGGAGACCACCGTGCCATGACCTTCCCCTGATACCCCACCCGTACCATGCATGCTAAAATAGAATACTACAAAAGGTGCCAGAGTGAAGAATGATCCCAGTCCCCATGCCCTTCCCACTCCACACTCCAACGAAAACAACCACATGCCTAACAATCACATCCTATCATATGGAATATGTATGAATAATAATAATAACTGGAAATAAAGATGGCATGTGAATATGCACAAACATCACATCATATATTCAGAGTCATTAACAAAGATTTACTGTCCATTAATTATTAGGGTTTAGGTCAGATCCCCTTACCTGACGATCGTTTGATAGCTCGCTCCATGTCGTAAGATCCAAACGTGCTATCACAGAGTCCTACATTATATTAGGGTTCAATTAGAATAGTTCTTAGGGTTTCACGTTGGTCGAAAAACCATCAAAGTCCAAAACCAGCCTTTCAGAGCTGACCGGTCACAACATACTGATCGCAGCTCTGTGAGAAAACTGGAGACCGGTATGGTCGACCGATATGTCTCTGGAAGACCATACTTTGGGTTTTTGGACTGCCATCGATCATTCTCCATGATTTCTCGGTTTTCTCCTATCCATTCTAAGTCTGAGCTTTGAGTTAGAGTTCTCTCCAACTCATTCAAGTCTAGTTTTGATGATAATCATCCTAGAACTCGAATCTAGGGTTTGATAGAAATTTAGGGTTTAATGGCCAATTAGGGTTTTAGATCAATACCTTCTTTGCATGGTATTGATCCACCCATACAACTATCCTAGAGTCATAAAGTAAGAAGAATGATTCAAACACTTACCGTTGACTGGCGTAAGGTGAGCGTCGTCGAACGGCAAGGGCGACACTTCCTTCTTCTTCCTAGCTTCTTCTCCTTCTCCTCTCTAGGGTTTGTGAGAGATAATGGAAAGGATTCTAGGAGGCTTAGAGGGGTTTAAATAGGCTAGAAATTAGGTTTAGGAAGCCTCTTAGGATTAGGAAAGTCTTAGGATTTGGAATTGGGAAAGTGAGACCCGCAGAGATCCAATTCCGGATCTTGCTAGTCTGCTGCGCAGACCATACCGGTCGACTGGTACCAAGACCGGTACCACCGACCGGTCAACATAAAATAATGATTATTTGACCGTCTTTGTTCCAATTTTGTACCTGTTTGTCATCCGCTCGTCTCGTCTGGCCCGGTGATGGTCGGAAGACCTGTTACGACATGAAATCAAGGTTTAGATCGGGTTCTCGGAGTGCGGGTGTTACAATTATTGACCCCATGAAATCTTCCAACACTGATAAGTAAAGGAGCAATGGCCTTCGCAGAACAGGTGGAGCCAATATTGGTGGATTTTGATAGGTATGTCTTGATCTTGTCAAAAGCCAACTGACACTGAGGGTTCCACTCCTTGGGCTGGGCTGATTCTTCCTTAATAACTTTAAGATCGGATCGCATGTTGCCGTGAGGTGTGCAATAAACCAATTAATGTACTGGAGCCTTCCTAGAAAACGTCTTATCTCTTTCTCTGTTTTGGGAGGTGGCATCTCTGATATGGCTTTTATCTTGGTTGGGTCTATTTCAATCCCCTTTTGATTAACCATGAAGCCTAGCATTTTTTCTGTTGTTACTCCAAATGCACACTTCTGAGGGTTAAGCCTAAGCTTATATTGCGTGATCCTCTCGAAGAATTTTCTCAGAGCTGTAATATGGTCCCCTTTAGTAAGTGATTTCACAATCATATCATCCACATATACTTCAACTTCCTTATGCATCAGATCATGCAACACTGTCATAGCCATCCTCTGATAGGTTGCTCTTGCATTCTTTAGTCCAAATGGCATTACCGTGTAACAAAAAGTACCCCAATCTATTGTAAAGACAGTTTTCTCTTTGTCTTCTGGTGCCATCTTGATCTGGTTATACCCTGAGAATCCATCGATGAAAGAGAGAAGCGCATGATTGGCTGTGTTATCAACTAAGATGTCTATCTTTGGTAGTGAAAAATCATCCTTGGGGCTGGCCTTATTCAGATTCTTGTAATCTACACACACTCTCAGCCACCATCCTTCTTAGGCACTATGACCACATTAGCTAGCCATTTTGGGTACTTTGAGACTTCTAAGAATCCAGTGTTAAACTGTTTCATTATATCCTCTTTAACTTTTAAAGTCCATTCAGGCCTTAGCCGTCTCAACTTCTGCTTGTGTGGCTTTGCATTGGGAATTAGAGGTATCTTGTGCTGTACCACTTCTGCATCTATGCCCGGCATATCTTCATAAGACCATGCGAACACCTCTTGGAATTCCTTCAATAACTTCATCAACTAGTCAGTTTCTTCTTCTGTCAAGGTTATGCCAATCTTGATCTCTTGTGACTACTCTTCTATTCCAAGATTGATCGTCTAGAAGTCCATGCCAACAGGTTGGGCTTTCTTTTCTTTCGAGGCTTTGATGGATTGTAAGATTTCAAGAGGTGGTTCATCGTTCTCATCATTATCAAAGTTAGAGTTAGAAAAAGCGAAACTGGAAGAAGTAGACGCGATATAATTGGAAAAACTTTCTTTATTAATGCTTGGAAACAGAGGTACAGAAGAGGAGGTTCTTAATGGAATGGACTCAATGCTATCAAAAGACTCAAACCTATCTAAGGATTCATAGACTTTGGGCCCAGACGTGGCCATACTATACTGATTACTTGACAACCCTTTCGGGTAGACAAAGGTATCTAGACAACTCCAGTTTGGGATCATTCCGTTGATGGAGAGGATGATTGGTTGTACAACAGGATCTCCATCTTGATTGTCTCTGGTGAGCATCAGGACTTGGTCCTCGTCGAACAAATTGTCGATTTTGATTGTCTCCGACTCTGATTTCTGCTCCTCGCTCAGCCTCTGACTCATGATCTCTTCCAGCTCCATCCAGTCAATTGTGCAGTCAAAGAATATCTCAAAACCAGGTACTTATCTTTGGAGGTTTCTATTTAGCCATGGTTCAGGGAATTTGTAGAATGTAATGTCCTCTCCTTCTTTGACAAAGTATCCATTGAGAGTCTTAAAGTATGGGTTGATCTGCTCATCCTCATATATACCTCCAAACTGTGCCTGATAGATCGGCTCATCTATCCTCTGTGGTTGCCATCTTCTGTGACTCATGTCTGCTACCTTTATTGGACTCCTACCACTACTCCTATATTTTCTCCTCTCGAGCCTCGAAAATGCATCATCAGCTCTCTTATATTTCTCTTCTATCAGTTTTAGATCTCAGTCGGTAGGAACATACCCCCAGTCCAAATCTGGGGGATTTGGTTCTATATTTTTCATGATGTTGCTAATGTGGACTCCTCTGAGACTGATATCTTGTGGCAGACCTCCTTCTATCCCTTTATCATTCTATCTAATCACCATCGTATGCTGTGAATTTTTTTGAAAGTTTACCCCATGCTCATACCCCACTTCTTGGATTAAGACCATGTTCCCTTCATCACCAAATGTGACGCTTCCTCTACTTTTAGCTTGGACTGATTGAGTTGGAATATCCTTGTCCGAACACACTTCTTCCCATTTTATAAAGTTAACAGTGTAATGGGGAAGGTGTTGTTTGCCACAGATGCTTGCCTTGGTCGGATCTCAATTTTTCCTGCATCTACTAGATCTTGTATAGCATGCCTCAGAGCCTCATAATTTTCAGTGTGGTGACCATATTGATTGTGATACTTGTAGAATAAATCCACTCAAAATTTCAACGGGAGAGGATATGGCAGTGGATGAGGTGTAAGTACCTTCAGCTTTTCGACCTGTACCAATACTTTTAGAAATTTATTTCTGGTCATACCCAATTCCATGAACTGCCTTTTGTTCCCCAACCTTTGTGAGGTAGGGGTGTTGCTCGGATTCTTTGAGATTAATGCATGAGCATTAATGTTGGCAAGTTGTCCCACTGATCGATTTACTAATTCATTAAGGGGGAATGCTCCTTGACGGATTATCTGATCATCCCATGCCTTAATAGTTCTCAGTAATTCCTCCGATTGGTTCAATCAATCTCCGTAAGGATTAGCCTCCTCTCTTGGCCTTCGGATCATGGGGGATCTCTGGATGGCCAATGGTTTCTGATACACAACCTCATCTATGTCTTCTAAGGTGGGATCTGAGGGGATTTATGGTACAGCTTGCTTAGGGCTATTCAATCCTTGTAGGGGTGCCACATTCATTCTCTCAATGGTTGATGATTGGGATTGTAGTTGCATTTGTAGGCTCGAAATCATGATAACCATCTTCTCTATGATATTTACTATTCTCTCAATTATAGCCTCTGTAGTGCTTGGATCCATCATCCATTGGTTCATTTGATGCGGTTGAGGTAGGACTAACTGGTTTAGGTATGGACACACCAGACAACCTCCGAGTGAGGGGATCTCTTATCCACGAGGTAGAAATGGTTACGGTTTAGGCTAACTCCTGAACTCTATACTAGAAGAAAACCAAAACTAACAAGGATTAAGACTCTGAAATGGTGGGAAAATGGAATAAGAAGTTACATGCACAAACAAAGCTGACTGGACCAAACAAATGTTAGCTCCCTTATGAAACCTATAAAACAAGCATTATCTGGATCAATTTGGTTGCTTTGACTGACCCTGTGATTAGTCTTGGGCTTCATGATCTAAATGGTTCATTAGGCAACAAGGTTCGACCACTTGGTTCATCAAATTCTAAGATATTGAAATTGATATACTTATTCCTAGCTTTCATATGGAATAGTTAGCAAAAGCGGTTCATGACTGAACAAACTGGTAAATAACAGCTCGATCACAACACCTATGTCGTGACAGGGAATTTCTACTCGTTTTTAAAGTCGATGCTTTAACAATGATGGATCCAATACTTTGTACTCATTGATAGAGAGTGTATAATGGCCGTCCACTATGATGTGGGATTGGTTAATATATTTCTCCGGCTCCCATCAAGTGAGAGTTCAAGATGCTCATTGTGTGGATTCTAACATGTCAACCAATCGAGAGTAAAAAGGGGCAGAACTTTGACGTCACTGACATGGATGTCATGATTGAAAGGGTTTTACCATATTGGTTCAGGGATGGACTAATAATAACAAACATGTGGCTCAAACTTGGT
This sequence comes from Protea cynaroides, assembly GCA_028583415.1. Lineage (NCBI taxonomy): Eukaryota > Viridiplantae > Streptophyta > Magnoliopsida > Proteales > Proteaceae > Protea > Protea cynaroides. The sequence continues at coordinate 48,087,973 of CM053271.1, read as the reverse complement.
TAGGACCAGTAAGGTTACCTTGACGAGGAAGAGTGGCCTATCCCGTTTACACGGTGAATCATGGGCCCCTCGATTCCTTTTGATATACCATTTTTATAAAATGTCAAGACCTAGAGTAGTATGACGCCTTCCCAGGCGGACCCAAGAAACAATGTCAAAGACCCTCATCAATAGAGACTTTTACAAGGTACGTGTCAAGGTTGTGCTTTTCATCTAGCGGGCGATCCCATCTGCATGAGGACCCGGGTCGACTAATGGCACGATGTGTGACTGAACCCATACCCCCCAAAACAATATGTATAAACATAAATAATAGTAGTCCTAGATCTAGCATCCAATGTCAATCAATCAATGTAAGGAAAGTGAATCTAGAGACTGAACGTGGAAGCCCCAGTGGAATCGCCACTGTGAGGACAAATGAATATCCACCCATCTCAGATGGACGAAAAATGATTTGGAGTTGCCACCTAGATTAAGGTCTAGGACCTAAAATGTAGTCTCATCATAAGAAAAGACTTTTATTGACTCATTTGACCCAATATATCGACTTTGATCAATCAGAGAATGGGTAAGCATTCAAGGTATAGTTTGGGA